>JBBPBQ010000003.1:17253297-17344595 GCA_037974755.1 Cicer yamashitae
ACCCGAAGCCTAGAAAACGACCCGCATGTTGAAGCCGGCAAAAACGACCCGCATGTTGAAGCCGGGAAAAAGACTCGCACCCGAAGCCGAGAAAACGACCCGCATCTTGAAGCTGGGAAAACGACTCGCACATGAAGCCGAGAAAATGACCCGCATGTTGAAGCCGGGAAAACGACTCGCACCCAAAGCCGAGAAAACGACCCGCATCTTGAAGCCGGGAAAACGACTCGCACACTTCTAAAAAATTCTTTTCGAACAAAATTAGAGTTGTCATCTTTACTTATCTTTTACTTTGATTCTCAAGTAAATTCTAAGTAAAGAGGGGCAGCTGTTGACACCTAATTTTGTCCGCTTTTTATTTATTTATTTATTTATCTATTTATTTATTTTTAATTTTTATTAAGAAAAGGAAATAATAATAATAATAATAATAGTAATAATAATAATAAATGTATAGAAATATAAAAATAAAAATAAATAATTAAGGCTATAAACTTTAGACAATCACATGTGTTTCAAGTTCTTGTTTGCCTCTAATTCCTGTTCAGACTTTTTTCTAAAAAAAATAAAAAATAAAAAAATAAAAAAATAAATAAATAAAGGTACATAATTGAATGAAAAGAAACCGAAAAGAAATGGATTGATGGTCATAAAAATCGGTATAATGATAATCAATTGAATGAAAAAGAAACAGAAAAGAAAGAGATTAATAGTAATAAAATGGTGATCAATTGGCTATTATTCCTTTGTCTTTTGTAACCTACACCCGAAAAGTCTATAAATAATCGATAGTAAGAGTAGAAGAGGAGAGGACAATTGGGGGGACAAAGAGGAGCACAATTTGGAGGACAATTGAGAGCACAAAAAAATAAAAGAGAAGAGAGAATAATAGGCAGAAAAGTAGAGAAGAAAGATTGGAACCAGGAACTAATAAAAAACCTCTCCATTACGGTAAACACTTTTTTTTTCTTTTTTTCTCCTCGTCTATTTTTTTTTGACATTATTGTTGTTATAGAATTTTCTTTTATTATTCTATGCATATATCATATAAACAAGAAATTTTTTTCGGTTTCAAGATCAAGTTTTGGAATTAACTAATAAGAATAAAGTCAATTGTTGTATAACCGTTTATTTCTTTATCAAATTCGTGATATCTTATCTTTATTTTGTTTTGTTTCTTGTGCATTAGATCTTAAACTTTTTTTTTTTATTATCGCCGCTGGTCCGCGCTACATATGTGCCGCCAACTCGTGAATCTGCTCTTGAATTTTTATCTTTACAGTTTGTAAAAGTCAAAAAATAATAAAAGTGTTTCCTTAAAATAAAACGATACACAACTCAATATACAACACATCACTCCTATTATTATTATTATTATTATTATTATTATTATTATCACTATTACCATTATTACTATTATTATTATCACTATTATGTTGTTAATTTATTTTGATATGTATATATATAAAGTAAAATTAATAATAAAATCAGTCAACGCATAAATATTTTCTACCCAAGAACTACGTGTGTTTTGATTTCCCTATTGCACTTGGGGATACGTAGGAGCAAGGTTTTTTCCTTGTCAAATCAAATTAATAAAAAAATATTTTTCCTTCTTTTATTAATGTAAAAAATTTATTTGTTTTTTATTATTCTTTTTCGGGTAAAAATAAATGAATAAATAAATAAATAGTTTGTATACAATTAATTATAGGGTAACCGTTTTAACGGACGTTGTAGGGCGGTAATACTTTCCCTACTCGTAATCGACTCCCGAATCCAAATTTTTGGTTCAAAAATCATTGTTTTAGGTTTTATCCAATTTTTCCTTTGAATAAAATAAAATTAGT
This sequence comes from Cicer yamashitae, assembly GCA_037974755.1. Classification (NCBI taxonomy): domain Eukaryota; kingdom Viridiplantae; phylum Streptophyta; class Magnoliopsida; order Fabales; family Fabaceae; genus Cicer; species Cicer yamashitae. The sequence goes on from JBBPBQ010000003.1 coordinate 17,255,148, forward strand.
GGCGACTTCTTTTTCATGATCATGAATTGAATTTGAAGTTGTTTGTTAGATTCATTTTTAGGATAAAAACCTATTTTATGTGATATGTGAATCATATTATGTTTATGTGTTTCTTAGAACCAAATTAGTTTGAAGAACAATTTATTTCTTGACATTTGTTCAAAGTGTATAGATTGACCCTATAAAAGTATTATTTGGTCATAAGTTATGAGTTTGCTATAAGTTTAAGATAATTTTCAAGAGAATCCTCTAATTTTGAAGTAGCACAACTTTTGTTTATATAAGTTCGGTGAATAGTCTTAGATTGTCTGATACATCATTCGGTCATTACAAGATTTCCTCTAGTGGATCAATGCCTCTAAATCAATCTTTACCATATGGAAGAATCAATCTTTAACTAGAAGAATCAATAAGATAGAGTAATCATCAAGAATCTCACATTTGTCTTGAACAATAAGCTCAAAGCTCTCAGAAATGACAACAACAATGGATCAATTGATTTTGATTTTTGTAATAGTTCTCCATGTCAATATAAGTTTGTGGAAATCTTATAGTATTATTCTAAGAAGGCTTTAAATGTTTCATTTCATTGCAACGATGAGAACACTTTGCAAAAAATCATTGAAGTATTACGCCCCAAAAATCCAAGAGCTACGATTCTTGTAATCAAATACTTTCTTTATAATGCTTTTCACTTAGAATCAAATGCTTTCGTTGGAAAACTGGATTCAATGTAACACCTCAAATTTCTAATTAATATATAATGGTAATATTATAATAAATCATAGCATATGTGTATTTGTTGTGGTGTGATAATTTCCTACACATTTTTTTTAATTATTTATTTAATTATATTAAATATATTTATTTAAATTGATTTTGGGCAAACCACAAAAAAAAAAAATAATAATAATAATGAAATCACACACTAAACTATGTTACTAACACACCATCCTTGTAAGAGTAATAGGAAAGACACCTAGATGATCCGCATAAACATAGCCTGCTACTAATATATATATACATAACTTATTAGGTTTTGTTCTGAACACTAGTAGCCGCCTCCACCAACAAAAGTCTCGTTCCTATTACCTATGAATTACTATCCCTTCTATACAAATGAATAGTCCGCAACCATAAAATCAAACACTCCAATCTCATTTTCAATGAATTATTAGTCTACATTTTCTGAAAGAAAAGGGAGGAACATCAGCACATTTACTTAATTTCTAAGGGTAGTATACTTGAATAATTTTATAAAAATTCAGTTGCATTATGTTGAAATTAAATTTTGATTCATGAGATTGTCATAAACTCTTAAGGTTGCTATAGGACTGTCGTCGCTCATATTAACGTTCATAATATGATTTTAATCTCCTATTTGCTCAATATCCAACTTTAAAAGGCTTGGGTCTAGATGAACACTAATTGCATGTTGTTTCTTTCGATCATGGACAGTATATGTGTAGTCATAGTTACTTGATCAAATTATATGGGTACAGGGCATATATTTTTTTTTTTATTTCAATTTTTAATAACATGAAATTTGTAATAATTAAATTTAAATGTCTGATAAGTAAGCAATTAGGGTCGAATAACGGAACCACAATTTATGCTAATTACTGTGTGAATAATTGCCGGTAAGGACAAAATAAAACAACATATATTATTCCCTCACAATGTTTAGTGTATCCCCTCTCCTCAAGATAAACACCCTAATTATATATCATTCCCTCACAATGTTTAGTGTATCCCCTCTCCTCAAGATAAACACCCTAATTATATATCATCAAACGCACTACAACTTAAATCTTGTTTTATAGGATAGAGTATAATTTAGTTCCACATCTAAAGGGTTTAACTCATTTTAATTATAATATAAAATTGAGTGCGGTCAGTAATAATTTGTAACTAAATATTGTTACTTGCATTCATGAGATATATATAGATGCCTATTTGAAAATCAAAACTATGTGTATATATATAAACATGTTTCCTTAGTTCCTTTTATCCTGTTTAGTTATATATATATAAACACGGTTACTTAGGTCCTTTTTATCTTGTTTAGTTATACATATAAACATGCTATACTTAGTCTCTTTTAATCATATTTAGTTATACATGTATATGCGATATATTAAGTTCCCTTTATCCTATTTAATTTTAAACAAAAATCTGATTATAGTAATATGTATGTTTTAACCATATTAAATATATTTTTAGGTTGTATTACACATAGTAGATCGTTTATTTATTTATTTATTTATAGTAAGTAATTTATTTGTATTTGGTGGTTACGTGGCTATAATTCTTTAACGGGTTATTAGAGACGACGACCGACGAAGAAACAAATCGTTAGCATATCAGATTCATTGGACGGAACCTTCCATCGAGGTAAGGGGTGAGAGGAACTTCGACTTTATGAGTATAAAATAACGTGGGATGAACGGGAATACCGTAATTCCCAGATATTCATCCGGGGCTTACTACGTACGGTTGAGCCCTATTGAGTAATAATAATTAATTAATAAAATATGAACGGTAATAGTGAGGACTAAAATATAATTTAGCAATCTATAGAATTGTCGTGAATTTATTTATATCAAGATTGCATGTTGAATGATTTTATGAGATCTTATGCTGATTGTTATTGTCTGAATGATATGTACTTGAGTGTTCTTGTTACTTGATTGAAATTGTGATATTACTTGAATGTGCCACCTAATTGATTCCTTATTATGTGATTAATGAAACTGGATTGTGTATTGTGAGTAGTGTAAACCAAATATTGTGATTTTATTGTGATTGACTGATATACATATATAATGATGAATATTGTGAAGTCAAACTGAAACTTATTGAGTTGTGATGATCGAGTAAGTCTGAGATATGTGTTGTAGATTTTGGAGTTAGGATTATTTTGTCATCATATAGGGAGGGTCTAACAAACCTAGTGATTCGGGGAAGTACAACTGAATGAGCCTGATCGTGGAGGGCTACAGTCGAATTGTACGGTAAGACTGATAGACCTTGGGGGTACATCTAGTGGGGAATTCCTAAGTGGATTAGTGGGTTATTCCCTAAGGCCGGGAGCTACCGTGCAACACAAGAGTACCCCGACCGTCGCGTATATGTGTCTCGGGTTGAGTTAAGGGGATTTATGAGGACTTGGCCATTCATGAATTGTCCGTCCACTCTTGTAGTGGCATAGTATCAGGCCTCCTAACCAAGTACTTCAGAGTAGAATGGTACCAAATGATGAAGTATAGAGTATAGGACATGCATAGCATTTCATCCTTGTAACTGTTTTATCCTCGAAACTCACCCCTCGTTGCTTGTGTTTGGCGCTTGCGAGAGCGCAGTTATTTCAGGTTATCGATTGATGATCCATGCTCTGATAGGTGATACTGGGTGGGAGTAATTCGTTGTGTTTTATCGAGTTATGAACTAATTTTTGTTTAGTAAACTATATTGATCAACTGTGTTATATTCGATCTTTTATTCGAAGATAAAAAATTAATTGTCCCTAAGTTTTGAACATGTTTTTATGTCAGTAATATTTGTTTAATAAAACTCAGCTATATTTGATGTTAAATGATTTTTTATTAAGAAATTTTATGCAAATATCCTAATCCTTATATTTGTGTAAGTGTGAGTGTGACGTCCTAATCCTTATATTTTAAAAGAAATTTTTTTATACTCTACTTTTGGACCGCTGTGAATCTCTTTCAAAACTAGTGCATTTTACTTTTTATATTAATTTGGGTTTAGGGTGTCACACTCAAGAGTTTGTCTGTACTAAGCATTAAGAAGGCTATAGTATTGTTAATTGGATAGAAGTATTCTTCAATGGAAAGTTTAAATCATATTGATCTAGCGGAAAAATCTTTTAGGTAGAAGGGACTAAAAGTAGCTACCAGTTGGATGGTGAACCATAATAAATTTTTGTGTTGATCTTTTTTCCTTTAACTCTATTTTTATCTTGCAATAAATTATCTTCAAAGGAGATTTTAAAAACGCTTTTAAACTTATATTTTGTTTGAAAAAGGATTTCTCAAGTTGTTTTTTAACTTAGCAAAAAGTTTTAAAACACAATTGAAACACTTTTCTAGTGTTTTTCACTACATTCAAATGGAATCAGAGTTCGACCGATTGGCTGATCATTTACCCATATTATTGTTATTATTATTATATATTATTATTATTATTATTATTATTATTATTTTTTCAAAGATAATTTGCTAATTATAAGAAAATGTTCATTTACGTCCTAAAATAGAATCCATTCTCTTTAGGTGGTATTAAAAAAAAAACAAGGTTGACGATGAAAAGTAAATAAACTTTAAAAATGTACCATATTGGTTTTATCACTACAAACTTTAAAAATGTACCATATTATTTTTATCACTACAAACATCATTCATGCAACTCTTCGAGATCATTAGTACCTAAATGTTGGTGTGAGTGGTCAGTTCATCCCACGACAAAAATTAAACCAAATATTAAGTTATCGGCCATAAAATATAAATATAAAATCTCTTTGTGATAATAGATTTAGAGAAATTTATTTTTTTGGGTAAATCGCTCAATTTATAAAATGTATCTGAATAAATCAAGCAGCAACTCACCTTAGAACAAATAAATAGATCAAAATAAAAATAATAAAATGAATGCAAGTTATGCATGCTCCTAAAACTATATGATCCGGATATAGCCAACCATTAAAGCGTCCACACAGAAGTCACCCATTCCAATGAGGAAAATTAAACCAGCCACTAAGGCGTCCACAAAGATCTATATGGTATGTCATGATAATGATGCTCAAAAGGTACAAATCACTAGCCACTTAGGCAACCACAAAGATAAGAGGGTCATAACACAAGTAACCAGCCACTTAAACAACCACAAAGAGAAAACTATTCAAACCATAAATCACCAGCCACTTAGGCAACCACAAAGACAAAATATTCCAGATTAAATTTCTAATCACGTATGACATCAAATTTATATCTGCATGGATGCTCATAGTTTGAACTCAATAAATTCAACATCTCAAATATGCACGTGAACAAATATCTCAAAATCACCATTTTCATTTTAATAATCCATATGATTCGATTTGGCTATATATTATTGATAAAAATCAAAACTCATATCACCAATAACACAATAAAAATAGAAATTTTACTCCTTTCACTATAAAATTTTCCCCATTACTATTCTTTTAGGCATAAAAATGAACTATACTTTAATGCATTTCAATAATGAATTTTCGCATATTGTCAAAATTAAAAATAGAAAATTCTCATCAATTTCTCAAGACCCATATGTTGTTCATAAAAGTCAAATTTTAAATTTTAAATACTCAAAAATTCAAGACTTAAAATAAAATACATCATAACAAACATATTACTAATGACATCATAATAAAAATTGTAATTTTATAATTAAGTAGTCTAAGACACATAATATGTTAAACATTTTCACGACAAACATATTTTTCAAGTTATAATAATAAAAATAGAACCCTATAATCAAGCTCATCAAGACATATATATTACTCAAAAATAACAATCAAACATTATAGTTAAATTCCTTACGACAAAAATAAAATTAACTTTTTTCTTTTAAGACATTAAGACATCATATCAATATCTTACAAACCTCCAATTTAATATCTAGCCTAACTCTGCATGGGGAAAAACCCTTATCTTAGGCGCTTTACTTCCTAGCAACACTACGTAGCCCTCGAAAATCTCACAAAGATGAAGGAACAAAAGTTTAGAACTTCCACAAGAATGAGAGGGAATGTGTGAATGGTTATTTGAGTGGCTTAGAAAATATTTGAGGTAAACATAATATAATGTTGGGAATGGCGTGTGGGTGAGGGAGAGGTGTATGCGACTAATAAAGGAGGCGTGGAGTTGATTATAGAGAAGGAAGAATTCTCTTCATTGAGGTTAGTTGCACACATGAATAAGGAATTCAATTGGAATAATATCATTCAATGACCAACCGTTATTTGACATTCATGTGCTTATTCGTGCTAGTTACACATTTTGGTGGACGCAAGGGGAAAAATGCACGGTTCTATAAAGTAAATGCTATTAAAAATAACATATACTTATCACGTGTAGTAGTGTGGGTGATTCAATTTTGACTTAGTCAAAATTGATTTTGTCATTGTTCACTCTAAAACAAATATTCCTACGAGTTTTAATTAGTTAATAAAAACCCCAACAATTAATTAATATAAAATACTTTATCAAATAACTAAACATCCAAGGAATAATTATCTTATTATTGTCACACTAAATTAATGATACAGAATAAATAACAAAACTAAGGGTTTTTAAATTAATTAATTAAAATAAAGGGTGTTACAATACTTACCCCCTTAAAATAGTTTCGTCCTCGAAACTAAGAGGTATCTAGTTGGGTAAAGTTCTCTGATCTTCTCCTCCAACTCCCAAGTAGCATCTCCACTTGTCTGGTTTCCAAATCACCTTAACCAAGGGGATTTCCTTTCCCCTCAAATGTTTGGTAGTTCTTTCTATGATGCTTATCGGTGGGACCTCGAAGGAAATATTTTTCCTTCAATTGAATATCATTTGGCGCGATAATATGGGACGGATTTGCCATGTACTTCCTCATTTTCGACACTTGGAACACATCATGTAAATTGGCCAAATTCGGTGGTAAAGCAATCTGATAAGCCACTGGACCCACACGTTGAAGAATTTGGTATGGTCCAATAAACTTCGGAGTAAGCTTTTTTGACTTCAATGCCCTACCAACTCCAGTAGTAGGCGTCACTCTCAAGAATACATGTTCATCCTCCTGAAATTCTAGAGGTCTCCTATGTCGATCAACATAACTCTTCTACCTGCTATGTGGTGTTCTCATCCGCTTTTGGATTTGACGCACCATCTATGTGGTATGTTGCACCAACTCTGGCCCTACGATCAAGTTTTCACCATCCTGATACCATCACAAGGGAGTTTGGCACTTGCACTCATACAAAGCCTTGTACGGTGTCATCCCGATGCTTGCATGATAGCTATTATTATAGGTAAATTCAACAAGAGGCAATAGATCATCCCAACTTTCTCGGTTATCTAACGCACAAGCTCTTAGCAAATCCTCTAATGTCTAAATAGTCCTTTTAGTTTGACCATCAGTTTGAGGGTGGTAGGTGGAACTCAATCAATTTAGTACCCAATGCCTCATGCAATGCTCCCCAAAAACAAGAAATGAACTTTGGATCTCTATCAGACACAATGCTGGATACATCGTAACAATCTCGACAACGTAAATCTCCGCAAGCTTCGATACATCGTAAGTAGTCTTTACAGGTATGCAATGAACAGATTTTGTGAGCCTGTCAATAATCACCCAAATTGAGTCAAATTTTGTATGAGTCTTAGGTAATTCCACCACAAAGTCCATAGATATGCTATCCCATTTCCACACTGGTACATTTAATGACTGCAACAATCTAACAGGTTGGACTTAGTCTCTCCCTCCATGTCCAGAATGTAAAAATCTGTAGGAAATATCAATTCATTAACTCGAACAAGTACATCCTCCACCAGTCCTGTAGGGCGAGCATTGCTTCTGTTTGCCAATTGAATGGTAAAACCTGTACTCTGTAAAGGTCCAAGAGCAAGAGAGTTAAAAATAGATGTAGGCATAACATTAATGGAATCACCTAAATCTAACATGGAATTTTCAAATTGACTATTGCCTATGGTACATAGGATGGAAAAAGTTCCTAGATCTTTTCATTTCTGGGGCATAGGATGAATGAGGGGTGAAACATTGTGCCCCGTGTTTACCTTTTCATTACCTTTTAACCTTCTCTTGTGTGTAAACAACTCTTTTAGAAATTTGGCATATCTTGGAATCTGTTTAATTGCTTCAAGGAGGGAAATGTTCACTTCTACCTTCCAAAATGTATCCAAGATCTCCTTGTCCCTATCTACCTCATCCATTTTCTTAGTCTTCATTGCCCTTTGAAAGAAATGAAGTGGTATATTTTGCTCAACATTGTGACACCCTAACCTCAAAATAATATATAATAATTTATACAAGAATTTTTAAACTTTAATTCGCAGTGGATAAAGAAAATATGTTTTCAAGGAAATAAAACTTTTATAACTAATTTAGGATATCACATTTCTCAAAATTCAAAACGAGCACTTAAAATTTTTTCCTCTTATAAAACAATGCAATCTCGATAAACTTGATTTAACTATAGTTTCTTAATTCAAAAAGTTTACTAGTACTTATAAGGTTTTCATACAAAAAGTTGTTTATAATTAAATAAAAATACAACTTATGACTCTCGTTCCAGGTATCACCTATCAGAGCTGAACTCCACCCAAACTTGAACTTCAAAACTCCTTAACCTGTAATAATTGCGAGTTCGCAAACGCAGGGTCAAGCCAGTCAAACACAAACAACCAAGGAGGCGAGTTTCGAAATCACATTGATAGTATAATATAAGTAAGAAGAACACGCAATAAATCATACATAAACTGTATCATTACAAGGAAAAACATTCTTCAAGGAAAAACCTCACACTATAAAGTCAAAATCACTCAAGAAAGATAAATACATTTCACTATAACATTAAATCATCTAAGAGAAATTATTATCGTAAAAAAAGCAATACATATTAATCACAACAAAACAATCACAAGAAAATACAATGATATGCATGAGCTTAGACTCTACTGCACAATGTGGCTTGATAGTACGCCACCATCTCGGTGGACGGACAATTCAAATTGGCCCTGTCCTCATAGATCCCCTCAACACAACCCGAGACACATATACGTGATAGTCGAGGTAAACGTGTGTTGCATGGTAGCTCCCGATATTTGGAGTGCTACCTCCAAGTCACCTAGGAATTCCCCACCCGAGTACCTCCAAGGTCTAACAATCTTGTCTTAAGGCTTAGCAACAGACTGTCACGGTTAGGCTCATTCAATTTTACTTACCCGGAATCACTAGGCTTGTCAGGCCCTACCTATATGATGAAAAATTAATCTCCACTTCACAAATTATCAATATTTATTTTCTCCCCCCGTTGGCCTATGATACTCCATTAAGACCGTCATCTCAAACACAAATTGGAATCACCACCATTTCATTAACTATGGGGTTACTTCAATATTCTCATCACAAATTTATAACATCACTATAATTAATCATACATCATCATCATCACAAATTTATATCATCACTATAATCAATCATACGTTACACATAAACTTATCACAAATTTATAACATCACAATTATTAATCAAACATCATCATCATCACATAAAATTATCACAATGCATAAATCTTTTATTGTCACATCACATAAACTCATCTAATCAAACATTTACATAAAATTAATTCGACACCCAATATCACAATAATATCAAACACCATACATTTAAAGAAATTAAATCAATCAACACCTTACAAATATATGTATTCTATATTTTAATCTTACAATTTTCCATATTTGCATATTAATTAATTTATCCCTCAAAGGGATACTGCCAAACGTAGCGAGCCCCAATGAATAGTTGGGTAATACAGTTTTCCCGTTCATCTCACCCCTTACCTTCGTTCAACACTTTCACACACGAATACGATTCCACGTGCAAACATACTTTGTTCTTTGACTCTTTGTCCCTCAATCGATCTAACTCGACAACTTAAGGGTAAAAGTTAAAAATAAATTATGAGAAGACACTCTAAAAACTAAATATCAAAATTCGGTCAAGGAAACTTACCATAAATCAGAAAACCAATCAATGGATAATTTAGCCACTGATTACACGGTCGTTTTGGTGTTGATTTCACTCACATCAGACTTATGGTGAAGAAGAACAGTGCAAAATAAGGAATTCCATAAACGTAGAAGTCGAGTATTTTGGAGAGAAATTGGGATGGTTAAAAATCTAGGAAAATGTGTTTAATTGACTATCTAAATGAGTGAAACAACATACAAAAATTTGGACGAAAACGGAGAAAGTTTTCAGGAACAGTTATCGATCACCAGTATCAATTTTCTTCGTATTTTTTTTTTCTTTTCCTCTAGTGCGGTTGGTCTGCTCCCGCTCCTCTCTATTTCTCCTACCTTTCCCTCTTCTTGTTTTCAATCTTTCTTTTTAATTAGGTTTTAGCCTTCTATATGGGCCTAACCCATTAAACACATTTTAATTATTTTTTTTATTTTTTAATTAAAACAAACAATCATTACGAATATTTCAAAAATAATCTTTTATAAAATAAAGTAATTAAAGTAATTAATCTTTAAAATACATTAATAACAAAAATTCTCATATTCCAAATAATCACTATAATAATTCTCATATTCCAAAAATTCTCATACTCAAATTAAAATATTACCATCATTAGAGAGTAGTCGAAATTATAAAATAAATAATTATAATATATATTGATTACTAAATCATAATAAATATATATAAAATCACAATGTCATAACAAGTATATAAAAATAAAGGAAATCAAACACAATATCACTACTATCCCAAATAATTATTTATAAAATAAATAACTAAAATAGAAAATAGTTACAAATAACTGAAATTTAACTATGTAGTCAAACGCAAAGAAAAATATTATATTAATAGGGGAAACGTATATACATGTAAAATCGCATAAAATCTTATTCTTTAAAATATTACACTAAAATACTATTATTTTTAGAAAAATATATAAAATAATAAAATAAAATATTTAATATTTATATCACTCATTTAATATAATATGTATCAAACTAGCACATCATTGAAAGCAACCATATAACGAAAATTAGTTACAAAATTTATCAACATATATTCTAAAATAATTTTAACAGTAAATTAATTATCTAAAATCCTATTTAATTAATAAAATAGTTTATTATAAAATTTGGGGTGTTACAAACATCAGCAGTTTCAGGTACCAAAGTGTCCTCAACAACCTTGTTATTTTTCACACCACCAGTTTCAGGTACCTTTGATATTTCAACAGTTTTTCCAGACCTCAAGGTGATTGCGTTGACATTAGGAGCGTTTGGATTTACTATTGACTCGGCAGGTAGTTGGTTTGATCCCTAAGTTCCCGCATTTGATTAATTGAAGTGGTCAGCTGACCAATCTTTGTTTCCAAGTTTTGAATGGTGGAATCTGTTCTTTGTTGAAATTGGAGATTCTAGACAACCATTTGTTTGACAAGGTTCTCTAATGAAGGTGCTTTGTTCTGTTGTGCATTGGTGTGTTGTTGCGCAATGTTTTGCTGTTGTGCAATGTTTTGTTGCTGCCTAGGTTGCTGTTGTTCAAATGAATTCCCCTATATCAGGTTGGGATGGTTTCTCCAACCAAGATTGTACCTGTTAGACGACAAATCATAGTTGGCTTGAGGATTGTATATCTTTGCTGCATATGCTTGAGGAGCATCAACAATTGGATCTTATTGCAATGTAGGTCATGAATATGTAGGATGCTCTGCAGAAGTGAAAATACCACAAACCTTTGTTGCTTGGATTCTACCTACTGCCAATTTTTTTTACTAAAGACGTAAGCTCATCAAGTCTGCTTTCTAGATTCTTGTGGGAAGAAGCTTGAATTTCATTCACTCCTTTTGTCAATACTGTTGAATTGCTTCTGGTTGTAAACTGCGGATAATTAATAGACATGTTCTCAATCAAGGCTTTTGCCGCTTCTGGGGTCTTATCGGCAAGTGGTCCCCCACTAACAGCCTCCAAGATGCTTCTATCCATAGGTTGCAAGCCTTCATAAAAATACTGGATGAGCAATTATTCTGAAATTTGGTGATGAGGGCAGCTAGCTACTAACTTGTTGAATCTTTCCCAATACTCATGTAATGATTCTCTGTCAATCTGCCTAATGCCACATATTTCTTTTCTGATTGAAGCAACTTTGAGGCAGGGAAGAAATTTTCTAGGAACAACTTATTCAGATCATTCCAACTTGTAACAGAACCTAGCTGAAGCTAGTACAACCAGTCCTTGGCAGCATCTTGAAGTGATAATGGGAAGGCTCTCAGCTTGATATGGTCTTCTGTGACTCCTTGAGACTTCATGGTAGAACACACAACATGGAACTCCTTCAAGTGTTTGTGGGGATCTTGACCTGCAAGACCATTAAACTTCGGAAGCAAGTGTATTAAACCAGATTTAAGTTCAAATGGTACAATAACTTCAGGATATTCAATACACAATGCATTATAAGTAACATCAGGTGCAACAACTTGTCTTAAGGTTCTATTATTCATGTCATCCAATACTGTGATTAGTGAACTCACACACTAAATCACTTTCACTATCTAACTCATTCGCACTGGCAGCTCTATTAAGTCTACGAAGTAGATGAAAAGTCCTATCTATTTCAGGGTTAAAGGAATGTAGTCATGCATCATGAAAACATAAAAATGCAATGCAACACACAATTCTAAAAATTCCAACAATGTCCCTTTCGCTAAAATTGAAGTGGAAAATGAAAAACCCTATCAAATAAAATCCAAAAAATTTAAAAATAACATCAAAAATTTCTAAAAATCAAATAAATATAACGAAGAATTTTTTGGAATTTTTTGAGAATATGGAAAATTCAAAAATTCATAAAAAGTGGTCTAAACGAAAGAATTTAGGATTTTGAGGGTCAAATCCCATAAGAAGTCCCTACTAGAAGTGTCCTGTTCATTGATTTTTTGGTGATTTTCTGGGAAAATTTCGGGGCAATCCGAGACAGCCGCCTGAAAACCAATTTTTTTTTTTACTAGCAAAGTTCCTACGAGCTAGCAACAAGCCTATCCGTCCTGTAGAGCAACAAGAAAACAATTGTTAGGAAGGTTAGTAGTACTCTAAAATTGGTTAATATTGTTATCAGAGAGTCCCCAACAACGACGCCAATTTGATCTGTTGTCGCACACGGGTCAAATACAAGTAATTAAAACATAGCGTAGGGTAATAACTTGAGTCGTTTCGCAAAGACTTCTTATTATATTAACCGAATTGAGAATTAAAATTAAGGGGGGTTTCGAATAAGATTCGGACATATTAAGAAAACGATTAATCCGCTGATTCAATAGTTTCAGACGTATCACAGATTCTATCAACGGATTCAATTTCTAAATCGTGACTCTATTCCTATTTGACTATAGAATTGATCAAACAAGCGTAATCCACCCTATGTGAATTTTAGTTTCTTTGACTAGATTAGGCATCACAGTCATCAATATATTACAGTTAATGATCAAGCGTCGCAAAACTATAATTTAATTAATGTAGAAACTGAATTTTGTCAAACTAATCTAATCAATCCTATTGAGATTCGAATTAAGCAATCAGAATAACAATATAATCGAATAAAGAGAAATAGAATCATAACGTGAAATTAACATTATAAATAAACTAAACCTCAAGGTGTTGATGAAACTCTGAAATAGTGTATCAATATGAAAATTAGCCTTCCATGTAAATAAAATAAAACTATGTATTTGCTTCTAAATCCGAAAACAGCGTGTCCTTCTAAAAAAGGAAAACTCCCAATATATGGTACTGGGTTTTGGGCTTTAAAACAAGTGGCCCGTTACTTAAAATTATTACAAAAGAACTTAGATCACGTAATCTGCAGCTTAGACCTAGTAAAGTTTGGTATTGGGCTTTTATTCCAACACAAAAGTTGTAGCTTTGATTTTTAGCTTTCCAACACCTGCTCACATGCGTTAATCCGATATCCAGAGTTCAAGTTATGACCTACAAAGTGAGTAGGGGTCAATATGCAAATAATAAAATTAAAATTCAATTTCGACCCAAAGTTTAGAAACAAGCTAAAAAATTAATCTAGGCTATAAAGTGCTTTTAAAATGTCAAAGTAAAGACCTAGAAACATATGCCCAAATTCTTTGATCAAGCGGCCATTGCCTCCTTGGGGTCCGATCGGTTTGTGCGACAAGCTATAACACTTCCTAAAATTATCTCATTAGGAAAATATTATGACATAATTTTAACTTTAAGGTAGTAAGGAACTCTTTTATTGAACACTATATAGTATGTTCGGGTTATACACTAAGTCGTGATTTGGAGGGGTTCTCAGGAAAGAGAGGTGGGTCAATGAGCCACTTAATAACCAAGTCTGTCCTTAGCCAGAATGCCTCCAATACAACTTTTTATGTATTATTCTTCCTTTCTATTTTTGGGATCATACCATTATACATAATTTAGAGTTTAAAACATTGTCTTAATTACATATATTTAGATCATATGACGAAAGCTCAACAATTACTTTATGATTTAGATTAAGATAATTTTAAATCGTGGGTAACAGACTCAAAATTCATAATATCATTCAATCATAAATAATTACCACATGAATTAAATTAAAATTATTTCTAATCCTAGGATCAAGAATTGAAGACATATTTTTCGTTACAATTATTGCAAGAAGTTAAACAATTAAATCCACATAATTTGAATTTAAGTCATTAATAACATAAAATAGTTAGAAAATCAAACACTTCTAAAATTAATAAAACAAAATAATAAAATATAAAAGACAATTTCATAAAAGATAATAAAATATAACAACTTAAATAGAAAATTTATTAAAAATATAAAAGACAATGCCAAGAAAAGCATACAAGTAGACATAGAGATTTTTAGATTTGAAAACAACCAAATACACAATAAAATAATGGGTAAGTATTTAAGGCATATATTTATTTAAAAAAAATTCAAGGGGTTATATAATTAATGACACATAATATAAATTTAAGTAATTAGTAAAATTCAAATTCAAGGAGGTTACACAATTAACGACACATAATTAAAAATTTAAGTAATTAGTAAAATTCAATAATTAGATAATCGAACAATTAACACAAGCAACGTCAAAATACATGCGACATACACGACGCATCCACCCCATCAAAGTCCGAGAATTATTGCTCTGATACAACAATATAACGCCCTCGGTTTTGATCCAAGACATTACTTAAAAATATTTGTTTTCTTTCAAAAAAACAACATAAATATTTTTTTTTAGAAGTAGTTCATCATGTGACAAATTAAAATTTCACTAGAAAATAAATTGATCTCATTTATGTAAAATAGCACAACACAATTTACAAGATATTATTATTGTTATTATTATTTTTGCAAAGATAATTTGCTAATTATTAGAAAATGTTCACTTACGACATAAAATAGAATCAATTCTCTTTAGGTGGAATTAAAAAAAAAAAAATAAGGTTGACTGGTTCAGGTTTTTCCTAAGCGGAAGGACCTCACCTCCGGATTTCCATTTAAAATTAATGATGAAAAGTAAATAAACTTTAAAAATGTACTACTACAAATATTATTGTTAAGTTAAGGTCCCCCTTTTTCCCGCGCGCGCTTAGCAAACATCATTCATGCAACTCTTCGAGATCATTAGTACCTAAACGTTGGTGTAAGGTGTCAGTTCATCCCACGACAAAATTAAACCAAATAATAAGTTAACAGCCATAAAATATAAATATCAATATAAAATCTCTTTGTGATAAAAGATTTAGACAAATTTATTTTTCTGGGTAATACGCTCAAGTTATAAAATGTATTTGAATAAATCAAGCAGCAACTCACCTTAGAACAAATATATAGATCAAAATAAAAATAACAATAAAATGAATACAAGTTATGCATGCTCCTAAAAGTAACCCAATGGGAAAAGTTAAACCAGCCACTAAGGCACTAAGGCGTCCACACAGAAGTAACCCAATGGGAAAAATTAAACCAGCCACAAAGATGCATATGATATGTCATTATAATGATAATGATGCTCAAAAGTACAAATCACTAGCCACTTACGCAACCACAAAGATAAGAGGGTCATAACACAATTAACCAGCCACTTAGGCAACCACAAAGAGAAAACTATTCAAACAAGAAATCGCCAGCCACCTAGGCAACCACAAAGACGAAATATTCCAGATTAAATTTTTAATCACGTATGACATCAAATTTATATCCTCATGGATGCCCATAGTCAAAACTCAATAACTTCAACATCTCAAATACGTAGGTGAACAAATATCTCAAAATCACCATTTTCATTTTAATAATCCATAAGATCCGATTTGGCTATATGTTACTGATAAAATTTAAAACTCATATCACCAAGAACACAATAAAAATATAAATTTTATTCCTTTCACTATAAAATTTCCCCATTACTACTCTTTTAGGCATAAAAATTAACTATACATTAATGCATTTCAATAATGAATTTTCGCATATTGTCAAAATTAAAAATATAAATTCTCATCAATTTCTCAAGACCCATATGTTGTTCATAAAAGTCAAATTTTAAATTTAAAATACACAAAAAGTCAAGACTTAAAAATTATAACTTTATAATTAAGTAGTCTAAGACACATAATACGTTAAAAATTTTCACGACAAACATATTTATCAAGTTATAATAATAAAAATAGAACCCTATAATTAAGTTCATCAAGACATATATATTACTAAAAAAAAACAATCAAACATTATAGTTAAATTCCTTACGACAAAAATTAAATCAACCTTTTCTTTTAAGACATCAAGACATCATATCAATATCTTACAAACCACCAATTTAATATATAGCCTAACTCTGCATGGGGAAAAACCCTTAACTTGGGCGCTTTACTTCCTAGCTACACAATGTTGCCCTCGAAAATCTCACAAAGATGAAGAAACAAAAGTTTAGAACTTCCACAAGAATGACAAGCAATGTGTGGCTGGTTGTTTGTGTGGCTTAAAAAATATTTGAGGTAAACAAAATATAATGTTGGGAATGGCATGTGGGTGATTAGGACTTCTTTTTGCTCTATTGCAAGTTTAATCGTATTCTATGAGGGAGAGGTGTATGCGACTAATAAAGGAGGCGTGGAGCTGATATAGAGAAGGAATAATTCTCTTCATTGAGGTTAATTGCACACATGAATAAGGAATTCAATTGGTATAATATCATTCAATGACCAACCGTTAGGAATGAATTGACATTCATGTGCTTATTCTTGCTAGTTACACATTTGAGTGGACGCAAGGGGGAAAACACACGGTTCTATAAACTAAATGCTATTAAAAATAAAATATAGTTATCAAGAGTAGTAGTGTGGGTGAATCAATTTTGACATAGTCAAAATTGATTTGGTCATTGTTCACTCTAAAACAAGTATTCCTCGAGTTTTAATTAGTTAATAAAAACCCCAACAATTAATTAATTAATATAAAATACTTCATCAAATAATTAAACATCCAAGGAATAATTATCTTATTATTGTAACACTAAATTAATTAAATAGAATAAATAACAAATCTAAGGGTTTTTAAATGAATTAATTAAAATAAAGAGTGTTACAGATATCACATTTCTCCAAATAAAAAAGGAACACTTTAAACTATTTATTTCTTCAATAAAAAAGTGCAATATCAATGAACTTGATCTAACAATAATTTCTTAAAATTTATTTCCATGCAAAAAGTCGTTTCAAATTAAATAAGTAAAATACAAATTACAACTCTTATTCCCGGTATCACTTATCAGAGCGAAGTTTCTCCCAAACTTGAACTTCAAGACTCCCTAACATGTAATAACTGCGATTTTGCAAATGTAGAGCCAAGTCAATCAAACACAAAGAACAAAGGATGTGAATTTTGAAGTCATGTTGATAGTATAAGAAGAAGACACAATTGATAATAAATAAACCTATTCATTACACAAACATGAAATAGCAATGTCAATTTACAAGGAAGGGGGTTTGAATTGTAAATTCACCTATTTAAAATTTTATGCTAAAAACTTAAGAAAATAACTCAAGATTGATCTTGGTTGTGAAAATATAAAACGGAGAACGTTCTTGGTTCTGGAAACAGAAAACGCGAAATGTTCTTGGTTAGTTAAAATCAACAATTTAGCTTATCTATTTAACTTGAAAATTAAAAGGACTGAAAGTAAATACAGATAAGGGAAGAGATATCACACAATAATATATCCTGGTTCACACAACTCGGGCTACGTCCAGTCCTCACAATTGTGAGATTTTCCACTGAGTTTCCAAAACGGAGAACGTTCTTTGTTTTACCCAGTTTTGTTCAGACCAACCTTGATCTGTAACAACAATTCTTTTCTACCCAGAAAGGGATTCAGTCAGGTCACCTATCAATATTTAGAAAGGATTTAACAATTCACCTTTTAACCATAAAAGGATTTTCTACAAACTACTCAAACTATAAACAACCCTTGTAGTCTTGAGTTTACACAATAATGATTTAAAGAGATTGGTAGAATCTGAATATGCTCAACCCGTGTTTGAGAATAGATTCTTGATAAAAGAATTCAATGGGATGATTCTGATATTTGAAGAAGAAAACATAACTGAATCTTTCGTTTACGATTGAGAAGCTTTTAAGTATGTAAGTGTGTGTAAGTGATGGATTTTCTTAGCACTTGAACTTGGGGTTCCTTTTATAGGCTTAAAGATGATTGATGATAGCTAATTTGACTGTTGAAAAAAGTGCCCAGATGTCATGTGTCAGATTTGACTAAAGACCAGACTTTTTAAACATGAATGTTCTTGACTTGAACATTTTGTGTTTTTTTGCTTCTATGATAATAATGTCAAATCTGTAGCTTCTCTTTCTTGACTGTAATGATCCTTTTTTTATGCACACAGACATCTCAAAGATGTGCTTAATGTATTTAGATCAAGACTGTCTTTTGATTTGTGCATAACAGGTTGGAGAAGGAAGTACACATGCTAGAGATTGATTGTTAATATGTTGGAAAATGATCTTAACATTCTGGAGATTAATTGTAGCATGCTGGAGAATGATGTTAACATTCTAGAGACTAATGTTAACCTGCTGGAGAATGATGTTAACATTCTGGAGACGGATGTTAACCTATTGCAAAATGATGTTAACATTCTGGAGATGGATGTTAACATGCTGGAGAATTATGTCCGCATGCAGGAGAATGATCATTTGTCACTTTTGCTTTGAGTCATGCCTTTTAATCTTTGATCTTTTGCAGTGTTTCTTTTGCTAATGTGAGAGCTGTATATTCCTTGTAGATGTACTAGAAATGCATTCGTAATTTGAAGAAGCTTTCCTTGCATTTAATAGATGATTTGAACTTGCTTGATGAAAATGAAAAAACGTGGAGAACGTTTCTTGGTTTTCAAGAATGTTGTCAAGAACGTTCTTGGTTCTATTTGTTCATTTTTTGCTTTTTCGTTAAACTGATTTTGCTTGCATTGCTTAGTACCTATCTTGGATTATTACACTCAAAAGCACATGTTAAATTAACACATCGTTTAGGATCATAATTAGAGTCTTTAATTAACCTTTGTTTGTTTACATCAAAACATTAATTTGGGATTTTGCCTCACAACAACACAACAACACAATCATAAGAAAATGCAATGCTATGGATGAGCTTAGACTCTATATCATAATTTAGTACCATTTTAACTCTAAAATACTTGGTTAGGAGGCTTGATACTATGCCACCACTTGAGTGGACGGACAGTTCGAATTGGCCCTATCCTCATAGATCCACTCAACTCAACCCAAGACACATATACGGGACAATCGAGGTAAACGTGTGTTGCATGGTAACTCCCGACATTTGGAGTGCTACCTCCAAGTCACCTAAGAGTTCCCCACCTGAATACCTCCAAGGTCTAACAATCTTACCTTAAGGCTCAACAGTATAACGTCACGATCAGGCTAATTTATGATGACAAAATAATCTCCACTTGAAAAATTCTCATCAACTTCGAATATTCTCAACATCTATGTCCTCCCCTCGTTAGCCTAGACTACTCCATTAAGAGCATCATCTTTAGTACAAGTTGGAATCATCACTATTTCACCAATTATGTTGTTACTTCAATTTTGTCATCACAAATTTATAACATCATTATTGTTAATCATACATCATCATGATCATCACATAAACTCATCACAAATTTATAACATCACTATCATTGATCAAACATCATCATTATCATCACATAAACATATTCATACAATGCATCCATCTTTTATTATCACATCACATAAACTCATATAATCAAACATACACATAATTTCATTCGACATCAAACATCAAAATAATATCAAATATCAAATACCTTATAAACATTTCTATTTCACCTTTTAATCTCACAATTCTCATATTCTCATATTAATTAATTTATCTCTCAAAGGACTACTGTCGTACGTAGCGAACCCCAAATGAATTGTTGGGAAATACGGTTTTCTTGTTCATCTCACAATATATTATACTCATGAAAGTATAAGAACTGGTCCAACACTATGTTCCCGCGCAGATCAAATCAAGCAATAGGAAGGAAGTTTTATCTAACGAATTTGTGAAAGCAATTTTAACAAAATACGAACATTATCAATCTAAAGAATTTAAAAACTCAATCTTAACAAAATACGAACATTATTAATCTGAATAATTTACAAACTTAATCTTAACAAAATACGAAGAGTAACAAGCAGAAGAATTTAAAAACTCGTTCTGAACATATTATCAAAAAACATCTTGTTCAAAAGTTTTTTTGAATAAGGTCATTGTTGACCAAGCTAAATATGAAGATACAATTCAAAATTAAACAAGGACTAAATTGAAACTAATTTTATCTATATCTTTGTATCTTTCTTGAAGAATTGCTTAGATCAGATTGGGAAATATAAATTGCCTAACGCTCAAATTATCAACATCGTATGAATCAATATTATATTTGGAAGAAATCTATGTTGACCAAGGTGAATTAGAGATACGTTTCAAAAACTCAGCAATAAATTCACGTCCCTAATTTCATCTATAAATAGTGGATCAAGGCTAAAGAAGAGAAATGAACAACACGAACAACAATCTTATAAATCCTAAAAACCAAAGTTGTTCAAAAGACCTCAACAGCTCAATTTTTCTAAGTATTCAGAGTTTATGGTTTTAAGTTCTAGCAAAGCACTCGTTCAGAGTAAAATACTCTAAGTGTTGTAGTGTGGAAAAATCATTGTATCAAATCTGCTTAATAGTAGCAAAAACCAGCCTGGTAATGGCTTTAGTGTGTCTCAAGAAATTTGTGGATCTCAAGATGTGTTGAGAATACTTGACTTGTAGGTTCAAGTGGGTCGTTTTCCTTTAACAATCTATAGGTTTCAGGTTGTGTAGAGAATACATTGACTTGTAGGGTTAAGGTGTGGTTTGCCTTAAAAAGTCTGTAGATTCAAGCTGTTTTGAGAAGACTGACTTGTGGTCAGGTGATGTATAATTCAAGGTTTCGAATTAGTGGATAAATCCATCTGTGTGAGGGATTTGGACGTAGCTACAAAGTTGTTGGTGAATAATGATAAAATTTGGTGTGTTATTTTTTACTTTTGCATGGTCTGCTTATTGCTGCCTCTAATTAGTATAAAAATTTAAGTCATCAAACCAAAATCAAAATTAGAATTATGAAAAGAGTTTTAATATTAAACAAGCACAATTCAATCCCTATTCTTGTATTTTCGCACCTTCAATTGGCATCCGAGCTCACTCTTCAGGTTGAGCATTTTACAATGGTTGAGGAAGGACTCAACATGTCTGGATTCAAGGAAAATGTTGTTGCAGGATACATCAATAGACCACCTCTGTTTGATGGTGAACGTTTTGAGTACTAGAAGTACATGCTGAGGAGTTTCGTTATTCACAAGATCCTGAAATTTAGAACTTGGTGGAAGATGGTTATATTGCTCCAACAAATGAAGATGGTATTGAAATTCTAAGAAAGGAGATGAATGTTGATCAGAAGAAGATGTACAAGATGCATCATAAGTCCATAACGTTCATAATAAATGCAATCACTTTCAAGGAGTTTGACAAGTACACCAACAAGGAGAAAACAAAGAGCATTTATGATAATCTTATTCTTACATATCAAGGAATGGAGCAAGTTCAAGAAGCATTGAAACTTTGTTTTCTAGATTCCAAACTCTGGTCTCAGGATTAAAGGTGCTTGAAAAGAGTTATACTACTGTTGATTATGTGAAGAAAATTTTAGGAATCTGCCAAGCAAGTGGAGACCTAAGATTACAGCTATTCAAGAAGCTTGCAGAGGATGAGCCCAATAAAAAGCAGCCAACTTTGGCCTTGAAACCCAAGCAAAAGAAGGTTCTTAAGGCAACAACTGAATTAGAGGATAAGGATTCAGATGATCAGAATCTAAACTCAAAGGATGAGGAACAAGTTTTCATATCTAGAAAAATTCAGAAGATGTGGCACAACATAAAGAAGGAACTTCCTTAAAATTATTGCATGCAGTCTAGCAGAGGAAAGGATGAAATATCTAACTAGAAAAGCATCATATGCTACGTATGCAATGAACCTAGACAAGTCAAGTCTGAATGTCAAAATCTTGAAAAATGGAAACATAATAGAAAGATTCCAGATCCAAGAAGAAGGTTCTAGTGGCTCATACCAACTCTGCCTCTAGATGATTCTGATGAATCCTCTAATAATGAAGAGCAAGCAGATTTGGCTTTGATGGCTCATACAAACTCTGCCTCTGGATCTAGCAATGTTAAAAATGATTTCTTTAATAAAAACCACAAGTTGTCTTTAAAACTAGAAGCACATAGGAAAGTAAATGCAAACTTAACTAAAGAAATCAATGTTTTAAAAACTAAAAGTGTCGAGGTTAAATACGAAAAGAAAACCTTGAAAGATAATCTTGTTTCAAAACCTTTAAAAAACGTCAAATGTAATTATGATAAATATGAATAAGCATTCCAAGACTTTCTAACTATCAGTATGAAAAAAATCAAGTATGGTTCTATGATTTATGGAGTTAGAAGAAATGGTAAAAGAGTTATAGGATTTGAAGAAACAGTAACGGAACCTAAACTTATTCCCTCTCATATTTTGTGTATTGTTTGCTCTAAGAAAGGTCACTTCAAATTATCTTGTACCATGTTAAATATAAGGAAAGACAAGAAACCATTCAAGACTAACAAACCAGGACCCAACCAAATTTGATTACCTAAGAACAAAATTACCTATACTGCAGATGTCCTCAGCAGCCAAGTGAAAACACCAATCATGGTACTTGAACAGTGGATGCTCGCGACATATGACGGGAGAAAAGTCTATTTTCCAAGACCTATCATTGATAAATGGAGGCACAATAACTTTTGAAGGAAAGCAAAAGGAGAGATCATTGGGCAAGGAACAGTTGAACACCACAACAAAATGGAGTGTTAGAAAGAAAGAATAGATCCCTTCAAGAAATGGCCAAAACCATGCTCAATGAGATGAATATTGCAAAGCATTTTTTGGCAGAAGCAGTCAATACCTCTTGTTACATTCAGAACAAAGTTTGTATCATACCTATTTGGAATAAGACTCCTTATGAATTGTATAAAAGTAAAAAGGCCAACATTTCTGACTTTCATCAATTTGGTTGTGTATGCTATGTTTTAAATACTAAATATAACCTTGGCAAGTTTGATCCTTGTTCAGAAAAGTGTACATTCCTTGGATACTCTGAAAGATTCAAATCTTATAGAGTGTTTAATAGGGAGACTCACATAATGGAAGAGTCAATACATGTTAAGTTTGATGACAAATAGTTTGACCTTAAAAAGTCAAATCAAGTTGAGGACATTATTGGTTTACAAGAACTAGAAGAAACTAATAAATTAGAAGATAAAGACGAACCAAAAGAACCAAACAAATTAGAGGAGACAAGAAAATCAGAGGAACTTGAGAAAACATCACAAGATGAATCTGATCATGTGAGAACCAGTCAAGTTAATTCAAAAGCCAAAATTGGATGAAAATACAAGGCAATTCATCCAGACACTCTGATTATTGGAAGCGCAAATGATCCCCTAAAAACCAGATCATCACATAAAGATTCATATATGTTTGGTTTGCTCTCTTAATTGAACCTACCTCTGTTGATGAAGCACTTGCAGATAATGGCTGGATACTTCCAATGCAAGAAGAACTTAATGAATTTAAAAGAAATTATGTTTAGGATCTAGTACCTAGACCAGAGGATAAGAGACCCATTGAAACCAAGTGGGTATTCAAGAACAAGTCAAATGAAAAAAGAGAAGTTGTCAGAAACAAGGCCAGACTGGTTGCACAAGGATACAATCAGTAAGAAGTTATTGATTACACTGAGACATTTGCTCTAGTGGCCAGGTTAGAGGCAATATGCATCTTACTATCCTTTGCTGTTTGTAACAACATTACTTCATTTCAATGGAAGTAAAAAGTGTCTTTTATAATGGTTACATAAATGAGGAAGTGTAAGTAAAACAACCTCCTGGTTTTAAAAATGTTGAGTTTGCAGATTATGTCTTTAAAATTAAAAAGTCTTTATACGAACTGAAACAAGGAGAATTGAAGTTCTTTTTAGGAATTCAAATTCAACAACGTCAGAATCTGATATACATATTCTTCAGACCATGTATACAAAAGAGTTTCTCAAGAAATTTAAGATGAATGATTGCAAACCTATGGCTACATCAATGCATCCCACGTACTCACTCAATAAAGACAAATTAGGCCAAAAGGTTGACCAAAAATATATAGAGGAATGATAAGGTCACTTCTATATCTTACTGCTTCCAAACCTGATATTATGTTTAGTGTATGCGTGCGTGTGCAATATTTCAGGCTGATCCAAGGGAATCTCATTTAAGTGGCTGTTGTGATGGTGATTATGCTAGAGGCAAACTTGAGATAAAAAGAACAAGTGGAAATTGAACATCTTTTGGTGAAAACTTAATCTCATGGTCAAGTAAGAGACAAAGCACAATTGCATTGTCAACGATAGAGGTTGAGTACATTTCAACAGGTGATTGAAGTTCTCAATTGTTATGGATGAAACATCAATTAGAAGATTACAAGATTCTTGAGAGTAACATTCCCATATTATGTGACAACACTTCTTCCATTTTCTTAACCAAGAACCCAATCCTACATTCTAGAGCTTAACACATAGAAATTAAACATCACTTCATTACTGACTTTGTTCAAAAAGGAGTACTAAATATCCATTTTGTAGACACTAAACACCAATGGGCTGAAACCACTAGTTGAAGATAGATTTGACTTTATTAGGAAAAATCTAAACCTTAGCTTTATAACTAAATGATGTTGTTCCAAGCATAGAGTAGTTTAGATTCATACTAGGATCATATAAGGTTATGTTTTATGTTATGTTCATTCTATTAAAAAAAGTTTCACTTTCAAGTGTTTTTGTCTGATTACAAAAGGGGGATGAAGATATTTGAGAACAATAATGTCGGAAAATAATGAAAAAACTACTTGGACTTAGGGGGAGCTATAAGGTTTAGATTTTTCATGTGTTCATAATTAATAATGAAAGATCTTTGATGTGTTCATAATTAATATTATGAATTTTTTAGATGTGTTTTATGTGTGGATTTTGTGGAAAAATGAATTGATATGAATTGGTGTGAATTGTGGGATTATGAGTTATATATGTTTGAGTATGCTCTGTGTTGAATTTGAAAAATCATTAGTGTTAAATGAGCATTAAAAATGGGGAATCTTTTAATAGCTGCATTTACTTAATGGTTGTGTTGGAAAGAGTCAGAGTGTGCTCATGCATTCATAGTACATGGTGACCGCGATGGTGCCATGGTGATAGTGGTAACCATGATGGGCCACGAGATGATGTCATGTGAATAGTTGGTTCATCTTATCCTTGCGGGGATTTTCGTGTGGTGCTGATCTGTGAGAGATTGCACTCTTGTAAGTCGTGCTGATCTGTGAGCGATTGCACGCATAGAAAATCGTGCTGGTCTGTGAGAGGCTGTACGATAGATTATCGTGTTGATCCGTGAGAGATTGCACCTTGATAATTAGAACTAGTCTGTGAGAGGCTGTACAATTATGATTTACGCCCCTTCGAGGAGGGTTTTGGTTTGGAATTCCGGAATCATGTGCAATGGGATATACGCATTGCATTAGGGTGCTTGGCACGCGAGTCATGTTTGATATATTGTGATGGTTGTATATACATACTCGGTTGTTGTTTGTAATTGTGCCGTAATTGATTAGTGTGATTGATTGATTTTGTGTGGTAAGTGTTGAATGATTGCGAAATGTTTTCGAAACTGAAATCTGCAAATTTTAGCAGTTGTATTCGGCTACAAGTAGTGTGTAGTCGAATACAGATATTCAATTTTGCTACTTACTTGTGAAATAACACTGTATTCGAATACAAGGATGTTGTATTCGAATACGACAGTGCAGTTTCGTCCAAAACTTCATTTTGCAACTTTGATTATGCATGTTTGGCATATGAAAACCCTTTCAAGGTGTATGCTAAGTTGAAAGGTTATTTTGTGCATTTAAAATTCAAAAGCTATGTGATATTTGTTAATTTCGGTTGGTGACCTTTACAATTATTGTGGAAACCTGGGCTTTGCCCTCGTGAGAATCAGGATCGTCCTACCGGTTAGTACCCTAGAGATGGGAACAGAGTTAGACTTACTTGACCGTTGCTGTGTCAAAAGGATTTCTGCGAGACGCGTGGAGATCACCCGTGTTGTATAGCTTTTTGTAGCATGATCAGATTAGATGGCTGTATAGGGGCTAGATGTCTATCTGTTGTGGTTGTATTTATTTCGTTTTGGGAAGACTGTACCTATACCATATATTGTCAGCTTGACTTTTATTTTGATGGGTCCTTGTACCACTTTTTGATTTGACGTGGGGAAGTTAAAATTCTTGGGGCATTGCTTTTGTATAGGTGTATGCCGAGAATACCCCAGGGTATGAGCTATGTCTGATAGGACTCACAGCCCTGATGTATTTTCTTTGTTTAAATACTTTGGATTTTCATTTCAAAACTGTTTCCGCTGTTTGTAAATATTGTTGACTTTTTCGTTGAGTTACGACTTAAATATTTTATCCAAAAATATTTCTTTCTTTATTTATGAATTCGATTTTAGTTTATTTAAAAAAAAATGGGCTGTTACATGTTGTATCATTTACCTTTACATTAAACATCTAATATGTTTGAATTGTAAAGTTTTATCAATAAAATATTTGGACTTCTTTTTGAGCTTGTTGACTTGATCATCATCGTTGGTCTTTTGTCTTCATAAAAAACATGTATTTTACATTCTCCCCATTTTTGATTGTGAAAAAACTTTCGATGTTTGGAGAGACTGTATCATTGAAAAGTACTCCCCCGTAATTTATGCGTATCCCTCGTTGAATCTTGAATGTTTGATCATTTTGGAAAAATATGGAAGTCCTACAAATAGTATTTAAAAAAAACAAAATACCAAACGTTTCTCCCCCTTTTGACATGATTAAAAAGAAGTAAAATATGGACAATATAGATAAAAAAAAATCCAAGTAGGTAATGATAAATACGGGAAAGCATCACATAAGGGAAAGACGCAAAATAATCCAGAGATAATGTCACAGATTACAAACAAAACCAAAAGATAATGGCACAGATGCCAAAATAAAACCAAAATGGAACGGAAAGTCAAAGAAAACATCATAACGAACATCAAATGCAGATAAGCTAAATGAAACAAACTAGTCCTAGTAATTGAATTGTAAACTATTCCTAGTAATCGAAATACGAATTAGTGACGTCTAGGAGGTAGGTGGAGGTGGTCAATTTTGTCGGACAGAATAGCAAGTTTGTGAAGCATATTAGCATGGTTGGTGGCAATTATGGATTCGATAGTATGGAAGCGAGTGTCTACAGAGGTGTTCAAGCAGGTGAGATAGGTCTATAGAGAGTCAAGTTTGGCCATCACGATAGTTAGGGTCTTTTAGCATGGTCATCATCAAAAGTAGTATCCTCTTCATCATTGCCCGCATGTGTAGCAGCAGCTGCGAGGGCAACAGTATCCTCGACTGCTGCAGTAGATGGTTGACCAAGATCACTCTTGTGCACGTATTTCTGAAGCGGTTCATGCCATACGATTTTCATGCTTGGAAGCACACCTAAATCAAGCAAATTATCTTTAGTGGGTGTATAGAGTACTTCTTCAGAGAAATGCACCCCGAAATGCTCCAGAATTCAAGTGACCTCCTTGGCATATGGCAACCCAATAGCTTCTTTTGACACAAACATCACAGATTTAACAAATATGCCCAGTTTAGTGGAAGGCCCTCGAACATGAAGTACATGATCGGTAGTTCAAATTCTAAAATTTGGGAGTAATTGCCAGCCTTCGGTACCAAAATGTAACTTAAAAAGTAATGTAGCAGAGGATAATCAACAGTAAGATTCCCAACTCCATATCATTGTTGCGCAAATTTAGAGCGTGCTTGAATCCTCTTTTGCTCCATAGTGTTTTTGTCATATCGACATAAAGTAACATAAGCATCATACTTACCAACGCTACCCCATTCACACAAGTTGATGGGACTCGTTTTCTGTCCTTCGAAGGGAATGTTCAAAATTTCGCCATTAGTTTTGGTATCTAACTGAATAGTTTTACCCTTAACTCGAGACTTAAGCAGTTTTCCATCATTGGTCAAATTGCAGTAAAACACCCTAACTAAATCGGGATAGACATGACCTTTGTAACCTATAAACTCTTCAACATGTTGTGCCTTGAGTAAATTAGGGAATTTAAATGTAGAGAAAGAGTCTAAATTACCAAATTTGGGAATGATCAGCCGCTTGTCCGAGTAGATTGTGCGAAACCGGTCAATTTCTTCCGGTGTGTGTAGGAGGCGAGATAAATCCGCAATATTGGCACTATTTGTTCGTTTCCTTGATGGGCCTACTGATGCATGCTTGGTCTTTGGTCCGCGTTTGCGTGCATCCATGTTTTTGCGAAGTGGGCTACGGATTTGGGGAAAAATGGATTTTAGGTTTTGAGAAATTGAAGTTGGAATGGTGGGAATGACTTACGACTGATCTAGGTTGCAAGAAATATTGTTTGGGTAATTTGTTTGCAAGAAGAGAAATGTAAAAATGACCTAAAATTAAAACAAAACTTTAAATATGGATGAAAACCCGAACTTGTATTCGATTACACTTGTGTTGTATTCGAATACAAGTGTTTCTGGGAATGTCTATTCGATTACATTCAAACTGTATTCGAATACAGGAATTCTGCAAATGTGTATTCGATTACAAAAACTATGTATTCGACTACAGTTTCGAATTTTTGCAAACATAACGATTTTATGACAAAAAATATACCAAGAAATGCTTATAGTCACATATTTTAAGTACAAATAAACATATTTAAGAAAAATTTAAACATTAATGACTTAATTCTAAAATCTTAGCAAGAGGAAATCTTGAAGAATGATGACAAAGTACCTTGTATTTAAAGATCATTTTCACTCAAGACGCCAAGTTCTCTTCGAATTTTGTAAAAGGAGTCTTTAGGAAGAGGTTTTGTGAAGATGTCCGCCAATTGATTGTGAGTATCCACAAAAGTTACTTCAACATTTCCTTTAAGCACATGATCTCGTAGAAAATGATGACGTATATCAATGTGTTTGGTCCGAGAGTGCATGATTGGATTCTTTGAAATATTAATTGCACTGGTGTTGTCATATCGTAGTGGAATGCATCCGAGGTCAAGCCCATAGTCATATAGTTGTTGCTTGAGCCACATAATTTGTGCACAGCAACTTCATGCTGCTATGTATTAGGCTTCAGCAGTACTAAGTGCAACACACGCTTGCTTTTTACATGACCATGATACTAGTGCATTTCCCAAGACATGGCAAGTGCCGCTTGTGCTTTTTCGGTCTGTTTTGCATCCAGTATAATCTAAATCAGAATAGCCAATGAGATTGCATATGCTACCTTTTGGGTACCAGGCCTACATTGGTAGTTCCTTTTAAATATTTCATAATTCTCTTGACTGCTACAAGGTGTGATTCTTTAGGATCCGCCTGAAATCTTGCACACAAAAAGACACTAAACATAATATCTGGCCGGCTGGCCGTTAGATATAATAGGGATCCAATCATACCTCGATACTTTGATATGTCTATTGAGATACCGGATTCATCTTTATCAACATAGGTTTCAGAGCCCATAGGAGTGGCACTTTCCTTGCAATTTTCCATTTCAAATCTTTTTAGCAATTCTTTGCAATACTTTGCTTGATTTATGAAGATGCCATGCTTGAGTTGCTTGATGTAAAGACCAAGAAAATAGTTTAATTTTCCCATCAAGGACATTTCAAATTCTCCTTGCATTGTTAAGGAGAATTCTTTACATATGTCATTGTTTGTTGATCCGAATATAATACCATCAACGTAGATTTGGACCAATAAAGTATGACCATTATTTCTTTTAATAAATAATGTCTTATCGACTTTGCCTTTTTCAAATCCTTGTTCACATAGAAAGGTACTCAATCTATCATACCAAGCTCTTAGAGCTTGTTTTAGACCATAGAGAGCCTTTCTTAATTTGAAAACATGTGACGGATTCTTGAAGTCTTCAAAGCCGGGTGGCTGTTTGACATATACTTCTTCATTGATGTATCCATTGAGAAAAGCACTTTTCACATCCATCTGAAATAGTTCAAAATTCATAGAACAAGCATAAGCAAGTAGTAATCGTATTGCTTCTAACCTTGCTACTGGAGCAAATGTTTCGTCAAAGTCAATCCCTTCTTCTTGATTGTATCCTTGGGCGACCAATCTTGCCTTGTTGCGAACAACAATGCCGTTTTCATCAAGTTTATTTTTAACAATGATGTGTTTACCAATGATGTGTTTATTTCCAACATTAGGAACAAGTTCCCATACTTTGCTTCTTTCGAATTGGTTGAGTTCTTCTTGCATGGCAAGTATCCATTGATCATCTTTTAGTGCTTCACCAATCTTGGAGGGTTCAATTTGAGAAACAAATGCCATGTTCAATTGGGTGATCTCTATGGGTTCTCCATTCCTTAGGAAGATTATCATTTTCCTCTTCAATGTTGACTTCACTTTCTTTACTTGGTTGATCAATTTGGTGTTCTTTGCTTGTATCATTACTTTCAAGGTCATCATCATCATAAGAAATAATTTTGTCCTCTTTCAAGGGGTTAGTTTCATCAAAAGTTACATACGTTGATTCTTCGACTAATAAAGTTCTTTTATTGAAAATTCTAAATGCTTTACTAGATAACGAATAGCCAATAAAAATACCTTCATCAGCTTTTTCGTCGAATTTTCCAAGGTTATCTTTACCATTGTTTAGCACAAAACACTTACATCCAAAGATGTGGAAGTGAGAGATGTTGGGCTTTCTCCCTTTGTAGAGTTCATAAGGAGTTTTCTTAAGAATCGGTCGAATGATTACTCGATTGGAAACATAGCATGAAGTGTTTACGGCATCCGCCCAAAAATATTTTGGTAGGCTTGAATCGCTTAGCATAGTCCTTGCGAGTTCTACCAAAGATCTGTTCTTTCTCTTAACAACCACATTTTGTTGAGGTGTTCTAGGTGCAGAAAAATTGTGGAAAATTCCATTTTCTTCACAAAATTCTTCAAAAGAGGTATTTTGAAATTCGCCTCCATGATCACTTATAATTGATACAATTTGGGTTGATTGTTCATTTTGGACTAGTTTGGCATAGTTTTTAAATGCTTTAAAGGCTTCATTTTTACTTGCCAAAAATATGGTCCAAGTGAACCTTGAGTAATCATCAACAATCACTAGTCCATATGAGTTTCCACCAAGACTTTTGGTTCTTGATGGACCAAACAAGTCCATGTGTATTAATTGAAGTGGTCTTGAAGTTGATATAACATTTATAGGTTTGAAAGAAATTTTTGTTTGCTTACCTTTTTGACAAGCGTCACACAATTTATCCTTTATAAATTTCATTTTTGGTAATCCAACAACAACGTCATGCTTGACCAATTTGGTTAAATGATCCATGTGGATATGTGCAATTCTTTTATGCCATAGCCATGCATTATTGTTGTCGTTCACCACAAGACATTTCATTTTTAAGGATAAATTGTCAAGATGAAGTATAAAGATGTTTTTGAAACGCTTACCGATAAATTGAATTTCATTTGTAGCTGCATTTTGAATGATGCATTCATCTTTGTTGAAGGCTATCTTGTATCCTTTGTCGCATAGCTGGCTAATGCTTATGAGATTGTGTTTTAGACCTTCAACATATAAGACATCTTCAATCGAGGGGGAAAGGGCTGTACCGACTTTTCCAATGCCTAAAATTTTTCCTTTGTTGTTGTCTCCATAGACTACATATCCCTTTGATTCAAGAGTCAAGGCTGAAAATTTTGTTATATCACCCGTTATATGTTTAGAGCATCCACTATCTAAGTACCACATATTTGAGTTACTTTGAGTGCATACCTAAAAAATTAAAAACAAGTTTTATTAGATACCCAATATGCTTTGGGTCCTTGATGGTTAGTACCTTTCTTTACCCACACGTAATGCCCTTTTGGAACACTAATGTTTCTAACATGACAGGCATTAGGTATGTGACCATTAAGACCACAATAAGAGCAAGTAGGAGAAAATCTATTTTTAATAGCATGTGTATGAGATTTAGTTTGAGTGTTTTTCTCTTTATAATGATGATCTTTTTGCATAATCATAATCTTTTCTTGATTGGCTTGATTACTCGCTTTAACAAAAATGGTCTTATTCAAGCTTGGTTTATCAAATTTAGAGAATCTAAGACCACTTTTATCATTTGAGTATCTTTGCATATTCAGAACATTTTCCATTCCCATTTGTCCTTTTTCGTATCGTTCAATTACTCTATTTAATTGAACGATCTTGAAAGAGAGGGAATCACATTTATTGCATGTAAACTTCTGTTTTAGTTTTTCTAAATCCTTCTCCATAATGTCAAAATTTTCTTGAAGACTTGAGATTTGACACTAGTT
This sequence comes from Cicer yamashitae, assembly GCA_037974755.1. Lineage (NCBI taxonomy): Eukaryota > Viridiplantae > Streptophyta > Magnoliopsida > Fabales > Fabaceae > Cicer > Cicer yamashitae. The sequence continues at coordinate 17,288,112 of JBBPBQ010000003.1, forward strand.
TGAACAGATTTATACATTCAATAAGAAGTTCCTTAATGGCGTTTTGAGCATCATTATATTCGATAGTTAATTCACTATTAGTTTAATTATGATGAGGGGAGTCTATGTTAGTAACCTCTTCTTCATCATCTGATTGATGTGATGCCATCAATGCAACATTAGCGCATTCTTCACTTTCTGTTTCTGAAGATGAACTCACTTCGTTGTCTTACCAAACTATGTATGCCTTTTTAAAGTCCTTCTTTTTGATGCCATTTTTCTTGATAATGTTCGGACAATTTGCCTTGATGTGTCCTTGTTTCCCGCATTCAAAGCAAGTGAAGTTTTGGTTTGAAGTAGAGCTATCTTTCTTTCTGAAACTTTTCGTTTTATAAGTTTTATCATTTTTAAGAAACTTACCAAATTTCTTAACGAGGAAGGTAATGTTTTCGACTTCATCAGAATTTTCGTCTTTGATTTGTTCCTTTGATTCGGTCTTTAGAGCACTATTTTTGGTCTTCTTTTCTTGACTTTCATTTTGTTCTAACCTTCCAAGTTCGATTTCGTGTTCTTGAAGTTTTCCAAACAATGCCGGAAGAGACATTTTCGTTAGACTTTTCTTTTTGGAGATTGCTGTCACCTTTGGTTGCCAAGCCCTCGTCAATGATCTTAATACTTTTAGATTTAGTTCATCGTTGGTGAAGACTTTCTCGAGAGCCATTAAGTGGTTTGTTAAGTGGGAAAATCTTTTCTGTAAGTCTAAGATAGACTCTCCGGGATGCATGCAGAATAACTCATATTGTTGAGAAAGTGTATTGAGTTTAGATCTTTTTACCTCAACGGTGCCTTCATGAGTTACTTCCAGCGTGTCCCATATTTCTTTGGCTGTTTTACAGTGAGATACACGGAAAAATTCATCCATTCCTAGTGCTGATTGTAGCATATTTTTAGCTTTCTTATCGAACAACACTTTTCTTTTATCATCATCAGTCCAAGAATTCTTTATCATTATTTCTTCTTTGTTGTTGATGACTGTTTTTGGAATGTAAGGACCATTTTCAACTGCATCCCATATGTCGTCTCCTTGTACTTCAAGATACGCTTGCATACGTACCTTCCAAAAATCATAGTGCTCTCCAACGAAGCATGGTGGTTTGTTACTACTGCCACCATCTCTGAAAACAGGTTGTGCGGAAGCCATGAGTCATGATCGAGGAATAAGTTACCTTGAACCTACTCTGATGCCAATTGTAAGTACAGAGGTGCACCTAAGAGGGGGGTGAATTAGGTGATTAAGAGTTTATCTTGTTTTCAGCGAATCAGCGATTGATTTTTGCGCTTAAGGATAGTGAATGATAAAGTAACAGTCAGTAATGTAATGAACACAATAATATTATCCTGGTTCCCCTTATGACCAAGGGTACATCCACCCCTCTTGCACACCACAAGATATTTCTCCACTATTGTCAGAAAATGTACAAGTCTCACCCTAGGATCTCTACTACAAACTTCTAACAAAACTTCTAAGATAGCACACCACTATCTTATATTAGACAACTTAAAGAAAGTACTACTTTCTTTTTACAAACAATGTGATTTGATAAGGATATAAGAATAAAAGAGAGGTAGAATGATATCAATCCAATATTGCTTCAAGTACTTTGAGAACCTTTGTCAAAGATATGAAAATGATATGCAAGTACTTGAATTATGAAAAATGACTTTGAGAAAAATTCAGAAAAGTTGTTAAAAGTCTTTAAAGTTTTGTTATAGGATTGTGTACTGATTAATCTGAAGTTATGGTGTATTTATACTCCATAAACATCTCTTCAGATTTGTGGCCATTGATCCAAGAGGTTTGAGGAACAATTGCAATGATATGGAATAATTTCAGTTCTGAAAAATTGCATTTCTTCCAGTTGTATTCGAATACAGGATTAATGTATTCGAATACACCTCTTTGTAACGTTTAAATTTATTCAAAATTTTCACCTTGTATTCGAATACACAGGCATGTAGTAGAATACAGATTTGTCAATTTTGCCACTGACTTGCTGGTTGTATTCGACTACAGCAAGTCGTAATTGAATAAAGATGCGAGGCTTTGGCTACTGACTTAGCATTTTAGCATCTGTATTCGAATACACTTATGCTGTATTCGAATACACCTTTCTATTTTGTCAAAAATATTAATTTTAATACAATGAAAATGTAATTTTGACTTTTTGAAAATACTTTTTATGCATATGTAAAGATATGGTTCTCAAGTATTTTGAGCTATGGGTTGTATCATTTACCTTTACATTAAACATGTAATATGTTTGAATTCTTAAGTTTTATCAATAAGATATTTGGACTTCTTTTTGAGCTTGTTACCTTGATCATCATTGTTGGTCTTTTGTCTTCATCAACAACATGTATTTTACATTCTCGCCCTTTTTGATTATGAAAAAACTTTCGATTTTTGGAGAGACTATATCATTGAAAAGTACTCCCCCGTAATTTACGCGTATCCCTCATTGAATCTTGAATGTTTGATCATTTTGGAAAAATATGGAAGTCCTACAAACAGTATTTAAAAACAACAAAATACCAAACGTTTCTCCCCCTTTTGACATGATCAAAAAGAAGTAAAATATGGACAATAAAGATATAAAAAATCCAAGTAGGTAATGATAAATATGGGAGGTAACCTTACTGAAGGGACATTGCACTAAAAAGCAAAAGGTGTCATTTGTTGACCATTTACTGAAGGGTGAGACAGAACACTAGTGGAAGGGTGTAAGGGCTCACCTACTAACAATTGGGAAATCGTTGGACTTGGAGCACTTTGAGGTAACCTTCTTAGAAGAATATTGTCCAAAAAGTGACAGAAGACAAAATGAGCTAGAATATGTTCATCTATAACAAGAAAATATGTAGGTGGCTGGATATGTAGAAAATTTTGAGTAACTAGCTAGATTCTCCCCACATGTCCAGTACACCTCAAATGAGGACTCAAAAATCAATCAATTTGAATGGGGTTTAAGGTCTGATATTAGAAGCAGTATTGGTTATCTAGAAATCACTAGTTACTCCACCCTGGTGCATAAGATTTATATCATTGAAGAGAATTTGAAGAAAGTGCAGGAAGAAAAAGAGACTAAATGATAAGGAAGTCATAATTCCACCAAACATTCCCCAACCAGAGGAACCAAAACTTTCTTCCTTATCTAATGCTTCACAAGTCTTCCAGTGTTTAGTCAATGGGGGTCAGGTTATACTATTACTGTTATCTTCAAATTTAGGGGCAGAAGTAGAATTGTAGTAAGTGAGTTTGAGGATGTTTTCCCAGAGAAGGTGACATCCTTGCCTCTAGAGATAGAGAGAGAGAGAGAGAGAGAGAGAGATAAAATTCTCCATAGACTTAGCCCCTAGAACAAGACCAATATCCATTGCTCCTTATAGAATGTCCCCCTTAGAACTGAGTGTAGGATCATTTAGAGGATCTTATAAGCGAACAATTCATCAGACCTAATGTGTTAGCATGGGGAGTCTTAGTACTATTAGTAATGAAAAAAGACGGTGGAATGAGACTTTCCATATACTATAGGCAATTGAATAAAGTAACAATTAAGAACAAATATCTATTGTCTAAAATAGATGACCTTCTAGATCAATTGGGGGGAGCTACCATAATTTCAAAAATTGATCTTAGTTCTAGATATCATCAGATTAGGATTAAATATGAAGATATACCTAAAATAGCATTCAAAACTAGATAAGGACACTATGAGTTTTTTGGTGTAAAAAATGCCCAAACAATGTTCATGGATTACATGAATAGGATATTCAAACGCTATCTTGATATGTTTGTGGTGGTGTTTATCAATACCATTTTGATTTATTCCAAGACTCTAGTAGAGCATGAAGAATGATAGCGTTTCAGCAAGTGTACTGAATCATTACAAGTAATAATAAAACGGTAGTACCAACGGTTGAACTCAAGGATTGCGTTTTACTATCGAGTTGTATTTAATTACTAAATTGAACAAAAAGTTTTCGAATTGATTGAAATAATATTTAAAATTAAAAACAGTAATAAAATTGATCCTTTATAATAAGAAAGATGTCAGGAATGAGTTTCACTTCGAATCCAACCTTGGTGTCTAATTTGATCCTAGTTATTGAATTCCTTTATTGAATTATTACCGAATTCTCTTTATTATTTTTGCCCTAATGTCTTAGTGACAGAACCTTTAATTCCAAAGTAACCTCTAAATACTTAGTGGATTTAAGATTAGAATTAAGCCTTACCGTACAGGAATTCTCTTATTTAAACTATTGCCGTTGCAACTAATTTAATTGGTTTCATGTCCTGCATCTATCCCTAGACTACAAATTCATGAATTTCTCATCTCAAGCATTCGTAAAGTCCACATCCGTTTCAAAATATGAATCGTAGAACATTTTAATGTTGATCAAGCAATAAAAAGCACTAAGCACAGAGATGAGAAAAATAATTCAATAAACTCATTCATATAACTAGAAAATAAGGGTTTCATCTTGTTACACTCATCCCTAACAAATAGGGTTTAGTTACACATGAAAGAGATACACAAGATAGTGATTAAAGAAGAATTATAAGAATGATTCATGAATGATTTTTGATAAAACTGTTCCAATGATGTTAGAAACGGTCGTCTTTCAGTTTCTTTGCTAGGGCACAAGTCTCCTCACATCCCAATAGCTAAAAAGATCCCTAGAAAGTGAAAAAAAATGCATTTTAGTGAGTGATGTCGCGTGCCACGCGCCCCAGGCGCATCTTTTGTGCTTCAAGCGCATCCCGGCAGATGCTTCAGCCTCAAAATGCGCCTCAGGCGCGGCTGTTGCGCTTTAGGCGCACATCTTCTTCTATTTTGATGTTTTCTGCATCTGTCTCCTCTTTTTGAGTAAAAATTTGGTACAAGCGTCTTCATAAAAGTTGTAGCTATGGATCTTAGCTTTCATTTTCACTTGGTTTGACTCCAATTGGACATATACAATCCCAAATATGGCTAAAATGCTCCACATAGGTCATGTTGATTTCTCACCAAAATTCAGCACTGCACTAAAACAAAGAAACAACACAAAACTACGAAAAATATCTACTTAATTAAGGAATAAGAACATAAACATTTCATTAAAATCAAAGAACTAAATCAACAAAATATATCAAATAACTCCTTAAATTAACTAATGAATAAAAGATAAATAAGACTAAAAACAATGAAAAATATGCATATGATTAAGAGTCATCACAACTCCAAACTTAATCTATTGCTTGTCCCCAAGCAACAATTAATTTCAAATTTGGTATAGTTAAAGTCAAACATAAATTCAATTTCTCAAATCAAATCAATCTCAATTCTCAAAGTTTCAGCTACTACAAAACATTCATCATGCTCCATGGTTGCTTACAAAAAAAAACAACACATTTTGTACACTTTAGCATTCATTTATTAAGTTCAACTCTCTCTTCACACAATCTCACCAAAATTTCTCTTAAGTGTTTAACAAGGGTTATGAATTTATCACACAAATCCTTGAACATGCATCACGCTACCATAGGCTTGAAAAAATTCTAGTTAGCATTCACAATGCAACAAACACATACACTTTTGGAGGACTTTCGGGTTGTAATGGAGCTTAGGTAAAGGTAAGACATTTTGGGATAGTAGGCTTTATTACTTGGAGTTAGGCATACATTTTCAAATTATTCTACCACTTTTTATATTTCTTCACCTTTTCATTGTGAAGATTCTTAAACATTGACAAAAGAACTAAGAAGATATTATTTATCAAAGTACACAAACTGATTTTTTTTTCTTTTTGTTTTTCTTTCTATTTTGATTTTTTTTTTCTTTTTGTGAGAATCACCACCCCAAACTTAAAAGCTTGCTATCCCATGAGAAATCCCAAACTTAGAACTTTATCAAGATGAGAATTTTTTTTCCTACCTAACTCCAAGTAAGGTGATTTAATTAAAGTCAGGTTTTTGGCTTGTAATGTGGTTAGTAACCGAAATAAAAGCGCAAGGCTCAAATGGGCTAGGAAAGGATAAAATTTTCATAGGGTAGTTAGAAAGGCTCAAACGACCAAACAAAATTGCCTCAGTGGATGCATAAATTACAAGTGATGCAAGTTAGAATTAGTGCAAGTTCTGAAGGGATAACACATGTTTGGATAATCACACAACAATGAATTAAAGTGTTTAGGATGAAAGGCTCACAGTTAGGATAATTAGAAAGAGTATGAACTGTCAAAATAATGCCAAACATGACACTACAAAAGTTATTTATTTATTTTTTAAAAAATGGCAAGTGAAACTTCGACAACCAAGGAGTAATCAATAATGCATGCATTAGTGAAACTCATCGAATTGAGCAATGATATGAGCAAATAAATAGAGTTTAAATTTCAAAATTTGAAACAGATAATTTAAGACTAGATATTACAACACTTTTTTTAAGCCATTTACAGCGCTTTTTCAAAAAAATAAGCGCTGTAGTATCTAGCGCTGTAAAAAGATACAACAGTGCTCTTTAAAATAAAAAAGCGTTGTAAAATAGGTGGATATATTGCGCGCTTGTTATACTCGTTTTACAATGCTTTTTTGAAAAGCGCTGTAAATCCCTTCTAAAAACACGCTGATTGTTATACTCGTTTTACAGTGCTTTTTCAAAAAAGCGCTGTAATAGGTGCATTTTACTAGTTTTACAGCGCTTTTTCAAAAAAGCACTGTAATAGGTGCATTATTACTAGTTTTACTGCGCTTTTTCAAAAAAGCGCTGTAATAGGTTCATTTTTATACTAGTTTTAATTAAAAATGTTGTAAACCGGATTGACATTTTTTAACGGAATTTTTTAAATAAAACTTGTTTGTATAAAGAGGTCTTTTATTGCATTAAATGTGTTTATAATTCATTAATTTAATCATGAAATGTATTTTTTGTTAATCAATTTATAAAATAACTAACATAAGAGACATAAATTAAATATTATAATAAAATAATTTTTACACCTATATTAGATAAAGAAATTGTCTAATATGATTTTTTCACAAGAAAATTAACTAGAGAACTAATCACACACATAACAAGCTATTAAGCTAAGATTGAAACAATCCTTGCAAGAATAGAACCAATAAAACCACAGGTACAAATAATACTAGAAGATAGATGATAAAGTGTTGGTTTTCATAGAACTGTTTTATCAAATCAGTACTAATACAAAGGCTTTTATTTGGTTTTGCCATTGTGTATCAAGTTCAGAGATACTAACAAGATGTTATACTATCTTTAACAAGACCAAATTTTTTGGTCTTCAAGTTCTTCATGAGAATCAATGGTTTAATGTTCCTCCTATCCATGGAGCTCTTGTTGTCAACATAGGAGATCTTCTGCAAGTAAGTATTAGTGAATGATTATTATAGACTTTTATTTTAGTTTATCTTTATCGTTATTATAATTCTAGTTTACATAAAGAATACCTATATAAGAATTGAGAAACTAAAAAATTGAAAGAATATAGTATAAAAAGAAATTGCCTGAGCAGCTTCATTGGAAGCATTCTTAGTCCAAATAGAAATTTTCTCCTGCCAATTCCTAATATTCACAACTGCTCCACAGATTTCTTCTCCATGATCAAATTGTTCTCCAATCAATGCCAACAGCTTATTACATCAAGAACACAAACACACAAAAATCAATTTTTATTTATTTATAACAAACACACAAAATTCAATAACCTCATAACAGATTCAAAATCATACCGTATACAACCAAGTAGTATCAGACTTTCCCTTCGGAAAAGTCACAGTCCATTTTCCACCATTAGAACAAATGGGGTCCTCCCATTTAGGGTTTTTTTTAATGACAAGAAGTTTTCAAGATTAACAAAAATGGTTTCAAAAAACAAAAAATTAACAAAAATGGTTTCAAAATTAACAAAAATGGTTTCCACCACCAGATTCAAAATTAACAAAGAATAAAATTTCACAAACAAGAAATATTCAAGAAACAATAAAAAAAAAAGCGTTTTTTTAATGGAACCCCAAAATAAAAAGATTGAAACTTTATCTCCAAAACTTTTCAACAGTGGCGAAAGTGTGGATGGGTCGAATAGAACTACTCAAAGCAGCTTGTTTGGATTTGGCAGAAGAATTATCGAGGGGGTGAGGTTGATGGACGATGGCGGTGGGGTGGAGTTTGGAAATGGCGAAAGAATTGTATTCGTCGTCGCAGAAGAATCTTCTTCAAGGTCGTCGTTGTCGTCTTCAATAACCCTATTCGTCGTGATGGAAGAATCTTCTTCAAAGTTGTTGTTGTTGTTGGAGATGGAAGAGAAATGAGGGAGGGAGTGATGGAATTGGTGGTGGAGAAGAAGAGGTTGTCAGATTTAGAAAACCCTAGAGAGAAAGGAAAATTTATGTGTGGAAATAGTGATTTAGAAAATCCTAAGTTTTAAAAGAAAAAAAAAGCGAAGAAAACCACTTACATATGTTTTAGAAATACCCTATGACAGCGCTTTTTTAAAAAGCGCTTTAAAAGGCCCTAAATTTTTTAGACCCTATTACAGCGCTTTTATAAAAAGCGCTTTAAAAGACCCCATGTAATAGTGATTTTACATCGCTTGTATAAAAAGCGCTCTAATAGGTCCTTTTATTATGTGAAAGTGCTTGTATTTTACAGCGCTTGTATAAAAAACGCTCTAATAGGTCCTTTAATTATGTGAAAGCGCTTGTAATTTACAGCGCTTGTGTTTAAACCGATCTAAAAGGGTTGTAAACATTATGTGCAAGCGTTATGTGACCCTATATGACCCTACAACAGCGCTTGTTAAAAAAGCGCTCTTGTATCCTCCGGTAATTTTAAAATATTATACAACAACGCTTTTATTTAATAAGCGCTATAAAATGCAATTTTTGGCGTAGTTTTGCAACTAATTTAATTGGTTTCATGACCTGCATCTATCCCTAGACTACAAATTCATGAATTTCTAATCTCAAGCATTTCTAAAGTCCACTTCCGTTTTAAAATACGAATCGTAGAACATTTTAATGTTTATCAAGCAATAAAAAGCATTAAGCACATAGATGGGAAAAATAATTCAATAAAGTCATTCATATAACTAGAAATCAAATCAGAAAAATAAGGGTTTCATCTTGTTACACTCATCCCTAACAAAATGGTTTAGTTACACATGATAGAAATACAAAAGATAGGGATTAAAGAAGAATTACAAGAATGACTCATGAATGATTCTTGATAAAACTACTCCAATGATGTTAGAAACGACCGTCTTTCAGTTTCTCTACTAAGGCACAAGTCTCCCTACTTCCCAATAGCCTAAAAGATCCCTAGAAAGTGAAAAAAAATGCATTTTAATGAGTGATGTCGCGTGCCATGCGCCCCAGGCGCAACTTTGGCTCTTCAAGTGCGTCCCGACAGATGCTTCAGCCTCAAAATGCGCCTCAGGCGCGGCTGTTGCGCTTCAGGCGCACAGCTTCTTCTGTTTGATGTGTTTTGCATTTGTCTCCTCTTTCGATTCAGAATTTGGCTCAGGTGTCTTATGAAAGTTGTAGCTATGGATCGTAGTTTTCATTTGCACTTGGTTTGACTCCAATTGGATATCTACAACCCCAGATATGGCTGAAATGCTACACATAGGTCATGTTGATTTCTCATCAAAATTCAACACTGCATTAAACAAAGAAACAACAAAAAACGAGGAAAAATCTCTACTTAATCAAGGAATAAGAACATAAACATTTCATTAAATCAAAGAACTAAAATCAACAAAATATATCAAATAACTCCTTAAATTAGCTAATGAATAAAAGATAAATAAGACTAAAAACAATGAAAAATATGCATATGATGAAGAGTCATCAAAGAACAACTTAAAATGTGCTACAAATACTAAAAGGTAGAAGATTATTTACTAAACCAAGTAAATGTGAGTTTTGGATGTCTGAAGTTAAGTTTTTAGGCCATGTGATATAACTAGGAGGAGTAGCAGTGCACCCTTCCAGGGTAGAAACAGTGTTAGAATGGGAACAACCTAAGAATGTGAATGTAGTTAAAATTTTATAAGGCTTAGCAAGGTACTACAGTATGTTTATCAAGAAATTCTCTCAAATAGCCTTGCCTCTACTAAGGTTGACACGTAAGGATAAACCTTTGTGTGGGACCATGAATGTGAGAAAAGTTTCCAAACACTTAAGGCCAAACTGATCACAACCCCTGTACTAGTCATCCCAGATTGATCCTTAGGATTTGAGGTTTATTGTGATGCATCCTTGAAGGGCTTAGGTAGTGTGCTAATGCATAATAAACAAGTATTTGCTTATGCCTCTAGGAAATTGAAACCACACGAAGGAAACTACCCAACCCATGATTTAGGACTTGCTACATAGTGTTTGCCCTTAAGGTCTGGAGAAATTATCTATATGGAGTACACTTTGATGTCTTCAGTGATCATAAGAGTTTGAGATATTTTTTTGATCAAAGGGAACTTAACATGAGACAACGTAGGTGGGTGAAATTCTTAGAAGATTATTATTTTGAATTGAGATACCATCTTGGCAAGGCCAATATGGTGGGAGATTCCTTGAGTAGGAAGTCACTTTACATATCCCCTTAATGATTCAAGAAATGAATCTAATAGAGAAATCAGAGGCCTGAATTTGAAAATGACTCATCTTTAAAGTTGAGTCTTTCTGAATCAAATGGAAATTTCTTGTGATCTCAAAACCCAAATTAGACAATACCATGAATTAGATGGAGAATTTTAAATCAGGAAAGACCACCGAAATTTTTCAAGGGCAGTAGATGGAACTATCCTTTTTCAAAACAGAATTTGCATCCCTAATGATCCGAATTTGAAGAGGATAGTATTAGATAAACCAACAAGAGTCACATAACAATTCACCCTTGATCCACAAAGATGTATCAAGACCTTAAGAAAAACTATTGGTTGTCATGAAAAAATGATGTGGCCACCTTTGTGGCTCAATGCCTAACCTGTCAAAAGGTAAAAATAGAACAATATAGGCCATCAGGCCTATTACAACCATGGACTTTGTGGTAAGACTGCCTCGTACCAATCAGGGTATGATTCCATTTTGGTGATTATGGATAGAGTGACCAAGTCACCTCATTTGCTACCTATTAGGGCCAATTACAATACCCTAAAACTAGCAAAGCTTTTTATAAATGAAGTAGTGAGACTACGTGGAGTCCGTTATTGTAGAGTATCATATAGGGACCCTAAATTAACTTCTCTATTATGGAAATCCTTCCCAAAATCATTTGGAACCAGGTTGAATCTTAGCACTGACTACCATCCACAAACTAATGGCAAAACTGAAATGACCATTCAGACTTTAGAAGACATGTTGATAGAATTTGCTTATAACAATAGTTATCACACTAGTATAAGTATGGCTCCATATGAGGCATTGTATGGACACAAGTGTAGAACTCCTTTATGTTGGTCAAAGGTAATGGACAAGGGAATTCTAGGACTTGAGCTTATTCAAGAAACCACTGAAAAGATCAAAGTCATTCGTGACAAATTGAGAATAGCTCAGAGTAGACAAAATAGTTATGCTAATCATAGAAAAAGACCCCTAGAATTGTATGAAGGTGACCATGTATTCCTTAGAGTTACCCCCATTGTTAGCATTGGAAGAGTGTTAAAATTCAAGAAACTCAATCCTCGTTTTGTTGGACCTTTTCAAGTCATACAAAGGATAGGCTCCTCAGTCTATAAATTAGCCTTACAACCCTGTTTATCAGGTTTACATGATGTTTTTCATGCTTCTCAACTTAAGAAATACATCCTAAACCTTTATCAGATCTTGAGTCATGAATATCTTCAAGTGAAACCCAACCTTACTTACAATTTTGTACCAACTCAAATTATTGATAGAAGCATGAAGACATTGAGGGATAAGACCATTCCCTTATTAAAGATTGTTTGGGGAGGATCATCATAGAGGAAGAAACCTAGGAAATAGAAGTTGATATGATGAAGAAGTATCATTATCCCTACCAATAGGTAGATTCTCATATTTTGAGGACAAATGTTGTTTAAGGGGGAGAGAATATAACAACCCTTTAACTAATTTAGAAAATATTTCTAAAACTAAAATAATAAATTGATATTTAGAAAACTATTTAATTGTAATACTCTATTTTTAGTAATAGTTAACTTAAGTTAAAGTAGAAATAGGAAAATGGTAGTATTAATAAGGTCCAAGTGTCAAAGGGAGAGCACGCCATTTTTACTATTTCTCGCTTACTATTTCACTCACCGGTATTAACCATCTTTCACTTTTCATTTCTTTCATCCCAGTTACACACTCCAAAAAACATTCTGGAAAAAATCACCAACAACCATTACTCTTCAATGTCTTCTTCATTCCTCCATTTCCCCTCATTCCAAATTCTTTCAAAAACAACAGTCCTCTACACGCCTCTACCTTCACTCCAACCCTTTGCATGTCGATTTCCTTCATTCAAACTCTACAAATCAACCAAAAATAGTACTAAAAGGAGAAAAAGAGAAAATGGGGAAAACCCCAAAGTTGACACAAGACACTGAAGAAATTGAGAACTCATAGATTAGGCATCATCCACAAATCAGCTCGAGTTGAAGAAGATTAATCTTAGAAAAAACTATGAGTTCTTTTCCTAGAATTGTTTGAATTTAGTTTTTCTAAACTAAGAGTGAGGGAAAAACATTGAGGTTTAGCATAAAGAAAATGTTGAAGTCTGCATTTAATTTTTCTAAATCCATTCATTCTGCATACGTTTTGTGAGTGATTATAGGGTGTTAATGATCAAAGGAATGATAGGGTGTTAGTGATTATAGTTTCTAAATTGTTAGCTAGCTAATTAATGCGCTCTTTGCGTTAACATATTCCCTAAACTCTCTGATGTGTTTGGCTACCTCTGATTCTGTTTTTCCTCTAACTCTGCCTCTAATCATGTTTCCTTTGACTCTGCCTCTGATCGTGTGTCCTTTGACTCTGCCTCTGATAATTTTTCCTCTAACTCTACCTCTGATCATTTTTCCTCTTACTCTGCCTTGGTTTCCTCTAAGTCTGCCTTTGATCATGTTTCCTCTAACTCTGCCTCTGATTAGGCTTCCTCATAGTTTGCCTTTAATCATGTTTTCTCTAACTCTACCTCTGATCATAGTTTGGTCACGTTGCCTCTTATCCAAATTTCCTTTATTAGAAGGTGTAACAAATGATGGCTTCCAATTAAACGATCATGCAATTGACACGTCCTCTGATGAATGGTTTGATGTTGATTTATCTTCTAGTTTATATATTGTTACATTAAGATTTATTTAATTGTTGCATTAGATGGGTTGATGAAATATGCATTGTGTACATGTTACTAAATATTCATTTCATAAAATACGCGTTGCATACATGACATTACATATGCACTTCATATATAATGTTATGAGATGCATAATCAAACAATACGGTAGGACATTTAGCTTTGTTTCAAGCATGAAACAATGGATAAAGGTAAAACAATTGGGACCCCAATTGGGGTCAATGCCAAACCACCTTTGCAAAAGATTGCAACCATCTGGGTTACCCACATTTGGGTGATTGGAGGTGCTTTTCCTTATAATGGGAATGAATATCAATAAGCTTTTCCTTAACTAAAAAGGAAATGAAAACTAGAAAACTTTTCTAAATCAAGAAAAAAAAGATAATGCACTTTTTCCTACTTAAAGAAAAAAAAAAGATTTTAAATAGTTGGCCTAGTGCTAATATAAAGCATTTCATATTTATGTTAAATTTTCACTGACATGGAAGGCTGGAGCTAGAATGTAATGTAAATTTGGTACTTCAAAGGATGATTGTAAACTATAAATTTGTAGTTACAATTTATTTTGTTGATTGTACCTTGTCGGATACATGATGATGGGCTTTACAACTATGAATCCATTTCAGCGTCCTTTAGAAAACTTTGATATGATTTGTACTAACACAGACTAAGAGTATCTTTCAATAGTATGTTACAAAAGAATGTTTCCTACACTAATTTATAGAAAATAACATGTCATTATAATTTCAAGCAGTTATATACATATAACGTTACTATTGGAACCAATTTGGTTTTCCACTTATAGTTTTGATGCTAACAAAAGTATTTTATGGGAACAATAAATTAGGAATAGTGGCTTCATTAGGTATGCCACAATAGGAAGAAGAAAATCAGAGGAATGTACCAGGGGAAGTTACTAGAGGAAGTCACCAGAGGATGAGATCATACGAGCACAAAGTATATGTGTTTGCCTCTAAACATACGCCTTTAGAAGTAACATGTCTTGTAGGTTATGAAGATTGCCTCTAATGTCTAGGTTTCATGTTTGGGTCTGAAGTCTGGGTTTGATGTTTAGGTTTGAAGAATAGGCTTGATAAATAGGTTAGAAGACTGCCTCTAAAAAATGTCTTTGAAACGAGTCTGAAGACTGCCTCTGAAGATTGTCTAAAGACTGAATTTGAAGGATGCCTTAAAGCCCTTGCATGTCTCTGAAGTACACAAACTTAGCATGTCACTGAACAATTTATATCAAAGTATAAATAACTCTAAAGAGATTGTCCAAATCATAAATTCAAAGCTCACTATCTGCTAATCAAAATGGTGCAAGACACTCCAAATGTTGCCTCAGATATGCAACCTCTACTTTTGCACTAACTCTAAAGTTTCAACATGGTGATTTGCCCAATGCCATAAAATCTAAGTCATGCAATTCTGCCTCTAACTATCATTATTCAAGAAACACAACATTTTACTCCAACAAGAAAGTCAATGACTAAAATCGAAAGAATTAAGTATGAAAAGAAGACTTAGCACAAATAAAAAACTTGTGAAGATTCAAGAACAACCCGAATCTATTCCAGCTCAAATCAAGCAAGAGTATGAAAGAAGATCCGTGTTTTTCAAGACATGATCCAAAGCTGTTTACAAGAAGAAACACACAAAAAAAGATACATTTATTATTTGCAGAGATATGATTCTGATTTTGCAAGGACAAAGGAGAAACCCTAACCTATTCAATAAATAGATACTCAAGGGTGAAGAAGAAAAAAAGAGAACTCACAAGCACAAAATTTTCTAAGTCATTAGAGTTCATAACGTGAAGGTGTTGAGAAACACTTGCTCAAAAGAAATACTTCCTAAGTGTTTTCTAGTGTGAGAGTCATTGTTACAATAAACTTGTGTGAAGCAAACCAATATGTTCCAAAATCTTGTAACCCAACCTGTGGCTTTCGTGTTTCTTGAGCAATCAATAGGTTTTCAGGTTGTGTTGAGAAAACATGGCTTGTAGAGTCAAGGTGTTTGTGTTTCTCAAAATGTCTGTAGGTGTCAAGTTGTTTTGAGAAGATTGGCTTGTAAAGTTAGGTGTTGTCTAATTCAAGTTTTGAATTAGTGGATTAAATCTTTCTGAGTGAGGGGGCTGGACGTAGCTACCTTCTTGGTGGTGATCCAGGATAAATTCTCGTGTCACTTTAATTCTGCAATTCTTGTTTTACTTCTTCCTCTGATCACTTGACCCGATTGCTACTACTTTTATTCTAAGTAAGTCACCAAACCCAAACTATTTTTTAATAAATCAGCAAAAGGAATCCAATTTAGTCAAACACAATTCAACCCTCCTTCCGGTTTCAATAATTACAATTTACAGTGTTTGAACAAATGTACAAGGATTCAACAATATCTGGATTTAGTGAAGAAGCTGCTGGAGGAAACATCGAAAGGCTACCTTTGTTTGATAGGGAACAATTTGAGTACAAGAAGGACATGCTCAAGAGTTTCTTTATCTCACAAGATCCTGAACTTTGAGACATAGTGGAAGATGGCTACAGTGCTCCAACAAATTCAGATGGTACTAGAATTTCAAGGAAGAGATGGATGTTGCACAAAAGAAGATATACAAGATGCATCACTAGTCCAGAATCTTCTTGATCAATGCAATCACCTTCAAGGAATTTGTTAACTGCACTGACAAAGAAACACCAAAAATTATCTATGCAATTTGGTTCTAAGTTATGGAGGAAGGAAACAAGTTGAAGAAGCAAAGGAAAACCTCCTAATTGGAAAGTATGAGTTGTTCAAGATGGAAGAAGATGAAGATGTTGAAACAATGTTTTCTAGATTTCAGACACTGGCCTCAAGATTAAATGTACTTGAGAAGAGTTATACTACTGCTGATCATGTGAAGAAAATTTTTAGGAGTCTACCAAGCAAGTTGAGACCTAAGATTACAACTGTTCCAGAAGCTAAGGATCTCAATACTCTTAAATTGGAAGAATTGACTAGCTCCTTGAGATAACATGAAATTGAGCTTGTAGAGGATGAGCCCAAGAAGAAGCAGCCAACTTTGGCTTTGAAATCTAAGCAGAAGAAGGTTTTGAAGGCAACAACATAATTAGAGGATAATGATTCAGATGATCAGAATATGAACTCAGAGGATGACGAGCTAGCTTTCATATCCATAAAAATTCAGAAGATGTGGCACAAGAGAAATAAGCAATTTCCTCAAAGATATTCCAGGCAGTCAAGCAGAAAAAAGGATGAAAAATCAGACAAGAAAAGCATCAAATGCTATGGATGCAATGAACCTGGACATGTCAAGTTTGAATGTCCAAATCTGAAAAAAGGGAAACATCAGAGGAATGATTCCAGACCCAAGAAGAAGGTTCTAATGGGTACATGAGATTATTCTAATGAATCCTCTAATGATGAAGAGCAATCAAATTTGGCTCTGATGGCTCATACGAACTCTACCTCTAGATCCAACACAAACACCGATTCTGACTCTAGAAGTGAATCAGTTGATGAAGAAATATAGGTATTTTCTGACTTAATCCGATATGATTTAATTAATGTCATCAATAATTTTTGAAATAAAAACTACAAGTTGTCTCTAAAACACTAGGCACTTAGGAAAGTAAATACAAATTTAACTAAAGAAATCAATACCTTAAAAACTAAACGTGTCACATGTAATTCTGATAAATATGAAGAAGCATTCCAAGACTTTCTTGCTAACAGTATGGAAAGAAGCACGTATGCTTCTATGATTTATAGAGTTAGTAGAAATGGTAAAAGAGGTCTAAGATTTGAAGAAGCAGTAATTGAACCTAAACTTTTTCCCTTCGATATTTTGTGTATTGTTTGCTCTAAGAAAGGTCACTCTAAGTTATGTTGTCCCATGTTAAATACAAGGAAAGACAAGAAACCTTCCAAGACTAACAAACTAGGACCCAACCAAATTTGGGTACCTGAGAACCAGTTGGACGCATAGGTGTAAACATGGACTTACAATCATCCATTTTAAACTTCTTTATCAATTGTCTATTTGATATGGTGAATGAGTACACCCTCTGGGTTTTGATGAATTTGAATTCTGACAAAGAATTTTAATTCTCCTATCATGCTTATCTCAAATTCACTCTTCAAAGCCAGGAGGTTGTTTGACATTCAAATCATTATTTATGCTTTAGTCCTTTTACAAGTAAAACATTTTTAATTAAGGGAAGAGAACCATTACCTATTATGTTGTACCCAATGATCTTACCATTTGGATCACCTCCAAAACCTACGAATCCTCCAAAACCTGTCATGTGTCGTGAGCGTCTACTATCCAGGTACCATGACTTGTGTTTTAACTTTGTGTCTAAGGATATCTGCAAGATAGATTATTTTTTTTCTTTGGTACCTAAATTTGGATGGGTTCTGGTTTTTAGTTTTGAAAGGTGTCATGTCTTTCCATGTTTTCTGCACCGGACAAGTTCTTTTTATGTGACCTTTCTTTAGGCAGTAAACGTAAGCAGTATCAGATAGGCTAAACCTAGGATGTTCCTTAGATTCTTCAAAACCATAGCCACTTTTATTGTTTCTACTAACACCATAGATCAAAGAAGATTGTTTGCTTTTATCTTTACCGTTTGTAAGAAATTCTTGAAAGGCTATTCGTACTTAACATATTGCAAACTCTATCCTCTAAAGTTTTTGAAACATTTTCTTTCAGAGTTAGACTTTCCCTTTTTAGGTTTTCAAACTCCTTTTTAAGGGAATTGCATTTATTTGATAATATGTCATTGTTTTTTCTAAAAGACTTAAGTTTTGAAGAAACCTTATGATTTTTGTTGAGAAACTCATTTAACATATCTATAAGTTCACTATGTGATATGTTAGATAATACCTCAATTTCTTCATCAGTAGATTCATCGTCAGAGTTAGAGTCAATGTCTGTTATTAGAGCCATGTTAGCATGCTCTTTGTCTTCATCAGATGATTCATCAAAGTCATCCTAAGTAGTCATAAGACCTTTATTCTTTTTCTTGACGTCTTTCCTGTGGGATTTTCCTTTGTCAAGTTCAAGACATTCTAATATGAAATGACCTAGTTCTTTTCTTTCTTGCACTCATAATTCTTTTCTTGTCCAATTTTTCACTTCTTTCTCTGCTATTTTGGGACCGTCTAAAATGCTTTTTGGGAAATGATTTTTTCTGTTGTTCCACATTAGTAGATATTTCTTGACATAAAGGACAACTCTTTATCATTTGTGTTTTCACTCTGATTGTCCAATTCACTTTCATTCTTAATCGATCTCTATAACCGCATTCTTGCTTATAATCATTCTTTTTAACTTTAGTGCTGAGAAAAGTTTCTGAAGGAACAAATTTGTAAACACTCCCTACGAGAGCGAATTCAGAAAAACTCAAATCTTTTCTTTTGTTACCTAGCCCAATAGTGGTTTCCTTTCCTCTATAGCTTGATTTTACTAAGCTAGATGGTTGAGAAGATTGAAAACAATTAGTGTGACTAGTAGGTTTTCAACTGTAAGTTTGATTTCGTGGTGAATTAGTGGTTTAATTTATTTAGGGTGAAAGGAATCGACGTAGCTACTGTGTTGGTGGTGAACCAGGATAAATTGGTTGGTTTTCTTATTTACCTTCTCTGCCTTCTATACTTTAGAGTTGCCACGCGAAAAAGATTTTAAATAGGAAACACAATTCAAACCACCCATTTCTTGTGCCTTTTGCCTTCTATACTTAACCGTGTTTGAGTAAAGAACTATTTATATGGCTAATTGTAGTGAAGAAGTTTCAGGTGGAAAATTTAATAGGCGTCCCCTGTTTAATGGAGACAGATTTGAGTACTAGAAAGATAGACTCAAAAGCTTATACATCTCTCACGATCCTAAACAATGGGACATTGTCGAAGATGGCTATGAGGCTCCAAAAGATATTGCAGGTGTTGAAGTATCCAGAACAATACAAAATGCATCATAATGCCAAAACCTTCATGATGAATGATATCACCTTCAAGGAGGTAGGTAAATGCAATAACAAAGAAACAACTAAGAGTATCTTTGATGCTCTGGTTCGTAACTATGAAGGAAATAAGCTAGTAAAGGAAGCCAAAGAAAATCTACTTATCAGAAAGTATGAATTCTTTCAGATGGAAGAAGATGAAGACATTGAAAAAAATGTTTTCTAGATTCCAAACTTTGGTTTATGGACTGAAGATTTTCTAAATGAGCTGTTGCCAACCACGTCAAGAAGATCCTTAAATGTATTCCCAACAAGTGGAGACCAAATATAACAGATATTCAAGAGGCTTAGAACGTAATCAAACTATCTCTCGAATAGTTGATGACTTCGCTCAGATCCCATAAGATTGAACTAGTTTAAGATGAGCCCAAAAAGAAGTCAAAATCCATGGCCATCAAATCCCAAGGAAAGAAGACGGATTTTAAGGCTCTGCAAGCAACTAAAGATTCAGAGGAAATAGAATTGAAAAATAAGAGTGAAGACTCAGATGATGAAAGGTTGTCCTTTATTTTAAGAAAAAACCAGAAATTTGGAACAACGGAAAGAAATCCTTTCCCAAAAGAGATTTCAAACGGTCCAAAAATCGTAGAGAAGTAAGTAAAAAGCTAGACAAAAAGAAGCTCATCTACTATGAATGAAAGGAACTAAGTCATTTCAAATTAGAATGTCCTAAATTTGAGAAAAGAAAAACCCAGAGGAAACGATTCTAGACTAAATAGAATAGTCTTATGGCTACTTGGGATGACTCTGATGAATCATCTGATGAAGATTAAGAGCATGAAAATATTGTTCTGATGGCAGATACTCATTCTAGCTCTAAATCTGCTGATGAAGAAATTTAGGTATTCTTTGACCTATCTCGTAGTGAACTCATAGATATGTTAAATAAGTTTCTCAATAAGAAACATAAGGTCTAAAGATAAGGGAAAGAAACAAAATATTCTTTTTCTTTTAAAAACATTTCCACCTCTAGACCATTTGAACTTTTACATCTTGATCTACTTGACCATGTAAATACTACCTTAGTTAGTGGTAAAGAGTATGGACTTGTTATTGTTGATGACTATTACAGATGAACATGGGTAAGGTTTCTAAAACACAAGGATGAGTCACATAAGATTTTCACTACCTTCTGCAAACAAGTGCAAAATAAAAAAGGTTTATGTATAACAACGATTCGTAGTGATCATGAAGGTGAATTTAAAAATAAACTTTTTGAAAACTTCTATGAAGAGAATGGTATTTTACATAACTTTCCCTCTCTTACAACACCTCAACAAAGTGATGTTATAGAAAGGGAAAATAGATCTCTTTAGGAAATGGCACGTACCATGATTCATGAAATGAATGTTGCCAAACACTTTTGGGAAGAAGCAATAAACACTACATGTTATATTCAAAATATAATCTAGATTAGATCTATTCTCAATATGACTCCTTATGAGTTGTGGAAAGGAATGACGCCCATCTTTTCCTATTTTCATCAATTTGGTTGTATATGCTATATTTTGAACAACAAAGACAATCTTGGCAAGTTTGACTCACGATATCAAAAGTGCATCATTTTTGGATACTCTAAAAGGTCTAAATCCATAGTATACAACAAAGAAACACTGATTGTTGACTAATCAATCCATGTCAAGTTTGATGATAGAAAGCTTGATCCTAAATGGTCAAAACTAGACGTAGACTTTGTAGATCTGTAGATTTCAGAGAAGCCAGATACATCGGAGGAACCAGACAAAACAAATTTATCAAAAAAGTTAGTCCAAAATGAATCAGAAGATTCTCTAATCATAGGAAACGCAAATGATCATCTGAAAACCAAATCCGCTATCAAGGAAATGTCTTTGTTTTGACTGTTATCTGAAATTGAATCTACAACTATAGGTGAAGCACTATCAGATGATGGGTGGATACTATCTATGCAAGAAGAGTTAAAACAATTCAAAAGGAATAACATATGCCCTCTTTTCGCTAACTCTAATATGTGAATTATGATAGTCAGCTTCTGATAAAGCATGACAAGAATTCTTCTACGCCTACCTCTGATAAGCATGACAAGAATTCTTGTGCCTCTAACAATCACATCAAGCGTCTGATTGTTTGAAAAAGTCAAAGTTATGAAAATTCAACGCTCTAAAGACATCAATTTGCGCATCCTCTAGTACACATCTTGAATCAGCTACTTGTTTAAAGATATCAAGACACTCTCTGGCTATCTTTCCCTCTAGTTTCCAACTGTTTGAAATAGACATGCCAAATCAGTACAAGATCAGCCTTTTCTTGGAAGTATCGCTATCAAATCATTCCACAAAGCTACGATGCGAAACTTCATAGATTATCCTGATTTGCAGCAATCAGTACAATAGCCAGAAACCTTAATTGGATTCTATAAAGTACATGCCTCTTTCAACGAAGAAAGACACAACAACAGCTAACAATACACAACATACAAGCAACAAGCTACAATCATATATGTACTGTTGGTATCATTCTTTTAGTGCTAAGATAAGTTTTTTGAAGCAAAAATTGTAAACACTCTCTGCAAGAGCTTATTAAGATATACTCCAATACCTTTTTATTGT
This sequence comes from Cicer yamashitae, assembly GCA_037974755.1. Classification (NCBI taxonomy): domain Eukaryota; kingdom Viridiplantae; phylum Streptophyta; class Magnoliopsida; order Fabales; family Fabaceae; genus Cicer; species Cicer yamashitae. The sequence goes on from JBBPBQ010000003.1 coordinate 17,310,081, forward strand.
AACCTAGCTCAGTAGCCGCTGCCTTCCTCAATTGGTTTCCTGTACTAAGCTAGAAGGTTGAGAAGATTGAACACATTCAGTGTGGCTAGTAGGTGTTCAAGCGTAAGTCTGATTCAATGACAATTTGGTGGATTAAATCCTTCAAGTTGAAGGGACTAGATGTAGCTACCATGGTGGTGAACTAGGATAAATTGTTATGTCTCTCTACTCTATTTTACATACTTCTGCATTTTCTTCTTTACTTTGAGTATAGAACCGCAAAATTTTTAAAAATACAATTCAAACCCCTCATTTCTTGTGTTCTTTTCGTTCTACAATTGGCATTAGAGCTCAGTTTCAAAGTTGAGCACTTAACTGTGTTTGAGTAAAGATCTCTACCCGTTATTGCTAACTGTGGTGAAGAAGTTACATGGTTAATCATTATTAGACATCCTCTGTTTGATGGAAAGAGATTCGAGTATTGGAAAGACATACTCACAAGTTTATTTTATCACTTATGATCCTGAACTCTAGGACATAGTCGAAGATGGCTATGAAGATCCTAAAGATGATGTTGGTGCTGAAATATCAAGAAAGAACTTCGATCCCATGGATCCAAAAAAATGCCTCTAGAAGAGATAATGAGTACACTCAGATCCCATGATATTGAACTAGTTTAAGATGAGCCTAAGGAACGGTCTAAATCCCTGGCTCTCAAATCCCAAGGAAAGAAGATAAGTTCTAAGGCTCTACAAGCAACTCAAGACTTAGAGGAAAGCAAACTGGAAGATTAGAGTGAAGACTCAGATGATGAAGAGTTGTCCTTTATCTCAAGAAAAATCCAATGCATGTGGAACAACAGAAAGAAGTTCTTTCCCAAAAGTGACTTCAGAAGATCCCAACATCGCAAAGAAGAAACCAAATCATTTCAAATCAGAATGTCTTGATGGCTGATGTTGACTGTAAATCTGAGGCTACTGATGAATAAATTGAGGTATTCTCTGAATTATCTGGTAGTGAACTTATAAATATGCTAAATGAGTTTCTAGACAAAAATCATAAGATCTCTTCAAAAGTTAAGTTTCTTAGATAAACTCATGACATCTTAATAATCAAATGCAGTTATCTTGAAAAATAGTTGAAAACCTAAAAAGAGAAAACCTAATTCTAAAGGGAAAAGTGTTTGAAACCTCAGAGAATAAAGTCGACAACTCTGCTATATATGAAATGGCCTTTCAAGAGTTTCTAGCCAATGGCATAGACAGAAGGAAACAAGCATATACCAACTATCGTGTCAATAGAAACAATAAACGCGGCATAGGCTTTCAAGAAACAATAGGATATCCTAGATTTACTCAACCTGATATTGCTTGTGCCTATTGTCATAAGAAAGGTCACAATCAAATCACGTGTCCTATGTTAAAAATATGGAAATACAATATACCATTCAAGACTAACAAACTACGACCCAACCAAATTTGGGTACCTAAGAATAAAATAATTGGAGAGTGGATGCTCACGATACATGACAAGAGAAAAGTCTATGTTCCAAGACCTGCCCTTCAATAACGGAGAACTTGTAGGATTAGGAGGTGATCAGAAAAGTAAGATTATTAGACATGACACAGTAGGTAATGGCTCACTTCCCTCTATTAAGAATATTTGTTTGTAAAAGTACTCATCAATAGAAAATAACTGTGAATCCCTCTATTAGTAGAAGTACTCTCTTCCATCTATTAAGTACTCTCTATTAAGTACTCATCAATGTAAAAGTACTCATCAATAGTAAAAGTAAATTTACAACTGTGAATCCATTTCAGCCTCCTTTAGAAAACTTTGATATGATTTGGACTAACATACACCAAGTTGGTTTTCCACTTATAGTTTTGATGCTAACAAAAGTATTTTATGGGAACAATAAATTAGGATTAATGGCTTCATTAGGTATGCCACAATAGGAAGAAGAAAATCAGAGGAATGTACCAGGGGAAGTTACTACAGGAAGTCACTAGAGGATGAGATCAGACGAACAAAAAGTATGTGTTTGCCTCTGAACATATGCCTTTAGAAGTAACATGTATTATAGGTTATGAAGATTGCCTCTAATGTCTGGGTTTCATGTTTGGGTCTAAATTCTGGGTTTCATGTTTAGGTCTGAAGAATAGGCTTGCTAAATGGCTTTGAAACGAGTCTGAAGACTGCCTCTGAAGATTGTTTGAAGACTAAATTTGAAGGATGCCTCTGAATCCCTTGCATGTCTCTGAAATACACAAACTTAGCATGTCTCTAAACAGTTTATATCAAAGTATAAATAACTCTGAAGAGATTTTCCAAATCATAAATTCAAATCTCACAATCTGCTAATCAAAATGGCGCAAGACACTCCAAATGCTGGCTCAAAACGGCTCTCTTACCTCTATTAAGAATATTTGTTTGTAAAAGTACTCCTCAATAATCTACTAAGCATAAGTCAATTAAGTGACAACGATTATGAAGTAGTCTTCAATCAAAAGTCCTGTAACGCAATTAGTCAAACAAATGGATCCATATATTTACTAGCCAAAGGAAAAATAACATTTACAAAATAAAATTATCTAACTTGAACAAACAAGAAGTCAAGTATCTTATGTTTGTAAATGATGAACAACTGATATGGCACAAAAGATTAGGACATGCCAACTTGAGGTCAATCTCAAATTTAAAAAGACTTGAACAAGTCAATGGATTACCTAATCTTAAGTACAACTCAAATGTTCATTGTCACACATGCCATAATAGGAAACAAACAAAATCTTCCTTTTCTTCTAAAAATGTTGTTTCCACTTCTAAACCACTTGAACTCTTACATATTGATTTTTTTGGCCCTAAATAAACTGCCTTTGTCAACGGTAAAAAGTATGGACAAATAACTGCAATATGAAAAAGGTTGTTGTATAACAATGATTCGTAGTGATCAAGGAGGTGAATTTGAAAACAAGCTTTTTAAAAATTTATGTAAAGAGAATGGCATCTTACATAATTTTTCTTCTCCTAGAACACCCCAACAAAATAGTGTTGTACCAAAGAAAAACTATCTCTTCACAAAATGGCACGCACCATGATTCACGAAATGAACGTTGCCAAACACTTAGACATATTCTAAATAAGACTCCTTATGAATTATGGAAAGGAATCAAGCTCAACATTTCTTATTTTCATTAGTTTGGATGTATTTGATATATGTTAAACACCAAAGACAATCAAAAGTGCATCTTTTTGGGTACTCTGAAAAGTGTAAAGCCTATATATTATATAACAAAGAAACACTCATTGTTGATGAATCAATCCATTTCAAGTTTGAAGAAAAAAAGCATGACCCTAAAAAGTCAAAGTTAGAGGTAGACTTTGCATATTTATAGATTGCAGAGGAACCAGCTAGTTTAGAGGAACTAGATAAAACTGAAAAAGCATCAAATCCAATTCAAAGTGAACTAGAGGATCCACCATACAACTCATGTTAAGAGCATCAAAAATCCAAGTATGAATGGGAATATAAGTCATCTCAACTAGAACCCTTGATCATAGGCAATGCAAATGATCCTTCAAAACCTGATATGCTCTTAAGGAGACATCTTTGTTTGGACTACATTATGAAATTGAGCCAACATCCACAAACGAAGCATTATCAGATGATGGATGGATACTAGCTATGAAAGAAGAGCTAAACCAATTCCAAACAAATTATGTATAGGATCTAGTCCCCAAACCCATAGAAAAGAAGCCAATAAGAACCAATGGGGTTTCCAGAAATAAGCTCCACGAGAAATGTGAAGTTGTTAGAAACAAAGCTAGACTTGTAGCCCAAGGTTATAGTCAGCAGGAAGGTATTGATTACACAGAAACTCCCTAGTGGCAAGGTTAAAAGCTATCAGTCTCTTAATTTATTTTGATGTATTTAATAAAACCACCTTATATCAAATGGACGTGAAAAGTGTCTTTCTAAATTGTTACATAAATGAAGAAGTTTATGTCAAACAACCTTTTGGTTTTGAAGAGAATGAATTTCTATACCATGTATTCAAACTAAAGAAATCTTTGTACGGTCTAAAACAGGCTCCAAGAGCTTGGTATGATAGACTAAGCAATTTCCTATTAAAAAATAATTTTGAAAGAGGCCACGTTGACACTACTTTATTTAGAAAATTATCTAAGAATGACCTTCTCATTGTCCATATATATGTTGATGATATTTTTTTTGTTCTACTAACGGCAAGCTTTGATAATAATTCTCTAAGCCAATGTAGAATGAATTTGAGATGAGCACGACGGGAGAATTGAAATTCATCGACGGATTCAAATTCATCAGAACCCAAAGGAAGTACTAATTCACCAGACCAAATAAACCCGAGAACTGCTTAAAAAGATCAAAATGGGTGATTGTAAGCCAATGTCCACACCTATGCATCCAACTTGCTCTCTAGACAACGATGAGTCAGGAAAAAAGGTAGATCAAAAGGTATACAGAGGCATGATTGGTTCCCTACTTTATTTAACTGCCTCTTTACTAAACATTTTGTCTAATGTGTGTGTGTGTGCCAGATTTTAGTCTAACCCTAAAAAATACTACTAACAATTGTGAAGAGGATCTTTAGATATCTGAAAGGCACTACTTGAAAGTGCAAACACGAGAAAGGGGGGTTGAATTGTGTTTGACAAAGTTGATAACTTTTCAAGGGCAACAAACAATGGAAACACAGATAATTTGACACATATATTTATCCTAGTTCACCAATAGTATGGCTACATCTAGTCCCCTCATTCAGAAGTCTTTAATCCACTAATTCAATTACCTTGAATTACAAAGCACCTAACCTTCAAGTCAGTCTTCCCAAACATCCTGACAAACCCAGACTTTTGATGAACTAACCACCTTGACCCTACAAGTCAAGTCTTCTCCTAACAACCTGACAACCCTTGATTGAAGAAGGAACTAAACCATTATCGAGTTGGATACAAAAGATTGGAACTTGAGTAGTTGCTTCTAACAAAGATAATAATAATAATAATAATAACTCTCACACACTAAGAAAAGAACACTCAGAAAATATTTCTAACTGAACAAGTGTTTCTCTCTTTGAACTCTAAGATGAATTTAGAATTTTGAGATTGAGTTCTTCTACTCTTTTCTGCTTTTCGATGATCTTCTTCAGCCTTGAGTATCTAGTTAAAATTTGGGCTTCAATTTATACCTTGTTTATTTCTGAATTGTATTTTGTTCATATTGCGTTTGTAAGTTCTTCAAATAAAATATGTTCCTTTTTTGTTTAGATTGAATTTATAAATTCTTCAGATTGATTCTGTTCGTATTTTGTTGTAGATAAATCTTGATTAAATATTCTTCAAATCTTGACCATATCTTCTTTTATACTATTTGAAGTCAAATATATTGCTCTCATAAAATACTTTTGTTATCATAAAAACTCTAGTATAAAATGAGCTTGGTTCCAACATTACTAAGCTTGGTTTGTGTTATAAGCAATCCTCTAGGTACAGGTTAGTAGGTTATGGGATGCTGACTATGCTAGAGATATGATCGAAAGGAATAGCACCAGGGGAAATTGTACATTCCTTAGTGATAATTTGATGTTCTGGTCAAGCAAAAGACAAAGCACTATTGATTTGTCCATAACAGAAGTAGGATATATCTTGGCCGCTAATTGCAGCTCTCAACTAGAATATTTCAAAATTTATGAGTGTATAACATTCCTATCTTCTATGATAATACTTCACCCATATGCTTAACCAAAAACCCTATTTTACATTATAGAGAGAAACATATAGAGAGTAAACCACACTTTATAAGGGATTATATCTAGAAGGGAATTTTAGACATTAAATTTGTTGATACTGATCATCAGTGTGCTGATATTTTCACAAAACCTCTTGTTGCAGAAAGATTTAGTTTTATAAAGAAACATCTAAGTATTTTGTTTATTGGTGACATTAAATTTATTGGTGCCTCTAGTTAATCTAAATTCAAATAATCTTGGATATGAACAATTTTTTATTCTCCTAAGGTATAGTAATCTAACAGGTGTCTCTCACATACGTCTAGTACTGACTTTGAAAACTCAACCATTTTGGCTCTTAAAGTTTTTTATTACTCACAATAAGTCACCACTCTCACAACCCCACACTTTCGTTCTTTGCAAACAGATAGACTTCCTATTATGCTTGAAAATCTCCTGATTCAATGGCGTTAAGTTCATCCTCAGTCCCCTCAACTACAAATGTCTTCTATGTTCCAACGCTTCAATGTAAATTGGTTCACCTTGAAAATATTCAAAAATTGAAGGTCAATTTCGCAAACCTACCTGAGAACAAAGTCAACTTTCATCGAGGACCTTGTTTGAATACTTTAACCTAGAACTTTGGACGTTCTGGCAAAAGTTTGAGGTTTGTTGATTTAAACAGCGAGCACGAGGTTTCAAGCATTGTGTTGGGTCTCCCTATCAAGATCACTCAGCAATCCCTTGATGCCATCACAAAATGTCTAGAAGAAGGCATGTTGCTCGAAAATGGGTATGAGTCAAGGTTGGCTCTTTCAAAATCAAAAAAGAACTCTTCGAAGACCCATGGTGAATCCCAAGTTTGTACACCTCAAACCTAATTATCGATTTCTTTACAAAATCCTTATTGGATGTGTTCTACCCAAAGGTGGGTGAGTGGACCATGTTATCTATGACCACAAGGGTCTAATGTGGAACATGTTAAGACAAAATCTCTAATTAAATGTTCTGATGATAATTAAAACAAAAGGTTAATTAAGAATTATAATTATGATTCTAAGTGTTTTGGTATTTAACTTGTGTATTATAGTGTGTTCAAAAAAGATAGGTACCAAGCAAATCAAAACAAATCTCATTAAAATCAAAGAAAGCAAAAACAGCAAAACGAAGATCAATCCTGCCATGCGTTTGTAAAATAAAGATTGATCTTCACTTCCATCAGAATCAAGAATGATCAGTTCTATGTTAAAAATTGCATCCTAGAAGCTTTATCAATCTTATATCTTTATCAAGAATAAGCATGGAAAAGTCTAAAACAGAATCAGTCCAGAATTTGAAGAATCAACACAAGTTTCTTGAAGAAATATAAAAGCAAGATCATTCTTCATTTGGAACAAATGCAAGTACAAAGGTACAGGTTGTAAAGTACACTACAGTTGTACTTTCAAATCAAAGCCTGCACACTGACTCGAAGCAAGCAAGACACTTCAGAAAAGCTACTAGATCGAGTACAAGTCAGATCACATTTAACTCAACTGAGGATCGATCCTGGATTGCAAGAATGCTCTTGAATTCAGCTTGTTCACTCTTGCTTTTTGTCTGCTTCAGTCTACTTACTGTCTTATGACAGCTGGCTTCATCTCAACGGATACATGAGCTATCGTAACCACTCTTGAAGCTTATAAATACAACATCAAGATGAAGAACAAATCACAACTCAAAGTGCCAAGCAAAGCATCAATCATACATTCATATTCGAGCTCTCTCAACTATCATTCTTTAGCTTGCAAATCCTTTTCTTTGTGTTGTGTTGCAGTCAGTAACAACTGAGTTTTAAATTACAAAATCTATTTCTCAAACAAGAGTGGAGTAATATTCATATTCTAAACATCTTCATAATCATTACTTTGTAACTCAAGGCTAGTGTATTACCATAGCTTGAGAAGTGTGTCAAAATCCTTTTATGTTGTAAAAGGTAGTTCGTGAAATCCTTTCTGAAATAGGTTAAGGTAAAACTGTGGAAATCCTTTCTAAAGTAGAAAGGTGGAAATTGTGTAAAGATCAAGATTGATCTACGAAAATTGTGTAACAACCAAGAACAATCTTGCCTTGAGCACTTAGTGGAAAATCTCACATTTGTGAGGACTGGACGTAGCCCAAGTTTGGGTGAACCAGGATATATGCTAGAGTAATCTCTTTATCTCTATCTCTATTTATTACAAGCATTGCAATCAGTTTTTATACTAACCAAGATCAATCTTGAGTAAAACTTTTAGTTTCAAATAGGAATTTTTTAAAAGGGGCAATTATAATTCAAACCCCCCTTCCTTATAATTGACATAAGTCACCACTCTCACAACCCCCACACTTTCTTTCTTTGCAAACAAATAGACTTCCTATTATGATTGAAAATCTCCTGATTCAATGGCGTTAAGTTCATCCTCAATCCCCTCAACTACAAATGTCTTCTATGTTCCAACGCTTCAATGTAAATTGGTTCACCTTGAAAATATTCAAAAATTGAAGGTCAATTTCGCAAACCTACCTGTGAACAAAGTCAACTTTCATCGAGGACCTTGTTTGAATACTTTAACCTAGAACTTTGGACGTTCTGGCAAAAGTTTGAGGTTTGTTGATTTAAACAGCGACCACGAGGTTTCAAGCACTATGTTGGGTCTCCCTATCAAGATCACTCAGCAATCCCTTGACGCCATCACAAAATGTCTAGATGAAGGCATGTTTCTCGAAAATGGGTATGAGTCTAGGTTGGCTCTTTCAAAATCAAAAAAGAACTCTTCGAAGACCCAAGGTGAATCCCAAGTTTGTACACCTCAAACCTAATTATCGAGTTCTTTACAAAATCCTTATTGGATGTGTGCTACCCAAAGGTGGGTCAGTGGACCATGTTATCTAAGACCACAAGGGTCTGATATGGAACATCTCACGAAGGATCAAGATGAACCTTCCCCACGTCATCTTGGAACACATGAAGCCATGTGCCATCAACTTTAGAACAGGGAAAATAAAGTATATATCCCATACCCCAAATTGATAATTGCAATACTCATGCGTATTTTCCTCGTTCATGCTCTGGAGGAATTTGGAGGCTCTGTTCAAGAGAAACATTTAGTATCATGATCTGCTCCCACATTCAATATCACCAACTTCATCAAGATGAGATTGGTGTCCCCCAAGCAATGCATTCAACCTAGTGGTGATGCTAGAAGAACAACAGGTCAAGCAATTGGGCATTTGGCTGTTGTCTTTGAGGTTGATGAATCTATTATTCCCATTTTTTCATAAGACAACAATGAAGTCGTTATGGAATATATGAGAATGTGTTAGTCTGGCCAAGCTATAACCCCAGTTTGTTTGCTTTTACCTTAGGATGCACAAGTTTTTGAGAAGAAGAGGAAAGGAGTCGCTCTAACTCTAAGGATTGATGACGATGAGGAATAAACAACCATCGCTGATACAAAGGAAAAAACGAAAGGTACATTCAAACTCTAAGCAACCTATTCCTATCCCACACATTGAACCTAGACCAACTCTTTTCTTTCTCTCTCCCCATCCAACCAATATTTTTCGTCCTCCCTCTTACCCTACACCCATCACCACTCTTACTTTCCTCGGATACAACACCTTTCTTTTCCCCCATAGGCGTAACACTTCAGCTTAAAAGCCTACCCTCTCCACTACATTTCCACCACATTATCCCTCTTCCACCCTAGTACCTGACCCCAAGAAGTTGCGCCTGTTGCGTCAGCTTTTGTCGACCTATTCTATGATACATCATCATATGACTCCTCTACATTTCCCATCCCCATTCTGCTACCTCTCCCATTCCTTTGGCCATTATTCCATCCACACAATCAATTCCATCTGCCTTCCAAGACCCCGAGGCCTTCCTTACCTCCTTTTTCGCCAAAATCTCCTCCAACTAGAATCAAAACACTTAAAGTCTAGATCCGAATGATGTTTTACTAACTGGAAAAATTTACTCTCTTTTGTCACAAATTGGATCCCAAATAACAAGGATCATGAACTACATCTGGCCTCCCAGAATTCTAGCAAGCTCCTAACAACCACTTCATCAAGCTTATCTAGTGATGCTCCATCTCCTTCTGGTGATATTCTTTTGAACCTTTAGTGGTTGCTCTAGTCGCAATATTACAGCTTCTTGTGTCTATCCGGCAGGTTAAGATACGCACTCTTGATGTACCTATTGTTGCTGCTTTAGAATTTGTAGATTCGGCTTATGAAAGCCCATTGCATATCCCTTTGCCTTGTGTTCGATCCCACTCAGTTTGTTAAAAGGAAGATTTTGATCGCCTGGAAGCTAAGTGTAACACCCCAAATTTTATAATAAACTATATTTTTAATTAAAGAGAATTTTAAATAATTAAATTGGTGTTAAAATTATTTTAGAATATGTGTTGGTTAATTTTAGGATTAATTTTCTTTATATGTTTTTTTCAATGATGTGTTAATCTTGTACATATTAGACTAAATGAGTGATATAAATAATAAATATTATATTTTATTATTTTATATACTTTTTTAAAAAATAATAGTATTTTAGTGTAATATTTTAAAGAATAAGATTTTATGCGATTTTACGTGTATATGCGTGTAACTAATTAATGTGATGATTTCATGTGCATTTGACTAATGTTAAGGGTGCACATATCTATATTTGAATTATTTTTGAGTATCTCTTATTTTAATTATTTATTTTATAAATAATTATCTTGGGATAGTAGTAATATTGTGTTTGATTACATTTATTTTTATATAGTTGATATGGTACGATGATTTTATACGTATATATTGTGATTTAGTAATTCATATAAATTATTGATGTTAGATTTACTTATTTTATCATTTTGACTGTTATATAAAAGATGGTAGTAATCTTTACATGATTATTTGGAAGATATTATAGTAATAATTATAGTGATTATTTTGAATATGAGAATTTTGGTTATTAATTTATTTTAATATATTAATTTCTTTATTGTATAAAATATTAGTTTTGAAATATTAGTAAAGTTTTATTAATGAGATTGTGTTTTTAATTACTTGATTGTATAAAATATTAGTTTTGATAATTGTTGGATTTATTTATAAAAAAAATAAAAGAAAGGGATAAAATGGGTTTCATGAACAATAATAAACAAAAAAATTCATTGAAATGGGAAAGAAACAAAACAAAGCAGAAGTTGTCGCACAGAAGTATTCAACTTGAGAGAAAAGGAACAAAATCGGCATTGGCGATCGATAACTGTTCTAGTAAACTTTCTCCGTTTTTGTCCAACTTTCAGTAGGTTGTTTTTATTTAGTTAGTAAACTAAATATACTTTCTCAGATTTTTAACCGTCCCAATTTCTCTATAAAATATTTGATTTCTCCGTTTCTAAAATTCCTTATTTTCTTCTACACAGTAAGTCCAATGTGAGTGAAACCAACGCCAAAACGATTGTGTGAGAAGTGGTTATATTATCCACTGATTGGTTTTCTGATTTACGGTAAGTTTCCTTGACCCAATTTCGAAATTTAGTTTTTAGAGTGTTTTCTCATAATTTATTTTTGACGTTTACCCATAAATTGTCGAGTTAGATCGGTTGAAGGACAAAGAGTCAAAGGCTGTTTGCTTGTGGAATCGTATTCGGGTTTGAAAGTGTCGAAAAAAGGTAAGGGGTGAGATAGCGTTTGAATTCATGAGTATAATATATTGTGAGATGAACGGGAAAACCTATTTCCCAACGATTCATTCGGGGCTCGCTACGTAAGGCAGTAGCCCTTTGTGGGATAAATTAATTAATGTGCAAATATGGAAATTGTGAGAATAAAATGTGGAATAGAAATATTTATAAGGTATTGATTGATTTAATTTCGTTAAGTGTGTGGTATTTGATATTGTTGTGATATTGGGTGTCGAATGAATTTTATGTATATGATTGAATAGACGGGTTTATGTGATGTGATAATAAAAGGTGGATGAAATTGTGATAAGTTTATGTGATGATGTATGATTGATGATAGTGACGCTATAAAATTGTGATGAGTTTATGTGATGATATATGATTAATGATAGTGATGTTATGAATTTGTGATGAGAATATGGAAATAACCCCATAGTTGATGAAATAGTAGTGATTCCAATTTGTGTTTGAAATGACGGTCTTAATGGAGTATCATAGGCCAACAAAGGGAGAAAATAAATATTGAGAATTTTTGAAGTGGAGATTATTTTGTCATCATATAGGTAGGGCCTGATAAGCCTAGTGTAAGACCCGTAGTTTTAATTTTTACTTTTTGTATTTTGATGTGTTTTTATGTTGAAATATGAGGCTTTTTGGCCAATTTTGTTGGTATTTTGTGTGTTAAATGCCATAAATATCTTTTGGGACCCGTTTAAAATTATTTGGCGAGAAATGATTTATTTACGTTACAAAGAATTTATTACTGGACTATTTTGTTAAAAATATCTCTGGTTTTGGAGAATTTTACCTGTCAATTGAGTTGCAACGAGAATAGATATTTTTATCGAAATAGTTGAGATGTGTGTGTGAGAGTTTTATAAATTTGTTGGTTTGGTTTAATATATATATATATGTGAGAAAGGAAGAAAAGAAAAAGAAAAACAGAAACATTTTCCCTGCTCGCGTACGCCTTCTTCTTCTTCTTCTTCTTTCTTTGTTTTCGACACCAAGTGTTAGCAGTTTCCAAAACCTCCAAACACAAACCTTCACTTTACTTCGACTTCTGAGCTCCATCTCACGAAGTGACAGAAGGGAAAGTTGCTGCTTGCCACGCTACGGTGCTAGTGATCCAACATTGGAAGCGACCACGCGAGCGAAGTTTTTACCGGAATTAATCGCGGTGCCGTAATCGGTTGTCAGAGCTACCGTTAAAGTAAGGGCTCCTTCCAAACTTTTAGGTTGCATTTAGGACCTTATATGTGAAGTTGTGGAAAAGAAATTTGGTGGTTTATGTTTAACAATTTGGAGTTTTGATTTGGTGTTTCATGGGTGAAAATTTTGGAAAATAAATTTGATGTGTTTGAGGGTTAGTTTTGTGGAAAATGAATTTAATGTGTTTATGGGTAAAATTGCTGAAGTTGAATCTAATGTGTTTGAGGTGTGGGTTGTTGTGATTCATGTTTGGTGTGATTGATGTGTTCATAATTAATATTATGAATTTTGAGATATGTTTATGTGTGGATTTTATGGAAAAATGAATTGATATGATTTGGTGTGAATTGTGGGATTATGGTTAAATATGTTTGAGTATGCTCTGTGTTGAATTTGAAAAATCATTAGTGTTAAATGAGTATTAAAAATGTGGAATCTTTTAATAGCTGCATTTACTTAATGGTTGTGGTGAAAAGAGTTAGAGTATGCTCATGCATTTCATAGTACATGGTGACCGGATGGGCCATGGTGATAGTGGGGACCGGATGGGCCACGAGATGATGCCATGTGAATTGTTGGTTCATCTTATCCTTACGAGAATTATCGCGTCGTGCTGATCTATGAGATATTGCACTCTAGAATGTGTTGATTTGTGAGCGATTGCACTATAGAAAATAGTGTAAAGCCTGTGATAGGCGACACTTTAGTAAATCGTGCTAGTCTGTGACAGACTGCACCTCGGTAATTAGTTCTAAGGCCTGTGATAGGCGGTACAATTATGATTTACGCCCCTTCGATGAAGATTTTGTTTGGAATTCCAGAATCATGTGCATTGGCATATACGCGTTGCATTAGGGTGCTTGGCACGCGAGTCATGTTTGATATACTATGATGGTTGTATATACATACTCGATTGTTGTTTGTGATTGTGCCGTATTTGATGAGTGTTATTGATTGACTTTATGTGGTAAGTGTTGAATGATTTCGAAATGTTTTCAAAATTGAAAATCTGCAATTTTCATAGTTGTATTCGAATACAATAGGGTTGTAGTCGAATACAGTTTTGCTGTTTGTGCTACTGACTTGTGAAATAACACTGTATTCGAATACTAGGATGCTGTATTCGAATACGACAGTGTAGTTGTGTCTAAAACTTCATTTTTCAACTTTGATTATGCATGTTTGGCAGATGAAAACCCTTTCTAGATGTATGCTATGTGATATTTGTTAATTTCGGTTGGTGATCCTTTACAATTATTGTGGAAATCTGGGCTTTGCCCTCAGATGAGAATCAGGATCGTCCTACCGGTTAGTACCCTGGAGATGGGAAGGTAGTTAATCATGCCTGACCGAAGCTGTGTCAGGAGGATTTTACGGAGCGCGTGGGGATCACCCGCGTTGTATAGCTTTTTGGTAGCGTGATCAGATTAGATGGTTGTATAGGGACTAGATGTCTTTCTTTTGTGGTTGTATTTATTTCATTTTGGAAGATTGTACCTATACCTATATTGTTAGATTGACTTTTATTTTGAAGGGTCCTTGTACCATTTTTTTTGAAGTGACGTGGGGAAGTTAAAATTCTTGGGGCAATGCTTTTGTACAGCTGTCTGCCAAGAATACCCCAGGGGGTATAAGCTATGTCTGATAGGTCTCACAGTCCCGGTGTATCCGCTGTTTGTAAATATTGTTGACTTTGTCGTTGTGTTACGACTTAAATATTTTATCCAAAAGTATTTCTTTCTTTATTTATGAATTCGATTTAGTTTATTTAAAAAAAAAAAAGGGCTGTTACACCTAGTGATTTTGAGGAAGTACAACTGAATTGAGCCTGATCGTGGCGGTCTATTGTTTAGCCTTAAGGCAAGATTGTTAGACCTTGGAGGTATTCGGGTGGGGAATTCTTGGGTGAATTGGAGGTAGCACTGTAAATGTCGTGAGGTACCACCCAATGCACGTTTACCTCGACTATCGCATATATGTGTCTCGGGTTGAGTTGAGGGGATCTATGATGACAGGGCCAATTTGAATTGTCCGTCCACTCGGGTGGTGGCATAGTATCAAGCCTCCTAACCTAGTACTTAGAGTTAGAATGGTACCACATTGTGAAGTACAGTCTAAGCTCATGCATAGCATTGCATTTTCTTGTGATTGTTTTGTTGTGATTGATGTGTTTCAAGAGTAATAATAGTTTCTCTTAGATGATTTGATGCATATTATAATGAGATAATCATTTTACTTGAGTGACTTTGATGTTATAATATGGTACTATTTGATTGAATATTTTCATATATCGTAATGTGATTATGATACGGTCTATTATGATTGTTTGCGTGTTCTTCATACTTATATTATACTATCAACATGATTTCAAAACTCACCTCCTTCGTTGCTTGTGTTTGACTAGCTTGGCCTTGCGTTTGTGAAATCGCATTTATTACAGGTTAATGAGTCTTGAAGTTAAAGTTTGAGAGAAACCCCGCTCTAATAGGTGATACCAGGAATAAGAGTTGTAAATTGTATTTTACTTTTACTTTTTTTATTAGAAAAGACTTTTTGTATGAAATCCTTATAAGTATTAGTAAGTTTTTGGAATTAAAATAAGAAATTATAGTTCAGTCTAGTTCATTGGGATTGCACTGTTTTAATTGAGAAATAAAGTTGAATTGTTATTTGTGTATTTCGAGGAACATGATATCCTAAATTAGTTATAAAATTTTTATTTCCTAGGAAACAAATTTTCTTTATCCGATGCGAATTTTGTTCAAAAAAATCTAGTATAAATTATTATATATGCTATTTCAGGGTTTAGGGGGTCACACTAAGACTGAGGCGTTTATGGAACATATTGTCAAAAATCAAGATGATATTCAGAATACCCTTAGTTTGATTCAGGCTAGGCTCGCGACTGCCAACCCTTAGTTTCCTGTTTATCAGTTTTTTTTTTTTTTGTAATATTTCTCTCTTTGTATTTTCTTTTCCTCTCTTTTTATCTGATGACGAAATAGGCATAATGTATTTTTTGAGAAATTTTAAGCAATGAATTTTGCCTTATTTTGAACTTCAGTTACTAATGCACATTTGAATACTTTGTTAGAATATTTTTTATCTTATGAATTAAACATGAATATTCTATAAGGGAGCATTGATGTGATACTTTATTAAATTTAAGAATTGTTCACAAAAATAGATCTTGGTCATCATCAAAAAGAGGGAGATTGTTAGAACCAAGTTGTTTTGAAGAACTATGAACATCCTAAATCAGCTACTTGTCTGAAGATCTTAAGACATGATCTGACCATCGTATCCTTTGCTTCCCAATTGTTTTAAACATGATACGCTGAATCTGTAAGACCCTTAATTTCAAACTCTAATTTATGCAATTTTAGTATATTGGTGTTAAATTGCTGAGGCATTTAGCCCAATTTTAATTCATTTGGTGAATTATATACCAAAAGCATATTTTATTAGAGTTTGTTATATCTTTATTATATATATATATATTTAGATCCGGTTAAAATTATTCGTCGAAGAATAATTTATTTACGGTATACAGAATTTATTATCGGAATGTTTTGTTAAAAATATCTCTAATTGATGGGAATTTTACCTGTCAATTGAGTTGCAACGAGAATAGATATTTTTATCAAAATAGTTGGGATGTGAGTGAAGTTATGGGTGTATGTGTATGTTGATATTCTTGGTTTTATTTAATTTTAATATGTATTTATATATATTTGGTGAGTGACTTAGTATATATATGTATATGGATTTGGGAAGTAGTATATATATATATATATATATATATATATATATATATATATGAATTCTAAGAAAGGAAAAAAAAAAACAGAAAGAGAAAACAACATTTCCCTCCCAGCCTCGTGTCTTCATCTTTCTCTGTCCGTGGAAACCAAGCGTGGGTGGTTTTCAAAACCGCCTAACGTAAACCTCCACTTTTCTTCGACTTCTGAGCTCAATCTCACGAAGTGACAGAAGGGAAAGTGGCTCGTCTCCATGGTACGGTGCTAGTGAGCCAACTTTGGAAGCGTCGTGCGAAGTGAAGTTTTACCGAAATTTAATCGCAGTGCCGTAATCGGCCGTTAAAGCTACAACGAAGGTAAGGGCTCCTTCCAAATTTTTAGCTTGCATATAGGACTCTATATGTGTATTTGTGGGGTTTGTTTTTGATGGAGTTTATGTGTGAAATTGGAGAAAAGGAATTTAATGTGATTTATGTGTGTTGTGGAAAAGAAATTTGGTGGTTTGTGTTTAAAGATTTTGAGTTTTGATTTGGTGTATTATGGTTGAAAATGTGTGGAAAATAAATTTGGTGGGTTTGAGGTGAGATGTTGTGAGAAATGAATTTAATGCATTTTATGGGTAAAATGGTGAAATTGAATTTAATGCATTTTATGGGTAAAATGGTGAAATTGAATTTAATGAGTTTTGAGGTGTGGGTGATTTTTGCTTGGTATGGTTGATATGTTTATGGGTAATTTTATGAATGTTGAGATATGCTTCATGTTTGGAGATGTGGGGTTTTGAATTAATGCAAGTTATGTGTGAATTTTGATTTGGTGTGAAATGAATTAATGAGATTGTTTATGTGGTGATTTGAATTCAATATGATTTGTGAATTCAATTTCATGTGATTTGAGGATTGTATGCGTTGAGTATGCTCTATGTTAAATTTGAGAATCATTAGTGTTAAATGAGCATTAAAAATGAGGAATCTTTTAATAGCTACATTTACTTAATGATTGTGGTGTCGAGAGTCAGAGTATGCTCATGCATTTCATAGTAGTGATAGTGGTGACCGGATGGGCCACGGGATGATTCCATGTGAATTGTTGGTTCATCTTATCCTTGCGGGGATTATCGCGTCGGTGATAGTGGTGACCGGATGGGCCATGGGATGATTCCATGTGAATTGTTGGTTCATCTTATCCGTACGGGGGATGATTCCATGTGAATTGTTGGTTCATCTTACCCTTACAGGGATTATCGCGTCGTGCTAATCTGTGAGAGATTGCACTTTAGTAAATCGTGCTAGCCTGTGAGAGACTACACCTCGGTAATTAGTACTAGTCTGTGAGAGGCTGTGCAATTATGATTTACGCCCCTTCGAGGAGGGTTTTGATGATATTCCGGAATCATGTGCATTGGCATATATGCATTGCATTAGGGTGCTTGGCACGCGAGTCATGTTTGACGTGTTATGATGATTATATATGCGCACTTGATTGTGATGTGTGGATTGTGCCGTGTTGGTGTTTTTGATTGATTGAATTGGTGGTGAAAGTGTTAGAATGAATTTGAGAGTGTTTGAATGATTTTGAAATGTTTAAAAACAGAAAATCTGTCATTTTTACAGGTGTATTCGACTACACATAGGTTGTAGTCGAATACTGATGAATGATTTTGCTACTGACTTGAATTTTTGAAGTGTATTCGACTACACAGGGTGTTGTAGTCGAATACAGTTGAATGGAATGCTGTATTCGAATACAGAGAGGCTGTATTCGAATACATTAGTGTTGTCAGTGCAGTTTGGTCCAAAACTTCATTTTTCAACCTCGTTTAAGCATGTTTAACATATGTAAACCCTTTCTAGATGCATGCTAAGTTGAAAGGTGATTTTGTGCATTTAAAATTCAATGCTATGTGGTATTTTTTAATTTCGGTTGGTGACCCTTTACAACTTTTGTGGTAATCTGGGCTTTGCCCTCAGATGAGAAACAGGGTCGATCTAAGGCGTGGCACAACGATGGGTTGGTTTTGTATCCGGAGGTAGTGGGGCTTGTTGCCACTCGTGGATTCTCAGTACCCAGTCACCCTCAGATAGATTAATGATCAACTTAGGGTTGTAATCAAGAATTTTATTTATTTTCCCTTTCCTATTTTAAAGTTGTTGTTGTAAAAAGGGAACTTGTGTATTCGAAACTAAGCATTTTAGTCGGTGTATATTTTACTTGGATACTTTGGATTTTTGTTCAAAACCATTTCCGCTGTTGTAATTAATGATAATCTTTGTCGTGGTGTTACGACTCAAATATTTTATCCGGGAGCATTTTCTTTATTTATGGATTTAACTTGGGATTTTTATCACTTTATTTTGAAAAAAAATACACTCGCGCTTTTAAAAATCGGGGTGTTACAGAATCAATTATAGGATCTATTTTTGAAAGAATGTATGGCAAATAAATTTCAAAAGATATGATATGAAACTTCATGAATTATGCTAATTTGTTGCAATCAAGACAACAGTCAGAACCCTAATCGATCTCTATAAAAGGACATGCATTCCTCATTAGAAAGACAAGAAACAGATTGTTAGCAAAAGTATTTTATGAGAACAATATATTTGACTTCAAATAGTATGAAAAAAGATTTATAATTGAAGAAAATCTAAAATAAAATTTGATACAAATTTATAATTGATGAAAATCTAAAATAAGATTTAATTCAGATTTATAATTGAAAAAAATATTTGACCAAGCTGTAAAGAAAATATGGTCAAGATTTGAAGAAGATTTGATCAAGATTTGAAGAAGATTTGATCAAAATTTGAAGAAGATTTGATCAAGATTCTACAACAAAATATGAATAGAATCAATCTAAAGAATTTACTAGCGCAATCTGAACAAAATATGAACGGAATCAATATGAAGAATTTACAAACTCAATCTAAACAAAATAGGAACAGAATCAATCTGAAGAATTTACAAACTCAGTCTGAACAAGATACAATTCAGAATTAAACAAGGACAAAAAACATCGAAAATCAGAAAAGAGTAGAACAACTCACAAGCTCAAAATTTCAAATTCATCTTGGAGTTCAAAGAGCGAAACACTTGTTCAAGTTAGAAATATTTTGAGTGTTCTTTTCTTAGAGTGTGAGAGTTATTATTATTAACATCTTTGTTAGAAGAAACTACTCAAGTTCCAATCTTTTGTATCCAACCCAATAGTGGTTTAGTTCCTTTTGTCAGGTTGTTAGGAGAAAACTTGGGTTGTAAGGCTGTTTGGGAAGACTAACTTGATGGGTCAGGTGCTTTGTAATTCAAGGTAATTGAATTAGTGGATTAAAGCCTTCTGAATGACGGGACTGGATGTAGACATGCTATTGGTAAACCAGGTAAATATATGTGTCAAATTATTTATGTTCTCATTGTTTGCTGCCCTTGAATCTAATTGCTTCTTATCTAAGTAATTCATAAAAACCAACCAGTCGTTATCTAATTAGCAAATAGTTATCAAGTTATTCAAACACAATTCAACCCCCTTCTCATGTTTGCACCTTCAATTGGCATCCAAAATCGGTCTCAAAGTTGAGCACTTTATAGTGTTAGAGGAAAGATCTAAGGGTTCAACATGTTTGGATTCAGTGAATCAGCAGATGAAGAAATTAAGGTATTTTCGGAATTTACTTGATCTAATTTAATTACTACTATAAATGATTTATTAAATAAGAATCACCAATTGTGTTTGAAACTGATAACACTTAGGAAATAAAATACAAAACTAAATGAAAAAGTTAATGTTTTAAAGAATCAAAGTGCTGAATTTAAAACAGAAAATGCAACTTTGAAAACTGATATTACTGAACTTAAAATAGAAAATGCAACTCTGAAAACTGATATTACTAAACTTAAGTCAGATAATGTAACTCTGAAAACTGAGATTACTGAACTTAAAATAGAAAATGAAAATCTGAAAACTTATATTGCTGAACTTAAGGGTCAAAATCAAACTTTGAAAAGTAATTATAGTTCAACGTCAATTGAAAATACCACATGTAACTTTGATAAGGATGAAGAACTATTTCAAGATTTTCTTGATAATGGTATGGAAAGAAGCAAGTATGCATCTATGATTTATAGTGTTGGTAGGAATGGTAAAAGAGGAATAGGATTTCAAGAAAATATAACTAAACTTATGTTTGTTCCCTTTGATGATTTATGTACTATTTTCTATAAGAAAGGTAACACTAAAACTCTAAGAACTAACAAACTAGGACCCAACCAGATTTGGGTACCAAAGGATAAAATTAATTATGTTGTAGATGTTCTAAGCAACCAAATTGAAACACCAGTCATGGTGCCTGGTCAATGGATGCCTGCAATATATGAAAGGAAAAAGGTTTATGTTCCAAGACCTAACAAACAGTAGCCAACTGACATAGGTGGAAGAAGGACTGTTCAGCACAGTACCTATCAGAACCAGAACCATATGATGAACAAGAAAATTCAAAAAACATCTAGAGTATCAACAAAATCAAAATTGGCAGAGAAATCACACATATCAACAAAATCAAAACAGGTAGAGAAATCACACATATCAATAAAACTTGAACTACCAAAAGAATCAGAATTACCATCAATTCCAAAATTACCAGAGGAACCCGATTCATCAGCAGACACAGAAGTGTCAGATTAACAATCAGAATCAAGAGACTTCTTTGAACACTCCAATCAAATTCATCAAGACTACAAACCTGGATGGGAATACCAATCCCTTCATCCAGACCCTTTAATAAGAGAATATGCAAATTCAGAACCTGAAAACTAGAAAAGAAGAAATAATAGGGTTTTTAAAGTGAAATTGAAACTGTTTAGTTATAGGTTATATCTTTCTTTAAATTTAATTATTGTCTGTTATTATGGTTATTATGATAACAAGAAGCTTGATCTTAAAAATCAAAGCTAGTTATGTATTTTCCATGTTCTCAAAAAATTTAGAGGAATCAAGAAATCCACAAAATCTGAACATTTTAGTAAAAGCAGAATACAATTTTGTTTCTTTAGAAACAAGCAGAAACCACTAGAAACAAAATTGATGTTTTGGATGTATTGATTTCATTCTTCAATTATCTAATTAATATTATGTTATATGACAAACAGCGTGACCTTAAAAGTCAAAGCAAGTTGAGGATACTACAGGTTTACCAAAACCAGAGGAAGCAGATGCAGAGAAACCAGAAGTACCTAAAAAATCAGAGGATACAAGCAATTTAGAAGATGGCAAATCCTTAGAGGATGAATCTGATCAAGTAAGAAATAGTCATGATAATTCTGAAGGAAGATTTGGATGGAAGTACAAGTCATCTCACCTCATTGGAAGTGCAAGTGATCATTTTGAGGATTAGATCATCAAGCTCAAGATACCACTTTGTTTGGCACACTCTCATCAATTTGAGCTACCATTGTTGATGAAGCATTGGAAGATGATGGATGGATTCTTGTAATGCAAGAAGAGTTAAATGAATTTAAGAGGAATGATGTTTGGGATCTAGTACCTAAACAAAAGACGAACATTATTGGAACCAAATGGGTTTTCATAAACAAGCTAAATGAAAAAGGTGAAGTGGTCAAAAATAATGCAAGACTTGTCGCACAAGGCTACAGTCAGCAAGACGACATTGATTACACTAAGACATTTTCTCCAATGACCAGGTTAGAAGCTATTCGTATCCTACTTTCTTTTGCTGCAAAAAATAACATTACATTATTTCAAATGGATGCTAAAGGGGTTTTTCTAAATAGTTATATAAGTGAAAAAGTCTATGTTAAACAACCTCCAGGTTTTGAAAAGCTGAATTTCCAAATTATGTTTTCTAAACATAGGAAATCTATGTATGCTCTAAAACAAACACCTAGGGCATGGTATGATAGACTAAGTAACTTCTTGCTTAAAAATAACTTTGAAAGAGGACAATTAGATAATACACTCTTTAGAAAATCAATAGGAGATGACATTCTTATAATTCAAATTTATGTTGATGACATTATTTTTGGATCTACAAATGGCACTCTTTGCCAAGAATTTTCTAAATTGATGCAGCTTGAATTTCAAATGAGTATGATGCGAGAACTTAAGTTCTTCTTAGGGATACAAATTCAACAAAGTCAAAAAGGTATATACATTCATCAAACTAAATGTACAAAAGAGCTTCTCTGGAAGTTTAAGATGAGTGATTGCAAACCTATGGCTACACCAATGCACCCTACCTGTTTGCTTGAAAAGGATGGTTCAGACCAAAAAGTTGACCGACAAACCTATAGAGGAATGATAGGATCCCTACTTTACCTTACCGTTTCCAGACCTAACATCATGTGTAGTGTATGCATATGTCCAAGATTTCAAGCTAAACCCATGGAATCATATTTAACTGTTGTTAAGAGATTCCTTAGATACTTAAAATGCATTATTAACCTTACCTTGTTCAATCTGAGGTTGTCAGGTTGTTAGGAAAAAACTTGGGTTGTAACGTCAAGGTGGTTAGTTCCTCAAAAGTCTGGGGTTACCAGGCTGTTTGGGAATACTGACTTGGAGGGTCAGGTGCTTTGTAATTCAAGGTAATTGAATTAGTTGATTAAAGCCTTTTGGATGAGGGGACTGGATGTAGCCAAGTTAGTGGTGAACTAGGTTAAATATATGTGTCAAATTATTTATGTGTGCATTGTTTGCTGGCTCTGAATCTAATTTCTTCTTATCTAAGTAACTCATAAAAACCAACCAGCCTTCATTAAATTAGTAAAAAATTATCAACTTTGTCAAACACAATTCAACCCCGCTTCTCGTGTTTGTACCTTCACAAACAAGCTCTAAGCACATGTACACTATTGCTCATAATCATTCTTTTCCACTTTAGTGATAAGAAAAATTTCTCTAGGAACAAATTTATCAACACTCTCTGCGAGAGCTAATTCAAAAAAACCCAAACTTGAAAACCACATATTGTTGAAGGCAACTACACTTTTACCCCACAAGTCAAGTCGTCTCAAAATAACCTAAAAACCACATATTGCTTGAGGAACACTTAGGTTAGTAAACTACACAAGTTTGGAAAAAATTGCCTTTTGCTTCTACTAAACAGATTGTTATAATTGATTTCTCACACTAACACACTTAGAAAATATTTATTTGAGCAAGTGCTTCTTTAGAACATAAACCTTTGAATTTTGAATACTTAGGAAACTATAGTTGTTTAAGGTTTTTCTATATTGTATGGTTTTTGAGTTTAAGAGTTCGTGCTTTCTTCTTTAGCCTTGAGTATCTATTTATAGAATAGAGTAGGGTTTCACTTTTTTTCCATGTAGAATATGGATCATATATTTCTTGTGAACAAATTCTAAATGTACCTTCTTGTGAAAAAATTCTAAATGTATCTTCTTGTGAAAAAATTATGAGTGTATCTTCTTGTGAATAATTCTTAGTGTTTCTTTTTGTGAATGATTCTTAGTGTATCTTCTTGTGAATAATTCTTAGTGTGTCTTGTGAATAATTCTAAGTGTATCTTCTTGTTAAAAATTATGAGTGTATCTTCTTGTGAGAAAATTTTGAGATATCTTCTTGTGAACAAATTTGGAGTATATCTTCTTGTTAACAATATTTTGATCATATCTTCTCGTGCACAATATTTTGATCATATCTTCTTTTGAACAACATTTGATCATATCTTCTTGTGAACAATATTTTGATTATATCTTCTTGTGATCAATATTTTGACCATATCCTCTTGTGAACAATATTTTGGCCATATCTTTTTGTGAACAATATTTTGACCATATCTTCTTGTGAACAATATTTTGACCATATCTTTTTGTGAACAATCTTTTAGCCATATCTTCTTTTCACCTTGGTCAAAGATTTCCTTCAATTATAATTATGAATCATGTCTAACTTCAGATTGTGTTCAAAAACTTATTCACACGAATCTTCCTTCATACTCTTGATCGGAGAAGGAATGGATTCGGGCTTGTTCTTGAATATTGAGAAATTCTAATTCAACTAAGTCTTTTCTTCAAATCAATTATTTCAATCAGAGTTGTTGACTTTCCATTAGAGCCATTGAATTTCTAGTTGGAGTGAGGTGTTGTGTTTCTTGGATAATAAAATTTAGAGGTAGGAGTTTAAGTGTGTTGCAACTTTTGATTAGCAGAATATAGGCTTTGAATGCATGGCTTGAACAATCACTTCAGAGTTAATGATATCTTGAT
This sequence comes from Cicer yamashitae, assembly GCA_037974755.1. Taxonomy (NCBI): domain Eukaryota; kingdom Viridiplantae; phylum Streptophyta; class Magnoliopsida; order Fabales; family Fabaceae; genus Cicer; species Cicer yamashitae. The sequence goes on from JBBPBQ010000003.1 coordinate 17,334,747, forward strand.
ATAAACTCTTCAGAGGCATACTGAGTTTGTGCACATCAGAGGCGTGCTTCAAATTCAGTCTTCAGTCCCAGTTTTAGAGCTAGTCTTCAGACCCAGTCTTCAGATCCAATTATCAAAATAAGTCTTCAAACCCAAACATCAGAGGCAGTCTTTGTAACCTTTAGAGGCACGTTGCTTTCGGAGTCATATGTTTAGAGGCAAATGTGTATGCTTCTATGTTCCTATGATCTCAACCTCTGGCTACTTCCTCTGGTAGCTTCCTCTAGTACCTTCCCCAGGTTTTCTTGTTCGAATTGCTGCAAATTTAGTGAATCTATTAGTCCAAAAAAACTGCTCTCATAAAATACCTTTGTTAACATCAAAACCACAAAAGCAAAACCAACTTGGTTCTAACACTACAAAGCTTTATCATAATTCTAGATATCCGTGACTATCCCACCTTCGTAAACAAGTCTAGGCTGGTTGAGCAAAAAATGCAAGCACTGTAAGCTGACAAACATTAAAAGGAGTTTAACTCTAGTGCCAAGAAATTCCACAACTGAGAAACCTAAATTTTAGACTAGTAAAATTGAACAAAATTACTAAATTGATTGAAAAACTGTCAGCGGCGAGCTTCAATCCGAATCTAACCTTGTTTTCTAATTTGATCCGAGTTTATGAATTCGTTTATTGAACAATTATTGAATTCTCTTTACTATTCTTGCCCTAATTCCATAGTGACAGAGCTTTTAGTTCTAAAGTATCTCCTAATTCCTTAGTGGATTTAAGATTATAATTAAACTTTACAGTACAAGAAATCTATTATTAAAGTATTGCCTCTACAAATAATTCAATTGGTTTCATGACCTGCATCTATCCCTAGACTACAATATCATTAATTTCTCATCTCAAGCATTTGTAAAGTCCACTTCTATTTCAAAATACGAATTTTAAAATAGTTTAAAGTTGATCAAGCTATAAAAAGAATTAAGCACAAAGCTGTGAAAAATAATTCAATAAATTAATTCCCATAAATGGAAATCAAATCAAACAAATAATGGTTTCATCTTGTTTCACTCATCCATAACAAATAAGGTTTAGTTACTCATGACAAAGATACAAAAGATAAAGGTGAAACAAGAATTAAAAGAAAGATTATTGAATGATTCTTGTTAAACTCTTGAAATGGTTTAGAACTAGCCTCTTTCAAGTTTCTCTGCTAGGACACAAGTCTCCAAAAATCAAAACAACCAAAAAGATCCCAAGAAAGTGAGAAAAATGCACTTTTATGCGTTCTGCAGCACGTTATGCGCCCCAATGTCAAAATACTGTAGAAATGCGCCATAGGCGCCATCATTTAGGCTCCAAAGCACAACCTTTGTTGTCTAACATTTTCTGCCTTTGGCTCTTCTTTTGAGCCTGAATTTGGTTATGATGTCTTCATGAAAGTTGTAGCTTTGGATCTTATCTTTTATTAACACTTGGTTTGACTCCAATTGAACATCTACAACTCCAAATATTGCTGAAATACTCCACACAGGTCATGTTAATTTCTCACCAAAAATCTAGCACTGCACTAAAACAATGAAACAATGCAAAACTACAAAAAATCGTCACTTAATCAAACAAATAAGAACATAAATATTTCATTAAATCCATGAACTAAAATAAAAAAACAATATTAAATAACTCCATAAATTAACTAATGATTAAAGATAAATAACTAAAACCAATGAAAAATATGTATATGATGAAGAACTATCACAACTCCAAAATTAGTTTGTTGCTTGTCCCCAAGAAACAATTAAATTCAAATTAGGTATAGTTAGAAGCAAGCTGAAACTCAATTTCTCATATCAAATCAAATCAAACTCAACCCTCAAAGTTCCAGCTACTACAAAACATCCATCATGCTCAAAGATTGCTATCATCTTAAAAAAAACAACACCATTTGTAAACTTAGAAAAACCCATTTAGTACTCATTCATCAAGTTCAACTCTCTTTTCACACAATCTCACCAAAATTTCTCTCAAGTGTTTAGCGAGGGTTATGAATTTATCACTCAAATCCTAGAAAATGCATCACCCTATGATAGGCTTGAAAAATATTTAGTTAGCAATCACAATGCAACAAACACATACACTTTTGGAGGACTTTCAGGTTGTAACGGGGCTTATGTAAGGATATGACATTTTGGGATAGTAGGTTTTACTACTTGGAGTTAGGTACACAATGTGACACCCTTAACCCCAAAAAAATATATATAATAATTTAAATCATATTTCTATAAAATTTTCAACCGATAAATAAAATCTCTTTCAAATAAAAAGAAACTTTTACGAGTTATTTAAGATATCACATTTCTCAAAAATACAAATGAAACACTTTAAAAAAATCCTCTTATAAAATAATGCAATCTCCATAAACTCAATTTAACTATAATTTCTTAATTTAATTCCAAAAACTTACTGCTACTTATAAAGTCAATTCCCATTCCCGGTATCACTTATCAGTGCGGGGCTTCTCCCAAACCTGAACGTCAAGACTTATTAACCTGTAATAACTGCGATTTCGCAAACTCATGGCCAAGCCAGTCAAACACCAACAACGAAGGAGGTGAGTTTTGAAATCATGTTGATAATATAATATAAATAAGAAGAACAAAAAATTAATCATAAATAAACCGTAGCGTTACACAAACATATTTCAAGGAAAATAAATCACATTATAAAGTCAAAAACACTCAAGGAAAATCAATACATTTCACTATAACATCAAATCATCTAAGGGAAATTATCACACACGATACATATTAATCACAACAAAACAATCACAAAAAAATGCAATGTTATACATGAGCTTAGACTCTACTTCACAATGTGGTACCATTCTAACTCTGAAGTACTTGGCTAGGAGGCTTGACACTATGCAACTATCCTAGTGGACGAACAATTCAAATTGGCCCTGTCCTCATAGATCCCCTCAACTCAACCCGAGACACATATACACGACAGTGCAGGTAAACGTGTGTTGCGTGGTAGCTCCCGACTGTTGGAACCAAGTGGGTTTTACATTTAGAGTTTTGATGTTAACAAAAGTATTTTACGAGAATAATATATTTGACTTCAAAGAGTATGAAAGAAGATTCATGTTTTTGAAGAAAATTTAAAATAAGATTTGATTCCAAATTATAATTGATGAAAATCTAAAATAAGATTTGATTATAATTGAAGAAAATCTAAAATAAGATTTGATTCAAATTTATAATTGAAGAAAATCTAAAATAAGATTTGATTCAAATTTATAATTGAAGAAAATCTAAAATAAGATTTGATTCAAATTTATAATTGATGAAAAATCTAAAATAAAGATTTGATTCGTATTTATAATTGAAGGAAATCTTTGACCAAGTTGAAAAGAAGATATGGTCGAGATTTGAAGAATATTTGAAGAAGATTTGAAGAATATTTGATCAACATTTGAAGAAGATTTAATTAAGATTTGAAGAAGAATTGATCATGATTTGAAGAATTTACAAACGCAATCTACACAAAATAGGAACAGAATCAATTTGAAGAATTTACAAACTCAATCTGAACAAGATACAATTCAAAATTAAACAATGAGAAAATTGAAGCCCAAATTTTCACTATAAATAGACACTCAAGGCTGAAGGAGAAAAACATCGAAAAGCAGAAAAGAGTAGAAGAACTCAAGCTCAAATTTCTCAATTCTTCTTAGAGTTCAAAGAGAGAAACACTTGTTCAGGTTAGAAATATTTTCTGAGTGTTCTTTTCTTAGAGTGTGAGAATTATTATTATTATCAGCTTTGTTAGAAGCAACTACTCAAGTTCCAATCTTTTGTATCCAACCCGATAGTGGTTTAGTTCCTTCTTCAATCTGGGGTTGTCAGGTTGTTAGGAGAAGACTTGGCTTGTAGGGTCAAGGTGGTTAGTACCTCAAAGGTTTGGGGTTGTCAGGTGCTTTGTAATTTAAGGTATTTGAATAAGTGGATTAAAGCCTTCTGAATGAGGGGACTGGATGTAGCAAAGTTATGGTGAACCAGGATAAATCTACGTGTAAAATTATTTATGCTTTCATTGCTTGCTACCTCTGAATCTGATTGCTTCTACTCCAAGTAAGTCACCAAAACCAAACTCGTGTTTTTTGTTTATTTATAAATTATCAAAAAGTTGTAACTTTTGGCAAACACATTTCAACCCCCCTTCTCGTGTTTTCACCTTCAATTGGCATCAGACCTCGGTCTCAAGGCTGAGCACTTTACAGTGTTTAAGAAAAGATCCAAGGGTTCAATATTTCTGGATTCAGTGAAGAAGTTGCTGGAGGAAACATCAACAGACCACCTCTATTTGATGGAGAACGTTTTGAGTATTGGAAAGACAGGTTGAGAAGTTTCTATATTTCACAACATCTTGAACTTTGGGACTTGGTGGAAGATGGTTATATTGCTCCAAAGAATACTTATGGTATTGAAATTCCAAGAAAGGAGATGAATGCTGATTAGAAGAAGATGTACAAGATGCATCATAAGTCCAAAACATTCATGATAAATGCAATCACCTACAGGAGTTTGGCAAGTGCACCAACAAAGAGAAAGCAAAGAGTATTTATGATAGTCTGATTCTGACGTATGCAAGAAGCAAATCGCAACCTCTTACTCAAAAAGTATGAGTTGTTTAAGATGGAAGAAGATGAAGACATTGAAACAATGTTTTCCAGATTCCAGACCCTGGTCTGAGGATTAAAGGTACTTAAGAAAAGTTATACTACTGCTGATCATGTGAAGAAAATTCTTAGGAGTTTGACAAGCAAATAGAGACCTAAGATCGCTGCCATTCAGGAAGCAAAGGATCTAAACACTTTAAAGCTGGAAGAATGAATCAGCTCTCTCAAATCACATGAAATTGAGCTTGAAGAAGATGAACCCAAGAAGAAGAACAAGACTCTGGCCTTGAAATATAAGCAGAAGAAGGCTCTAAAGGCAACATCAGAATCAGAGGATAGTGATTCAGATGATCAAAATCTGAAATAAGAGGAAGAGGAGATTGCTTTCATAACCAGAAAAATTCGAAAGATGTGGCACAACAGAAAGAAGAAATTTTCCCAAAGATATTCCAAGAAATCCAATAGAGGGAATGATGATAAATATGACAAGAAAAGCATCATCTACTATGGATGCAATGAACCTGGACATACCAAGTTAGAATGTCCAAATATGGAGCAAGGGAAACACCAGAGGAATCCTCTAACGATGAACAAGTAGATTTGGCTATGATGGCTCATACCAGCTCCACCTCTGGACCCAACAAAAATTCTGACTCTGGAAGTGAATCAGCAGATAAAGAAATTGAGGTATTTTCTGAATTTACTCGATCTGATTTCGTTACCTCTATAAATGATTTTTTAAAAATGAATCACAAATTGTCTTTAAAATTGAAAACACTTAGGAAAGAAAATACAAATCTAACTGAAAAAGTTAATGTCTTAAATAATCAAAGTACTGAATTTAAAATAGAGAATGCAAATCTGAAAACTGATATTACTAAACTGAAGATAGATAATGCAACTCTAAAAACTGATATTATTGAACTTATAACAGAAAATGCAAATTTGAAAATTGATATTGTTGAACTTAAGGCTAAAAATCTATCTCTAAAAAGCAATCATAGTTCAACATCAATTCAAAATACCACATGTAACTCTGATAAGCATGAACAAGTATTTCAAGATTTTCTTGCTAATGGTATGGAAAGAAGCAAATATGCTTCCATGATTTATGGAGTTAGTAGAAATGGTAAAAGAGGTATAGGATTTGAAGAATCTATAACTGAACCTAAACCTATTCCCTCTAATATCTTGTGTATTGTTTGCTCTAAGATAGGTCACTCCAATTTATCTTGTCCCATGTTAAATAAAAGGAAAGACAAGAAACCTTTCAAGACTAACAAACCAGTACCCAACCAAATTTGGGTACCTAAGAACAACATTATCTTTGTTGCATATGACTTCAGCAATCAAGTTAAAACACCAATCATGGTACCTGGTTGCGACATATGACGGGAGAAAAATATATTTTCCAAGAACTAACTTTGAGCAAATGAGGCACAATGACTTTTGGAGGAAAGCAAAAAGGCCAGATCATTGGTCAAGGTATAGTTGGTAATGGTACTTCCCCTTCTATTAATGATGTCTTGTTTGGTACTTCCCCTTCAATCAAAAAACAAGCAAGGAAATTAGTCAGAAAGGATGGATCTATACTCTTTACAGGTCAAAGGCAAAACAACTTTCATAAGATAAATTTGTTTAGTCTAGAGAAACAAGAGGTTAAGTGTCTTATGTCAGTAAATGAAAAGAAACTAATTTGGCACAAAATATTAGGTCATGCAAACCTTAGATCAATTTCAAAACTGAATAAACTGCAACTAGTTAGAGTTCTACCTAAGCTTAGTTACAAAACTGAAATTATGTGTGAAGCTTTTCAAAAGGGAAAACAAACAAAAAACTCTTTTATCTCTAAGAACTCATTCTCTTCCTCAAAGCCTTTTGAGCTCTTGTATATAGATCTCTTTGGGCAAGTGAAAACAGCCTCTCTAAGTGGAAAGAAATATGGCGTTGTTATAGTAGATGATTATACTAGGTGGACATGGGTAAAGATGATTACACTAAGAAGTAAGGATGAATCCCACAAAGTGTTTATCACATTTTGCAAACAAATAATGAATGAAAAAGGTCTTAAGATTGTAACAATTAGAAGTAATCATGTAGGAGAATTTGATAACAAGTTTTTTGAAAGTTTTTGTGATGAGAATGGAATCTCTCATAACTTATCCTCTCCTAGAACACCCCAACAAAATGGAGTTGTAGAAATAAAGAATAGATCACTCCAAGAAATGGTCAGAACCATGTTAAATGATATGAATGTTGCAAAACACTTTTGGGCTGAAGCAATTAATATTTCATGTTATATTCAAAATAAAGTCTATATTAGATCTATATTGAATACAACACCATATGAATTGTGGAAAGGTAAAAAGCCTAACATGTCTTATTTTAAACAATTTGGTTGTACGTGTTATATGTTAAACACTAAGGATAACCTTGGTAAATTTGATTCTAGATCTCAAAAGTGTATCTTCATTGGATACTCTGAAAGATCCAAGGCTTATAGAGTGTTTAATAGGGAAACTCATATTATGGAAGAATCCATATGTAACACCCCGATTTTTTAAAAGCGCGAGTGTATTTTTTTTCAAAATAAAGTGATAAAAATCCCAAGTTAAATCCATAAATAAAGAAAATACTCTTGGATAAAATATTTGAGTCGTATCACTACGACAAAGGTTATCATTAATTACAACAGCGGAAATGGTTTTGTGCAAAAATCCAAAGTAAAATATACACCGACTAAAATGCTCTGTTTCGAATACACAAGTTCCCTTTTTACAACAACAACTTTGAAATAGGAAAGGGAAAATAAATAAAATTCTTGATTACAACCCTAAGTTGATCATTAATCTATCAGAGGGTGATTGGGTACTGAGAATCCACGAGTGGCAACTAGCCCCACTACTTCCGGTTACAAAACCAACCCATCGTTGTGCCACGCCTTAGATCGACCCTGTTTCTCATCTGAGGGCAAAGCCCAGATTTCCACAAAAGTTGTAATGGGTCACCAACCGAAATTACAAATACCACTAACATTCAATTTTAAATGCTATAAATCACCTTTCAACTTAGCATGCATCTAGAAAGGGTTTACATATGTTAAACATGCATAAACAAGGTTGAAAAATGAAGTTTTGGACCAAACAACACTGTTGTATTCGAATACACCCTATGTGTAGCCGAATACACTTGCGAAAACAGGAGAAAAACAGCAAAAACAGCACTGACAACATTATTGTATTGGAATACAGCCTGTATGTATTCGAATACAGCATTCCATTCAACTGTATTCGAATACAGCACCTTGTGTAGTCGAATACACTTCAAAAAAATCAAGTCAGTAGCTAATTTAATCATCTGTATTCTTCTACAACACAGGTGTAATCGAATACACCTGTCAAAACAGCAGAAAATCAGTTTTTAAACATTTCAAAAACCATTCCAACACTTTCCAAATCATTCTAACACTTTCCAAATCATTCTAACACTTTCCAAATCATCCTAATACTTTCCAAATCATTCAATCAATCACAAACACCAACTCGACACAATCCACACACATCACAATCAAGTGCGCATATACAATCATCATAACACGTCAAACATGACACGCGTGCCAAGCACCCTAATGCAATGCGTATATGCCAATGCACATGATTCCGGAATATCATCAAAACCCTCCTCGAAGGGGCGTAAATCATAATTGCATAGCCTCTCACAAACTAGTACTAATTACCGAGGTGCAGTCTCTCACAGGCTAGCACGATTTACTAAAGTGCAATCTCTCACAGATTAGCACGACGCGATAATCCCTGTAAGGGTAAGATGAAACAACAATTCACATGGAATCATCCCCCGTACGGATAAGATGAACCAACAATTCACATGGAATCATCCCGTGGCCCATCCAGTCACCACTATCACCGACGCGATAATTCCCGCAAGGATAAGATGAACCAACAATTCACATGGAATCATCCCGTGGCCTATCCGGTCACCACTATCACTACTATGAAATACATGAGCATACTCTGACTCTCGACACCACAATCATTAAGTAAATGCAGCTATTAAAAGATTCCCCATTTTTAATGCTCATTTAACACTAATGATTCTCAAATTTAACACAGAGCATACTCAACGCATACAATCCTCAAATCACATGAAATTGAATTCACAAATCCTATTGAATTCAAATCACCACATACACAACCTCATCAATTCATTTCACACCAAATCAAAATTCACACATAGATTGCATTTATCATAAACCCCACATCTTCAAACATGAAGCATATCTCAACATTCATAAAATTACCCATAAACATATCAACCATACCAAGCAAAAATCACCCACACCTCAAAACTCATTAAATTCAATTTCACCATTTTACCCACAAAATGCATTAAATTCATTTCTACAACATCACACCTCAAACCCACCAAATTCTTTTTCCAAAATTATCAACCATAACGCACCAAATCAAAACTCTAAATTGTTAAACATAAACCACCAATTTCTTTTCCACAACTCACATAAAACCCATTAAATTCCTTTTCCCCAAATTCCCACATAAACTCCATCAAAATCAAACCCCACAAATACACATATAAAGTCCTATATGCAAGCTAAAAATTTGGAAGGAGCCCTTACCTCGACGGTAGCTCGAACGGCCGATTACGGCACCGCGATAAAATTCCGGTAAAATTCCCGCTTCGCACAGAGATGCGAAAATTAGTTCCCAAGCACCGCAACGTGATCACGATCAACTTTCTCTTCAGTCGCATCGCGAGATAAAGCTTGGATCTAGGTGATATGTGAGGTTTTATGTTTGGGGTTTTTGAAGAAAAACAAGAAAAGAGAGGAAGAATGAGAGGTAGACGCGAACAGGGAACATGTTTCTTACTTTTTCCTTTCCTTCCTTTTCCTTTCTCAACTACTTTGGATGAAACATCAACTTGAAGACTACAAAATCCTATAATCCAACATTCCCATCTATTGCAATAACACTTCTGCCATTTGTCTAACCAAAAACCTTATCTTACATTCAAGAGCTAAACACATAAAGATCAAACACCACTTCATTAGAGACTTTGTTCAAACAGGGGTACTAAAAATTCGATTTGTAGACACTGAACATCAATGGAGTGACATATTCACCAAACCAAAAAAAAGAACAAAA
>JBBPBQ010000003.1:17344954-17416073 GCA_037974755.1 Cicer yamashitae
AAAAATAAAATTAAAATAAAATAAATTTAAAAAAAATAAAATAAAAAAGAGAAAAATGAAGGAAAAAAAAAAGAGACAAAGTTTCACTTTCAAGTATTTTTGTCTGATGACAAAAGGGGGAGAAATATATTTGATAATGTGGGGAGAAAAGGATAGTAAGACTTAATGGGAGGCTTAAGTCAGGGGGAGTTAAAGAAATCTAAAGAAAAGTTGTTATAAAAAATACAAATTTTGTCATCATCAAAATGGGGGAGATTGTTGGAACCATGTTGGTTTTACATTTAGAGTTTTGATGTTAACAAAAGTATTTTATGAGAATAATATATTTGACTTTTTGACTTGAAAGAGTATAAAACAAGATTCATGTTTTTGAAGAAAATTTAAAATGAGTTTTGATTCCAAATTATAATTGATGAAAATCTAAAATAAGATTTGAATCAAATTTATAATTATAGAAAATCTAAAATAAGATTTGATTCAAATTTATAATTGAAGAAAATCTAAAATAAGATATGATTCAAATATATAATTGATGAAAAAACTAAAATAAAGATTTGATTCATATTTATAATTAAAGAAAATCGTTGACCAAGTTGAAAAGAAGATATGGTCAAGATTTGAAGAATATTTGATCAACATTTGAAGAAGATTTAATTAAGATTTGAAGAAGAATTGATCATGATTTGAAGGAGTTTATTTGAAGAATTTACAAACTCAATCTAAACAAAATAGGAACATAATCAATTTGAAGAATTTATAAACTCAATCTGAACAAGATACAATTCAAAATTAAACAAGGACTAAATTGAAGCCCAAATTTTCACTATGAATAGACACTCAAGGTTGATGGAGAAAAGCATCGAAAAGCAGAAAAGAGTAGAAGACTTCAAGCTCAAAATTCTCAATTCATCTTAGAGTTCAAAGAGAGAAACATTTGTTCAAGTAAGAAATATTTTATGAGTGTTCTTTTCTTAGAGTGTGAGAGTTATTATTATTATCAGCTTTGTTAGAAGCAATTACTCAAGTTCCAATCATTTGTATCCAACCCGATAGTGGTTTAGTTCCTTCTTCAATCTGGGGTTGTCAAGTTGTTAGGAGAAGACTTGGCTTGTAGGGTCAAGGCGGTTAGTTCCTCAAAAGTCTGGGGTTGTCATGTTGTTTGGGAAGACTGATTTGGAGTGTCAGGTGCTTTGTAATTGAAGGTATTTGAATTAGTGGATTAAAGCCTTCTGAATGAGGGGACTGGATGTAGCCATGTTAGTGGTGAACCAGGATAAATCTACTTGTCAAATTATTTATGCCTTCATTGCTTGCTACCTCTAAATCCGATTGCTTCTACTCCAAGTAAGTCACCAAAACAAAACTCGTTTTTTTATTTATTTATAAATTATCAAAATGTTGTCAACTTTGGTAAACATAATTCAACCCCCTTCTCGTGTTTACCTCCAAGTCACCGAGGAATTCCCCACCCGAATACCTCTGAGGTCTAAGAATCTTGCCTTAAGGCTCAACAACAGACCTCCACGATCAGGCTCATTCAGTTGTACTTCCTCAGAATCACTAGACTTATCTGGCCCTACCTATATGATGACAAAATATCTCCACTTCAAAAATTCACATCAACTTCAAATATTCCCAAGATCTATTTTCTCCCCTCGTTAGCCTAGATTACTCCATTAAGAGCATCATCTTTAGCACAACTTGCAATCATCACTATTTCATCGATTATGGGGTACTTCAATATTCTCATCACAATTTTATAATATCATTAATCATACATAATGATGATCATCATATAAACTCCTCACAAATTTGTAACATCACATAAATTTTTCCTATCAAACATATGAAAAGAATTTCATTCGACATCCAACATCACAATAATATCAAATATCAAATACCACACAATTATCGAAAATTAAATCAATCAACACCTTATAAACATTTCTATTTAACATTTTAATCTCACAATTCACACATTTTCACATTAATTTATTTATCTCTAAAAGGGATACTACTGTATGTAGCGAGCCCCTGATATATTGTTCGGAAATACGCTTTTTCCGTTCAAACGGTCTCTCACCCCTTAACTTATTTAGACGCTTTTCTCAAACACAAAAATCAATGAAAGTTTTCAACAGCAACTGCAGATCGACAACGTACAACGAGTGAATCCGAATAAACGGCAAGTTCACAAAATCGTCGAGATGTGACTGATAAATTATGTGGATCACAAAAATCAATGTTAAATAATTAATAATAATTTTAGGAACAAAAATGGAATCAAAACATCAAGAAAAAACTGCAGAAAAAATTTCACCGACTCGTTGGTGCGCCAGAAGGCTCCGACATCAATTTCATCGAAAAATACAAATGATTAGTGCTTCTTGAAGGTTTTGACGAGAGGAATCGAAAAACGAGGCCAGTTTTTAGAGACAACAAACGTGGTGATCGGAATCGGCCAAAAACAGCTCGCTCAAGGAAAGAAACAGAGCTGTTTCTGAAGGAACGAAGCAACTATTGATAAAATTGATGCAAAACATGGATTCAGTGGTCGATTTTGTGTGGGATAGAGGTTGGGATCGATTAAAATGGAAAAGAATTGGTGGGAGTGAACTTGAGAGAAAAAGGGTTTGCTGCGATTTGGCTCCTATTAGTTTGGTTTTTGATTTTTTTAGTTTGGCTCCTATTATTTTTTTTTAATAGTAGATGTGTAGGTACAAGAGTAAAATTGTAAGGCCCAACACTGTGCAGTTAAGTCTGAGGCATAAATAGGGGTGTAATTAAAAACTCGCATATTCAAAATAATAACTATAATTATTACTATAATATTTTTCAAAATAATCACATAAAAATACATCATCTTTATAGAATAGTCTAAAGATAAAATAAATAAATAAATATAACATCAACAATTTATATTAATTACTAAATCAAAATAAATATGTATAAAATCATCATACCATAGCAACTATATAAAAATAAAAAAACTCAATATCAATATTACTCATACCTCAAGATAATTATTTGTAAAATAAATAATTAAAATATGATATGTTTAAGAAAAAATTAAATATAATTATGTGCGCACTTAACATTAGTCAAATATAATTATGTGCACAATTAACATTAGTCAAACATAAATATAATTATGATACAAGAACTATCACAAAGTAATAAATAAAAATACATAAAATGTCTAACCTATATCCCTTTACAATAACAAGTGAAAAATAATACGAAAATGAAATGATAATTATATATTAAACTAAATAATAAAAGTTAGGGGTAAAATTCTAAAAATTCCCTTTTTTTTTTTTTGCCAATAACAAAAAAGCGAACAAAATTATTTGTCGACAAATATTTATAATTTATTAAAATAAATATGATTCAGTTAAATAAATGAGGTTTCAAAATTAATTTAATTAAATATGATTTAATTTAAATAATTTTTTGTATTTAATTAAAAGAGTTTAATTAAATCTAATAATTTAGGACTTTTTTTTGGTTGGGCCTAAAATAGGAGGCTTAGGGTTTGAGTGGATCTTTCTCTATAAATAGAAGAAGAACATACTTTCCAAGTAACCTTGATTGCCACTCCCCTCATATAATTAATGGCTAGAACCAGATTCTCGTACGTGCTTGCTTAGACTCGATAAATTCGAGTGTGATGCTCCGTGTTAGTGATTTGTATCCTCCTCGATGCCTTAAGAGGTAAACACATGAACCTTTCTAGTGAAATTTTGTGTTCATGAGATCCTTGGATAAGAGTTTTAAAAGTCTATATCATGATTGTCCATCACTTGCCACTTTGTTGAGGTGTATGATCATAGCACTTGGGCATATGTTTCTATCCTTTTATTTTGGTATTTTTTAAAATCACTTTATAGCTTAGATTAATTTTTTAGCTTGTTTCTAAACTTTGGGTTGAAATTGAATTATAATTTTATTATTTGCATTTTAACCCCTGCTCGCTTTGTAGGCCATGATTTGAGCTCTGGATATCCGATTGAGGCATGCAAGCAGTCGTTGGAAAGCTAAAAATCAGAGCTACGACTTTTGTGTTGGAAAAAAAATCTGAATTCCGAGTTCTACTGAGCCTAAATTACAGATTTCGTAATCTGGACCTTTGTAATAATTTAAATAGCGGGCTACTTGTTTTAAAGCCCAAAATCCCGAGCACTATATATTTTGGGATTTCTTTCCTTTCTGGTATCGGATTATTTTCGGACAGAATAATAATATACACATATTTTTATTTTCAATCCCATGGAAGGCTAATTTCATCAGATTAATCCACGAATTCAGAGTTTCATCACACCTGGAGGTTCAGGTTATACTGTCGATTTTTGATTCATGATTCTATTTTCGTTCATCTGATTATATTGATTTTCTGATTGTTTAAACTGAATTTCAATAAGATCGATTACTTTTATTTGATAGAATTCGGTTTCAATCTGTAATTTAATTGAATTATAATTCTGCGACGCTTGATCGTTAATTGTAATATTTTAATGATTGTGATGCTTAATCCAGTCAATGAAACCGAACGTATGATTGATTGTACGCTTGTCTGATCAATTCTGTAGTAAAATAAGAATAGAATCACGAATTAGAAATTAATTAAAATTCATTAATAGAATCTGTGATACGTCCGAAACTCGAATAAGTGGATTAATCGTTTTGCTTATCTGTCCAAACCAAATCATTATAAAAAAACCCCCCAATTTCGAATTTCAACTCGGTTAATATCATTATATCAGGAGTCCTTGCGAAATGACTCGGGTTATTACGCTTTTCTGCACTTATTTTAAATCGTATTTGATCCATGTGCGACAGCGGATCAGTGTATGATGTCTATTTGTACAAATTGTTTGGAAATCTTTATGGATGATTTCTCAAGGTTTAAGGAATTATTCCATATATGTTTGAATAATCTGGAACAAGTGTTGAAAAAGTGTGAGGAAACCAGCATGATGCAAAACTGGGAGAAGTTCTATTTTATTGTGAAAAAGGACATTGTGTTACGACATAAAATTTCAAAGAAGGGCTTCGAAGTGTTGGATCTTTCATTGGGTGTATGCTGCAAATCTTGAACAAGAAGATGATGAAATTGATGATGATGAAGGTTGCACAAGTAAATTCCAAAGCGTGTGTATCACACTAAGCTTTTGGTTCGATTCGCCCTTACCAATCTATATATATTGGATGCAAATGGGTTAACCGGCGAATCCCCTTCAGGATACTTTGGAATCCTTAAAGTGAATTGCACATTCACATCAAGTTTATCTTTCAATAGTATGTTACAAAATAATGTTTCTTATTCTTCACTCATACATTAGAGAAGAATAAGATGACTTAGAATATAAGAATGAGTGAGAAAAGTGGATGACAATCTCCAAATTATTGTATCTTCATTCTGTCCAAAGTGACACTATTTATAGAAAAATATTGTCACTTGAGAAAGAGGTACAATCCTTGGTTCTGCCATGCTATTTCGCGAAAAGATATATTGATATATCGTTCCATTATTGATTGAAGTGTTACATTGGTCTGGTGGCTGATCAGCGCCTCTCTTTGCGCATGAACCAGGTTCGAACCATCCATTGCGCCTCTATTTTGTTAATTCAAGTTTCATATTTAAATATGTTCTATGGTAAATCCAAATAAGTATCACAATAGAAAATAAACAATGAATAAAATCATTAAGATTTTCTATTACTTTCTTCCTACAACATTTGTCAACTTACAATAATTCCAAATATAAACCCAAATTATTGTTAATCTCAAGATAACGAATAAACAATTACATTCATACTATTATGTCCATGTAATATGATATCATCAATTCTAAGTATAAAAACTTGTAGCATGAAATAACAATATAATTAAAACACACACTTGATATTAATAATAATTCATATATCCACTAGTTTTCATATCAAAATAAATTAAGAGTATATGCTAAGTATGCATCATAAACCAAACATATACATACTTGTCAAGATTTAAGAGACCAAAATTATAAATAAATTTTCTTCCACCAGTCAATCATAAATTCTTGTTCTTAGTCTAAAAACATCAACCATAGATAAACAAAAATTTCATCAAAACATATTATCTCTAATTGCATATTATTAATTCTCCACATCCTATCTCCATATTATTATATATGCATCCGAAAAGGAAAATTTATTATATATGCATTTCAAACATGAATTAAATATATAAATGTATTAACAATAAATAACTTCCAGTGTTGAACCATGAATTTTCATATGTAATTATTTCCAAGACTTTAATTAATTTTTAAAATCCAAACAAGCAAAATTCATGCATAAACCATATTAAATTCACATACTTGAATATACTCTAAATCATGCATATCAATCTAACCACGTGTTAAATTTAACATAAACAAATATAATTACTTTGGAGAACCACATATGAATTTAGAACTTCAATCATATCATATATATTCATATAAATTAAATGTGTACCTTTCACCATGGTCAAAAAAGTCCATCTCCTTTAAGAGTTGCAGTCATAAATAAATTTGAAAATCAAACCTAAAGATTGTTGCATCTTTCGTTGGTGGTATGCTGCAAATCTTGAACAAGAAGATGATGAAATTGATGATGATGAAGGTTGCACAAGTAAATTCCAAAGTGTGTGTATCACACTAAACTTTAGGTTCGATTAGCCCCCACCAATCTATATATATTGGATGCAAACATATTAACCGGCGAATCCCCTTCAGGATACTTTGGAATCCTTGAAGTGAATTGCACATTCAAATAAAGCGTATCTTTCAATAGTATGTTACAAAATAATGTTTCTTATTCTTCACTCATGCATTAGAGAAGAATAAGATGACTTAGAATATAAGAATGGGTGAGAAAAGTGGATGAAAATCTCTAAATTATCATATTTTCATTATGTCCAAAGTGACACTATTTATAGAAAAATATTGTCAATTGAGAAAGAGGTACAATCCTTGGTTCTGCCATGCTATTTTGCGAAAAGATATATCTATATATCGTTCCATTATTGATTGAAGTGTTGCATTGGTCTGGTGGCTGATCAGCGCCTCTATTTGCGCATGACTCGGGTCCGAACCATCCATTGCGCCTTTCCATTTTTTAATCAACAGTTGCACCTTTTTACAAAGGAATTTATTCAAAAATAAGGCACCAGGCGCGGATTTGAACTCAAGACCTTGTTGTGACACACAAAAAACACAACCACTAAACCAACAACAATATCATGTCAATTATAACCAATTATAAATACATATATTATCCAATATTTTGGAAACATCTCACAGGAAGTGGATAAGGCAAACATTGAAGTGACTGAAAAATTCTCAAATGTCCAAACATTTGTGCAAATTACTACATCATGAAGAAGCATTTGAGTTTGATGCTAATTGTGGTAAGGCGTTTGACACCCTACAGAAGGCACTCATTACAACACATGTCATAATTGTATTTGAGAAACGCCATTTGAAGTAATGTCATATGCAAGTTACTTTGTGGTGGGAGTAGTACTTGGACAAAGGCATGGAAGGATGTTTCACTCAATTTACTATTCTAGTGGGACTATGATTGATGCTAAGATGAACTACACCACCATTGAAAAGAAGCTAATGGTTCTGGTGTTTGAACACAAAATGTTTTCTTATGTTAATGATGAGTTGTGTAAATCCAAAGGAGTTCCATGTGGGGGAGAAATTCTTAATTTGTAATTCTTGACTTAAACTTTTTCTTGGAAAACTTAAGTCTAAATAGTCAAGACCGTTTGTTATTTCAAAATTTTATCCACGTGGAGCTATTGATTTGAAAGAAGAATCGGGTAGAGAATTTAAAGTTAATGGTCAGAGAATCAAACATTATTAGGAAGAGTCTATGGACAAAACAAAGCCCTCCACAACACTTAATGATGAATGAATAGTTATTAACGTCTGGTTAAAGACTTTAAAACAAGTGTTTTTGGGAGACAACTCAACAATAAAGGGAGTAGAAATACTCCCAGATTTTGCTTTCTTTTTTTTTGCTTTTGTTGGACAAAGATTCTAGAGAAATCATACTTCATTATTGACTATTTCGAGAGAATTGTTGCAGCATGGCTGTGGCATTAATACGTATACAAAAGAAGTAATTCAAAAGTATAAGAGGTTGAGTGAAGACAAAAGTTTTCTTCCCCACTTTCTCTCTTTTTCCTTATGCACGCAACCACTCTTCTTCCTTCTCTCACCTAACATTCGCCTCACCCCTCCCATGCCTTCACTAATTCCAAATAATTCCCATAACACATTTACTTCTCACTATATTCTTTTCTCACTAAAACAATTTAAAATACTTTACTTTTTTCTATAATACATGTTACTTTTTTTATAAGACAGAAGGGGTCGAAGTCCGAAAAGATACTATAGAGAAATAAGACGAGAAGTTGGCACTTCCATTAGATTGTCGAGCAATGTTTTGGCAAGAGATGCCAGAGATTGCTCATAAACAATATTCATTTGAATATCAAGATTTGCCACATTAATTTCGATATTACTCACTCTAACTTCCCAAGATTCACCCATCAAACCTTTGATTCTATTGATCAAACTTCTCCCCATCATATTATTATACCAATCACCATGCAACACCTGGGCTACCACTTTTTAATTATCCTATTCATGTATCAAATGGAAATTCCAAGATATTTTATAGGTATCTTGTACACCCAAATGCATCTTTGAACATTTGTCTAGGGTCCAAACATATATGATGAGCAATCACGAAAAATTAGTAAGTTGTCCACATCAAATATTGGTAGAAATAATTAGTTATATTTTTCTCATAGTTTTGATTCTGCACATGCATTATAAAAGCGAGTCCGATGTTTACTCTCGGTAAAATACTAATAATATTAACAATGCAAATATTAGATGGTGTAAAAAAATTAATAATAATAAGAAAATTTGAATAAATGGGTAGAATTATAAAACATGACGCGAAGCACTACAAAATTATGGGCCTAAGGCCTAATTCACCCACCCATACCTTGATGGGCAGATGAAGGTCAATCCCCACTCATTCTAGGATTTTAGAGGTTTTAGTAGCCTCACATCACAAGTATAAAAGATGATCAACCTTAGAGATGAACGCAATTCAAAAAATATAACATTAATACACTCAAATTATTAAATACGGATATACTTTTGACCACTTAGCTCAAAAGGTGTAATTACTTTAATTGAATTATAAAATAAAATATAATTTTAAATATGCAAAAAATTCATCATTATTTCCATGAGGTAGTTGGAATTCAAGGATAAGAGAGGATTGTTGATTCCACTCCTAGTAAAGTTGTTGCTATAGAGGTTGCTACAGAGGATATGGAATTGAATTTTAATGAATCAACAAAGACTCCCGAGAAATAAGCTCTAAGTGAAAAGGAACACCAATGAATCAACTTGTGTACATAGGAAGTTGAGAAGAAAGCTTCCACCAGAGGAATCATCAGCTGGAAATGAGATCCAATTGGATGGTGATTCAGATGATGCAGTGGGTGTTGAAGTTGGAAAGGATAAAGCCCCTTGAATGGTGATGCAACTTGCTGTAGCATAATTTAGCGTAGTAAGTTCTCTGAATTTTGAACTTTTACTTTTATTGGTTCTTTTTGCTTAGATGTTTTGCTTGTAGTTAGATACCTAACCATTCCTCAAACGAGTAGCAATAGTCTTCCAATTGTTCAAATTACAGTTTAAGGAAGGGATGGTTTAGGTTAGTTTAGGGAGTATTTTGAATAATGCATGTTAGAATAATTAGTTGCATGTTAGAATAATTAGTTGATTATTGTTGGTTTGCATATGCTGTGATTTAGTTGGTTGAATGGTTTGGAACTATTGAAATCTAGGGTAGATGACTGAGAAAACCCATTTATTTGAGCACAATAGTTATGTCTTTAAGGGAAAGGTGAGGTATTATAAGATAAATAATGTTAAATAAGTATGATGGAACAAATTTGTGGTTAATCATTAGCATTAGATCAAATATTAATGAGAGGAAGTAAAGAAAAATTTGGTAGCTCAAAACGTCATTCTATTGAGTAGTAATTGGGTGATCCTCAAAATGTCAATCATGTCAAAAGGTGGAGTAGAAGGAAAAAAAGAATAAGTTTGAGCTATCCATGATAATAGGAAAATACCCCTTGTACCAATTGTTGGAAATTGATGAATTCTCTTGTATTAAGAGTAAATTGAAAATAAGTTACAACTTAACTGTTTAACTAACTTGAGTCTTATAATACCAATAATGAAACTTAAGGATGTAGGGATGATTAAAAGTTTGCCCAAAAGTTTTAACTTGTTCTAGTCTAATATCAGCTCTGTAACGATTTCTTTCCTAAACTAGTAATTTATTATTTAAGAGTTATGATGGGTTCAATAGTTTTTATTTTCTATTACTTGAGGACGATCAATAGTATAAGTTTTGGGGTGTGATAACTCTTAGAAATAAGAGTTATTTACCACATTTCAATTATGATTTGCTTATCTTTTGAGTAAAGGTCATTAGAATTTTAGCTTTAAATTCAGTAATGTATTTTTAATTCAAATTGCACTTAATTTGTTTTAAGGTAAAATGATGTTTGCTATGTGATTCTGTAGAACTCTAAAATACTTTATAAAGAGTGACATCGTTCACCTTAGATTGGTGTTGTGAGGTTGAGTTAGGCTCAATATCATAACATACGATGGTATTAGACCCTATCGATCGGGTCACCCATTATTTATATACATGCAGCAAGCCCTATAGTATTGGGCATAAGGGATTGTATTGGAAAACTCCATACAGGATATTCTATAGCAAGATATGGAGCAGACTTGTGAGCAGTAGGGAAGATTCATTTTGTGGGTCTCAGATATACTTGATGTTATTCCAAAAGATCAAGGGTACCCCCAATTATTAGGATGTGCAAATAAGAATGGCAGTTGGGCCAACTCTCCTTTATTGGGCTAAAAGACACCTTGTGAGCTAAAGGATAAAGGTGGAGGTACAAGAAAGAGAGAGAAGGAATACAATTGTCCCATAAAAAGGAGACAAACACTAAAAGAGGGGCAGAGAATATCATACCTAAAAATCAAAACCTTAGTTGACATTTCCATTTTCTATCATCATCCACCATTGAAGCTCTTGGTTGAAGAATTGGTGTTTGATCAATGCATTTGGACTTATATTTCTAGCTTTGTATTATTACATTTAAAAAGCTTTTTTCATCCTATATTAGCTTTTTAGCATGTTTCGGATCATAATTGAGTTTTAATGTAATTATTTGCATATTGATCATTGCTAGCTCTGCAGACCATAACTTAGACTCTAGATGTCAGGTTGACGCATGCGAGCAGATGCTTGAAAGCTAAGAGTCAGAGTTATAACTTTTATGTTGGAGTAAAAGCCTAAATCAGAACTTTACTTTTCAAAACTGCTGATTACGGGACTAGAGTTTTCATAATAATTTTTATTATCGGGCCCTAAATGAGTACTATATATTTTTAGCTTTTTTTAGGGTTTAGGATTATGTGTTTAGGACCCTTATACACTAGAGATTTTTTCTTATTTTCATGGAAGGCTAAATTCCCAAGATTAATCCACTATTTTAGAATTTCATGAAAATCTTGAGGTTTATTTTATAATTTTAATTTGACGTTGATGATTCTATTCCTTTTCATTCGATAATATTGTTATTCTGATTGCTTAATTCGAATTACAATAGGATTAATAAATTTAGTTTGATAGAATTTGGTTTGTAATCTAATCAATTGTAGTTTTTCGACGCTTGATTGTTAACTATAATCCATCAATTATTGTGATGCTTAATCCTGTCAAAGAAACATAATTTACATAAGATTGATTAACGTTTCCCTAATCAATTCTATATTCAAACAGGAATAGAGTCATAATTTAGAAATTGAACCCTTGGTAGAATCTTTGATAGGTCCGAAATTCCCGAACAAGTGGATTAGTCATTTTAATATACGTGACTTATTCGTTTCCTCAATCTGTTTGAACCTACATTTGAAACCCCCGTTTTGTTTTCATTGATTCTAAATTCGGTTGATATAATCAGAAGTCCTTGTGAGACGAATTGATTGTTGCCCATATGTTACGTGTTAAGTACTTGTATTTGACCTGTGCGCAACAAAGGATCAATGTTCAAGAAAGGAAACTTGCAACCAAGTTGAAGTAGGAACTGCCACAGTTAATGCACAAGCTTGTGTTTCTATTCTTGAATCCTCATTTTTATAATAACTCTTACTATAATGTTATCTACACTGTTTTATTTTATTTCCATGTTTGAACAAAACCTCGTTTTGAGCAAAACTACTTGAAGTGAAGGATTAAATAAGTATTAAGTGATGTTTGTTGTTTAATATATTTATAGCATGTTAGCATTTATTTATTCAAGATGATTAAATGTTATCTTTAAATCTGAGCTAGATCACTCTAGATTTAATTTTAGTTTTTGAACTTCGAAAAGGGAAAAAAATGGATTTGCTTGATTAATATGGATTAAGTCAAGATGCTTGGACAAGTGGTTAATATTAAATAACTAGGAATAGTATTTAAGTCCACAGAAAAAAAAAAAAAAAAAAAAAAAAAAAAAAAAAAAGAGGTACTAAAAACTCTATCATGGTTGGACGTGAACATGAACCTATGAATTAAATTAGTGCATTTGAACCATGATAACTAAGTTGAAAAACCCCTGAGCTCACTCTATCCGTAATGCTACAACATGTTGTAGCATTGTAATACCACAAACTAAGTTTAATAAAGATTTATATCAGTAACTCACTTCCATAATATGATCTCTAGTCACCTAATTACACATTTAAACAAGCATTTTTTAAACCCAAATTACTTTAAATTGTTTACTAAATATCCTCTCTTTGATTTTACAACAAACAAGTTATTCGTCTAAAAAAATGTTGAAATCAATAACCTAATCAATCCCCATGGGAACGATCTTTATTTATACTATTCGTCTTTTGTTGTGTATACTTGAACATTTGATTTTCACAACACATAGATAGGAATAAACTTAACGAGGAACAAATAAAGTTACACAGAAAATCAAAATTATTTTTAGCAAATAAATGTTATATCGTTGAAAGAATTTAAGTTATGAGACATGTCTAAATGCAAAAAGTCAACAACAAACGATGATGAGTTTGACTACTAGAGTGATAATTCAAATGATGATAGTTGTCATTTCTCTCAAGAAGAATACAACACTTGTGGTCTAAGAAAAAGAAATAGTTTCCTCCAAAAAGGGACATCAAATAATCTGAAGACTCTTCAAATTTGAATATCAAAAGCTTGAAAAAGAAAAACCCAAAAGAAATAATTTCAAGAGCAATAAGAAAAATTTCATGGCAATATGGCAAGAACTTACTACAACAGCGATGAAGCAGAGTTTGATGAAGTATTCTCTAAGATTTCTCGTGCTAATTTATAATTTGTCTTACAAACTAATAAGAAAGTTTCACAAATCATCAACAAAATATAAAAAAATAGATCATTTGTTATTAGTTGAGAGTCTCAACAAATTACTATTTGAATGTGAAACCATAAAAGTGGAGAATTCTGGTTTGAAAAATGAAGCTCAAAGTTCATCAAAATGTGTTGAATGCAACATGTTGAAATCTGAGGAAGCATTCAAAGAATTTCTAGCCATCATAGATAGAAGCAAACAAGTTTCTATGATCTATGAGGTTATCAAAAATCATAAACGAGATATTGTTTTTTAGAAAATGAAGAAACATTCAATGTTGATGAAAATAATTGTATGATGTGTACATACTTGCCTCATGCTGGAGACCTAAACATACCTCATAGAACTAACAAGAAATGACCTAAAAAATGCATATTTGTTTAACAATAGAATTCAAACATCAATTATGGTACTTGGACAACGGATGTTCATATTACATGAAATAAAAAAGACTTTATGTTCCAAGACCTGATATTTAAGGATGATGGGTACGTTGGTTTTGGAGGAACCAGAAAAGTAAAATTATTGACTATGGTACCATTAGTAATGGTTCTCTTCTTGCTACTAAATATATTTTATTTTTTAAAGGCCTAAGGCACGACCTACTAAGCATAAGTTAATTAAGCAACAATGGTTATGATGTTTTCTTCAATCAACAAACATGTAAATCTATAAGTCCATTTGATGGATCCATATTTCATTGGTCAGAGAAAAAACTACATTTATAAAATCGATTAATCAGTCTAGCATAAATGATTGGGACATGCTAACTTGAAAATAATATCAAAGTTAAACAAATTCAATCTAGTTAGAGGATAACCCAAATCTGAAATTCAAATTAAATGTTTATTGTGAGAGATGTCATATACGAAACAAATTAAAACTTCTTTTTCTTCTAAAAATGTCGTTTTAAACTTAAAGAATAGTTGAACTTTAACACATTGACTTGTTTGGTCCTACATGGACAACCTCTGTAAGTGTTAAAAATTATGGAATTTTAATTGTAGATGACTATTCTAGATGGATATGGATTAAATTCCTCACTTACATGGATGAGTTATACAAAGTATTTTATATTTTCTACAAACAAGTGTAAAACCAAAAATGTTATATATTATTAACCATTAATAGTGATAATGTTGGAAATTTTGAAAATAAACCATTTGAATATTTTTGCATGGAAAATAGAACTAAGCATGATTTTCCCTCTCCTCGAACAACACAACAAATGGTGTCGTAGAAAATAATATCAAATCTCTACAAGAGATGGTCAAAATCACGATTCATGAACCAAACTTTGTAAATCACTTTTCGATCGAAGCCATTAATATTGTGTATTATATTTTGAAGATAATCTATACCTTATCTATTCTAAATAAGCCTCCATTATCTAGGGTAGATTTTTCAAATCCATTTAATCCAATGCATGCGGACCATAAGATTTTGAAAGGAATTTATAGAAAAGACCAACCATCCACAAACATTACAATTCTAAAACATAGAGTTGTATTCAAAAATTCAGAACTCAAAACAAACAAAGGCAATAGATACACTATCTTAATCCAGTATCAGATATAAAAAAAAAAAAAAAAAAAAAAAAAAAAAAAAAAAAAAAAAAAAAACGAGATGCACGAGATTACAAACACCGTGTTATACACCGATTGTTGTTACTTCCATGCTTGAATAGATTTGCAGTTAGTCAATATTAAATGCTTTAAATCCAAATACAAATTTATTCAAAACTTTGTTTTGATAATGACATATACTTGATCATGAAATCAAGAAATGTTTGAGGCTTCCTTGAAAGGATGGGAGCATGTCTACACACTCTAATACTATGAATACTTCCTTGAGCATCAGCACAAAGGATAATCAGAAAGGTGACAGTGGGTTACCTTGTCTAATACCCCAAATCTGGTTTGATAAGCCTAACTCTATCACCATTTACTTGGACTTTGGAAGAGCCTTAAGTTAGGGGGAATCAAGTAATAAAAGAAATATTGTTATAAAAAATATTGTTTGTCATCAACAAAAAGAGGGAGATTGTTGGAACCAAGTTGGTTTTTCACTTATAGTTTTGATGTTAACAAAAATATTTTATGAGAACAATAAATTACGATTAATGGCTTCATTAAGTATGCAAAAAATTTGGATGAAAAAAATCAGAGGAAGGTACCAAAAAAAGAAAATTAGAAGAAGGTACTTGAGGAAGCGACTACAGGAAGGGAATATTCATGGTATTAGAGTGTGTAAAGTGCTAATTCATGAAACTGGGTTCCAATACCAATTGAATGTGCAAACACGAGAAGAGAAGTTAAATTGGGTTTGACTAAGTTGGATTCTTTTTGCTAATTTATTTAAAATTGGTTCGGGTTTGGTGACTTACTTAAAATAAAAGTAGTAGCAATCAGGTTAAGTGATTAGAGACAGAACTAAAACAAGAATTGTAGAATTAAAGTGACACAAGAATTTATCCTGGTTCACCACCAACTTGGTAGCTACGTCAAGTCTCGTCACTCAGATGGATTTAATCCACTAATTCAAAACTTGAATTACACAACACCTAACTCTACAAGTTGTAAAATACTTATGATTTTTATGAAGACAAAGACCAAGGAAAGTGATCAAGTTACAAGTTCAAACAGAAGTCAACAATCAAGTCAACTATTATCAATATGCTAGAAGACTTATAATTTAAGGTACTTGATGCAATCTAATAATATATTTCAAATGCATATGAGAACCTTCCATTTTAGCATATGCATCAAAATAATTTTCGAAGTGTCAAAATGCATGAACAATGTTTGAAAATAAAGTTTTTGACAAAAGTCAAAGTTGTATTCGACTACATATATGTGTAGCCGTATACAGATGAAGTTAGTAGCAAAACCTGCACATCTGTATTCGACTACAGCATGTTGTAGCCGAATACAAACTCAAGTCAATAGCAAAAACTTCACATCTGTATTTGACTACAGGATGTTGTAGCCGAATACATATACCAAGTCAGTAGCTAAAAACTGCACTTTTGTATTCGACTACAACATGATGTAGCATTACGGATACAAGCTTGAAATTTTGAATTAAAACTGAACGTTACAGAGGTGTATTCGACTACACTTAAGGTGTAGCCGAATACAACTGTGAAGGAATGCAATTTTTCAATTCAGATTCAATCTGGATCATTGCATATGTTCATCAAACCTCTAGGAACGATTGCCACTGATCTGAAGTGATGTCTAAGAAGTATCAATACTTTTGAGTTTCAGATTTAACTTAAGAACTTTCACATCAATCGTAGAACAACTTTGAACAAACTTTCTGAAATATTTTGAGTTATTCAAAGTCTCACTTTTATATTTCAAGTACACATTTTACATTGTCATATCATTGAGAAAGGTTCTCTATTGTACTTGAAATTATATTAGACTGTTATCATTGTACAAGAAAGCATCAACTGTTATATCGTATTCATTTCAGTCAAAATCATTGTTGTAAAATCATTCAAGTTATTAGGTAAATTGAGGAAAGTGGTGTACTTTCTTCAAGTGTTGTACACTAGGATAGTGGTGTGCTATCTTAGGCATATTTGTTAGAAGTTTGTAACAGAAATCTTAGAGTTAGACTTGTACTTATTATAACAATAGTGGAAATTCTCTTGTGGTGTGCAAGAGGATTGGACGTACCCTTGGTTGTAAGGGGAACTAGGATAAATTCTGTGTTCTTTATATTTTTACCATTTACATTTTACTATACTCTAATCATAGTCAAAAAAATAATCCACTAAGTCTTTAAAAACCAGAAAATTTCTAAACACCTAATTCACCCCCCACCCCTTTTTAGGTGCGCCTCTGTACTAACACAAATCAGTCTTCTCGAAACAACCTAACACCGACAGACTTTTAAGTAACACAAACACCTTGACTCTACAAGTCAATTCTTCGCCACACAAACTGAAAACTACAGATTATTGAAGGCACACAACACCTGGACACTACAGATTTCTTAAGGAACACGATAGCCACTATTGGGCTACATTACAAGAGTTTGGAACAAATTGGTTTGCTTCTAACAAGTTGATTGTAACAATGACCCTCACACTAGAAAATAGTTAGAAAATATTTCTTTTGAGCAAGTGTTTCTCTAGACCTTAACCTTATGAACTCTAATGACTTAGCTTGTGAGTTCTGTTATTTTCTTCTTCAACTTTGAGTATCTATTTAAAGAAAAGCTTACGGTTTATCCTTTGTTATTGCAAAATCTAAATCATATCTTTTCAATTCTTGACCATATCTTCATGTAAATAATTCATATCTTCTTGTAGATTATGACCTACTCTTCTTGTAAATAATTCATATCTTCTTGTTATAAATCTTGATCAAATCTTCTTATAAACCATTCATATCGTATTGTAGATAAATCTTGATCAAATATTCTTGTAAATAATTCATATCTTCTTGTGATAAATCTTGATCAAATCTTCTTGTATATAATTCATATCTTCTTGCAATAAATCTTGAGCAAATCTTCTTGTAAATAATTCATATCTTCTTGTTGATAAGATATTGATCACATCTTCTTCAAATTTTGACCATATCTTCTTTTAAACTTGGTCAAAGATTTTCTTCAATTATAAATCTTAGTCAAATCTTATTTTAGATTGTCTTAAAAAACACAAATCTTCTTTCATACTCTTGCTTGATTTGAGCTGGAATGGAATCAGGTTGTTCTTGGATATTCATAAGTTTTTGATTCGGCTAAGTCTTCTTTTCATACATAATTCTTTCAATTTTAGTTGTTGACTTTCCATCAGAGGCATTGACTTTCTTGTTGGACTGATATGTTGTGTTTCTTGAATGATGATAGTCATAGGCAAAATTGCATGACTTAGAATTAGTGGCATTGGGAGAACCACCTTGTTGAAACTTCATAGTTAGTGCAACATTTAGAGTGTGTTGCCCCATTTTGATCAGCCGTGAGCTTTGAGTTTATGATTTAAATAATCTCTTCAAAGTTAATTATACCTTGATATGAACTATTTAGAGGCATGCTGAATTTGTTCACATCAGAGGCATGTAGAGTTTGTGCATATCAGAGGCATGGAAAGGATCTAGAGGCATGCTTCAAAAATTAATCTTCAGAGGCAGCCTTCAAACTCAATTTCAGATCCATTCTTCAGATGCAATCTTTAAACCTAGTTATCAAACCCAAACTTCAGACCTAAACATTAGACCCAGACATCAAAGGCAATCTTTGTAACCTTTAGAGGCATGTTACTTTCAGATGCATATGTTCAGAGGCAGACTCGTGTACTTCGTGTTCTTCTGATCTTATCCTCTAGTCATTTCCTCTAGTGACTTTCCTCTAGTCGTTTCCTCTGGTACTTTCCTCTTATTTTCTTTTTCCAATTTTTTTGCATATTTAATGAAGCCATTAATCCAATATTTATTGTTCTCATAAAATACTTTTGTTAACATCAAAACTATAAATGGAAAGCCAACTTGGTTCCAACACTTTTGTCTTGTGTGATTTCAAAGAAGTCGTGTTCAACATGCACTTAGACAAATTGGTGCATGGTAACTAAACCAAGTGTAAAGTAGCCAAGGATTATTTTTAGGAATTAATCACCAAAAACATGAGTTCCAGTGAAGGCTGGAAGAGGCACATGCCAAGGCGTGTCACGGAGGAGGTCAACTTAAATCTTACTACACCTTTTGTCTTGTGTGAGTTCAAAGAAAGTCATCATTCACTTTGACAAATCCCTCGAGCCAAATGGCCTTAATCTCGCATTTTATAAAAAAAATTTGGATCTTTTTGGTGAGATATATTCAAGGAAGGGGTAAAGTGGCTAAGGATAGAAAAAAATTTGGAGTGCCTAAATGAGACAAACATTGTTCTTATTCGAAAAGTTGAGAATCTTACATTTATGAAGGACTTAAGACCCATCTAGCTTTGCAACGTGATCTACAAGATCATCGATAAAGTCCTTGAAAATAGACTAATGAAACCTCTCCTTACCAGGTACATTTTGAAGGTGCAAACACGAGAAGGGGGTTGAATTATGTTTGATTAAGTTGATAACTTTTTCATTATTTGATTAAAGCCATATTGTTTTCTACCAGCTAAGTTTTCTCCACACAATCAGACAACCCTATATGATTAAAGGACACTAACACCACTATCGGGTTTGAATATAAAGGTTTGGAACTTGAGTAGTTGCTTCTAACAAGCTGATTATAATAATGACTATCCCACTTTAAGAAAAACACTTAGAAAATATTTCTCATTCCAACAAATGTTTCTCTCTTTGAACTTTAAGATGAATTTGGAATTTTGAGCATGAGTTCTTTTACTCTTTTATGATTTTTCGATGATCTTCTTCTTCAATCTTGAGTATATATTTATAGATAAAATTAGGGCTTCAATTTAGTCCTTGTTTAATTATGAATTGTGTCTCCATACCTAGATTGGTCGACAATGATTTATTCAAATATAATTCTGAACAAGATGTTTTTTGATAATATATTCTTTACCCAATTCTTTTTATTTTTGAATCCAATTTGAGCAGTTCTTTTAGATTGATTATGTTCGTATTTTGTTCATATTGAGTTTGTAAATTCTTAAAATTTATATTGTTCGTATTTGTTAATATTGAGTTTTAAATTCTTCATATTGATATTATTCATATTTTGTTAAGATTGAGTTTGTAAATTCTTCAGATTGATACTGTTCGTATTTTCTTAAGATTGCTTCCGCAAATTTTTCAGATGAAACTTCCTTCCTATTACTTGCACAAGTAGGAATATGACTAAGTCCAAGTATTTTGTCCTTTGTCAAAATATGAATCATATCATTGCAAATAATAAATGCATTTTCTTGTGAGAATTTCTTCTTGTAAACAATTATTGACCATATCTTCTTGTAAATAATTCATATCTTCTTGTAGATAACTCTTGATCAAATCTTCTTGTAAATAATTTATATCTTCTTATGATAAATCTTGATCAAATCTTGTTGTAAATAATTCATATCTTCTTGTAGATAAATCTTGATCAAATCTTCTTGTAAATAATTCATATCTTCTTGTGATAAATCTTGATCAAATCTTCTTGTAAATAATTCATATCTTCTTGTGACAAATCTTGATCAAATCTTCTTGTAAGTAATTCATATCTTCTTGTGATAAATCTTGATCAAATCTTCTTGTAAATAATTCATATCTTCTTGTGACAAATCTTGATCAAATCTTCTTGTAAATAATTGATATCTTCTTGTAGTTAAATCTTGATCAAATCTTCTTATAAATAATTCATATCTTATTGTTGATAAGATGTTGATCATATCTTCTTCATATCTTGACCATAGCTTCTTTTCAACTTGGTCAATGATTTTCTTCAATTATAAATTTGAATCGAATCTTATTTTAGATTGTCTTCAAAAACACAAATCTTCTTTCATACTTTGTGAAATCAAATATATTGTTCTAATGAAATACTTTTATTAACATCAAAACTCTAAGTATAAAACCAAACTATGTTCCAACGCATTTCTCATTAGTAATCAACTTTTGTTGAAAATTGATCTATCCTTATTAATGTTATAGCGGCTATAAAAACTTTGCACTATATGAAATGTAAAATGAGGGGTAAAAAATGAGATGTAGCTTGAAAAAATGATCTAACTAGAGCATATGATAGAGTTGAATGGAGATAAGTTTTTTTTGTTATGGAACATATGTGTTTTGGTTAAAAATGGACGGAGTACACGACTATGTGTTTAGAGTTCGTACGATATTCGACTCTTGTCAATGGTGATAGTGTTAGGTCTATTAACCTAGATTTGGGGTATTAGATAGGGTGACCCACTATCACCCTATATGATTATCCTTTGCGCTGATGCTCAAATGAATATTCATGGTATTAGAGTGTTAGGTCTATTAACCTAGATTTGAGGTATACTATAGCAGGAACACCAACATGGAAATCAAGACCATCGTCCCTTCTATCATTGGATTTTCTGAATCCTTGGACCCAGAAGGTACTTAAGATCAATGCCTTCTTTTATAGGTCGAAACAAAAAAACTTTATTTAGATACTTAAAGGATTGAATGTGGAACAGAACTCAAGGTGGTTCAGGAAAACATTTATCTGAACCAGGGACGGAGGTAGTCATTAAGTATGTTGCACAAACAATTCCATCATATTATATGAGTATAGTTCTTTTACCCATGATATTAGCGAAAAAGTTGGAAAGAATGATCAACTCGTTTTAGTGGGCAACAAATAGAGCTATAGGCAAGCGGATAAATTAGCTCATTTGGGAGAAACTCCCTATAAGGAAATGGAGGATTCAATTTCCGTCATTTTATGGCTTCAAATAAGCCATGCAAGGGAAGCAGTGTCAGAAGCTATTAACCAAATGATGTTAAATTATCAAAGATATTGAGAGTTAAAGATTATCAAAACTCATGATTTCTGGTAGCAAAGCTAGAACAAAAGTCAAGCTATGTGTGGAGTAGTATCCATGTCTCTCATGTATTAGTTAAAGGAGGTTTGAGATGGAAAATCAACAGTGTTAGATCAATCAATGTTTGGTCACATCCATGCTTTGGATAGCTTAACAACTCTTTCATAGAGACTATTCCACTTCCAATGCTTCATCTTTGGTTTTTATCAAATAAATCCACAACATTCTACTGAAAATTCATCAACAAAAGTTATGAAGTACTTATTACCTCCTAATGATGGTACTTCAAATGGTCCACAAATGTCACTATGTACCACTTCAAGAAACTTCTTTGCCCTTGCTTGCACTTGTGATTTGAAGGAGTTCCTTTATTGTTTTCCTGCCATACACACTTCACACACCTTCTTAGTGACATCAATCATAGGAATTCCACTAACCATTCCTTTTATCCCCAGCTGCTGCAAGCTTTTGAAGTTGAGATGACCAAATCTTGAATGCCATAACCAGTTTTTATCAACTAAGCTCACTACTGCCAGGCATTGGATATCTGCAGCTTGTATGTTGATGACAAAGGTTGTGTTCTTTGATAGATGAGCCTTCAGTATCAACTTCTTGTGCCAGTCATACATCTCTAAAGCATCATTCTTCATGATCACCTGAAATCCTTTATGGATCAGCTGACCTATGCTCAGCGAATTGCTCTTCATTCTTGGAACATACAACACATTTTCAATCACAATTGTTTTGCCATTTTTCCTTTTGATCACCATGTTGCCAGCTCCCTCGGCTTCCAAGGTTCTATCATCAGCAAACCTGATCTTTCTCCTTCTTGATGTACAAACATCTATCGTCCATTCCTTGTGACTTGTCATGTGATTTGAACATCCAGTGTCAAGAAACTAGAATTGGGATTGAGAGGGTTCTTCATTTGTGGTAGCCATCAACAAAACTGTGTCTGAATCAGAATCATCTTCTTGAACAGCACATGCCTTATCTTCATCTTTCTTCTTCTACTTTCCTTTTCCAGCCTAGCATTCATCAACAAAATGTCCATACTTTTCATGATTGTAACATTGCACCTTCTTCTTGTCAAATTTTTTTGATTTTCCTCTTGATTTACCACTTGTTTTGCCTGCCTTTGATGAGAATTAAGGCTTGTCATCAGGTTTCTTGAATTTATTCTTTCTCCACTTCTTTTTCTGGTCTCCCTTCTTGTAGGCCTGTGATGCCAATGCCTGATCTCCGGGTTTCATTTTGCTCCTTTCCTCCATTCTCAACTCTCTTGCTTCTAAAGTTCCCTGCAACTCTTCAAGACTCAATATGGAAATGTCTTTGGATTCCTAAATGGCACACACAATGTAATCGAACCTGGGATGCAAAGATCTCAATATCTTTTCACACAATTTCTCTTCAGTTAGCTTCTCACCACAGCCTGCCATTTGATTTGAGATATTCCTCAGCCTTGAGATCAAATCAGATACCTTCTATTGTTCCTTCATCTGTAGCAATTCGAATTGTCTTTGTAGGGTCTTCAACTTCACCTTCTTGACCGTTCTGTCTTCTGCATAACACTTCTCAAGTATGTCCCATGCTTCTTTTGCACTTCTTGCATCATATATCTTGTCAAAATTGGTAGTATCAAGGCATTGATGAAGAATAAATGTAGTCTTGCAATCTTTCTTCTTGCTTTCTCTAAATCTAGATGTTTGTTCCTCTGTTGGATTTGCATCCAGTTCATCAAAACCATTTTCTATGATCTCTAGTACTTCTTGGAACCCAAACAATGCCTGAATCTGCACCCTCCATCTATCCCAATCCTTTCCATCAAAATGTGGCATATGGGCTGGAAAGTTTCCATTGTTTGCACTGGAACTCATCCTCACTTCACTCGTGTTTAATCCTCACACTTCACTCATGTTTGCACTCTTTAATTTGGATTAATAAACCTTGTTCTGGATACCAATTGTTAGAAAAATGTCTCAAGTTTTCAAGTTTCAAGTTCTTACTTGTGCATCAAGGAAGACAGAAAATGTATATGCTTTGAAAATGAATTCAATCCTTTTCAATGATAAAGCTATGCTATTTATACATGGTTTTGTCCTCATTTATTCTAACTATCTTCTAACTAACTAATTAACTAATCAAGTCATTAGTTAGTTAGTTATCATATGTAACTAACACATTACTTTAATTACAAGTAATCTATATAAATATTCAAAGATGGTTGTGCGAATCTCTCACACAATCACGTACCACAATGATGTTTACTGAATGTTAATATGACTATTGCTTTTCTAAATCTAATTACAATGATATTTTATTACCTTTATTATAAAAATTACTTTTGTTAAAAAAAACTGCTTGTTGAAGGACAATTAAATACTAAATATTATAAAACCGATTGCATTTAACCCCAATAACAATACACCATAATACCACACATTGTTTAACAATAAAAATGCTGCATAATTTATTTTTTAAATGTTATTAATTTATTTTTGAATAAATACTTATATATATATAGTATTAAATGCTACTTTTTTTATGGGTTAAAGGAAACTTTGGTACCATATTTTTTATTTAACTTTATGGTTTCCGCGAAAAATGCTTTAGAAATTCAGAGTTCAGAGTTAAGTAAAATCTGACCAAAAATTGTTTTAGCCAAAATTCGAACTCGAATTCTCCTAGATGATTTGTCTTTAATTGAAATTCATTAACAACTCATGTTAACTAAAATAGGAATTTAGGCCTAAATATAATTTGAAATTTTATCCCTTTGTTTCATAAGTTTAAAGATTCATATGTATATATATATATACACACAAATTTAATTTAATTAATTACTGCTCATATAATTTATAATAATATGATGAAATATGAATTTTTTAATATTTTTTCCCCCGGAATATAATAAAATAAAATTAAAAAATAAATTTTTTAATAATAAATTTTTTTACTTGGAAACAATTAAATATGAATATTATAAATGCAAAAACGTCAAGATATAAGTAAGAAAAATAACTTATATATATCTAATTTTGGTATCATTTTTTGAGGAGAAACTCTTTATATTGTTGTAAACATACATGGGCGAAGGGTATGCTATCTACAAGGTAGCCTCGACAACCACATTTTTTTTTAATAAGTAGATATATTTTCAAAAGCAATCAAAAAAGATTTTTTAAACATGAACTCCAATTTCTACAAATTATTACACATAACAGCTTTGGTGTGAGAATTTTAATTAAACTGTGGCTTTGAATTTTGATATGGGACCAAGTGCTTGTGTAGTATTTTTGGGTATTGGCCTATGTACATATAAATATGTCTTATATTACTTAATCGTAAATATCTAGCTTCACTAGTACTGTGCTACTTGCTACATTATAGAGAACAACGAAAACTTGATTTTAGGGCGAAAACTTGATTTTAGGGTACATGGTATATTTTAAGTTGCATGCCAACTTGCACTTAACAATGGATAAGTGATGGGCACTTCTAAGTAATAGAATGAATGTGTAGATTGAGTAACTATGATATCAATATTTATTTATTTATTTCAAAAGTAAAATGTATTTATTATACTTATATTTATACAACATGTGCAATATTCATTCCCAAAACACCCCAAAAAGAGAAACACTACCCAAATTAAGGTGTATTCACTAAAACCCAAATCAAAATTAATGCATAACATTACAATTACATCTTGTCATTCTTCTACTATAAAACATAAGCTACTCCCTCAAGAGATGACCACTAATATCATCAAAAAATTGATTGCAATATTGTCCATAATTTCCTTTGTCATTAGAAAAATGGAGAAGACCATAAGTATATATGATGTTGATTAATTTGTTATATTATAACAACTCACTTTTTAAGTAGGAATCTTGATACTAAGATTGAGTAACTATGATATCAATATTTATTTATATTTTTCAAAAGTAAAATGTATTTATTGAGAAAAATAAGCACAGAGATGAGAAAGATAATTCAATAAACTCATTCATATAACTAGAAATCAAATCAGAAAAATAAGGGTTTCACCTTGTTACAATCATCCCTAATAAATTAGGTTTACTTACTCATGACAGAGATAAAAAAGATAGAGATTAGAGAAGAATTACAAGAAAGATTCATGAATGATTCTTGATAAAACTACTCCAATGGTGTTAAAAACAGCTGCTTTGAGTTTCTCTGATAGGGTACAAGTCTCCAAACTTCCCAATAGTAAAAAAGATACCTAGAAAGTGAGAAAACGGGTTTTTATACATTCAGCAGCGCGCCAAGCGTCCCTGGCGCAGGATTTGCAGGCGCGCTTGGACAGTGTCAGGAATGTCAAAATGCGCCCTGGGCGTAGCTGTTGCGCTTCAGGCGTGTAACACCCCGGCCATTACCGTTACCGGCGATGCTACCTCACGACCTTCTCGTCCCCCCTAACCACCCAGTGGAAATAACTAGTTTTTGCCTTCCGTGGGATTCGAGCCCGGTACCTGGGGGATAAGTACTGCCTCCACACAGTCCCACTACCAATTGAGATTGTAACACCCCGACATTGCCGTTACCGGCGATGCTACCTCACAACCTTCTCGTCCCCGCTAACCACCCAGTGGAAATAACGAGTTTTTACCTTCAGTGGGATTCGAGCCTGGCACCTGGGGGATAAGTACCGCCTCCACACAGTCCCACTACCAATTGAGCTACTGGCTAGGGGGTACGAGAAGGTCGTGAGATAGAATCCCACCGAAGGCAAAAACTCGTTATTTCCACTGGGTGGCTAGGGGGGACGAGAAGGTCGTGAGGTAGAATCGCCGGTAACGGTAATGGCCGGGGTGTTACAAGGTGCACAGCTTCTTCTATTTGACGTTTTCTACATTTTTGTCTTTTTTTGAGTCTGAATTGGGTTCCGATGTGTTCATGAAAGTTGTAGCGCTGGATCGTAGCTTTTAGTTTCACTTGGTTTGACTCCAATTGCACATATACAACTCCAGATATGGCTGACATAATTCACATAGGTCATGTTGATTTCTCACCAAAATTTAGCACTGCACTAAAACAAAGAAACAATGCAAAACTACGAAAAATCTCTACTTACTCAAGGAAATAAAAACATAAACATTTCATTAAATCCAAGAAATAAAATCAACAAAATACATAAAATAACTCCTTAAATTAACTAATGATTATTGATAGATAAGACTAAAAACAATAAAAAATATGCATATGATGAAGAGTCATCAGTTATATGTATGTAACTGCTTGAAATTATAATGGGATGTGATTTAGTACTAAATTAGTGTGGGAAACATTCTTTTGTAATATACTATTGAAAGATACTCTTGAAGTGTTAGTCCAAATCATATCAAGATTTTCTAAAGTACTTTGAAAGAGATTCGTTGTTCATCTCATTCGATTCGTGGGGGCAAATCGAACCTAAAGGCTAGTGTAGTAACAAATTTTTTAACTACAATATTCATCAACAACTTCTTTGTTAAAGACTTGCACCAATTGTCACCAACAATTTCAACATTGAATGAGGCCAAATTTTTTTATGTCATTGATGTGCAATGGTAGAATTTGTCTTTTTCTCTCGTTCAACTACATCGGTGGTGTGGCACAAAATATTGTGATAGCTGCATATTTCTGCTGCTTTTCATATTTAGGCATAAATTAATTTTAAAAACAATTTCAACAATTGTCATATTTCACTAATTGTAACCAACAATTTCAACATCGAATGAGGCAAAAAGTTTTTATGTTCATTGATGTGCAATGATTGAAACTGTCTCATTTTTTTTCTCTCGTTCAACTACATCGGTGGTGTGGCACAAAATACTATCATAGCTGCATATTATTGCTGCTTTTCATATTGAGGCGTCAATAAATTTTAAACATTTCACCAACATGGTCAATGGGGGCAGGGTGAGAAGGGATATATTAAATGTCATCTAGTTCGTGTGCATTTGAGTGATATGGAAAGAACTTAATGAGAACACTTTTAGGAAACATGATGGATCAATTGAGAAATGGATGGATGAAATTCAGATGTTGTCATGGACGTAGCTAAAGAGCAAGATAGTTTTGTTTCCCTTTGAACAACCGAACTCACGTTGTTGAATGCGCTTGTTATACCACTTTTTAGTGTGCTTCTTATAAAACTTTTCATTTTCATAAGTTTTAAGATGAAGCTCATCTAATTGATCCAATTGCATCAACCTATTTTCACCTATATGCGGAACATCAAAGTTAAGAAATTTCAAAGCCCAAAGTGCCTTATGTTCCAATTCAAAAGGAAAATGACATGCTTTACCCAAAATAAAACGATAAGGGGACATCAAAATGGGGGTTTCAAAAACAGTCTTATATGTCCATAATGCATCATCCAACTTCAAAGACCAGTCTTTTCGAGATGCACTTACAGTATTCTCTAAAATCATTTTCAACTCTCTATTTGCAATTTCAACTTGTCCAATGGTTTGTGGAAGATAGGGAGTTGCTACCTTATGGGTGAAACCATATTTGCTCAAGAGACTATCAAAATGTTTATTATAAAAATGAGTGCCACCATCACTAATAATAGCTCGGGGTGTGCCAAATCTTGTAAAAATATTTTTTTTTTAAATTTCACCATAACTCGAGCCTCATTAATTGGTAGGGCAGTAGCTTCCACCCACTTAGATACATCATCTACAACAAGAATAATATATTGATTTGAAAATGATTTAGAAAGTGGACCCATAAAATAATACCCCAAACATCAAATATGTCACATACCAAAATATTATTCCACAACATCTCATGATGACCAAAAATATTACAAGTTCTCTGACAACTATTATACGCTTTTACAAACTTGTAAAAACCACATTTCAAAACTTTATATGTACTCCTATTTGATCGAAAATGGTCACCTACTTCTCTAAACTGACAATGTTCAAGAATAGAAGTTACCTTATCCATAGAGACACAACGCCTAATTATCATGTCTGTAACAGCCCGATTTTTCACCAAAACGCGTGTGTATTTTTTTTTTAAATAAGTAAATAAATGAGTAAATACTTTTGGATGAAATATTTAATGTCGTAACACAACGACAAAATCAACATAATTTACGGCAGCGGAAATAAGTTTAGAATTTACAGATCCAAAGTATTTAAACGTTTCCAAGTCATATCAAAAGTTTACAAGGACCCATCAAAATAATAAGTCAGGCCGACAATATAGGTACAGTATTCCCAAATAAATAATTACACAACCAAAAGAAAGACTTATAGATCCTATACAGTCGCCTAGTCTGATCATGCTACCAAAAAGCTATACAGCCCGGGTGACCTCCACGCGCCCAACTCAAAACTCCTGACCCAGCTCTGATCAGGCATCGCTAACTACCTTCCCCTCTCCAGGTTACTACCCGGCAGGACGATCCTGAATCTCATATGAGGGCAAAGCCCAGATTTCCACAAAATTGTAAAGGGTCGCCAATCTGAAATTAACAAATACCAAATTAGTTCCCAAGCACCGCAACGTGATCACGATCAACTTTCTCTTCAGTCGTGTCGCGAGGTAAAGCTTGGATCTAGGTGATATGTGAGGTTTTGTGTGTGGGGTTTTTGAAAAACAAAACAAAGGAAAGAAAGAGAAGATGGAGTAGTGCACGCGGGCAGAGGAAAATGTTTCCTTACTTTTTTCCTTTCCTTCCTTTTCTTTCATATATATATATATATATATATAAATATATAAATATATAAATATATAAATATCCCAAACCAACCAAAACAAACACTCTCACACACACCCCACCAATTTTGATAAAAATATCCATTCTAATTGCAACTCAATTGACAGGTAAAATTTTCTGCAACTATAGATACTTTTAACAAGATTGTCCGGTAATAAATTTTCCGCAACGTAATTAAATTATTTCTCGCCAAATAATTTAAAACGGGACCCACAAAATATTTATGGCATTTTAACATCCAAAATACCAATAAAACTGGCTAAAAAGCCACATAATTCAACATGAAAGCACCCAGAAATACAAAAAGTACATTTTAAAATTAAGGGTATTACATTCTACCCCCCCAAAAATAGTTTCGTCCTCGAAACTACGCGTCGATAAACAACTCAGGGTGTTGTTCTCTCATCTTGTTCTCCAATTCAACATTCATACTAGAACTTGTTTCGTCCGGCCTACTCGAAGAAAGCGCCATCTTACCCTCCTTATAAGGTACTTAACAACTTTGTGCACTATCGTAGCCGGTAAGACTCGCCCGTTCCATTCAACACGATTTTGTCTACTATCAACAAGAAATTAAGGATGATCAGTTCCTCAATTTGTCAATAGGTAGCCAACGACCATGATGATGGATTAGACCATCTTAACCCAACTGTAATAATGCTCCTTTCAACTTGGACTTAAAGCTACTGGCTCAATTGGTAGTGGGACTGTGTGGAGGCAGTACTTATCCCCTAGGTACCGGGCTCGAATCCCACGGAAGGCAAAAACTCATTTTTTCCACTGGGTGGTGAGGGGGGACGAGAAGACCGTGAGGTAGCATCGCCGGTAACGGTAATGGCCGGGGTGTTACAGTGAACATGTGTTTTTGAGAGTGACGCCCACTATTGGAGTTGGTAGGGCACTGAAGTCTAAGAAGCTCACTCCTAAATTCATTGGCCCATATCAGATCCTCCGACGTGTGGGTCCCGTAGCCTATCAGATTGCCTTGCCTCCGAGTCTGGCCAAACTACACGACGTATTCCATGTGTCACAGCTAAGGAAGTACATGGCTGATCCTTTCCATATTATCATGCCAGATGATATCTAGTTGAAGGAGAACCTTTCCTTTGTAATTCCACCACTAAGCATTGGAGATAGGACTACTAAGCACCTACGAGGTAAGGAGATCGCCTTGGTCAAGGTGATTTGGGACCAAACGACTGGAGATGCAACTTGGGAATTAGAGGAAAAGATGAGAGAACTCTACCCTAATCTATTTATGTCTACCTAGTTTCGAGGACGAAACTA
This sequence comes from Cicer yamashitae, assembly GCA_037974755.1. Classification (NCBI taxonomy): domain Eukaryota; kingdom Viridiplantae; phylum Streptophyta; class Magnoliopsida; order Fabales; family Fabaceae; genus Cicer; species Cicer yamashitae. Next base: position 17,375,994 of record JBBPBQ010000003.1, read on the forward strand.
TTTTTAAGGGGGTGAGTATTGTAACATCCTCTAAATTATTATTTAAAAATAATTAGAACCTATCAATATTATTCAATATTAAATTATGTGTGATAATTATTTGCCTTGTTCGATTTTTGTAGTTGATAAAGTTATTAGTAAGAATTATTTAAATGGGGAGTTTAAATATAATATATATATATATATATATATATATATATATTTAAGTAGAGATATATTATATGTAGATGTGTTTTCCTAGTGCAAGAAGAATTTGGGCTAAGGGTTTGAGGCTTAGTGTGACCCAGCCCACTTGAATGAGTATAAATTTGGGCTATGTGTTTGTGGCTTGGTTTTTATGATCAAGATTAAAAAAAATAAAAAATAAAAAAGTGACATTTTATCCCTCTTATTCTTCATTTAGGCCCAACATTATCTAACCAACAATTTCCACTTTAATTTTCCCTAAGTCCACAATTTCTGTATACTCACTAATAAGAAACAAAAAGAATTCTGAAACCCTAGCCACCATCACCTGCACACCTCATTTTCTTCATGTCTCCAAGCTTGGAACGTCTTTTCCTTGTGAACAACTCCGTGGGGCTTAAAGCTTTGTACTAGGAAGAAAAGCGGCCAAGGTAAGGGCTTTTCCCCACACAAATCATAGTTAGGCCGTTGGTTGGATGAGATGAAATAAATAATCGTGATTACTTTGATTTTAGAAGGAATAAATGTAGACAAATGGATTAAAATAACAGAACCCCAATTTTTGTTGAGATTGAATTGTAATACATGACTGCTATGGAGTAAAGTATGAAATTTTATGCTATGTGTGATAAAATTGTAGTTTTACGATGAATATGAAATAAAGTTTGAATTTTTACCTTATATGTGATAAAGTTTTAACTTTTATTATGTATATGAATTGGAGTTTGAATTTTCTTGTCATATATGTTAAAGTGTTAATTTTTATGGCCTATATGATATAAAGTTTTTATTTTTATGTGTATGTGGTGAAAGTCATAATTTTTATGATTATTTGTCTATGATTATGTGATACTCATGATAAGGATGTGTTGTATGTGTTCTTAGTTATATGTGAATAAGAGATGATTTTGAAAAGTAATTTTGAATGCATATGACATGATTCTTAGTGGGTTGTGTGGGAATATATGTGTTTAATACTATATCATCATGACATGGCATATGCATCTTCATGGGAGTTGCCTTAGTGGCAGGTTTGATTTCCCCATTGGTATGGGTGACCTTTCTGTGTGGAAGTTGCCTTAGTGGCAGGTTGATATCCGGATCATATAGTTTTAGGAGCATGCATTATGCATATGTTTGATATACAATTTACCGGTTTGCGCATTTTTTCTTTTAAATTGGAAGTTTTTACTTTTATATGTTTTGTGTTATTCTTTCATATGTTTAGCTTTGGTTTGATGTGGATGATGGAATAAAACTGACCCTTACAACAACATTTTAGGTACTAATGAGTTCACGGAGATTCAAGAGTAGTTAATGAGTATTGATGTGCGGCGAACGTGGGGTAAAAATGGGTTTTTCGAGACAATTTTGTAATAATAAAATTGTCGCAATATTTCTAAGTTCTTTTTAATCTTTTGTCACAAACTTTTAAAATGTACTAGAATTTTAGAAATACGGAAGTGGTTCCCTTCCGTTAGGAATAATTGCCTTTACTTTGTTTTAAATTTTGAATAAATATTTTCTTAATAATATTAAATAACGTGTTTTCTTACTAATTATATAAATGAATAAATGCTAAGTATTCAAAAAAAAAATTTCGTAAACTTTTCTAAACAATAAGTATTTTTTAAAGTAACGTTTTGGATTAAAAATTCGGGGCGTTACATTCACCTTCTTGAAACTCCAGCGGTTTCCTCAGTTGGTCGGCATAACTCTTTTGTCTACTTTGTGTTGTCTTCATTCTTTCTTGGATCAGACGAACTTTATCTATGGTCTGTTGTACCAATTCTGGCCCCACAATTAGGTTCTCACCATCCTGATACCAACACAAGGGAGTTTGGCACTTACGCCCATATAGAGCCTCGTATGGTGCATTCCCAATGCTCGCATGATAGCTGTTTTTATAGGTGAATTCAACGAGAGGCAACATGTTATCCCAACTTCCTCGCTCATCCAGCACACACGCTCTTAGAAAATCCTCCAAGGTCTGAATAGTCCTTTCTGTTTGTCCATCGGTTTGAGGGTGATAGGCTGAACTCAATCTCAACTTAGTACCTAGCGCCTCATGTAATGCTCCCCACAAACGAGAAATGAACTTCGGGTCTCTATCTGACACAATGCTAGAGGGTACCCCATGTAGTCTAACAATCTCGGCAATGTAGATCTCTGCAAGCTTAGTCACATCATAAGTAGTCCTCACGGGTATGAAATGGGCAGATTTGGTCAACCTGTCAACGATCACCCAAATGGAGTCAAACTTCCGTTGAGTCTTCGGCAATGCTACCACGAAATCCATAGATATACTATCCCATTTCCATACTGGTATACCTAACGACCTTAGTTGTCCCCCTGGTTTCTGATGCTCTACCTTGGCTTTCTGACAAGTCAAACATGAAGCCACATATTCTGCTACCTGTTTCTTCATTCCCGGCCACCAGAATTTTTGCTTAAGGTCTTTATACATTTTGGTGGTACCAGGGTAAATACTCAACTTGCTTTTATGGGCCTCATCCAAGATGGTCTTCCTCAATTCTGTATTGTCACGTATACAAACACATCCATTACATCTCAAAATATCGTCTGGGCCCACCTCAAATTCAGGTGCCTTGCCGACCTCGATCAACTTCCTTTTCTCTTGAGTCAACACGTATGTAACTTGGAGGACTTTAATCTCATTCATCAATTCACTATCTATAATGATCATTCCACAGTGCACTTTCCCCAATGGGGAATCCAAATTTAGATCCAAGTCACGGAACTTCTCTAACAACTCCAACCCCTTCATTGTTACAAACGAGAGATGAACTCGCTTCCTGCTTAAGGCATCAGCCACCACGTTTGCTTTCCCTGGATGGTAATGCAATGTGAACTCATAATCTTTAATGAACTCCATCCATCTCCTCTGCCTAATGTTAAGTTCCATTTGATCAAACAAGTATTTCAAACTCTTATGGTCACTAAATACATCAAAACTACACCCATATAGATAATGTCTCCAAATTTTCAATGCGAAGACAATTGCCGCTAACTCCAGGTCATGAGTGGGATAATTCTTTTCATGCACCTTCAATTGCCTTGAGGCATAGGCCACTACTCATTTGTTCTGCATCAGCTCACAACCCAAACCCTGGTAGGAAGCATCACAATAAACTTCATAAGGCTCTTCTGGTTGTGGCAACACTAACATTGGGGACGTAGTTAGCTTCTCCTTCATCAGTTGGAAACTTTTCTCACACACCTCAGTCCACGCATAAATCTGGTTCTTCTTCGTAAGGTGTGTCAATGGAGCAGCAATCTTGGCAAATCCCTCAATAAATCTCCTATAGTACCCGGCCAAACCCAGAAAACTTCTAATCTCTGTGACTGTCTGTGGTTGTTTCCATGCCATCACGGCTTCTACCTTGGATGGGTCGACAGCAATCCCTTCCTTAGAAATTACATGTCCCAAGAACTTCACTTCTTCCAACCAAAATTCACATTTTCCTAGATTGGCATATAGTTGTTGCTCCTTTAGTACTTGTAGAGCTTGACACAAATGTTCCTCATGTTCTTCTCGGGTCTTGGAATAGATCAATATGCCATCAATAAAGATCACCACGAACTTGTCTAAGAATGGGCGGAAGATACGATTCATATAATCCATGAAGATAGCTGGCGCATTGGTCACTCTGAAGGGCATCACCAAGTACTCATAATGCCCATAACGCGTTCTGAAGGCCGTCTTGGATATATCATCTTCTTTCACCCGAATTTGATGAAACCCTGACTTTAGATCAATCTTAGAAAACACCTCTGCCCCTCTGAGTTGGTCCATTAAATCATCAATGCGGGGTAAGGGGTATCTGGTTTTTATTGTGACCTTGTTGAGTTGTCGGTAGTCAACACACAGTCTCGACTTTCCATCCTTCTTCTTGACCAATAATACGGGGGCTCCCCATGGTGACACACTAGGCCGAATGAACTTCTTAGACATAAGGTCTTCCAATTGGTTCTTTAGTTCTAATAGCTCTAAGGGGGCCATTCTGCAAGGAGCGATAGAGATGGGTCCAGTACCTGGAATGACATTGATAGAAAATTCGACGTCGCGGACTGAGGGTAATCCTGGTACGTCTGGCGGGAAAACTTCAGAGAAATCCTTCACCACTGGGATCTCATCGACAACAACCTCTGGAGTCATACTGATGGAGTTGAGAAACACATATTTTTGCACTTCTCCCTTCAGAGAAAACTTCAATCTGTTGGCCGAAAGGAACTTCGAAATGTCAGGATTTGGAAATAACACATTCCGTCGGGCGCAATCTAACATGACGTAATTGCTAGACAACCAATCCATTCCCAAAATTACTCCAAGATGTTTCAGAGGAATACAAATTAAATCGACCTTAAAATTCATTTTAAACACAGTCAGTGGGCATTGCAAGCACGCCGAATTGCATTTTACTGGTTCAGCAGAGGGGAGGGTAACCAGTAAATCGAATGGTAAGGTAGTGACATCTAGTTTGAGCGAATCCCCCCAATCTAATGAAATGAACGAGTGTGTTGCTCCTGAATCATATATCACAGAAAGTATTGTCCCAGCAATTAAACACTCACCCTAAATAAGTTCTGAGGAAGATGGTGCTTCTTCTCCACTAATATGATAAACGCGTCCTCGAGCAGTAGGGCGTGCAACATCCTTGTTGTTGACAACATGCTTATTGTCGCCAACGTCCTTCTCCCGACAATGTTTTGCAAGATGGCCTGGTTTCTGACAGACATAACATATCCTGGTTCTTCTAGGACACTTAGATATCCTATGTCCCTCCTGTCCATAATGATAGCATCGAACAGTACGCATTGGGTTCTGTGTTGGATTCTGAGGCCTCTGATCTCCCACGTTTTGGGGACCTGGTCGATCTCTAGCAATCCCTTGTGGGCGAGCATAAGGCTTTTGCTGTTGAAACTGTCTGCCTCTATTTTGTTGGTCACCAAGTCCCTATTCAAAGATAATATTTAGAGACATAACCCCATAATTAAATGATAAGGTTGTGGTTAATTTCTACCTGAGGTCTCGCCGGTCCACCAATAGCACCTTTGTTCAGGCGGTCCCGTTCCATGATCTCAACCTTTTTGCATTTCTCCACCAGCACCTGATACTGACGTATCTCTAGGGGTCCCACAGACTCCTTAATCTCATACCTGAGCCCACTTTCAAACCTCTCGCACATGTACTCTTCATCCACTTGGTTACGGAAGTAGCGAAAATGTTTTGTTAGGGACTCAAACTTTGCCGCATACTCGGACACCGTGAGACTTCCCTGATATAGTCTCAGGAATTGGGCTTCTTTCTCAGCCCTGACACTCTTCGAAAAATATTTGTCCAAGAACTTTCTCTTAAAGACTTCCCAAGTCACCTCTTCGTGGTTTCCTTCCATCATTTGTCTCGCCCCCCGCCACCAGTATTTAGCTTCACCAATCAGTAAGTAGGTCACGTACTCCACTTTCGTGTAGTGGAGGATGTCAAATATCTTCTCTATCTCCTTCAACCAGAGGTCAGCCTTGTCAGGGTCATGCTCCCCTTTAAATTTTGGCGGATCTTGTCGACGAAATTCAGATAGTCCCCTCGTTGCAACAACTGCTTCCTCCCTCAGGTCCCTCTGTGCATTACGTTGAGCTTGGATTGCAGCTTGCTGAGCCTGAACTGCAACTTGTTGGGCCATTGCAGCGGCCATTGCATTCATGGCTTGGATTGCTTCAGTCATGTCACTTCCTCCTTGGGGGACTGATCGGTTTGCGCGGCGAGCCATACTTCCTACAAATTATCTAATTAGGATAACACTATGATCTAATTATAACCTTACGGTTGTAAGGAAATATTTTATTCAAGTCTATATAGTAGGTTTAGGTCACACAACAAGTCGTGCACTAGAGGGCTTCCCAGGAAAGAGAGGTGGGTCAACGGACCACTTAATAACCAAGTCTTTCCTTAGCCAGAATCCCGCTAGTACAACTTTTTACGGTATTACCTTTCCCTTCTATTATGGGGACAATAGGTTTGGGTTACCCAGTAAGTCGTGTACTAGAGGGGTTCCCAAGAAAGAGAGGTGGGTCAATGGACCACTTAATAACCAAGTCTTTCCTTAGCCAGAATCCCGCTAATACAACTTTTTACAGTATTACTCTTCCTTTCTATTATGGGGATCCTAAAATTCTATAAGGTTAAATGTTTAAAACATTGTCATAAAAATTTAAATTATCACACAAAAATTAAATAATTAAGGAATATTCATAATTATCATAATTGAATTAGTCTAATTAATAACGTCATTAAAGTGGAGACCAATTAATTATTGTATATTTTTAAACAAGTCACTCCAAATCAATACACAACAATTTCACCTGATAGCAAAATAAAACTTATCATTTTACGATTCTAAAATTAAAAAAAAAAATTGAATTCGTGACAATTAATTGATACTGTCATAAATGTACAAACAATTATTACATAACGTGAATTAAATCACGATTAGTAAATTATTAAAAATTCAAATCACGAGTAATAAATTCATAATTTCATTAAATCACGAAAATTGAATAAATAACATACAAACAATAAAAATTCAAAGCATGATTAGTAATTCGTAACATCACAATATTAAATTCATAGAGTTATTAGATGACAAGTATTAAATTCATAACATACAAACAATTCTTTTAAAAATTCCAATCAAGAGTAATAAATTCATAATTTCATTAAATCAAGAAAATTAAATTAATAACATACAAACAATAAAAATTCAAATCATTATTAGTAAATTCGTAACGTCACAATATTAATTTCATAGCATTATTAAATGACAAGTATTAAATTCATAACATACAAACAATTATTTTAAAAACTTCACATCAAGAGTAATAAATTCATAATGTCATTAAATAACGAGTATTAAATTCATAACATATAAAACAAAAAAAATATTCAATTCATGAGTAGTAATTTCGTAACGTCATAATATTAAATTCATAACGTCATTAAAATCAAAAGCAATTATTGCATTGAATCAAATTAAAACTATTTTCAATTGGTAGGAATTTAAGGCATATATTTAATCACAAAAATTCATGAGGTTACACAATTAATGACACATAATAGGAATTTAAGTAGTTAATAAAATCCAATAATTAGAAAACCAACAATTAATAGAATTAATGACACATAATAGAAATGTAAGTAATTAGTAAAATCCAATAATTTAAAAAAAAAAAACAAACAATTAACACAAGAAACATTAAAATATATGCAACATACTCGAAGCGTCCCACCCCAAAGTCCGTGAATTATTGCTCTGATACCATAATGTAACGCCCCGGATTTTTAATCCAAAATGTTATTTAAAAAAATACTTATTGTTTAGAAAATTTACGAATTTTTTTTTTTTGAATACTTAGCATTTATTCATTTAAATAATTAGTAAGAAAACACGTTATTTAATATCATTAAGAAAATATTTATTCAAAATTTAAAACAAAGTAAAGGCAATTATTCCTAACGGAAGGGAACCACTTCCGTATTTCTAAAATTCTAGTACATTTTAAAAGTTTGTGACAAAAGATTAAAAAGAACTTAGAAATATTGCGACAATTCTATTATTATAAAATTGTCTCGAAAAACCCATTTTTACCCCACGTTCGCCGAACATCAATACTCATTAACTACTCTTGAATCTCCGCGAACTTATTAGTACCTAAAATGTTGTTGTAAGGGTCAGTTTTATTCCATCATCCACATCAAACCAAAGCTAAACATATGAAAGAATAACACAAAACATATAAAAGTAAAAACTTCCAATTTAAAAGAAAAAAATGCGCAAACCGGTAAATTGTATATCAAACATATGCATAATGCATGCTCCTAAAACTATATGATCCGGATATCAACCTGCCACTAAGGCAACTTCCACACAGAAAGGTCACCCATACCAATGGGGAAATCAAACCTGCCACTAAGGCAACTCCCATGAAGATGCATATGCCATGTCATGATGATATAGTATCAAACACATATGTTCCCACACAGCCCACTAAGAATCATGTCATATGCATTCAAAATTACTTTTCAAAATCATCTCTTATTCACATATAACTAAGAACACATACAACACATCCTTATCATGAGTATCACATAATCATAGACAAATAATCATAAAAATTATGACTTTCACCACATACACATAAAAATAAAAACTTTATATCATATAGGCCATAAAAATTAACACTTTAACATATATGACAAGAAAATTCAAACTCCAATTCATATACATAATAAAAGTTAAAACTTTATCACATATAAGGTAAAAATTCAAACTTTATTTCATATTCATCGTAAAACTACAATTTTATCACACATAGCATAAAATTTCATACTTTACTCCATAGAAGTCATGTATTACAATTCAATCTCAACAAAAATTAGGGTTCTATTATTTTAATCCATTTATCTACATTTATTCCTTCTAAAATCAAAGTAATCACGATTATTTATTTCATCTCATCCAACCAACGGCCTAACTATGATTTGTGTGGGGAAAAGCCCTTACCTTGGCCGCTTTTCTTCCTAGTTCAAAGCTTTAAGCCCCACGGAGTTGTTCACAAGGAAAAGAAGTTCCATGCTTGGAGACACGAAGAAAATGAGGTGTGAAGGTGATGGTGGCTAGGGTTTCAGAATTCTTTTTGTTTCTTATTAGTGAGTATAAAGAAATTGTGGACTTAGGGAAATTTAAAGTGGAAATTGTTGGTTAGATAATGTTGGGCCTAAATGAAGAATAAGAGGGATAAAATGTCACTTTTTTTTTTTTAACCTTGATCACAAAACCAAACCACAAACACATAGCCCATATTTATACTCATTCAAGTGGGTTGGGTCACACTAAGCCTCAAACCCTTAGCCCAAATTTTTCTTGCACTAGGAAAACACATCTACATATAATATATCTCTACTTAAATATATATATATATATATATATATATATTATATTTAAACTCCCCATTTAAATAATTCTTACTAATAACTTTATCAACTACAAAAATCGAACAAGGCAAATAATTATCACACATAATTTAATATTGAATAATATTGATAGGTTCTAATTATTTTTAAATAATAATTTAGAGGATGTTACAATACCACCTACCACACAAACTTCCTTCAAGTTTAGTGCTTCATTTCCGGAGTCACGTCTCCAACAAAAATCCAATTTGAATTTCATTCGCTGGTTAAGACCTACATTTATCTCATTCCTAACACCTTAAATACACATTTCACTAGTCAATTTTTTTTACATACCTTGCAACTCTGGGCAAACCAGAAAATAATTTTCCTCTATCTGCTGCCAACATTCATTCTGATACTTCTCAATTTCGCTGTGTCCTTTATTTGCAGCTTGATGATTATCTTTTCATTATGACAGGTCAAACACATTGTATTCACTCCATCGCTTTTCCATTTATACAAACCTTAAATGTCTACGTCGAACCTTAATACATCTTCATTATTTCGAAATCATTACTTAGCTTACTCTTGTATGTCTTTTTCCAAAAATTGCTCTCTTCTTTGATAGCCACAATCGGTACACCCCATAGTGCGTCACATCCCAAAAATCATCCAACTTAACTTGATTCCCTTTTTGTCTTTCCTCTTACTATTAAACTTTTCTTCCTTCAGATAAGCTTGTCATCCTGGTCATTAAGAATTCCTCAACAAAATCTTAATTCCTCTAAAGTTTCACATTTCCTATGAAATATTCTACATCTGAAATATATCTCAAAACACTTTTCATCTCTACCGTCATTCAACCATCCATGTGGTCAACACCTAGAGTCCTTTATTTTTCTTAGCTCGTCTGCCGTCATACTTCTTCTAGCTTCATTATAATGATTTTAATAATTCAAGCCTTATTAGTTCTTACCAAACTTTTTCATTCCATGCTCAATTCTTCCCTACCAAACAAACATTTAACTCATTTGATTGACGAACACAATAACGTACCCCTATGACATGCCTTCAAGTAGTGCCTTTGAATTCATTAGCGTACTCTTCTAATAACAATGTCTGATTTTCGGATGGATAATTCATTTCATGAATCCTTAATTGACATAAGCTACATACCCATGTGCTGCTCCAACAAGTTTCATTGCACGTTTTCCAAAATTTGGTTCACTCGCTAGATTTTCTTATTCATTCTCAACCTTCACCAAGGTACCAACTAAAGGAATCTCGACAATTGAACAACCTAAAGAATAATCATCTTTAACCTCATCCTCATAACTTAGTAGTAAAGTATTTCCAAGACCCACATATCTTCCTCGTCTATCTAGTATCTGAAACACTCATTTCAAATCTTAACGCTTGGCTTCCCAAGAACAACAACTAAACCATAAATCATTTGTTACATTTCTTCCTATTCACTTTATGTCATTGAATAAAATTATAAATTCTGATCCTTGAAATCTTCGAATACTCATTACACTGTTCAAATTTATCCATTTCATCTTAAGATACAACATAAGGTCTTATTCATCATTGACTCTAACCGCCTTAGTAATCTTACTAATGAAAACTCTTCTAATCATAACACAACATTATTAGTAAGCCTTCAAACACTTCCATCCATAACATGAATTATTTATCACTTGTCTACCTCAACTCCCTCGATCATACAAGTTTAAGGTGTCACTTGGTCCTCCGTCCAACCTCGTGGATTTTAAATTGTTGGCTTTAGGATCAACCATCTTAGGGTCCCAAATCAAATCTTGATTAATCCTTCTAACTTATCAAAATATTCTCACTCTCCTAGTGTATACTATCCTTTAATAGACACTCCAAGCTTACATTGTAACAATCTCTAAGTATTCATGTACTCTGTACTTCCAATTCCACTTAATAGTAATATGCGGTTCAGTACATCAAGGCTCAACTCCTTATGCTTACCGAAACACCACTCAAAATTCACACTTACGCGTCAATAGTTTCATCTACAATCACTATTCATAGTTATTATCTCCTAAACCACACACAGATTGGTTACTTACCAACAAAATATATAGTCTCACTCCTATAATTGTCATGAGATTCATACTTAACAATCTAAGTCACGAATCTAGTTTAACTCGTATGCTCGGCCTTACCCCTCAAGGTATCGACTATTCCTCACAGCGTCCTTTGCCTAACCAAGGTAATATTCACCCCTCATGTGTAGCGCACCTTAACTTCAACACAAGCCTCTTTAGTTGACACCTGAGCACCAGATGTTATTCCGAATGGAAGCCTCGTCTTCTCAACAATTCTATGGTGTTTACATCTCTTTGACAGTTATCAAACTTCATCCAGTCTCGTCATGAAATCTACCGAGAAAACATCTAATACTTTTCTTAAAAATGAATTCTCCACTTAGATCTTTACTTGAAGTCCCCTATTCGTCTCACACCAATAACATCTTCGAGTTAACACCAATAACATAGCCTCTATATCCTTGGAATCACTTCATAAATCCCATGCCGTCATGATCCGCTTCAACCCTGTCTTTCCCAACCGATACATTTCAGGAATTCAGAGACACTCATCGACCAAAGATGACTAATGTTCTATGGTTTAACTACTCTTCCAACTAAAGGGCCACAAGGCACCCTGTTTCGTATAAGAAACAATAAACTAATTAAGCACATCATGCTTGACCCAAGAAACCAAAACACAACGTACGCGTGGACTCCAGTCACTTGATACCCCTAACCTCGACCCTTGATCAGCTTAGGACACCCAACTCACAGCCCCAAAGAAATTTAAAAGCAAAGCTCTGATACCACAATTGTAAAAGCCCGATTTTTCACCAAAACGCGTGTGTATTTTTTTTTTAAATAAGTAAATAAATGAGTAAATACTTTTGGATGAAATATTTAATGTCGTAACACAACGACAAAATCAACATAATTTACGGCAGCGGAAATAAGTTTAGAATTTACAGATCCAAAGTATTTAAACGTTTCCAAGTCATATCAAAAGTTTACAGGGACCCATCAAAATAATAAGTCAGGCTGACAATATAGGTATAGTCTTCCCAAATAAATATTTACACAACCAAAAGAAAGACTTCTAGATCCTATACAGTCGCCTAGTCTGATCATGCTACCAAAAAGCTATACAGCTCGGGTGACCTCCACGCGCCCAACTCAAAACTCCTGACCCAGCTCTGATCAGGCATCGCTAACTACCTTCCCCTCTCCAGGTTTCTACCCGGAAGGACGATCCTGAATCTCATCTGAGGGCAAAGCCCAGATTTCCACAAAATTGTAAAGGGTCACCAATCCGAAATTAACAAATACCACATAGCATTCAATTTTAAATGCACAAAATCACCTTTCAACTTAGCATGCATCTAGAAAGGGTTTGCATATGTTAAACATGCATAAACAAGGTTGAAAAATGATGTTTTGGACCAAACAACACTGTTGCATTCGAATACACCCTATGTGAAGTCGAATACACTTGCGAAAACAGCAGAAAAACAGCAAAAACAGCACTGACAGCACTATTGTATTCGAATACAGCCTGTCTATATTCGAATACAGCATTCCATTCAACGGTATTCGAATACAGCACCTAGTGTAGTCGAATACACTTCAAAAAAATCAAGTCAGTAGCTAATTTAATCATCTGTATTCGACTACAAAACAGGTGTAGTGTGTAGTCGAATACACCTGTCAAAACAGCAGAAAATTAGTTTTTAACCCTTTCAAAAACATTCCAACACTTCCAAATTCATTCCAACACTTTCAACGCCAATTCAATCAATCACAAACACCAACACAACACAAATCACTCATCACAATCAAGTACGCATATACAAACATCATAACATGTCAAACATGACTCGCGTGCCAAGCACCCTAATGCAATGCGTATATGCCAATGCACATGATTCCGGAATATCATCAAATCCTCCTCGAAGGGGCGTAAATCATAATTGTACAGCCTCTCACAGACTAGTACTAATTACCAAGGTGCAGTCTCTCACAGGCTAGCACGATTTACTAATGTGCAACCTCTCACAAGTTAGCACGACGCGATAATCCATGTAAGGGTAAGATGAACCATCCAATCACGTGGAATCATCCCCCATACGGATAAGATGAACCATCCAATCACGTGGAATCATCCCGTGGCCCATCCGGTCACCACTATCACCGACGCGATAATCCCCGTAAGGATAAGATGAACCATCCAATCACGTGGAATCATCTTGTGGCCCATCCGGTCACCACTATCACCGACGCGATAATCCCCGTAAGGATAAGATGAACCATCCAATCACGTGGAATCATCTCGTGGCCCATCCAATCACCACTATCACTACTATGAAATGCATGAGCATACTCTGACTCTAGACACCACAATCATTAAGTAAATGCAGCTATTAAAAGATTCCCCATTTTTAATGCTCATTTAACACTAATGATTCTCAAATTTAACACAGAGCATACTCAATGCATACAATCCTCAAATCACATGAAATTGAATTCACAAATCATATTGAATTCAAATCACCACATACACAATCTCATCAATTCATACCAAATCAGAATACACACATAATTTGCATTTATTCAAATTCCCACATCTTGAAACATAAAGCAAATATCCACATTCATAAAGTTACCCATAAACACATCAACCATACCAAGTAAAAATTACCATCACCCACACCTCAAAACTCATTAAATTCAATTTCACCATTTACCCACAAAATGCATTAACTTCATTTCTCACAACAATACACCTTAACCCATCAAATTTATTTTCCAAAATTTTCAATCATAACACTCCAAATCAAAACTCGAAATTGTTAAACATAAACCACCAAATGTCTTTTCCACAACTCACATAAATCCCATTAAATTCCTTTTCCCCAAATTCACACATAACCTCCATCAAAACAAACCCCACAAATACACATATAGAGTCCTATATGCAAGCTAAAAATTGGAAGGAGCCCTTACCTCGACGGTAGCTCGAACGGCCGATTACGGCACCGCGATAAAATTTCGGTAAAATTCCCGCTTCACACATAGCTGCAAAAATTAGTTCCCAAGCACCGCAACGTGATCACGATCAACTTTCTCTTCAGTCGTGTCGCGAGGTAAAGCTTGGATCTAGGTGATATGTGAGGATTTGTATGTGGGGTTTTTGAAAAACAAAACAAAGGAAAGAAAGAGAAGATGGAGTAGTGCACCCGGGCAGAGGAAAATGTTTCCTTACTTTTTTCCTTTCCTTCCTTTTCTTTCATATATATATATATATATATATATATATATATATATATATATATACTAATATACATATATAAATATATAAATATCCCAAACCAACCAAAACAAATACTCTCACACACACCGCAACAATTTTGATAAAAATATCCATTCTCATTGCAACTCAATTGATAGGTAAAATTTTCTGCAACTATAGATATTTTTAACAAGATTGTTCGGTAATAAATTTTCCGCAACGTAATTAAATTATTTCTCGCCAAATAATTTAAAACGGGACCCACAAAATATTTGTGGCATTTTAACATCCAAAATACCAATAAAACTGGCTAAAAAGCCTCATAATTCAACTTGAAAGCACCCGGAAAAACAAAAAGTACATTTTAAAATTAAGGGTATTACAATGTCGCCACATACTCTAAATAGGTAAGGGTCATACCACAAGAAATGTCTAGCATGAGTAACTAATTTCTTCTTTTGCTGATGGGAAAAGTGAAGGGAAAAAACCTTACCAACCAGGTAATTAATAATATCAGCAAACCAAGAAGTATTAAAAATAGCTAAAAGCTTATCATGAGGGAACATTTCCTTGATCTCCCCATCATTTGAGGGTTGCATCACACTATGGTTAAGTCTAGAGAGATTTTCAACTACAAAGTTCTTAGAACCTTTCTTTTCTTTAATCTCTAAGTCAAACTCTTTCAACTACAATCCACCAAATTAACCAGGGTTTTGCATCCTGTTTTCCAAGCAAATATCTAATGGCATCATGGTTACTATAAACAATTACTTTAGAAAGAATGAGGTAATGATGGAATTTTTCAAATGAAAATACTACAACGAACAACTCTTTCTCTATAGTGGTATAATTTCTTTGGGGATCATCAAGAATGCAATAAGCATCATAAATGGTGTAAAATACCTTATTATTTATTTGCCCCAAGACTTCCCCGTCATTGGTATCACTAGCATCACACATAATCTCAAAGGAGAATGACCAATCAAGGGACACAACAATCAGGGCACTAATTACTTTATCCTTTAAAGAGTAAAAAAACTTTTAAACATTTGTCATAAAAATCAAAATTGGCCTACTTAACTAAAAGGTTTGTCTTAGGTTTTGCAATTTTTTGAAAAATCTTTAACGAACCTTCTATTGAAACCATCATGCCCTAAAAAACAATGCACACCTTTCACATAATTTGGACGGGGAAATTTAACAATTACCTCCACCTTAGTAGGATCTACCTCAATGACTCTGAATTTTCTAAACTCTAATTTTCTAAGCTCTTTACACGTGAAGAACTTATATTATGATTGATTTCATTCCTTTATTCATATTTGTAGTTTGCCTTCTCATTGTTCAAAGACGTTCCAAAGAAATTGAAAATATAAATGCCCCTTTCGTAATCTATCTTGTAGTCCAAAGTATCAAGATTTCAAGAATATATTTGTTAATTTTTTTGTTGAGAAACTCATGTTCTATTAAAATCCTAAAAAAACTTAAAAAATGCAGTGTAAAAGGATATTCATTAAGGAAGATAATTACTCGATAGAGGTGAGTGAATTATAATTGGTTTTGATTAAAGGTTTGAAGTTCGGAAAAAAAAATAATGGGTTGTGTGGAAGTGAAAAATTGTGAAAGAGTTTATGAGAAACTGTTGGAAATGATGATGAAATTAATGGAAGATTGTTGGAAATAATGGTGACATTAATGAGCTATTGTGGTTGTCAATTGAAAAAATTATAAGTCCCACATAGGAGGGATATCACACACTAGTAAGGTATATAAGGTGGAGGTATGTACCTTGGGGTGTGCCCCAAGGGGTACCCCAATTTTGTGAAGAAGGAAGAATGCATGCAAAGTTGAACACCACACGCACGCGCGCGCGCTGTCGCCACTGTCTGGCCGGCCGGCTCGGCTCGTGCTCGGGCTCGGGACTGGGCCTTGGCTTTGGTTTTGGTCTTGGTCTTGTGGTGTATTATTTAATTAATTTTAAAATTGAATGATTGCGTTTTATCTCTGATTGTTGCATTAATTACGTGACTTCCCTCCACCGAGTCTACTTGATGATCTGATCCAGTCTTCCCTTTTGCCCGGTCAAAACCCTAAACCTTGGTGCCACGTAACTGCTGTTGCTCGGTCAAAATTCAAAGTCAAAACCCTAGTGCACGTTGTGGCAGTCAAAGGCGCACGTTTCCTGATAGTGGCAGTCAAATGCGCACGTTTCCTAATAGTGGGGAGCGCACGTTTGGTGACTCAGAGCTAATGGATCGCACCGTTTTCTCTGGTGCAGTTGCAGAATTCCTCTATAAATAGAGGGCTCTCCTCAGTTGGAAAAGCACACCAAAAAGCACTCCACTTCTGAGGCTTTTCTCTCTTCTCCCACGTTCTTACTTCTTTTTCTTTTTCTTGAGTGGCCTTTGTGCCATATTACGAGTGGTAGTCGTTAGACTGCCATATTGACGGTGTAATTCTAGAACGGTTTTCTACGGTGCAATAGAACACCGATACAATGATCTGGGCTGTTTTATCCTGGGGACTTCGTGGTTTATAGTCTGCCTTGCACCATTTGGGCAGTGCCTCGAAACGTCTTAAAGAGAGCGACCTAGTCCGTGACTCAACCCAATAATATTTTCGGTGGCTTAAATTATTTTTCAAACTTTTTCGAAATTCAAAAATAACATAAACATTTCCTGAAGACAAGTATACATATCAAGAAGATAAAAAAGGTAAAACTAGAAATCAAAACTATTAGTATTAAGGAGCATTGAATTTTCATTGTCTACTTTTCATCTTTTCCAAAATGTTTATTTGACTCGACAAAATGCACCCATAAAAAAGTGAAAATATAAAACTTATCGTGAAATGGAAAGGTGTAAGGTAAAAGTTATCGTGAAGCAAACTATAAAATGATGCCGTACACGAAATGGTAATTTGTACACTATTTGAATTGACTAGAAAAGACCAAAAAGAGATTTGAGAAGAAGACCATATAATGTAAAACCACAAATAATATAATATCAAGAATACATGTAGTGTTACAAGAACAAAACTCACACCAAAAGAATTGAATAATAACATATAAGACAAAAACAAAAGAATATAGTCCTCAAGAGAAGTTATACTAAGAAAGTGGTGAAAAACCATATATTTTTTAGAAGCAAAAGATTTGATATATACAATGCTATACAGACCTATAATGAAGAAGGCATACAGATAGGATTATAGTTTACAACTATTTGAAACTAACTCATAAGTTTCAATGGATTAACCTAGTCTCTGAATTTAACTTTTACTTAAATTTTTAATACATCAAGCCTTACTACATCATGACTAATAAATAAAACCTAAATTAATCCTTCAACATCAAGCTGCTACAAAACTACCTCTAGCTGTTAAATTTTAAAATAAATGGGGTGGGAAACAAATCCCAGTGAGTTCAAAAATAAGGGAAAGGGTAGTAAAAATAACCCTCTTAAGTAGGCTAAGAACAAGAAATGATACGCTCTTTATGCAATAAAACACTTTCATGAAATTGTGTCAATTGACACCTGATTCTGATTTAATAATTCTTGAAATACATGATTGAAAGTTTTCCTAAGAGTATGGAAAAGTTGTCCAATTGTTTTAATGTGGGTCACCAAAACAATTGAACCTAAATGGTAAAGTTGGCTTGGCCACAACTCCAACCAGCGTCTCGATTATCCTTCATTTACCTATTGTTTCATGCCTGAAACAACCCCATCAAATGTCCCACCATGACTTGTGTAAGACCCTTAGTTTTAATTTGTAATTTTTGTATTTTGGTGTTGAATTATGAGGCTTTTTAGCCAATTTTAATGGTATTTTGTGTGTTAAATGCCAGAAATATCTTTTTGAGACCGTTTAAAATGATTTGGTGAGAAATAATTTATTTACGTTACGAAAAATTTAATACCGGACAATTTTGTTAAAAATATCTCTCGTTGCTGAAAATTTTATTTGTCAATTGAGTTGCGACGAGAGTAGATATTTTTATCAAAATAGTTTGAGATGTGAGTGAAGTGATGTGTGTAAGAATATTTAGATATTTGTTGGTTTGGTTTAATTATAATATATATATATATATAATATTATGATTGTAAGTAATATATATATTAGTTAGCAAGTTAGCAAGTTAGTTTAAGTAATATATATATATATATATATATATATAGTATAAGTAAGTTTATATATATATATATATATATATATATATACACGTGAGAGGCAAGGCGTGAAAAACAAGCAGAGAGAAAGCTGAAACCATTCCGAAGCGAGAAAACTTCTTCTTTCTTTCTTTCTTTCTTTCTTTAGTTTACAAAAAAAACCAAAACCGCACTTCTCACCTAGATCTAAGCTCCATCTTGCGACGTCGCGAACAAAATTTTTACCGGAATTAATCGCGGTGCCGTAATCGATTGTTAGAGCTACCGATGAGGTAAGGGCTCCTTCCAAATTTTTTAGTTTGCATATAGGGACTCTATATGTGAGATTAATGTGGTTGATTTTGTTAGTAATGGTTAACAAAACAAAAGAAATTGATTTTTGACGTGTTTGAGTTACGTAATGAGTTATTTTCAAATAAATGAGTTTGAATTGAAGTTGAAATTTTAAAAAGAAAAAGTTTAGAGTATTTTATTAACTCGAAATTTAGGTGCTTTAGTAGTCGAGTGTGCGTATGTGTGATTTGGACAATATTTGTTTTATTTAGTTTTAACTGAATAACGTAGATTATTTGGTTTTAATAGTTTGGTACGTGAGAAAGATATAATTTTGGGAATTTTGTTGTGGTTGGATAAATTTTAGTTGTGAACAAATTGTTATAAATATTTATGTTTATGTAGTTAGCTCCTTGAGTCTCGAAAAGGAATCGAGACCGTTGGCACCAAGTTAGCGGTGGGGAGAACTCTTATATATTAATGTTGTTGTGGTGATTCAAGTTTGGTGTGGTTTATGTGTTCATAATTAATATCATGAATTTTTGAGATGTGATTTATGTGTGGATTTTGTGGAAAATGAATTGATGAAATTGGTAGTTTATGTTTGAGAATGTGGAGTTTTAAATTTGGTGATTTATGGTTGAAAATTTTGGAGATTAAATTTGGTGGTTGATGTGTTCATAATTAATATTATGAATTTTTGAAATGTGTTTTATGTGTAGATTGGTGGAAAATGAATTTAATGTGTTTATGGGTGAAATTGTGGAAGTTGAATTTAATGTGTTTGAGGTGTGGGTTGTGGTGATTCATGTTAGGGGTGATTAATGTGTTCATAATTAATATTATGAATTTTTGAGATGTGTTTTATGTGTGGATAGTGTGGAAAAATGAATTGATGTGGTTTGTTGTGAATTGTGGGATTATGAGTAAATATATTTGAATATGCTCTGTGTTGAATTTGAAAAATCATTAGTGTTAAATGAGTATTAAAAATGGGGAATCTTTTAATAGTTGCATTTACTTAATGGTTGTGGTGAAAAGAGTCAGAGTATGCTCATGCATTTTCATAGTACACGGTGGTCGTGGTGGGTCATGGTGATAGTGGTGACCGGATGGGCCACAGGATGATGCCATGTGAATTGTTGGTTCATCTTATCCTTACGAGGGTTATCGTATCGTGCTGATCTGTGAGAGATTGCACTCTAGAATGTGTTGATATGTGAGCGATTGCACTCTAGAAAACAGTGTAGGGCCTGTGATAGGCTACACTTTAGTAAATCGTACTAGCCTGTGAGAGACTGCACCTCGGTAATTAGTACTGGCCTGTGAGAGAACGTACAATTATGATTTACGCCCCTTCGAGGAGGGTTTTGGTGTGGAATTCCGGAATCATGTGCATTGGCATATACGCATTGCATTACGGTGCTTGGCACGCGAGTCATGTTTGACATACTGTGATGGTTGTATATACATACTCGGTTGTTGTTTGTAGTTGTGCCGTAATTGATGAGTGTGATTGATTGATTTTGTGTGGTAAGTGTTGAATGATTGCGAAACGTTTTCGAAACTGAAATCTTCAAATTTTAGCAGTTGTATTCGACTACAAGCAATGTGTAGTCGAATACAGATATTCAATTTTGCTATTGACTTGTGAAATAGCACTGTATTCGAATACAAGGATGCTGCTGTATTCGAATACGACAGTGCAGTTTGTTAAAAACTTCATTTTTCAACTTTGATTATGCATGTGTGGCATATGAAAACCCTTTCTAGATGTATGCTAAGTTGAAAGGTTGTTTTGTGCATTTAAAATTTAAATGCTTTGTGATATTTGTTAATTTCGGTAGGTGACCTCTATAATTATTGTGGAAATCTGGGTTTTGCCCTCATATGAGAATCAGAATCGTCCTACCGGTTAGTACCCTAGAGATGGGAACGGAGTTAGACTTACCTGATCACTGCTGTGTCAGAAGGATTTATGTGGGGCGCGTAGAGATCACCTGAGTTATAGTTTTTTGTAGCATGATCACATTAGATGGCTGTATAGGGGCTAGATGTCTATCTATTGTGGTTGTATTTATTTCATTCTGGAAGACTGTACCTATACCATATATTGTCAGCTTGACTTTTATTTTGATGGGTCCTTGTACTACTTTTTGATGTGACGTGGAGAAGTTAAAATTCTTGGGGCAGTGCTTTTGTACAGCTGTCTGCCGAGAATACCCCAGGGGTATGAGCTACGTTGGATAGGTCTCATAGCCCCGATGTATTTTTTTGTTGTAAATACTTTGGATTTTCATTTCAAAACCGTTTCCGCTACTTGTATATATTGTTGACTTTTGTCGTTGTGATACGACTTAAATATTTTATCCAAAGTTATTTCTCTCTTTATTATGAATTTGAATTTGTTTAAAAAAAAAATTCGGGCTGTTACAACTTGGGCCATGAATGCCATGAATTTATATGAATGAGATGTTATGTCATACTTACATTATGTTCCCAATTGCTTAAGGTAACACAATTTAACTCATATAAAATAAATTTCAACACCCTAATTCAAAGGCAAAAACAGGACCTGAGGCAAAATGTTCAAGACATTTTACCAGAGGCAAATATCACAAATTCACATACGTATTAGAGACAGCAGCAGTAACGAGTAGAAATCATGCTCGACAAGGGTATTAACCTTAAAACATGGTATGGACATGTAGCTAAACATTCTTAACATATAAATCAATTCTAAAACATCCCACAATTAGAGTTTACAAACATGCATATACCTTTTATATGAATTTTTGAAAATTCCCTATATGCTTAACCTTTTCTTTTCCTCACTCATTCTTATATACTAAATTTGATAGAAGGTTACAACCGAATTAATTAAATATCGGATTTATTGTTTGTATTTCTTCGATAGTATATTATCATAAATAAGTCAAAGTCTTCTTGGATAATATATTATCATAAAAAAGTCAAAGTCAATGCTATGATTTGGAAAATATAAATTTTGAGATAATTAAACATAATTAATTTAATTTCAAATAACTTATCCTTCTTATTCTATTATTCAAGTAAAATCATGGAATACTTCTGTTTCAACAACGTAAACAAACAAATAAAAGGTAAAAACTGTTTTTTATTTATTTTATTGTAGAATATAATGCAATGAAATAAGGCGACGCTATATATTTAAAAAGTATGTCAGTAGTAAATTATGTTAAAGAGTTCTCTCTGAAAAATCATGGCATTTCAATTGTTTTTATGCACGAGTTCTTTCTGTTTGGTTTTTAAAAAAAAAAAAAGAAAAAAGAAGAAATGTCTTTAGTA
The DNA here is from genome assembly GCA_037974755.1 of Cicer yamashitae. Taxonomy (NCBI): domain Eukaryota; kingdom Viridiplantae; phylum Streptophyta; class Magnoliopsida; order Fabales; family Fabaceae; genus Cicer; species Cicer yamashitae. The sequence goes on from JBBPBQ010000003.1 coordinate 17,398,269, forward strand.
AATAAGGAAAGAGAATTCTTATTCTTTGACATAATTTACATATCCGAGACATGTGAATTTAACGAAAAAATAATTAAAATGTGGAGTAAAATTTATTATAGCATATTCGAATTTCTATTAAAAAAACTACATGACTTAAAAAAAAATGGAAATAAGGGAAATTATTATTAATAACAAAGATACTAGTGATTATTTTATACCTATCTAATGCGAGATTTGAATAATATTAATTCTTTGTGAATATATGTGAAACTCTTACCACTAGTGTAACAACTCGTCGCTACTTACAGCACTATTATTCCCCATCTTTTCGCCCCCCTTCCACCCCAGTTACCAACACTATTATTCACAATCTTCTCATCTCCCGTCCCTAGTTACCGGTACTATTATTCACAATATTTCCGCCCCTCTTCCACCCTTGTTACCGAAATTATTATTCACAATCTTTTCATCTATATTCACAAAATTATAAATTAGCGACTCTCTACTTTCTGTGAGAATGGAACCTGATATCTAAGGGATAAGTACATTTGTTTATTACTTTCACTACCAATTGAACTCGGTACCTAGAAATTACCTACTTTAAATTCCCTGAATGTTGGCATCAAAGCCACTGATTAAAAACAACCTGGATGAATCGATAAAGACAAAATAAAGTCGATCCAAAGATAAAATCAAGATCTAAAGAAGGCTTAAAACTAATCAAGATCGAGCAGGTTTATTATTGTATTTGTTTTCTAAGATGATATCCTGGGTATTTTTGGAAGAATGCATGAGTTTGTGGGATGAGTTGCTGGGCTTGGGATGAATTTATGTCTTTTTTTCCTACGGATTTAAGATAAAAATCCGAAGGAACACACGTTACATGTGGATTTCCTGGCGAAACCATATCCCCACGTAAAACCTTCGTGGATAATTGTTTCATGAGGATTTCTGAATACGCCGGTAACGTACCTACGGATAAATCCACAGGAAAAGTAAATAAATTCCGCAGCAAGTGTGAAGTAAACTCAAGTTTTTTACGACTTTTCATGCAGAAATATCTACAGTATTGTTCCTACAAATCTCTTTCGAATGCAAATCCGCAGGTATAGCCACCTCAAATTTTGCGCTAAAATACTTTTCGTTTGAAAATCCGCAGGTGATTTCGCATCAAAATTATTTTCAAAGTAAAATCCGCAGGATATTCAACTATTGCAATACTCCTAAACAAAATTTATATCATGTTCACAAATCATAACTAAGTTTAGATACTGGTGTAGAGATCCCTAAAGCTATTTCATATCAAACATTCCAATCAACACACACAATGTTGAACTTGAATGAAGCTTTTCACCAAAGCTTCCATTTTCCAAAGCTCATTTGTGAAATCAGCATTGACCTCTCATTCTCATAATAATCTGCAGGAAGAAAAGAAACCAGAAGAATATTATTACACTTGGAAGATTCTGCTACATGCTTCTCTGACAAAAACTGATCAGCAGCAAAATTAACTGTGCTTACTGTCAATCTCCCTGAGATTACAAATGGCAGCATCAAGTTCTGCCCGCATTGCATCTCTAGAAACCCGCAACACGTCTTTGGAGGACTTTGAGGGGCAGCAACAGCATGAAGAACTTGGTAAATTGGGCATAGAAGGTGGGTTATAGCTATAAAGTGCTTGTCTATTGAAAACACATCCAATTGAAAAACACCACCACATCAAGTTGTGTAAAAAGCAATTCAAAATCGACAATATATATATCACTTCAAATGTAAATCAATTACATGGAACAAGCATTTGCGTATATTAAGTGATGATGTGTCAATTGTTAAATGATTTAGCCAACAGAGCAATTGTAAATGAAGTCTACACAAAAATTTTTCAAGACTGATAACTGGATCCTTGGAATCCAATGGATAGAATAAAGCAGCATCAATTATCTTTTCTCTAAAGAAAGAACTCTCCAAGATCGCTACAACGTGCTTATTTTAACCACATATTAATCTTTCCGAGTTATCAAATGACAACAATACAACTAGAATTACTTCAGGAAATGAAAAACAAAGAATTTCTCCAACAAAACTTGTAGTTATATGTACTGGCACTGGATTTCAAAAAGGATGTTTCTCAAATGAGAACCTAACAATTCCAAGTCTAAAACAAAAAGTCACAGGAGAACATATTAGAACTCATTTCAGACAAGCATCAGTATTTCACTATGGCTGAGAATCCTCTCTCTTTCCTTGCTAGTACTAAAAAAGATTAAAAACAATTAAAGCTCATAACTCAAGAGAAGCCCTTACCAAGCTTCTGAATAGCACAGTACAATTTTCTTCTGGATCCAACAACATTAATCCTCTCATGTTTACCTGAAATGAATATAAAAGACTATTAAATAGGGAAGAGGTTTGGAAGCTACTGCCAGTCGGCCACGATTTCTAAGAAAGAACACTTTTATTAAGAAATACTGAGTTAAATAAATTTGATACATAAAGTATTTGTTCAAAACTGAAACAAGGGAAAACTAATGACTTGAAGATAAACTATGAGCTGAATTGAACAATGATGGTGATTCTGTCATTCTAATTCCTAAACAAAATTGCAAATGTATATATCCCAAATTTAGAAAGGAATTCATGCTATGAATGAAGTTTAGCTCATTGGTTGCACTCTTTGTTGAAATGTATATATCCCAAAGTCACCAGTATTATTAGTATAACCATTGCCATAGCCAAGACACAAACAACAACAATTAAGAATAAAAAATTTGGTCTTCAATCAATATTTAGAGAAAAAGAGGAAATACCATCTTAGCTCTAAATAGAACTAGGAGCAGCTTTATGCACCAAAAGTAGAACAAAACTCCACGAGGTTTTTTTCACAACTATCCTATTGAACTGAAAGAACACCACAAAAAACCACAGATATTAACATCTATATAAACCTATATTTTGAAGCATGTTGTGAGACCGGACTATCTTATACTGACCAAAAACCTTGCAAATAAATAATGTAGTGCTAGACAAACATTAGCCAGTACCTAAAAGTCCAACAAAACCAAGCTAAACAAAACAGAAAAGTGGAAAAACACCTGCCAAATTATTGAAATTGGGTTAAACAATTTGGTTTATACTCTACATCAACACTCCTGCACTCACGTTAAAATGCAGAATAAAGGACAGACCCAAATTCCAAATTCAAACCTCTCTTATTATTATTTAGTGAACAGTGTCTTATATTAATTTAGAGATAGAATTAATAATTAGCATCAATTTGGCAAGTAGAAATAGATAAAGTTAAAGCTGAATGCTGGTGAATTACAAGAAAGTCCCCGTATACTAGCAAGCTAGCTAGCTTATAGATGTGGTGCAAAAATTACAGTAAACAAAATGCATTGCTATAGTGAAAAGAAAATGAAAAGATTGTTGTAATTAAAGGAGTCCTCACGCGTGTACTCTGTTACTAGTACAGCTAATACGTACATAGAAACGTTACATTACATTCAGCAATAATAACAAAGAGAGAGATGTTTGGTAAAGAGTGTTGACATATCATAAACATAATCCAATTTTAGCAGAATGTTTGCTGGATTTGTTGAGCAAGTTCATCCGCACTCAGTTGGCATTCAATTCCAATCTATATCAAATTAAATTAATACAACAAAAGTACTATTAGAAACCAATGTCATATTAAGCTCTCTTATTATTATTTTCCTTTCACTAAAATTTTTTTCATTACTAATGATTGATTAAGGACTCAGAATCATATGTATACTATTCTTATCTAGTTCATTGCCATAACTTTGCCATGAATTACCATACATGAATTTAGAAATGGCAATAATAATTGATATGGACATTTGAATCAGCTTCAATACCTCTATGCAAGTTGTAGTGACTCTAATATGGGCAACACAAACACTAGAGTTTTATCCTGCATTTCCCACAAAAGAAAAATATAGAGATAAATTAATAGAAAATATCAGGTATCCTTCCACTAAATGAGTCAAATCTTTTTACACGCCTCCTGATGTACATCAGCATCCTGTTATCTACAGAAATTTGAATAGTTAAGTGCAGGTGTAGCCAATGCACCCCCGCTACTAAATATTTGGAGATTGAAACATTAAATGCTACTTAATTTGATATAGCAACATACATGACTCTATCATTGAAGATAAAAAGAAAACGTATTATTGACTGAAATAAGAACTATTACAAAGAGTGATCTTTATAATCCCAGAGCAAGTGTTCCTTCAGAAAGACATTCCCTCTGCCAACTGACTATAAGTTTACAAGGTGATACGTAAATGAATCCCCCTAATCACTACCCTCCTAGTTCTCACTCATTTATTCACACTCTCCTAAAAGAATTTGTGACAATTTTTTTCTCAATTTGTTTGAGAATTGGTGTTGGTTTATTTCCCTACATTGACAATAACTTTTAAGTTAGTTTGATTTTGGTTGATGGCAGTACAATCTTCCTCTCCTATTCTCAGTCGGACTTTATGTTTTGTTCTACTGCTTTTCTGCTAGGAAAGTGTGCATTTTGCAGAGTTTTTATTCCAGAGTTTTGACCAAACAGCATCATTAAACTTATCATGAGACTTGTTTCAGTGCTGTGACAGAAAATGAAGGAAATAAAACACAATAGAAAAGGAACAATATGCTGCTACAAGCATTGGAAAAATAAAAAAGAGGAAATAATAGTTGCTAATAAATCTCAATCCTTTAAAACAATTCATAACTCAAATAACTAAGAATAAAAAATCATTGTATAGGAACATGATATAAAGATTTGAAGTAGAGGTAGTGCCCTGTAGGTTGCTTATAAAATGCAGCGAATATAGGAATTAGGAAACAAATGATCAAGTCATTGTTTTCCTGACATCATATGTAGAGTGAACATCTACTCTCCTCCCTCACAAAAATCCATCACCGAGTTGTTTAATCCACCTAAGTCATTGTTTGCCAAGGATCAAACTGAACCTATATTTGTCTTAAATTATGTTAAGGGATCTACACAAGGACTAATTTTGTTAGTTGTTTGAAATTGCTTCAACTTAAATCAGCTTCAACTCAAATCTCTTACTCTAAAACACAAAATCAAGTGAACCAAAAAATCGAATTGAAATGTACCAAGATTAATGTCGGAAACTAACAAGAAAGTAGCATTAGTGATAGAATCAAATACCTCAATAAATTGAAACTGAAATCGGCTTGAAAAGCTGAGAAAGATTTGACGAATGAGATGCGCAAATCAAAGTAAATGAGAAGCGCAAGCGTGAAGAATCTGTGGGAGAGAAAATGAAAATATGATAAGCAAATTGACAATTTTGAAGAATAACATAAAATCCCTAATTTTGAACATATGAAAAACCCTAGCAATGATTTCAGAACACAAATATATAACTAATAGTCTCAATTGAATAATGAATCAACCAAATTACTAAACCCTAAACAATGTAACTTTGCGATGCCATACCTGGTTGAGTTGATGACTGTTTACTATAGTTGAAGGCCGAACAAGGAGGTATTGGTGGCTCGGATTGCGCCTTCGTGGACAGAGGAGGGCGGTGGAGGCCTTGGTGGTCTATATATTACAACACTACTCTAAGAGAAGTGTTGAGAGCTATATATTACAACATTTTTTTTTATTTTAAATAGCGCTGTTGCATCTTTTAACAGCGCTAGATACTACAGTGTTTAAAAGCGTTGTTAAGGGCTTAAAAAAAACGTTGTAAAAATGCTATTTTTGGCGTAGTGGAAGAAACAATTATTTTCTTTTACGATGAAATAAAGACACTCATTTGTTCATTTTGTTTGTATTCTCTTAGAGCATTTTCAAAATATTCATGAAGTCTACAAGGCTATTTTAGTGTTGAACATAATTCTTGATAAATGAATTCACAGATCTTCACATAATGAAATTTTCTAACTACACATAAAAAATGATCATGCATGAGAATGCATAAGTGAATTAAAATGTTGTTAAAATTTTTTGCTTACAAGACTTTTGGTGTAGATGTCATGTGCAAATACTACTAATTGCTTTCTTAGTTGATTTTTCCCATCTGTAATCATTGTTTTTGAATTTTTGTCATACATACACTACGCCAAAAATGACATTTTATAGCGTGTCTTTTACAGCGCTTATTGAATACAAGCGCTGTTGTATAATTTTTTAAAGCGCTTATTGAATACAAGCGCTTTTGTCTCACATAGCTTTTACAGCGCTTTTTGAGCGCTTTAAACACAAGCGCTGTAAAATGTAGCGCTCCCACCTTATGTTACATAGCTTTTAAAGCGCTTTTTGTGAAAGCGCTGTAAAATACATGCGCTTTCATATAATTAAATGACCTATTAGAGCGTTTTTTATACAAGCGATGTAAAAGGCTTGCGCTTTCACATAAATCAAGGACCTATTAGAGCGCTTTAAATAAATAAAAACAAATTTAAAACAAATTTAATACGTTGTCCTAACCCTACGAACCCTCATCTCCTCTACTCTGCGAACCCTCCTTTCCTCTACTGTGTGCCCATCTATTGCTCCTCCTTTAAAACAAATTGGATACGTTGTCTCAGGTATTGTATTTATTAATTTTTTGTTGTCACTAAAACTGATAAATTGTTACATAATAAATCATATAAAATCTATTCTTTTCTGAAATTTGTTGATCTGTTCTATTTTGAAATCAGACTTGGACCTTGGTTTCCATTTTCCAATATTAGATATATATGTGTACTATAGATTGGTATAATGTTAACAGTAGCTTATTATTTGTGTAACTGCATTTATATAGGTCATATAAAATGGACCGGAAATGGATGTCTGCCAATAAATTGTCAAAAGAGTATAAAAATGGAGTGAAGGAGTTTGTTAAGTTTGCAGTGAATAATGCAAAAGATCCAAATAGAGTCGTTTGTCCTTGTTTAAAATATTATTTTGGAAAACGCGTTATAGCAGATGAATTGGAAGGACATTTATTATGGCATGGAATTGATCAAAGCAATACATGTTGGATAAGACATGGTGAGAAAAAAAATGGAAACATTAATTTTGAGAATGGTCCGACATATGCTTCAACTGATTTCGACACAAATACATATGAGCCAGACCGAGTTGAAGAGATTGCAAAAGCAGTTGAAGAAGATCTTCGGGATTGTCCTAAAATGTTTGAGAGCTTGTTGAGTGATGCAGAGAAACCATTATATAACGGTTGTACAACTTAAAAGCGAGTAATGGATGGTCTGATAAAAGCTTCACAAAATTATTAACACTTTTAAAAGATATGTTGTCAGATGATAATGAACTTCACAGTCGAACCTACGAGGCTAAACAAATTTTGTGCTCTATTGGTATGAGTTATGAAAGGATTCATGCGTGTCCTAACGATTGCATTTTATTTCGAAACGATTATGAATTACTAAAGGCGTGTCTGAAATGCAATGTCTCTCGATATAAGAAGAAAGAATCTACTCCAGCAAAAGTCATGTGGTATTTTCCTATAATACCAAGATTTAGGCACATGTATCGCAGTGAAGAAGATTCAAAACACTTGACATGGCATGCAAATGAAAGAATTAGAGATGGAAAGTTTCGACACCCTGCAGATTCTCCACAATGGGCAAAAATTGATCACGAGTATCCTGAATTCGGGATAGATTCAAGAAATCTACGACTTGCACTTTCTACTAATGGAATGAATCCACATGGTCTTTAAAGCATCTCACACAGCACGTCGCCTGTGATTTTGTTGATTTATAACCTACCTCCATGGTTATGTATGAAGCGTAAGTTTATGATGTTGTCTCTGTTAATTTCTGGACCCAAACAACCGGGGAATGATATCGACGTATACTTGGCTCCTTTAATTGAAGATTTAAAAATTATGTGGAAGACAAGTGTGGAAGTTTATAATGGGTATAAGAAAGAATGTTTCAATTTGAGAGCTATGTTGTTCGGCACAATTAATGATTTTCCAGCATATGGTAATTTATCAGGATACAGCATTAAAGGTCAGTGTGCATGTCCTATATGTGAAGAGAGTACAAATTGGATGCGGTTGAAACATTGTAAGAAGAATGTATTTCTTATACATCGTAGATTTTTACCTTATAGTCATCAGTATCGTGGGTGGAGAAATGTATTCAATGGAAAATCAGAGGAAGATAGAGCTCCTGTAGCACCGACTGGATATCAAATACTTGAAAAGGTACAAGGTTTGACCAATAAATTTGGCAAACCTTTTGCAGGAGAGCTGGTCGAAACTGGGTGGAAGAAAAAGTCAATTTTCTTTGAATTGCCATATTGGAAGTCATTGTATATAAGACATTTCCTCGATGTGATGCATATTGAAAATAATGTATTTGATAGTGTTATTGGTACGTTACTCAATGTTCCAGGAAAGTCTAAGGATGGCATCAATGCAAGATTGGACTTGGTCGATATGGGAATAAGAAATGAATTGGGTCCCGTATAGAAAGGAAATCACACATATGAAGTTAAAGTTCTAGAAGGATACTCTTCAAACATTACAAATTTAGTTTTTATTAAAAAACCTCAAGTTAAAAGGTTTGAAGACCCATGATTGTCATATTCTAAAGGAGCATTTGCTACCAATAGGTATACGTTCCATTTTACCTGAAAAAGTTCGACGAGCCATAACTAAATTATGTTTCTTCTTCAGGGACATTTGTAGTAAAGTGATCGATCCTCAGAAATTACCGAAATTGCAGAGGGAAATTGTTGTTACTTTGTGTGAGCTTGAAATGTATTTCCCACCCTCGTTTTTTGATATAATGGTTCACCTTACTGTTCATCTTATTAAGGAGACACAACTTTGTGGGCCAGCTTATATGAGATGGATGTATCCGATAGAACGATATATGAAAATATTAAAAGGGTACGTAAAAAGTAGAAGTCGACCAGAACGTTGTATTGCTGAACGGTACATTGTCGAAGAAGCTGCTGAATTTTGTACTGAATATCTGTCCAATGTTGAATCCAGAGGGCTTCCCATGTCTCGTCATTCGGGAAGAATATCAAGAGAAGGGATAATTGGAAAGAGACTAATGACTATATCGAGGACAGAATAGGAGCAGGCACAATTGTATGTTCTCCACAATGATGATGAGGTTCAACCGTATGTTACAATACACATGGATCAGTTATCTAGTTTGAACATGAATATGAATCAAAATTGGATAACTCGAGAGCACAATCGAAGTTTTATAACATGGTTAAAAAATCACATAAAGTCAAAGTTTGATGTAGACCCCGGATCAATTTCACAGAGATTGAGGTGGCTAGCAAATGGTCCGAGTTTACATGTCATTTCTTACACCGGTTATGTAATTAACGACTACACATTTTATACCAAAGACCAAGGTGATCAAGCCACTATGAAAAATAGCGGAGTCACTCTCGTAGCTGAAGTGATGCATATCTCAAGTGCAAAAGACAAAAACCCAATATATGCAAATCTATCATATTTTGGGGTTATCGAGTGCATATGGGAGTTAGACTACACAATGCTTCGTGTTCCAATATTTGGTTGCAAGTGGGTCGATAATAATAATGGAGTTCAGATTGATGAGTCAGGGTTCTTGCTTGTCGATTTTAATAGGGTGGGATACAAAGATGAGCCTTTTATTTTAGCGTCGCAAGCTCAACAAGTGTTTTATGTCACTGATCCTACTGATGATAAATGGTCCATTGTCCTATCAACCAATAAAATAAGTGATGATAACAATAATGATGAAGATGTTGGTAATGATCTTTTCTTTGCAACATTACAACCACATGAAATTGATTCAATTGATGATGGTTTATATCTTAAAGATGATCATGATGAGGGAATTTGGATTAATCCATCATTTCGTATCGTTAATGGACAAACAAATGTGAATCCCACTAGGAAAAGAAGAAGGGCACCTTAATGTGTTTAATTGTTTTATATAAGCCATGTAATCTGAACTGAGTTCATGTAATTTAATTGTTTGATCTTCCAGAATTGAGCATTTTAGTATTTATCTTGAACTGTATTTGATTTTATGCTTATACTTATCTTCCAGAAGTGTTTGACCTGCCAGAACTGATTTTCTGCTTATATTGAACTTGAAAAAGCTTTGTTTGAGTAGTAGGAATTTTTCTTGAACTTGAACTGATCATCCCAATATGATATGATCATGTAATTAGCATTGATATATATATAGGTATTTAACTAATTATTTGGATGAAAAAAAAAATCCAACTATAGGTATTTTACTAATTATTTAGCATTTTACAGAAACTGAACTTATATTGTAATTTAACATATTTAACTTGAACTGAACTGAACATAAACGTTGTAATTTCACATCGCTTTTGTCAATAAGCGCTATAAAAAGCCTTTAAAAAAAATTAGGAGGTCTCATAGTGCTTGCCCATAATAAAACAAATAGGTATTTTAAAGCGCTTTGTGGAAAAGCGCTGTAAAAGGCTTTTAATAAAATAAAATAAGGAGGTCTTTTAAAGCACTTGTTGCATAAGCGCTGTAAAAGGGTCACATAGCGCTTGCACATAATAAAACAAAGAAGCCTTTTAAAGCGCTTTATGGAAAAGCGCTGTAAATGCGTCAAAGAGCGCTTGCACATAACAAAAAAAAGAAGCATTTTAAAGCGCTTTGTGGAAAAGTGCTGTAAAAGGGTCACAAAGCGCTTGCACATAATAACAAAGAAGCCTTTTAAAGCGCTTTGTGGAAAAGCGCTGTAAAAGGCTTTTAAAAAAATAAAATAAGGAGGTCTTTTACAGCGCTTTTTCACAAGCGCTTTAAAAGGCTTCTAAAAAACCGCTGTAATAGGCTTTTAAAAAATAAAATAAGGAGGTCTTTTAAAGCGTTTTTTCAAAAAAGCGCTGTAATAGGGTTTTATATATAACAGTATACCGCTTCAGTTTCCTCTTCATTACGTAAACTTCATACGTTTGTTTCCTCCTCCTCTTCATTCTCCTTCTCATTGCGAACCCTACGAACCATATTGCCAGCCATCTTTGTTACTAACCCTCATTACGTAAACTTCATACGCTTGTTTCCTCCTCCTCTTCATTCTCCTTCTCATTGTGAACTATCTTTGTTACTAACCCTCATTACGTATTTCTGCGAACCCTACTCTCCTACAAACCGTTCGTATTTCTATGCTGTTCTTCTTTGTTACTATCCTTCTTAAACGAAGCCGTAACCCTACGTATTTCTTCGCACTTTTCAGGTATTGTATTTATTAATTTTTTGTTTCACTAAACTGCATGTTGAACTTATACTGCTACGTACTTAGACTACTGCATGTTGAACTTGTTGAAGTTATATTGAACTGCATTTTGAACTTGCTGTAGATAAATGGATACCAACAAGGAGTTAGATTGTCAAAATGAAGAAGTTGTCAACACCAAGACTCATGAAAATGAAGTTAAACGTGGTGCAACCATCATGCTAAATGTCATAAAAGCAAGAAGTAATGGCATAAAATTTGAGGTATAGTATACTTTATTTGCTGTTTAGTTTTTATATTTTTTGAAAGCATGTACTTACTATATGAGTTTATTAGGTGGGATGGAATGAAAGTGGTCAGCCAATTGACCCCAACAGTTCCATGTTTGTAAGTTATATTGGTGCTGTTGTTCGTCAGAATATCCCCATTACAATTGACGATTGGAGAGATAAGGCGTTGAAGGATGCAAAAGATATACTGTGGACTGATATACAAGTAACTTTTTTACTCGACTTTTTTGTTACTTATAATTTTTTCCATTGAAATACTTTACTCAAACTATATCTTTATTTGGTTTGCAGACTGCTTTTGATGTTGACAAGGTGAGAAAGACTTACATGCTAAGAGTTGTTGGGAAAATACACCGGGGGGTTTTAGATCTCATCTCTCAAACTGCTATCTAAGATATAGTGATGGAAATATGAATGCTGAAGCTCCAAAAATATATAAACATTATATATCAAATGACGAATGGAGCGCATTTGTAGTAAAACGTTTAGACCTCGCGTTTGTGGTAAGTGATTAATTTAATTTATTAGCATTTGTGTTTTATTATTCATATTCATAGCGTATTTTAAATTTTTACACGATTGTTATTTTTTTTATATAGAGTATAAGTAAGGCAAATCGTGAGAGGGCAAAAAATCCGACGCACCCATACAAAAAATCTCGTATGGGATATGCACGTCTAGAGCAAAAACTTGTAAGTAATTAAACATCACTTTTATATAATGTGGTACATTATAAACTATAGTTTTTACAAGAGACCGAATCCGATCAACCATTGGGTCGTCATATCTTGTGGAAGGAAGCTCGTGTAAATAAAGATGGAGTTCTTGATAATGAAAATGTTCAAAAAGTAATAGAACTTTGTGTAAGTATATTATCACTTTAATATTTTTTAATATTTTATTTTAAAAATGATATTGAACTTATCTTTTTAATCCTACGTGTATTTTAGGAGAATCTCGAACAAAGTTTGGAAAATCAAGAGGACAACAAAGCTAGTTGCAGGGACATACTCGGTAAAGTGTTTAATGTTCCTGAATATTCCGGCCGCGTGAAGGGGAAAGGATTTGGCGTAACTCCTAAAAGCTATTTTTCACAAGAGAAGCACCAAAATCCATCTTATAAGGAAGTATTAGAGAAGCTCAAAGTCTTAACAGAGCAAGTGGCACTCTTGGTGAAGACGAACAAAGACAAGCAACTTCTGTATCAGCTCCAACGTGAAATACAAATGGAGAGTGACAACGCGAGTTGCAACATTGGTCTCAAAAGTCTTCCCGAGGTAATTAATTACTTAATAAAATAAGAAATTCATTCAACCTAATTGTTTCACATACTTATGTATTAACCATTGATTTAGGGTGTCTCTCCTTGCGTGCTATATTTATCCTCCCCTACTCATCGCAAGGTCGGAAAAGGAACATTGTTCAATACTTTGGGAGATGTATTGCACAACACACCGATCCCTGCCGGCCATGTCAAAGTATCACCGGTGATTGCTTTGGAACCAAATGCACCGTTGCCTATACCGGACAACAATGCAGATATGAAGTATTTGGGAGAAGCAATAGGTAGTTAAATGGCATGGCCCAAACATCTTGTTGCCCTTGATAAGGTATGTTTAATTAAAATGTATGTTTAATTGATATGTATATTTAATTGCACGATATATGATTATGATTGATTATATTTAATTGCTGATTTTTTTCCGCTGTTAACTTTAATTTCACATTTGTTTAGATTCAGACAAAGTCTAAAGGGAATGACAAGAAGATTCCCTGAAACGAGCCAGTCACATCACTGGAAAAGGTTTGTCACGTTTATTCTAGCAGGTTTGTCATTTTTTCAGATTCAATAAACTAACAAACTGATTAACCTCATTTTTTCAGATTCAATCCAAACCCGCACAACAAACCTGCTGCCAGAATAAAACCGCACCAAAACTGGATGTTCGTGGTAAAAATAAAGCCGTCAAACTTCAAAAATTGGAGGGTAATAAAGCTGGCAAACTTCAAAAGCTGGAGGGTAATAAAGCTGCCAAAGTTCAAAAACTAGATCGGGGAAAATCAGTTGGTGCTCCTAAAATAAGTCAGCCATGTCTTGCTCGATATGGGTCGTATCTTGACATACAGGAAAAAACGAATACGGACAGCAATGATTCACACATCATAAGCATGGATAAAGCTATTTTCGGAGATGAGTATGAAGAACTACTTGAAAAAGAGCACATATACGAACTTGTCAACCATAAGGAGCTGAGTGCTACTGTCATCAGCTTATAAATTAGGTAAAAATTACTTTTAATTGCATTTATTGGTAATTAATTTAATGTATTGGTAATTAATTAATTTGAAATTTTCATTGAAGGTTTTTGTATGAGAAGTTGGTGTGCACGCGCAGATTGTCAAATAGATTTTCATTCTTGTCTCCGCATAAGCTTTCGATGTTTAAACTCGATCCAGTTTATGTAAAGAAATACGTTGTAGATATCCTATTAGGAAATAAAAAGAAGGATAAGTTGTTCCTTGCACCATATAATTCAGGGTAATTATATATTCTTTATTTATATCTTTTTTAATTTATGAGATCTTAATTTATTAGATGTGTAAACAAAATTTCCAACCAAATTTTTGTTGTTGTAGGTCACATTGGGTGTTATTTGCAATCAATGCGACCTCCGAAGTTATATACTATTTAGATCCCTTGCATGGCCATTACAACAATCATTCGGATATAAAGACTATCTTCGACACGTAAGTAATATTCATTTATTTCTTACATATATATATATAAATAATGTGTTTTTTAATTCTATAATAATCACATTTATTTATTCGATAGTGCTTTACAAGTTTTCCGAGCTCAAAAAGGTGCTACAGTGTCGAAGCAAAACTCAAATAACATCACATGGATTCCAATAATGGTTTGAAATATATGCCTTTCATTTACAATCAATGCACAAATATTTAGTGACTTATATGTTTTATTTTATAGTGCCCTCTTCAAACTAACAACATAGACTGTGGGTACTATATATTGCGATTCATGAGGGAGATTGTTGATATGAATCAAACTATAATCTCGAAACGGTACGGTATTTTCATTATTTGATTTTCATATATAAACAATGTATATATTTGATTCTAACTTATTTATGTTCAATTTTTATATCGCACAGTACTTTGACAATTCCAGTCCAACATACTCTGAAAGAGATCTAACTAAAATAAAGGAAGACTGGTGTCAGTATGTGATCGAAATGAAGATTATTTGATTTGCTATTGTGAATATGTAGTTCTGTGCTGTTGTCAAGATGTGAATATGTGAATATGTATATGAATATGTATTCTGTTCTGTGCTGTAAATATGTAAATGAATATGGTAAATTTGTTGTGAACTGATTGTGTAAATATGTAAAGTTATAAAGTTATATTATAAAGTTATATAGTTTTGTTGTTGTGTACTGATTGTGTACTGATTTGTGAAATGATTGTGAACTAATTCTGGATGAAAATGATTTTTGGAAAAATATTAAAAGACATCGCTTTCTAAAAAAATACCATAAAAAAGCTCAAACAAGCGCTTTCTAAAAATTCCATTTATAGCGTTTTTTAATAAAACTAGCATAAGAATGTAACTATTACATCGCTTTTTTGAAAAAGCGCTGTAAAACGTGCATAAGAATGCAGCTATTACAATGCTTTTTTGAAAAAGCGCTGTAAAATGTGCATAATAATGCACCTATTACAGCATAATAATGCACCTATTACAACGCTTTTTTGAAAAAGCGCTCTAAAACATGCATAATAATGCACCTATTACAACGCTTTTTTGAAAAAACGCTGTTAAATGTGCATAATAATGCATCTATTACAGCGCTTTTTTGAAGAGCGTTGTAAAATGTGCATAATAATGCACCTATTACAGCGCTGTAAAACGTGCATAATAATGCACCTATTACAGCGTTTTTTTTAAAAAGCGCTGTAAAATGTGCATAATACTATTACAGCATAATAATGCACCTATTACAGCGCTTTTTTGTAAAAACGCTGTAAAACGTGCATAATAATGCACCTATTACAGCGTTTTTTTGAAAAAGCGCTGTAAAACTAGTACAGCAACTAGCGCGTTTTTTGAAGGGATTTACAGCGCTTTTCAAAAAATCATTGTAAAACGTGTATAACAAGCAGCGTGTTTGTAGAAGGGATTTACAACGCTTTTCAAAAAAGCGCTGTAAAACGAGTATAACAAGCGCGCAATATATCCACGCATTTTACAGAGCTAGATACTACAGCGCTTATTTTTTTGAAAAAACGCTGTAAAAGGCTTAAAAAAGCGTTGTAAAATGCGCTTTTTCGCGTAGTGATAGTCCTTGTAAACCTATTTAAAACACTCTTATACTTCTATGTTGTTCATCGTAAATTAAAGCACAAGAAAAAATTATGGTTTCTCTATAGTGGTTGTATCCATACTAAAATGACAAGATGTTTGGCATACTTGTTATTTCTATATGTGGTTTGCACACATACTAAGGCAGATATGAAAAGTCAGAGGTATGCAATTGTAATAATACAAAATGAGTGACACATTACGGAAATAGGTAAAGAGAAAGGTGGTCATGATAATGGCAAAATTGAAAAAGGGTCGAAGCAAGAGAAATGTTAACAAGACAGTCTCTTTACAAGAACTTATATTATGATTGATTTGATTCCTTTATTCATATAGTTTGCTTTCTCTTTGTTCAACGAGACAGTCGTTCCAAAGAAATTGAAAAAATGAATGACCCTTTCGTAATGCAGCATAAAAGATATTCATTAAGAAAAGTAATTACTCTATAGAGGTGAGTAAATTATAATTGGTTTTCATTAAAGGTTTGAAGTTCGAAAAAAAAAACAATGGGTTATGTGGAAGTGAAAAATTGTAAAAGAGTTTCCGAGAAACATTTCCTAAAGACAAGTATACCTATCAAGAAAAAAAAAAGTAAAACAAGGAATCAAAACTATTAGTATTAAGGAGCATTGAATATTCATTGTCTACTTTTTATCTTTTCAAAAATGTTTATTTGACTAGACAAAATGCACCCATAAAAAGTGAAAATATATGGGGAGAAATGGCAAGGTGTAAAGTAAAAGGTATCGTCATGAAAACAATAAAATGATGCCGAACATGAAATGGTAATTTGTACACTATTTGAATCGACTAGAAAAGACCAAAAAATATAATATAAAATCAAGAATACATTAATGTTACAAGAACAAAACTCACACCAAAAAATTGAATAACAGCATATAAGATAAAAACAAAAGAATATAGTCCTCAAGAAAAGCTAAACATAGGGTGATTATATCAAAATCATGTTTGCAGTACAGGTAGAACAACAGTATCTTCGCAAAGCCAAACAAAAACAAAACATAGGGTGATTATATCAAAATCATGTTTGCAGTATGAAGTGGTAGGTAAACATACAAAATTTCACATAATCATTGTGGGAAACGTTTTTAAATCATACAAATATAATTTATTTCAACATAACAGGTACAACAAGTAATAGTTATCATGTCATATAGACATGTCACACAATCATTATCAACACTTAATAACGAGTAGGGATATCAATTAATGACAAAAATTAACAACGCATAATACATAAAATCATAACTAAATTAATGTGTCTCATATAACAAATATTATTTACCTTTGGGCAAATACATTTAATTTATTTACAGGCAAATACATTTAATCTATAACTGATTCATTATATTCAACATCATATCCATTTAAGTTGATTAGGACATACTCCATCTTATAAACAAAAATAAGTAAATTCATACTTTTTAAGAAATTAAGTTAAATGAAATTAATCTTTTTAATCTCATACAAAATATAAGTGCATTCTTAAAAGTACCCTTTATCGAAACATTTTTCTTGATAAATAAAATATGATATTTATTGAAGAATATTTTAGCTAGATCTTATAATACCAAAATAACTAAATTTCATCACGACTAATTAGGTAACATATGGAAAATAGTTGGTTACGTTATACTCCTATAAATTGAAACTTTATTCGATAAATGCCCCTATTTTATTACTCAAATTTAGCATTAAATACATTTGATAATGGGTCAATTTTTTTTATATAATTAAAAAAAAAAGGACACGTTTATTTCTTTTATTACGGACTGGAGGGAGTATTTTCTTATATTTTAGTTAAAGTTATGAGTTTTTTATTTTTATATTCGGGATTAGAGGGAGTATAAATATTAATTCAATCAATATTGCTATATTTAA
>JBBPBQ010000003.1:17416265-17515686 GCA_037974755.1 Cicer yamashitae
AAAAAAAATAATAATAATAATAATAATAATAATAATAATAATAAAAAAGCCTCTAATCCTTCTTGTTTTGAATTTATTAAAATCTATATATACAGATTGTATTTAGGAGTGAAACTAAATAAAACCGATAATATTGTTGTATGAAAACAAAGTTGTGAACAGATTCATAAAATGAACCGATTCAACTACCTTGGGGTGGTTTTTCTTGTATGTGTTACATCCACCTATGCAATCAAAGTTGTAGATGGGGTGGTTTTTCTTGTATGTGTTACATCCACCTATGCAATCAAAGTTGTAGATGTGGATACAATTTGTAAGGAAGTCTCAAATCCTTCATATTGTGTAAAACTTTTGAATTCAAAGTCGGGTGCAAGTCTCTCGTTAGCTTTGCAGAATACACTATTGACGTGCTACGTCTCAATGTGACCAACACCATCAATCTAATCAACATGCTAATTTCACAAAGTGGTAGTAATGTTCAGGCACAAGAACATTATAAAATTTGTTTAGGGATTTTTAGTGACTATGGTGGTGGTAGTGCCATTAAAAAAGTTGAGGAAACAAAAAGAAAATTAAACGCAGGAAATTACGACTCTGCATTTCAATGCGTGATTACTATTGGAGTAGATGTTGAAACTTGTATTTCAGGGGAGACACCAAGTGACCCTGCTTATCCTGATACCTCATTGCTTCCAACATATGCTAAGATTGTCGACGAAGTTTGTGAGATTATTATGAGGATATTAGATTTGTTACAAGGCAAGAAGCACATTTAATTGTTGGCTTTATTATCTGTGTTTCTCGGATAATATATTGCAATAATTAAGTCAAAGTCAATGGTAAGATATGAAAAATAAATTTTTGAGATGATTAAACATGATTTTTGTTTTAAGTCTTAGTTTAAATGACAAATGCCGATTTTGTTAAGTTGGACGTCTTGTTTCAAATTCAAACCCAAAACTCCGTAGTTGTCTGTGAATTTATGATAATATTTACTATCGATAGAAGATATAAGAACATAATTTTTTTATTCTTACTAACTTCTTCTTGTCAATACTAGTAGTTCTTCAAGTAAAATAAATGCCTTTTAGCATTCATCTGTTCTATCATAAACAAGAAAAAAAAAAGATACAAATTGTTTTTTTTATTTATTTTGTTGAAGAATACAGCGCAAAGAGAAAATAGTTACACTATTTATTTAAAAGAAATATCATAAATAAAGAGAGTAAAGGAATTCGTGCCTTGACATACTTGAGACATGTGAATTTAAGAAAAAATACATTAAAATGGCCAAATTATTATGAAATTAACCATAACAAGAGAATTTATATACATGAGTCAATTCAATATGTATTGGTATATAAAGTATTTAAATTAATAGATAAATAATTTTCTTTTTGAAAAATTATTTTTTATCATTTATATATTTATAATAACTAAATATTATTTATCAAAACGGTCAACGAAATAATTTTTTTTTTAATTTTTATTATTCATAATAGTAAATATTGAATATTTTTTTAAATAATGTAAAAAACTAATATAGTGTATATAAACAACAAAAAAATATTTTTTTTTCTTAAGAGATGATCTTTTTCTTAATACCAAGTCAACAAACAGCTCATTGATTCATAAAAATGATCATTAATTTAATGGGTTGTAGAACAAATGTATCAAAATACTTCAATTTATAAATGTACCGTAGAAGCTCTCTCACGACTATAGTAAAATATAGAACAATATAGATAATAAAGAAAGAGAGAATAGATATCAAGAGTTTCAAGAGAATGTTGCATTATGGTCTTCAATAGGTTCAATCTTTATCAAGGTCGATCCAACACATGTTGAGGCATAAGGCAAATTTCAATATGAGGCGTTTTTGCATTCTAAAACTTTTTTACACCTTGTAAAAAAAAAAACTTTTTTGCACATGCATCCAATCAAAACATGTCAAATATTTGTAGAGATATTTTAGTAACTAACCTAAAAAAGTGGCATCATGAAGTGATTTGATTGCAAGTATGTGTAAACAAATTTACACCGTTAGTGTATACAAATTAAATTCCTATTATATTTGGTTTAAATGTTATTTTTCGAAATGCAAAATTATATTTCAAATTATTCTAATTTATGTTTGATATTTATTTTTGATCAATAATAAAATTAATAAATTTTCTTAAGAACATATTTGTCTTTGATAAGATTTTATGAATTTTAGTTTAAAAATATAGTATAATATATAGGGGTGTGAACTCGTGAAATGATCGCATGAAACTTTTTTATTAAGTAAATTTTTTAAGTTTTTAATTTAGGCCTAAGGCAATTTCCTTTGTATCCTTATCCTTGAGTATGTCTTGATCTTAACAATCAATGAGATGACATAGACAAATCTTTTGTACCAATTGGCCCAAGGTTTACTTGGGGAGTAATTTTGTAAAAAGATCTAGAAGATTATCAGGCGAACAAATTTGTTAAATGTTTATATTACAACTCTTCTGAAGATCATGAATGAAAAAGAATGTTAGAAAAATATATTTTATTATATCTCTTTTAATAAATTTTTCTTTCAATTGAGCAATCTTCATGTAGAAGGGCGACAACATATGCTTTTTATGGTCAAAATTCCATTCTAATAGGGTAGAATAAACAACGATTTTAAATTTTGTTGGTCTTGTGAAATAAATTTTATAATATTTATTGCAACGATGAAAAACCGTAATTGTATATTACATTGACAAAAAAAAAGTTAGAATTTAATTTATATACAATGTGACTATAAAGATTTTTTACATTATCAATGCATTACAACTGTTAGATCGTTAATAATGTTGATTTTTGTCATAACTACTTATAAATTCACCAACATGATTGGTCATAATTTGGTGACTGTGTAAAAAAATTACATTGTCATCGCATGGAAATTAGTCACAAGTTTTTAACAGATTCTTTATTTTTTATAGCCATTTTTATAATTAATAAACTTACATAATTCACTACGCGAAAAAACGCATTTTACAGCTTTTTTTTTAAGCCATTTACAGCACGTTTTCAAAAAAATAAGCGCTGTAAAAAGATACAACAGCGCTTTTTTTTTTTAAAAAAGCGCTGTAAAAAAGGTGGATATATTGCGCGCTTGTTATACGCATTTTACAGCGCTTTTTAAAAAAGCGCTGTAAATCCATGTAACAATAGATGCATTATTTTGCCCCTATTACAGCGCTTGTTTGAAAAAGCGCTGTAATAGGTGCATTTAATTGTTTTATTATTATGCACCTATTACAGCGCTTTTCCACAAAAGCGCTGTAATAGGTGCATTTATATAGATGCATTGTTATGCACCTTTTACAGCGCTTTTTCAAAAAAGCGCTGTAGTCGGTGCATTTAATGCACGTTTTAAAGCGCTTTTTTGAGAAAGCGCTGTAAAAGGTGCTTTTTTTTTAGTTTTATTAAATATGCTGTAAATTTTAAAAAGCGCTTTTTTAGAAAGCGCTGTCTTTTAATCCAGAATCAGTTCACAACAACAACAGATTCACTATATTTTCATCAGTACACAAGAATCAGTACACAACAACAACAGATTCAATATATTTTTATCCGTACACAACAATCAATTCATATTTACATATTCACAACAGCCCATAACTACATATTCACAACTACCTATTCATATAACTATCAGATTCACTATATTTTCATACAACTACATATTCATATTCACAACTACATATTCACAAAGTACTGTGCGATATAAAAATTGAACATAAATAAGTTAGAATCAAATATATACATAATTTATATATGAAAATCAAATAATTAAAATACTGTACCGTTTCTGGGATTATAATTTGATTCTTATCAACAATCACCTTCATGAATCGCAATACATAGTACCCACAGTCGATGTTGTTAGTTTGACGAGGGCACTATAAAATAAAACATATAAGTCAATAATTATTTGTGCATTGATTGTAAGTGAAATTTAAAAGCATATATTTCAAACCTTTATTGGAATCCATGTGATGTTATTTGACTTTAGCTTCGACACTGTCGCACCTCTTTGAGCTCGAAAAACTTGTAAAGCACTATCGAATAAATAAATGTGATTATTATAGCATTAACAAACACATTATTTATATATATATGTAAAAAATAAATGAATATTACTTACGTGTCGAACAAAGTCTTTATCTCGGGGTGATTGTTGTAATGGCCGTGCAAGGGATCTAGGTAGTATATAACTTCAGAGGTCGCATTGATTGCAATTAGCACCCAATGTGCCCTACAACAACAAAAATTTAGTTTACACAAGTAATAAATTAAGATCTCATAAATTAAAAAAAGATATAAATAAAGAATATATAATTACGTACCCTGAATTATATGGTGCAAGGAACAACTTATCCTTCTCTTTATTTCCTAATACTATATCTAAAACGTATTTCTTTACATTCACTAGATCGTGTTTAAGCATCGAAATCTTATGCGGAGACAAGAATGAAAATTTATTTGACAATCTGCGCGTGCACACGAACTTCTCATACAAAAACCTTCAATGAAATTTTCAAATTAGATTAATTACCAATAAATTAAATTAATTACAAATAAATGCGTTGAAAAGTAATTTTTACCTCATGTATAAGCTGATGACAGTAGCACTCAGCTCCATATGGTCGAGAAGTTCGTATATGTGCTCTTTTTCAAAAAATTCTTCATACGCATCTCTGAATAGAGCTTTATCCATGCTTATTATTCGTGAATCGTTGTCGATGCCCATTTTTTTTTTTCTCTGTATGTCAAGACACGACCCATATCGAGCATGTCGTGGCTGACTTATTTAACAGTAGGAGCAGCAACTGATTTTACACGATCCAGTTTTTTAGCAGCAACAACCCGCTTTATTACCCTCTAGCTTTTGCAGTTTGCCAGCTTTATTACCTTCCAATTTTTGAAGTTTGCCGGCTTTATTTTTACCACGAACATCCAGTCGTGGTGCGGCAGCTGGCTTGCTGTGCGGGTGGTTTATTAGAGTGAATCTGAAAAAATGAGGTTAATCAGTTTGTTAGTTTATTGAATCTGAAAAAATGACAAACCTTACAGAATAAATGTGACAAACCTTTTCGGGCGATGTGACTGTTTCGTTTCTGGGAATCTTCTTATCATTCCCTTTAGACTGGGAATCTTCTTATCATTTCCTTTAAAGTTAACATCGGAAAAAATTCAGCAATTAAATATAATCAATTAAACATACATTTCAATTAATTAAACATACCTTGTCAAGGGCAACAAGATGTTTGGGCCATGCCACGTAGCTGCCAATTGCTTCGCCCAAATAATTCAGATCTGCATCGTTGTCTGGTACAGGCAACGGTGCATTTGGTTCCAAAGCAATAACTGACGATACTTTGACATGGCCCGCAGGGATTGGTGTGTTGTGCAATATTTCACCCGGAGTATTGCACAATGTTCCCTTTCCGACCTTCCGATGAGTAAGGGAGGATAAGTACAGCACGCATGGAGTGACCCCCTAAATCAATGGTTAATACATAAGTATGTGAAACAATTAGCTTGAATGAATTTCTTATTTTATTAAGTAATTAATTACCTCTAGAAGACTGTTGAGACCAATGTTGCAACTTGCATTTTCACTCTCCATGTGAATTTCACGTTGGGGCTGGTCCGCAAGTTGCTTGTCTTTATTTGTCTTCACCAAGACGGCCACTTGCTTCGTTAATACTTTGATCTTCTCTAATAATTCCTCGTTATATGGATTTTGGAGCTTCTCTTGTGAAAAATAACTTCTAGGAGTTACGCCAAATCCTTTCCCCCTCACGCGGCCGGAATATTCAGGAACATTAAACACTTTACCTAGTATGTCCCTGCAATTTGCCTTGTTGTCCTCTTGATTTTCCGATTCAAGATTCGCCTAAAATACACATAGGATTAAAAAGATAAGTTCAATAACATTTTTAAAATACAATATTAAAAAATATTAAAGTGATAAAGATACTTACACAAAGTTCTATTACTTTTTGAACATTTTCGTTATCAACCACTCCGTCTTTATTTACACGAGCTTCCTTCCACAATATATGACGACCCAACCGTTGATCGGATTGGGTGTCTTGTAGCTATTCTCGTTAAGATCATAAACAAAATATTAGTTAGATAGTATAGTTTATAATGTACCACATTAAATAAAAGTGATGTTTAATTACTTACAAGTTTTTGCTCTAGACGAGCATATCCCATACGAGATTTCTTGTATGGATGGGGAATAATTTTTGCCCTCTCGCGATTTGCCTTACTAATATTCTATATAAAAAAAAAACAATCTTGTAAAAATTTAAAATACGCTATGAATATGAATAATAAAACACAAATGCTAATAAATTAATCACTTACAACAAATGCGAGGTCGGAACGTTTTGATACGAATGCGCTCCATTCCTCATTTGATATATAATGTTTATATATTTTTGGAGCTTCCGCATTCGTATTTCCTTAACGGTCTTTTAAATAGCAATTTGAGAGGTGAGATCTAAAGCCCCGGTGTATTTTCCCGGCAACTCTGAGCACATAACTCTTTCTCACCTCATCAACAACAAAAGTTGTCTGCAAACCAAATAAATATATAGTTTGAGTAAAATACTTCAAAGCAGTATGTAAAAATTTATAAGTAATAGGGTGGAGTAAAAAAATTACCTGTATATCAGCCCACAATACATCTTTGGCATCCTTCAATGCCTTATCTCTCTAGAACTTTAACTTCGTGTAGAAATTTACACAAAACAATTTTTTCCTTTCTAGATAGAGTATGAGCGGCTGGAGGTAGATATGTGCGATTTCCTTTCTTTACGAGACCCAATTCATTTCTTATTCCCATATCAACCAAGTCCAATCTTGCATTGATGCCATCCTTAGACTTTCCTGGTACATTGAGTAACGTGCCAATAAGATTGTCAAATACATTTTCCTCAATATGCATCACATCGAGAAAATGACTTCCAATATGGCAATTGAAAGAAAATTGACTTTTTCTTCCACCCAGTTTTGACCAGCTCTCTCGCAAAAGGTTTGCCAAATTTATTGGTCAAACCTTGTACTTTCTCAAGTATTTGATATCCAGTCGATGCTACAGGAGCTCTATCTTCCTCTGATTTTCCATTGAATGCATTTCTCCACCCACGATACTGATGACTATAAGGTAAAAATCTACGATGTCCAAGAAATACATTCTTCTTACAATGTTTCAACCGCATCCAATTTGTACTCTCTTCACATATAGGACATGCACACTGACCTTTAATGCTATATCCTGATAAATTACCATATGCTGGAAAATCATTAATTGTGCGGAACAACATAGCCCTCAAATTGAAACATTCTTTCTTATACCCGTCATAAACTTCTACACCTGTCTCCCACATAATTTTTAAATCTTCAATTAAAGGAGCCAAGTATACGTCGATATCATTCCCCGGTTGTTTGGGTCTAGAAATTAACAAAGACAACATCATAAACTTACGCTTCATACATAACCATGGAGGTAGGTTATAAATGAACAAAATCACAGGCCACGTGCTGTGTGAGATGCTTTGAAGACCATGTGGATTCATTCCATCAGTAGAAAGTGCAAGGCGTAGATTTCTTGACTCTATCCCGAATTCAGGATACTCGTGATCAATTTTTGCCCATTGCGGAGAATCTGCAGGGTGTCGAAACCTTCCATCTCTAATTCTTTCATCTGCATGCCATGTCAAGTGTTTTGAATCTTCTTCACTGCGATACATGCGCCTAAATCTTGGTATTATAGGAAAATACCACACGACTTTTGCTGGAGTAGATTCTTTCTTCTTATATCGAGAGACATTGCATTCCGGACATGCCTTTAGTAATTCATATGCATTTCGAAATAAAATGCAATCATTAGGACACGCACGAATCCTTTCATAACTCATACCAATAGAGCACAAAATTCGTTTAGCCTCGTAGGTTCTACTGGGAAGTTCATTATCATCTGGCAATATATCTTGTAAGAGTGTTATTAATTTTGTGAAGCTTTTATCAGACCATCCATTACTCGCTTTTAAGTTGTACAACTTTAATATCGCCGAAAGTCTTGTGAATTTAGTACAACCATTATATAATGGTTTCTTTGCATCACTCAACAAGCTCTCAAACATTTTAGGACAATCACGAAGATCTTCTTGAAACTGCTTTTGCAATCTCCTCAACTCGGTCCGGCTCATATGTATCTTTGTCGAAATCAGTTGAAACATATGTATCTGTGCGGGTGTTTCCATTGATTTTCTCACCATGTCTTATCCAACATGTATAGCTTTGATCAATTCCATACCATACTAAATGTCCTTCCAATTCATCTTCTCTAACGCATTTTCAAAAACAACATTTTAAACAAGGACAAACGACTCTATTTGGATCTTTTGCATTCATCACTGCAAACTCAATAAACTCCTTCACTCCATTTTCATACTCTTTTGTCAATCGATTGGCAGACATCCATTTCCGGTCCATTTATATGACCTATATATATAAATGCAGTTACACAATAAGCACGATTTCAAGTCTGATATATATGACCTATATATATAATACACATATCTTATAGATGGGCGCACAATAATATCATGTAACAATTTATCATTTTGAATTAGTGACAACAACAAATAATATCTAATATCATGTAACAAAACAGAACATATATATCATGAGAACATATATATCAAAACAAAACATATATATCATGAGAACATATCTAATATCATGTAACAATTTATCATTTTGAATTAGTGACAACAACAAATAAATAAAATACAGTACCTGAGACAACGTTGATCAATTTGTTTTAAAGGAGGAGCAAGGTAAATCAATTTGTAGATGGGCGCACAGTAGATGAGAGGAGGGTTCGCAGGGTAGAGGAGATGAGGGTTCGTAGGGTTTGCACAACGTATTAAATTTTTTTTTATTTACTTAAAGTGAATGTTTTTTATTTAAAATGAATGCTTTTACATCGGTTGTTCAAAAAGCGCTCTAATAGGTCCTATAAAAATGTGAAAGGGCAAGCCTATTACAGCGCTTGTATCAAAAGCGCTGTAATAGGTCATTTGATTATGTGAAAGCGCAAGGCTTTTACAGCGCTTCAATAAGAAGAGCTTTAAAAGCTATGTAACATAAGGTGGGAGCGCTACATTTTACAGCGCTTGTGTTTAAAGCGCTCAAAAAGCGCAGTAAAAGGCTATGTGAGAGCACTTCAATTTACAGCACTTTCTAAAAAAGCGCTGTAAAAGAGTTGTAAACATTATGTGCAAGCGTATGTGACCCTATATGACCCTACAACAGCGCTTGTAAAAAAAGCGCTGTTGTATCCTTCGTTATTTTTAAAAAATTATACAACAACGCTTGTATTTAATAAGCGTTGTAAAAGACGCGCTATAAAATGTCATTTTTGGCGTGGTGATTGTTTCATATAGTCTAAATAATAACCATTCTAGTATTCTGTAAAGAG
Source organism: Cicer yamashitae (assembly GCA_037974755.1). Taxonomy (NCBI): domain Eukaryota; kingdom Viridiplantae; phylum Streptophyta; class Magnoliopsida; order Fabales; family Fabaceae; genus Cicer; species Cicer yamashitae. The sequence continues at coordinate 17,425,792 of JBBPBQ010000003.1, forward strand.
TTTAATGAATGTACATTCAATGGAAGTTATCCATTTTTTCACGTCTTACCGTAAAAATGAGGTGAAGTAGTGTGATGTGGCAGAATACATAAATCATATTAGATGCCACTGTAAAACTATTTTACACATACAGTGCATAACCCCTTTTTTTCTTTTGTAAAACAAAATTGTTTGATGCGCAAGATAGGATATAGAAAAATATGATATAAAGCAAGACAAAGATAGAATATGATAGTGAAAGGATAAACATTATCTTATCATGTGTTTGATGTACACATGATAACAAAAATCTAATATGATTTTATCAAGTCATGTATTTGAAACACACCTAATTATGATTTGATATAAAATATATTATATTTAAATGGAAAAAATATCGTTGTGAAATAGTTATATACTATTTTTTTCATATAAACTTAGACAATACTTATAAAAAAATATAAATTAACAAAAAAATTACTAAAACTAATCTAATAGTTATTGGACACAAAATTAACTATGAAATGTCCTTGAGTAGGACAAGATATATCTAGAAAGGAATTTCTAAAATGGTACTATGAAATGTCCTTGAGTTAGAACAACTAAGTCTTGAGCAACCTACTCCTACAAGGACCAAGGGATGCTTATAAGAAACATCAAGTCGATTCCTTAAATGTTGGATACTTCGATCTTGTGATTATGAAAGTATATGATATGATCATTCATATCATGATTCTATGTACTTCATATAATTGGGTACATTGAGAACCAAGATACATTGAAATTTTCTATTGGTCAAGAGTTGACCATTGACTAAGTCTGACAGGAGTTGTTGGAGGATTATTGTCACACAAGGAAGACTATATTAATAGTCTTGAAGCATACTTAAAGAGAATAGCATATGGGCAAGAATAAATTCATGTCATGTACACTTGCATTTAAGTTGGCAAGAGGGATTACAAAGGAAGGTGTTAGTTCAACTATGGTTGGACAAACTATTGAAAGAAGAACTATCTCATATACTAGAAATAATGTAAGTTAAAGAAAGAAAGTCAGACTTTCTACTCAAAGAATTGTCATAGAAGTCAAGTTTTTCTATAATATGCGTATACAATACAATGTGTAAATGAGTAGAATGTTGATTAACGTCAAAAGTCAACCTACATATAAACAATTGGAGCTTTGACTTTGACTTTTGGGCTAATGTTGAACATAATAAGTCTTTTTATGTTCCAAATCTTATCTGAAACTTCTCTTCCATTTCTTGAGATGATAAGAGATGGTGTTTTGTTGTAATAAAATTACAATTGAGTATAACGAGAAATACAAGAAGGGAGAGGGGGTTTGATTTTTTGTTTCTCCTGAAAATCTTTTTAACGTGACTAAGCTGCAATAAAAAAAATAGAGTAGATGAACAAAAATAGAACATAATAACACAACCAATTTATCTTGGTTCACCATCAACACGGTATCTATGTCCAGCCCCTTTTGTAGAATCTAATACCAAGCATATATAATTTTGCAATATAATCCATACATCACAATAATGTAGAGACAAGTAAGAAAAGGTAAACAAAAAGAATCAAATTTAGACAATTGAACTACATATAGAATTATGACTAATAAATAAAACCTAAATTAATACTTCAATATCAAGCTGCTACAAAACTACCTCTGGCTGTTAAATTTTAAAATAAATGGGGTGAGAAACAAATCCCAGTGAGTTCAAAAATAAGGGAAATGGTAGTAAAAATGACTCTCTTAAGGAAGCTTAGAACATGACACGGTACGCTCTTTATGCAATAAAACACTGTCATGAAATTGTGTCAATTGACACCTAATTCTGATTTAATAATTCTTGAAATACATGACTGAAACTTTTCCTTGGAGTATGGAAAAGCTGTCCAATTGTTTTAATGTGGGTCACCAAAACAATTTTACCTAAATTGTAAAGTTGGCTTGGCCACAACCCCAACCAGTGTCCCGATATTTCATTCTTTACCTATTGTTTCATGCCTGAAACAACCCCATCAAATGTTCCACCATGACTTGGGCCATGAATGCCATGAATTTATATGAATGAGATGCATTATGAGATGTTATGTGATACTTACATTATGTTATGAATAGCTTAACAAAACACAATTTAACTCATAAAATAAATTCTAAGTCCCTAATTAATAGGCAAAAACTGGACCAGAGGCAAATATCCCAAATTCACATACGTATCAGAGGCAGCAGCAGTAATGAGTAGAAATCATGTTCGACAAGCGTATTAACCTTAAAACACGGTATGCACATCTAACTTAACATTCTTAACACATAAATCAATTCTAAAACATCCCACAATTAGAGTTTACAAACATGCATGATCATCAAATACCTTTTATATGAAATTTTTGAAACCTTTTCTTTTCCTCACTCATTCCAACTCTTTTCCGTAATCCCTTTTTTTTCATAACAATTTCAGAACAAGAAGGAAAGCTTTAAATAAGTTTACCCCTAAATCTCACATAATAAAAATAGATTAATGTAAAGAACTTACTGCTGTTGTATTGACCTAAGTTCTTCAGTTGTTGGTTGTTTTTCTCTGCTTGTTTGATTGAGTCTGGTCTCTAAGGATGCAAGGTTGATTCGGACATGCAAGGATGGGGAATAGTTTCAGGGAGTCTAGGATGTTTTCCATCTTGGGTGAGTTGAGAAAGGAAGGAAAATAGAGGGATTGGTGCTTGGAGTGAACAGTAATAATGGTGTTACTGCGCACAGAGAGAAGAAGAATTGTTGGAAAAATGGGGAATTCTGTCCTGGAATGATATTTAGGGGAAATATAGAGGGAATTCCCTTCATTTCCCTTTGTACTTATCCAAATATTACCCTACTACGCATTCCTTAATTAATCAAGTTTTAAATCACTTATTTTATTTTTAAATTAATAGTTTCACTAGTTAAATTCTAGACTAATATATATATATATATTAAGTGGGTTGTTACATCCCCCACCACTTAATAAAAATTCCTCAAAAGTTAGGGAATTACCTATTGGAAGAGGTAAGGATACTCCATCTGCATGTCTGCCTCCGCTTCCCATGTTGCTTCCTCTGTAGAAGATCCTTCCCAAACAACCTTCACTAGGGGAATTTCTTTGCTTCTCCATGCTTTTACACTTCTATCTATAATCTGGACTGGCATTGAGTCATAAGTAAGGTTTGACTTGAGTTGGACAAACTAATGACTCAAAATTTGATGGGGGTTAGGAATGTATTTCTTTAATTGGGAGACATGAAAAACATTGTGTTGATTGGATATATTGGGTGGCAAATCTATTATGTATGTAGAGGGACCTTTCCTCTGCAAAATTTGAAAGGATCCAACAAAACGATAGTTTAGCTTTTTGACCTTAAGCACTCTTCTAATGCCAATAGTGGGGGTAACTCTCAAAAAAAGATGACCCCCCTCCTCAAACTCCAAAGGTCTGATATCAGCATAGCTCTTTTGCTTGCTTTGGGCTATCCTTGGTTTATCCTTAACGACCTTAATCTTTTCAGTGGTCTCTTGAATAACTTCAGCTCCTAAGATTCCCTTATCCCCTACTTCTGACCAACATAAAGGTGTCTTACAATTTCTCCCATAAAAAGCCTCATAAGGTGCCATGCCAATGCTGACATGGTAATTGTTGTTGTATTCAAATTCTTTCAAAGGCACATGTGTATCTCAGTTTCCCCTTTCCTCTAAAATGCTTGCTCTTAGCATATCCTCCAGATTCTTAATGGTCTTTTTCATTTGACCATTAGTATGGGGGTAGTAGGCAGTACTAAGGTGCGGTCTAGTATCTAGATATAATTGAAAGGCTTTCCAAAATATGGAGGTAATTTTAGGGACCCTTTTTGATATGATGCTAAGAGGTACCCCATGCAACCTCACTATTTCTTCAATGAATGACTTGGCTAGTTTGAGGGTGTTGTATTTTGACCTTATTGGTAAGATATAGGCTGACTTGGTTAATCTGTCCACAATCACCCAGATGGAATCATACCTAATGTGAGTTTGTGGGAAACCTACAACAAAATCCATGCAAATTGAGTCCCATTTCCATTCAGGTATTTCTAGAGGTTGCAACAATCTTGCTGGGCTCTGATGTTCTATTTTCACCTTTTGGCAAGTCATGCATTGATCCACAAAAGTAGCCACATCAACTTTCATACCTGGTCACCAATAATTTTTCTTAAGGTATTGGTACATCATGGTGGATCCAGGATGGATGGTTAGATTAATTTTGTGAGCTTCCTCTAGGATCAATCTCTTTAGTTATGAATCCTTATGTACACAAGTTCTGCCCTTAAACAGAATTGTTCCATCTCTTGCCCTTGTAAATTTTTCTTGGTCTTTTCTAAGTTGCAACTCCCCATCCTACCCTTGAAATTGTCTAATTTGGTCTCTAAGGTCACTAATTAGTTCCAGTTTATTTCAAAGAATTCCCCCTTGGAAGATTGTCATCTTTAAGTTCGAGTCCCTAAGGTTTTCCAACAATGCAAGTTCTTGGACCATCAGATGAGACATGTGTAGGGTCTTTCTGCTCAATGCATCAGCCACTACATTGGCCTTGTTTGGGTGGTATTTCTGTTCAAATTCATAATCTTTCAAGAACTCTACCCACCTTCTTTGCCTCATGTTAAGTTTCCTCTAGTCAAAGAGATACTTTAGGCTCTTATGATAATTGAAATCATCAAATTGTGCTCCTTACAAATGATGCCTCCAGATCTGCAAGGAAAACACTATGGCAGCCAATTCAGTGGGATAGTTTCCCTCATGAGGCTTTAGTTGCCTTGAAGCATAAGCCACTACTTGGCTATTTTGCATCAATACACAACCTAAACCTTTCAGGGATGCATCATAATACACTTCAAAACTTAAGGTTGGATCTGGTATGGCCAGCACAACGGCAACAGTCAACTTGGTCTTAAGAGTCTAAAAACTTTTTTCACATTCCTGATCCCACATAAAGACTGGTCCTTCCTAGTTAGTCTGATCAAAGGCTAGGCAATTTGAGAGAATTTCCTAATGCATCTCCTATCGTACCCTGCCAACCCTAAGAAACTCCTAACCTCTGTCACATTCCTAGGTTGTTCCCATTTCAGCACTGCCTCTACTTTGGAGGGATCCACTGCTACTCCTTCCTTATTGATCACATGGTCCTAAAACTTTACTTATGGCATCCAAAACTCATATTTTCTTGGTTTGGCATAAAGTCTCCTATCCCTAAGTACTTGGAACACTATTTGAAGATGACTTGCATGTACATCTAGGGTCTTAGAGTATATTAGTATGTCATCTATAAATAATACCACAAATTAATAAAAATCCTATTCATGTAAACCATGAATACAATTGGGGACTGGTTACACCAAAAGGCATAACAAAAATTAATAGTGCTCATACCTTATTCTAATGGCTGTTTTTGGTACATCCTTTGATTTTATTCTAATTTGGTGGTACCCTAATCTCAAGTCAATTTTGGAGAACACAGTGGCTGCTCCTAATTGGTCTAAAAGGTCATCAATTCTAGGCAGAGAGTATTTATTCTTAATGGTCACTTTATTCAATTTTCTATAATCTATGCATAACCTCATACTACCATTCTTTTTCTTTACCAAGAGCTCACGGGCTCCCCAAGGGGACACACTTGGTTTGTAAACTGCTTGGTTATTAGATCCGCTAATTGGTTTTCCAACTCAGTTAATTCTAAGGAGCAAGTCTATTGAGAACTTTATTTCTGTTTCGGGAGGCAAGGAGGTAACATCCTTAGGAAAGAAATCCTCAAACTCACTAACTACAGGAATATTGGACAAGTCCATTTCAGACATTGAGTTAGAGGATAATAGTAATAATATGCCTTGAACCTTATTGGTCAAACATTGGAATAGTTGAGAACTATTGGTCCAAGAGGGGAATTTGTTTTCCTCTGGTATTGGAATTCTTGGAGGAATTATGAATTTCCTTCTAGGGCAAACCAGAGTTACTGAATGGTCTAACATCCAATCCATTCTTAATATGATGTCTAAACCCTTAAGCGGCAAACATACCAGGTTTATTAGAGAAACTCTATCATATAGGGATTGGACACTCGTGATATACTAAGGAGGTCTCTATTGAACTTTTAGCTGCAATGCTAAGGTAAAAGGCATTTCAAGTATAGGGAGATTATGTTGCACAACAAAATTAGAAGAGATGAAAGAATGGGATGGACAAGTGTCTAACATGACAATTAAAGGGATGTGATTTATGAATCTAGTGTTAGTTATTAGATTATCATTCATACCTTTCTTTGCACCGAGAACAAAGGCCCTCCCAGTGTTGGGCTTGTTTGGGTTGGACTCTGCTTGCCTCTGGCGCACTCGACATTTTAAGTTCAGTTCATGTGGCCTGGCTGCTTGCAGTAATAGCAGACTTGTTTTCCTTACAAACACTCCTCCCATGATCTCTCCCACACTTGTACCATTTCCTTGCTTTTGTGCAGATGTGAAACAAAATGATATTGATCAAAAGTGCAGATATGCTTGTTGCTTGTGTTTCTCGTATCTTGTGTGTATTTCTTCATTGAGGGAGGCATGTATTTTTAGAGTACAATTAGGGTTTCTGGTCGTTGTCCCGATTTCCTGAAATCAACATGATTCATGAAGTTTCGTATCATATTGTTGTTGAATTGATTTATCATAGAAACTTTCCAAAAATTAATCTTGTAATGATTCAGTGTATCTATTTAAAATAGTTGGGAAGTAGAGGATACGATGGTCAGAGCATGTCTTAAGATCTTCAGACAAGTAGTTGATTTAGGATGTTTATCAGAGGATGTAAAATTGCTTTGTCTTCTTTGGATCGTTGATTTTTTTAGAGCATTGACTTATCAAAGGATGCACAATAATTCAGAGTCAAACAGTGAGATGCTTGTTGTGTTTATCAGAGGGAGAGGTAGTTAGTTGCTTGTCACACTTATCAAAGGTAGATGCATATTGTTTCTTATCACCCTTATTAGAGGCGGAGGTAAAACACTTCTTGTTGAGTTCATCAGAGGAAAATTATCTATGACATTGCTTTGTGTTTCCAGAGGAAACAGGGACGCTACAATCTTCCACGTATTAGACTTAGATAAATGAAGCAAGGAGAAGTTGTGTTGTATCTTTGTCATCGTGTAGTAATCAAAGGATACGTTGATAGTCTTTTAACCAAAATATTTGATCTCAAATTTGCGCACTTCATCCCAACATTAGAGAATTAAATTGTTCCCATAAACGATTTTGTTATCGTCAAAACAAGTGACGGTATATTTCTTCAAAGAAACTTGGCTCCAACACATTCAAACTCTGAGCAACCTATTCTTATTCCCCACTCTAAACTTGAATCAACCCTTCCATTCCTTCTCCATAACCAACCAATATTGTTAGCTCTCTCTCTAACTTTGCACTTATTCCGTCTGGCTTTGCAGACCTCCAGATCTTCCTTACTTCCCTTTTCGCCAAAATCTCCTCCACCCGGAATAAATATGCTCAAAGTTTGGATCCTAATTTTGTTTCAAACAAGTGGAACAAAGTCCACTCTTTTCTCACAAACTAGATTCATGAGAATAGCGATCATGGGCTGCAGTTGGCTTCCCAAAACTCTGCAGCTTTCAGACAAATAGCTGAGATCATCTACTTATGGATCTTACAACTTTATAAAGCCAAGAACAATCAATCCATCTCTTTCTGGTGGTGTTCTACTAGAACCTTCAGTGGTTGCTCCAGTTGCACCATTGGAGCTTCTTGTGCTTATCCTATAGATTCAAATATGCACTATTGATGCTTCTATTTTTATTGCTTTAGGTTCTGCAGATTCTGCTTTTGGAAGATTTTGATTGACTAGAGGCTAAAACTGAGTTGTTTATGGAATAAATTGTCAAAAATCAAGAGGATATTCATTAAACCCTTAGTTTGATTCTGGCTAGACTCATTAATCCACACCTTTAGTTACCTATTTTTCTTTGTAATTTTGCTGTATTTTTTTCTTCTCTGTATTATCTTCTTCTTTCTTTTAGTCTTATGAGAAATTTTAAGCAATGAATTTTGTCTTATTTTGAACTTTAGTTAGTAATCCACATTAAACTACTCTGTCATGATATCTTTCATGTCATGAATTAAACATGCATATTTTAGAGGCAGTTAAGTATAGAAGAGAACCTATCATTCCTTTGAATACCTTTTTATTTAACTCATCTTTGTCAAGAGACAAAGTTGGATGCAAGGGTGTAGACATGGACTTACAATAATCCATTCTCTTATGTATTTGGTACGATGAATGAGTACACCCTCTAGGGTTTAATGAATTTGAATTCCAAGAAATAATTTTAATTCTCCTATCATGCTCATCTCAAATTTACTCTCTATTTGCTTAGAAAATTCTTGGTAGAGCTTGCCATTAATATAACCAAAACTCATATCATCAATATATTTCTGGATAATGAAAAGGTCATTCTTTGATGATTTTCTTAATAAAGTAGTGTCAACCTGGCTTGTTTCAAAATTAATATTTTATAAAATGTTATTTGTCTATCATACCAAGTTGTTGGGGCTAGTATTAGACCATAGAAAGATTTCTTTAGTTTGAAAACATAGTTTAGAAAATAATTATCCTTTAAGCCAGGAGGTTGTTTAACATATACTTCTTCATTTATATAACCATTAAAGAAAACACTTTTTCACATCTATTTGATATAGAGTAATTTTATTAAATATAGAAAGAGAAAATAGAAGTTCGATAACCTCTAACCTTGCCATATGGGCAAAGTTTTAGGGTAATCAATGTCTTCCTGATGATTGTATCCTCAAGCTACAAGTCTAGCTTTGTTTCTAACCACTTCACCCGTTTTCATTTAGTAGTCGCTTAATTGACTTGCTTAGTAGGTTATGCATTAGTCTTTTTACAAATAAAACATTTTAAATAGAGGGTAGAAAACCATTACCTATTGCGTCGTACCCAATGATCTTACACTTCTGACTACTTCCAAAACCTACGAATTCTTCATTCTTGAGGGTCAGGTCTTGGGAACATAGATTTTTATCCCGTCAGGATCCACTATCCAAGTACCATGACTAGTGTTTTAACTTTGTGTCTAAGTATATCTGCAAGATAAATTATTTTATTCTTAGGTACCAAAATTTGGTTGGGTCTTGGTTTGTTAGTTCTAAAAGGTGTCTTGTCTTTCCAAGTTTTCTGCATAGGAAAAGTTCTTTTATGGTGACCTTTCTTTAGGGTGTTCCTTAGATTCTTCAAAACCAATGACACTATTATTGTTTTCTAACACCATAGATCATAGAAGCTTTTTTTTTCTTTTACCTTTGTCATTTTTAAGAACTTCTTGAAAGGCTACTTCATACTTAACAGAATTGCAGACTCTATCCCCTAAAGTTTTTGAAACACTTTCTTTCAGAGTTAGATTTTCCCTTTTTAGGTTTTCAAACTCCTTTTCAAGGGAACTTCATTTATTTGTTAAGATGTCATTAGTTTTTCTAAGAGACTTAAGTTTTGAACAAAACCTTATGATTTTTGTTCAGAAACTCATTTAACATACCTATAAGTTCACTATGAGATATTTCAGATAGTACCTCAATTTCTTCATCAGTAGATTCATCATTAGAGTTAGAGTGAATGTTTGTTATCAAAGCCATGTTAGCATGCTCTTCGTCTTCATAAGATGATTCATAAAATTTATCCCAAGTAGCCATAAGACCTTTCTTCTCTCTTTTGACGTCTTTTCTATGGGATTTTCCTTTCTCAAGTTTGGGACTGTCTAAAATCCTTTTTGGTTAAAGATTTCTCTCTGTTGTTCCACATGCGGTAGATTTTTCTTGAGATAAAGGATAGCTTTTTATGAACTAAGTCTTCACTCTGATTGTACAATCCATTTTCCTCTAAGTCTTCAGTAGCTTGCAGAGCCTTAGAGATCGTCTTCTTTCCTTCGGATTTGAGGGCCAAGGACTTTGACTTCTTTTGGGCCCATCTTCAACTCGTTCAATCTTATTGGCTCTTCCAGAGGCAGTTTGTTTAGATCCTTAGCCTCTTGAGTAGCTATAATGTTTGGTCTCTACTTTCTTGGAAGACTTCAGAGAATCTTCTTTACGTGGTCAGAGGTAATGTAGGTCTTTTCGTAAACCTTCAGTTTCGAAACCAAAGTTTGGAATTTAGATAACATTGTCTCAATACCTTCATCTTCTTCCATTTGGAAAAGTTTGTACTTTCTAAAAGGAAAATTTTCTTTGGCTTCCTGTACCTTCTTTTTTCCTTCGTAGTTTGGAACTAGAGCATCAAAGATACTCTTTGCTGTTTCTTTGTTGCTGCATTTTTCAAACTCTTTGAATATGATAGCATTCATCATGAAGGTTCTGGATTTATGATGCAACTGTATTGTTTTGTTTGTTCAGCGTCAAAATCCTTTATGTATATTTCAACACCCCGACATCATGTATGTCCTAGTGTTCAGAATCGTTAGAGATGTAGAAGCTTACGAGTTTGTCTTTCCAATACTTGAATCTTTCTCCATCAAACAGGGGAGGCCTATTAACGTTTCCACTTGTAACTTCGTCACCGTAGCTACTCATAATAATAGATATTTACTCAAATACAGTTAAGTACTCAACTTTGAGACCGAGCTCTGATACCAATTGTAGAAAGAGAAACACAAGAAATAGGGTTTAAATTGTGTTTTTTTTAATCATTTTAATGTGACTAAGATACAATAAAGAAAAACATAGCAAATGAACAATAGTAGAATAGAATAACACAACCAATTTATACTGGTTCACCACCGACATGGTAGCTACGTCTAGGTCTTTCAACTTAAAGGATTTAATACACTAGTTCACCACTAACTTAACTTTGACGGCCACTACTCGGCGAGGTTACAAGAGAATACATTTAGGTATTCTGGAAATGCTCTCACAAGACAATGTTTACAAAGTAGTACTCTCAAAAACTTTTCTCAGCACTTAAAATGAATGATTAAGAGCACGAGTGTAGATGCGGCTGTATATGTTTATAGTAGTGTGTTTCTTAATGTTACTTTCAAGTGAGGAATGCATGTCCTTATATAGAGATCGTTTAGGGTTGTCCTGATTGTTAGAAATCAACAAATATCATGAAGTTCCATATCAAATCTTTTGAGATTGATTTGCCATTGAAAATTTTCCAAAACAAATCCTTGTAATTCATTTAACGTATCTTGGTAAGAAGTCAGAAGAAGCAGAGAATATGATGGTTAGAGCATGTCTTATAGATTCAGGATGTTCATATGAGGATGCACAAAAGCTTTGTCTACTTCGGAGCATTGACTTTCATGAAAACATTGACTTTCATCAAAGCATTGAATTATAGCATATATTATAAATCAAAGTCATACAATCAATTTCTTGATGCGATTATTGGAGGCATACAATCACTTGCTTGTCAAGATTATTAGAGGTAGACAATCATATGCTTGTTGTGTTCATCACAGGCAAACAAAGAGATGCATGTTGAAGTCATTAGTGGCAGACAAAACATAGCATAAGTTGTATTACTAGAGTCACAAGAGGTTCATTTCATAGTGTGTATTCAAGACTTAATATTGAATAGAAGCGGAGTCTTGGTGTTCTTTTATCTTAGTCCAATCGTTAGAGGATACAACATAAGATCCTACAAAATTCACTTGATCAAGGAACTGCACTTAATAAGAACGTTAGTGCTTTAAATTATTCCTAAAAATTGATTTTGTTATCCTCAAAACAAGTAAGGGTCGTTGTTCTTCAAACCAACTTGGTTCTAACAAATTGTTGTTCCACTAATTCAACTAATGTTTTCATTGATAGAAATCTTGAACGACACGAACCATGCGTTGTTGATTTAGAGCTAGCCATCTATGACGTTCATGAAAATAAGTTCAAATCTATTTATTTGATTCTTATATACCTTGATATTATTGTTTATATAACGCCTAAATTTTAATAAGAATATTCAAAAAAAATTGTACACAATGTAGATGAAACTAAAATTTTCGATTAGAAAAATATCTAAGTGCTTGCAAATAAATAGAAATGCTTTTGTAAACTCTTGGATTAACTTAGAATACTAAAATATTTACAAACTTTAAATATAATTAAACTATAACTCTAATCTAGAATAAAGATGTAATATGGCTTCTAATCATGACATTGAAAGACTGGTGAGCAAACCAAATATTCCACAAACTTTCAACATTTACCTATTACAAGAAAAACACCACCTTCAACATAGTGAGCATAAAACTTAGTAACATAAATTTAATAAGAAATAATTATAGATGTTTCCCAACCATCCGGTGTGCTAAGCATGGAAAATCCTCTTGACAAACTATACCACAATTTAATAAAATACTAATTTTTCGTAAGCTATAATCAAGTACCTCTTTTGACTCTAGTATCAAATCTTACAAACACTTTAAGCAACTAGACATGAGTAATCTAATGACTTAAACTCCACATAGCAAGTTAGTCATCGAGACACTATGGGTTTCACCCAATACCCTCTACTTGAAAAACCTCTTTTGGTAAGATTGGACATAATTAAGTATGTAAGTGGTGTTCCACTTACCCTCGCTTACCCTTCGGTCCCGTCGTATATAGACGTAGAGTTCATCTAGCTAGAATGAACACTAAATTAGTATATAACTATAATAATAATATAGAATATATCTAATCATAACATACGAGTAATCATTTAGTCCATTCACACAATTGAACATGCGTTTAACATAGAAATCATATGAGTATATATATATATATATATATATATATATATATATATACACACACCATGTATTAGAATTAAACATCTAGGAAAAGAGTGTTAAATTTATGATTTCAAATGCAATTGGTTGCACTCGAAACTAATCTATATAACTCAAGTTATGGTATTCTAAAGTCAACAACGTTAACTAATAATCTTATGACCGAGCAACTATGTTTATGTATATAAAACTAGTGTATGTCTTCTTCCAAACCCAACAAGTTTCAGTCAAATACGAGTTTCCTAGCTCAAGATATAGATATTTTAAGATGACTAATGCAGAGCAAAATATAAAATAGAACAGTCCACTTCATAAAATCACTAAAATTTGTAAACTTAATATAAATATATAAAACTTTATAGTAAAAATATAATAGGAATAAACTTTCAAGTCCAATTGATTTCACTCAAAGTGGATTTCTATGGCTTCTGTTATACCCATTTTAACTCAGCTACGTCGAAATCTTTTGTTTTTTTTTTTACAGAATATACTATAAATTTGGCAATATAATTAAAATATCAAACAATGTTCGACTTGAATAAATGATAACATTTTTGAATGCTTAAGATGTCTGGTTTATAATTACAACTTTTATTTTGCATAATAGGCATTCAATTGATACAGTTTAACAAAATAAGTTATATAGATACAAATAAAGAACAACAAATTGTTTCCCAACTTGCAATTCATTTTTCTCTATCAATTCCCATTGAAAATTTGTGAAATCAGTGCCTATTTCAAAGTTAATTAATTTTAGTTTCTGATGGGTCATAAATTAGCTCAAAACACTATTTATGAAGAAAGTTATGAACAACATTACACTATTTTCATTTCAAACTTTATATTATCAAGTTCATATGCTGAACTAAGTATAATGCATTCAAAATTCAGCATAAAACCAACTAATTACCAATACTAAACAATTATAATCTCATCACCAATCCAACCACAACACTCAACAATCATAATAAAACAATTCTTCATAGTAATTAATACAAACACCTAACATGCAATCTTAAAAATCATTGATACTAAATCAAATAGGATTATCTCAATACTCAAACATGCTAATCATAAACAGTTATCAGCAACATCAATCAAGATTTCTAACCACACTTAAGAGTGGTTTTAAGAGGGTTTTCTATGCTAACTCTAAAACGAAAATCAAAGGAGATTAAATCCACCATTGTTGAGCTTTATGTTTCCTTTTAAAACACGCAAGAACACTAACACTAAAATTGACTCATTCTTTCTTTATTCTCCATCCTTGATTCAACCTTTAATGTTCTATCACTTTTTGTTTTCTTGCTACCATTGTTTGTTTTTGTTCTCTTCATCCCTCACTCTTGTTTCCTGTCTCACAATTTCTATTGTCTCCTTTTTTTCTCTCAGCTCTTTCTCACTTTATTGTTCTTTTTTTTCTTCATCTCATCACATCTCACCTCTCTTCTATTCTCTACCTCTTCTCTCCTTTTTCTTTTGTTTCTTCTCTTCTTTCTTTTTTACAATGTTTCTCTGACACATACTATTCTATTCTTTTACTCATATTCCTATTTCTATTTGCTTTGAATTTATTTATTGGAAAATTGATAGGATCACTCCTCATAAGTGGGTTGCACCCCCTATTAAGCCACCAACAATATTTTAGTAGTTATAACTCACTTAAATTTCTACTCATGTATACTAATTATACCTTGTCCTAAATCATATAGATCATAAAACAGATTATTATAATTATTATAATTATTTTACTAGCTATTAAAGTGATTCTAAATAGCATACAAAAATACTAAAGTTTGTTAAACATTTACATTCGAATTTCCAATAAGTTTTGCTATCATTAATTTATCATTGCATGCAATTTCTTAAGGAATTAGTGCATATTGATAATAGTTTGGACAAAGAAAGTTGGGGTGTTACATTATTCCCACGTTTTAAAAGTTTTGTTCTCGAAATTGTCTAAACTTTAATCTTTAACCTCAACAAAAGTACTAAACAATCACAACAACAATCAAGTATCATACTCTTTACATTCCTAGATAAAATTTACACACTATATAACAAGTTAAACAATCATTGAATATTAATTATATCTATTAAAAAAAATCAAAATACTTGATAATTTAAAAGCATTGTTAATATTTACATTCACAATCATTACTCAAGTAAGACAAAACGACTAACATCATATAGTAATAGATTTTTACCATATCATACTCTCCTCAACTGCTACTAGGGTGCACTCGAGCACTTAGGCCGGATGGATTACGCACATCAATTGCGGCTCGGCAGGGACTCCGCGGCTTAGGCAGGCTAGAGTACGACTAGTCAATATCTTTTGCATTATAGAGTTGTTCTCTTGGATTTTATTTTTTCGCGATAAGATTAATCTCAAATAAAGCATCATAAAGTATACTTATCATTATCATACATGACAAACACTTTTAACAATCAACAAACTAATTTAATCTAACAAGTAACTAAGTTAAACTATATTACATAAACTTATTATTATATTACATAATCCTATTTAGATGATTACCGCTATTAACCAACAATTTTCTCTTCAATAAATATACCATACAAGGAAAATATCTGTTAAACATCCATTTTATCTAATCAACAAGGAAAAAAACTAGTGTGTGTATATATAAGTGTGTTGTGAAACCTATGTAGCATGTGCTTATGTATAACATGTACAACACAATAGATATCACACCATAAATTAAACATGCCTAATAAATCACATAAGCCCAATTGTATTTAAAAGAAAATATCGCAAGTGCACATTTGTCACTAATAAAATTTCTAAGTGAGTTTTGCAAAATCTTTACTTAAAAGTTGTTCTATTACGGTTGTGCACTCTAATCGTATGACCTCTAGAAGGTCTTAAAGATGCACAAATTCACTCATCAGTATTTGAGGTTTCATTTAAATCTTAGAACTAAATTCTATGGGTATGGATGAAGTTTTGCAACTCACTGATTTTGTGACTAGATCCACTCAAATTCCGCCATGTTACAAACTCTAACACTTACTTTGGTTCCACTACTCGGTTACTATCTAAGACAGAACTTGTAAGGATGTCCTAATTTTACAAAGCAACCTTTAAGCTAAAATTATTAATATTAAACATCTTTAGTGTTTTTCCACAAGAAAGATTACACATTAATATAAACAAAATTTGTTTTTTGAGGAAGGACCTATTTTGGTAGGCTTGAATTTCAAGTTTCTAAGTTCGCATTATGTGGCATTTCATAGAATGAGGAGGAATATGTGTTCTAATTAAGTCCTTACTTCTATGACTTCCTATTATGCTTACATACACTATCACTCACAAGGTTTAGGCCGTTGGCATGAGGGAAACGATGAATTCAGCCGAGGTTCCCTTAATGGGAGTCCCCAAGGAACGGATTATCCATATCCATACAAATCAAAATCACATCCAACTCTATTGATCACCAATTTCATCCATAATTTAGTACTCACACTTGGTCACAAGGAAAAACATATCTAAGTTAATTTCAAAACTCAATAGTATAAGCTTTAGTAAACATAATATTTCACCTTAACTAGCACAATGTTGAAACCATACCATTATTTACCATCCATGTCCTATAATATATGACATGCATAAACATCATGAATACACGTATCACTTTGTACCCAACCATAATCAAAAACCACAATCCGACTTGTAGTTTACTGCAAATAAGTCCATTCTAAAATACAAATTAACGTTTCAAAGGAAAATTACAAATTCGAGATAACCATTCTAAAATAACATTTAGCATACAACCACCACCAATATCTAATTCATTAGCACAACTTCATACACATTATACATTATTAAAACAAACTTCAATCAATCAAGGAAACTTGCTAAAATAGGTAAGTATAATTCTATTTTCACTTTCATGAGTACGACTCATTCTTTGCTATGTCATGTACTCTTAAAAATTAATTTTCTCTAAGAAATTACATCAACTTTATACCTCCATTATAAAACATCTAAACAGTATTAGCATGAAATCATCATTCAAGGAATACAAACAAATATACATATGTTGTGCGAAGTAAATACTTATTGACAATTCCTTGCCCATCCATTTTTTTTTTAAAACATAAATTCAAGAAAGCAATGGAAACATACAAGGCAAGAAGAAAATTAGAAAGATCAAGTAGAAAACAAACAAGCTATATACTTCAGACGTTTAAATCATACAAGTGAAGAGAAAAAAAAATATTTTTAGGGATTAATTAAAAGAAAATGATTTTAAAAGTTATGGAGGCTGCAAAAAGCTAAGTCACAATACTTATCTTCGAATTTTACAAGACAAGTATAAAGTTTTGAAAACCACTCTTTCATCTCTTATGTTACAATATCTCATGTTATATAGACTCTAGTTATATACTGATATCAAGTAAAAGATATTTGATCCAAAGCGTTGCTTAAAGTGAACATTGATGGGTAGATAGTGTTGGGCTTGGATAAGGAATAGAAGGGAGAAAATATTATTATTATTATTATTATTATTATTATTATTATTATTATGAGTTAACCTTCATCATAAAAACAAGGCACAAACTCCCAGCCCAACTTTCTACTCATTCAGATGGATTGTGTGACACCGAGCCACAATCCTTAGCCCAAATTCTTCTTCCCTTAGAGATAAAAATACATCTACTAAATAATTCTTACTAACAACTTTACTACAATAAGTCGAATAAGGCAAATAATTACCACACCTAATTTAATATTGGAAAATATATATTTATAGATCCAAATTATTTTAACTAATAATTTTAGAGGATGTTACAACAATAGTGTGAGTTCTAGTTATAACAAGTTCTAAGTATTGATAAGTCAAAGGTCAACTACCATTATATCATTATTTATAATAGGGCATGAATATAAGGTGTAAAATTTTCCTTTCAATTCAAAAAGCATCACATGTGAAAGAAAATAGAACAAAAAGAGATCAACAATAATATAGATGCAACTAAAACCTCATATCATCCAACCATGACCATGTAGCCCACAACTCATAACTTTATATTCAACCATTATTAATATTCTCAACAACAAAAAGATATTAGAAATGAAAATGTCATATATTGTTCTCGCTCTAACAAAATCACCACAAAGGAAAACTAGTGAAACTTTCGATTTGTTATATCAAACCTTTCTATTGTTTCATTCTATATACAACACTTTATTTTTAACATAATATATGTAATAAAATAATGAGAAGAGATTTACTTATATCAATTCAAATAGCATGTTATATAACTTATGCCTCAATCAAGAGATACAAAAAAATTCTATTCAAAAATAAGATTTCAATAAAATATTCAAGTATAATTTATGACTTACTTAATAAATATTACTAAGATAAAGTTGAAGTTATAATAGTCATGTGTTAACATAATATAGGCTCATTTATATTCATAATGCTTAAAAATTGAAACATTCTCTAAAAACAGTTTTAACACAAAATATCCACTAATTAAGTGGGTAAACTCAAACTTGATTCTATAGGATAATATCATTCCCTATTCTCCGTATGATTCCATGAGGTGGCCTATCTCATTAACTCGTACATGTAACACCCCAAATTTTATAATAAACAATTTTATTAATTAAATTGCACTTTAGATAATTAATTTGGTGGTAAAATTATTTTAGGATATATGTTGATTAGTTTTATGATTAATTTTCTTTATAAGTGTGTTTTCTATGATGTCTTAATCTGTACATATTTGACTAAATGAGTGATGTAAATAACAAATACTATATTTTATTATTTTATATATTTTTCTATGTTAAAGATAAATATTATTATCTAAAAATGAGTATTTTGGAGAAAAAGTTTCTAGAAAAGTTAAATAAATCATTTATTTATCAAGGGCTTTTAGAAATACTAGAAAATGGATTTTGGACAAGACGACTGTTTACACCCCTATTTTCTACTTCTGCATATTAATTTGGGACATTACTAGTTGGACTTTTCTTTCCTCCACCTACGAGTTGCTCATTACACCTATATTTCTGCCTCAGACTTGACTACCCTTTGTCGGACCATACAGTTTTACTCTTGTACCTGTACATATGATAGTTGCTATTAAAAAAAAAACGAAAATTTGACTAATGGCAGCTAAATCACAGCAAATCCGTTTTCTCTCAAATTAACCCCCACCAATTCTTTACCATTTGAATCGATCCCAACCTCTATCCCAACCAAAATCGGCCACTGAATCCATTTTTAGCATCAATTTTATCGATCGTGACTTTGTTTCATCAAAAACAGCTGCTTTTCTATCCTTGGGCGAGCTATCTTTTGCCGATTCCAATCACCACATTTTTAATCTCAAAAAACTACTATCATTTTTGGATCCCTCTCATTGAAACCTTCAAGAAGCACTACTCATTTGCATTTTTTAGTGAAGTTGTCGTCGGACCCTTCCGACGAGTCGATGAGACTTTTTCTAGAGTTTTTCTTGTCGTTTTGACAACAGTTTTACTCCTTACATTATTATTAATTATTTAACAATTATTTTTATGCCCCGCATAATTTATCAGTTGCTCGATGTATGATGTCGATATGTAGTTGCAGTTGAAAACTTCCATTGATTTATTTGTTTGAGAAAGCATGTATATAAGGTAAGGATGAAAGAGCGTTTGAATTCATGTGTATAATATATTTTGAGATTAACGTGAAAACGTTATTTCCTAACGATTCATTTGGGACTCGCTTCGTACGGCAGTAGCCCTTTGAGGGATAAATCAATTAATGTGCAAATATGGATATTTTCAGAACAGAATGTGGAATAGAAATATTTATAAGGTGTTGATTGACTTAATTTTGTTAAATGTGTGCTATTTGATATTGTTGTGATATTGAGTGTCAAATGAATTTTATGTATATGTTTGATTAGACGGGTTTATGTGATTATGATGATGTATAAATAATAATAGTGATGTTATAAATTGTGATGAGTTTTTGTGATGAGATATGATTAATGATAGTGATGTTGTGAATTTGTGACGAGAATATTGAAGTAACCCCATAGTTGGTGAAATATTTGTGATTCCAATTTGTGTTTGAGAAGACGGTCTTAATGGAATTTCATAGGCCAACGAGGGGAGAAAATAAATATTGAGAATTTTTGAAGTGATGATTATTTTGTCTTCATATAGGTAGGGCCTGACAAGCCTAGTTATTCCGGGGAAGTACAACTGAATGAGCCTGATCGTGGTGGTCTGCTATTGAGCCTTAAGGTAAGATTGTTAGACCTTGGAGGTATTCGGGTGGGGAATTCCTAGGTGACTTGGAGGTAGCACTCCAAATGTCGGGAGCTACCACGCAACACACGTTTACCTCGATTGTCGCGTATATGTCTCGAGTTGAGTTGAGGGGATCTTTGAGTGCAGGGCCAATTTTAATTATCCGTCCACTGGGATGGTGGCATAGCATCAAGACTCCTAACCAAGTACTTCAGAGTTAGAATGGTACCACATTGTGAAGTAGAGTCTAAGCTCAAGCATAGCATTGCATTTTATTGTGATTGTCTTGTTGTGATTGATAGGTATCGTGTGCGATAATAATTTCTCTTAGATTGTTCGATATTATAGTGAAATGTATTGATTTTCCTTAAGTGATTTTGACTTTATAATGTGATGTTTTTCCTTGAAGAATGTTTGTGTAATGATACAGTTTATTTATGATTAACTACGTATTCTTCTTACTTATATTATACTATTAACTTGATTTCAAAACTCACCTCCTTCGTTGTTTGTGTTTGATTGGCTTGACCCTGCATTTGCGAAATCCTAATTATTACAGGTTAATGAGTCTTGAAGTTCATGTTTGGGAGAAACCCCACTCTGATAGGTGATACCGGGAATAAGAGTTGTAAATTGTATTTTACTTTTACTTTTTTTTTATTTGAAATGACTTTTTGTATGAAAATCTTATAATTACTAGTAATTTTTTGGAATTAAATTAAGAATTTTTAGTTAAATCAAGTTTATGGAGATTGCACGTTTTTATAAGAGGAAAAAGTTTAAAGCGTTACTTTTGAATTTTGAGAAATGTGATATCCTAAATTAATTATAAAAGTTTTTATTTCCTTGAAAACATATTTTCTTTATCCGCTGTTAATGTACCAAAAACAAAAAATCTACTTTAAATTATTATATAATATTTTGGTGTTTAGGGTGTCACATTAGAGGTATCGGAGCACGTCTGTCCAACCAGGCCGAGTGGGTCGAGTGTCGATTCATTAGTCGAATGTTAGTCGTGTCGGTTTGTGTTTTCTTGTGGATTAATAAATTTCAATATCATATTTTTTTCACGCTATATTATTGTGTCATGCACAATATGCTTTTGTATAATTATAATATTTTGAAGTTTCTAATTAACCATTTATTGTTTGACTAAATAAACCTTTTGATTAGATTTGTGGCTTGGGTTTTTAACTTTGATTATTTGTTTTTGTTATAGTGGGAAGTTACAACTAATTTTTTTTATTGACTAGATATATGTTTGAAATTATTAATTTAATCGAAGTAATACTAATTATCGATTGATAGACCTTGCCTTTTGGGATCGTAACATGATTATTAAAGTTTCGATCTTGCTAATGAAATCAAGTTAGAACATTCGTAATAGTTTTAAAATGTTAGCAAATTCATATTATTAATAATATTAATCCTTGAATATTAGAGGTTAGTAGTAGTTTTGAAATATTAGGAAATTCATACTATTAATAATAATAATTCTTGAATATTAGAGATTGCTAGAACTTAGAATTTTTTTAAAATGACAAATTTGAAGAAATTAATGTTGACTTATTTTGAAAAATGAAAATAAATTTTGTTTGAGTTACTCTTGATTATTTTAAAGAAATTAAATTGAGTTGAGTTTTTGTTGATTTATAAAATAAAAATAATACTACACTACTGATTTTATTTAATGTTTAAAATAGCTGAAAATTTACACCGTATTTTACTATGTGTTGTTTTTAAGAAAATCAAAAAGAGTTGTTGTTATGTTGGTTTAGAGGGGGCTGGTGTGAATATTTAATTGTGAGGGTGTTGAGATATTTGTTTGAAATGATTGATTTTGATATTATGACCTCATTAGAGTTTAACTTGATGTTAAAGTTTTAGATTTTAAGAACTCATTAGTGATTTATAATGATAATAATAAAAAAAGGGGTCAAATGATAAAATGTCTACTAATTGAAAAAGAGAAGGAAAACAAAAGGGAAAAAAAAACAATGTTTTTTGAAAGAACTATCTCAATGGTGAAACTCTTTTTGAAAAATTATCTAAATTTTGGATTCTATAATCGATGTATTTCATGAATAGAATATTTTTTTGAGTAGAATTGTAGTTATTGTGTTATCATTGTCGAAATGTATATTTGAGTTTAATATGAGAATGTGACATGCTGTTTGTACATATTTTCTTGTTACATGAATTAACCTAACAAAATGACATGCATCATGTAGATTGGTATAGGTAGTGTGCATCATGTAGACTAGTATGTGTACTTAGACTAAAATTTATTCTACCAAATTTTTTTCAATTATAAAATTGTATTCTTTGTTAGGGACTTAATTTTTAAGATTAGAATAGACCTCTAAAATCTTTAAAATTGCGGGTGTGTTATGCTTTAGACCAATTTTGTGGCTTGATTGAAATTGGGAGTGTATCTATAAGCCTATTGAGTAGTCGGTGTGAGAGTAAGTTGTTATTTTGTTGATTTGTCAATTAGTGTAATTCATTATCATATAAATATACAATTTTGTTGTTTTGTAAATTTTGAGAAAATAAGAAAATAAATTGGAACCATTTTGGAAAAGTTTTTATCTATCTATATATATATAGTATAAGTCTTCTTTCAAAATATAAGTTGAAAATAATAATTTTTATAGTGATTAATTATTTAGAAATGTGTTTTTGATGTTTAAAGTACGAGTGAAATTTTAGAAATTTTATAGATTTTAAAAATACATGTGATTTATTTTATTTTTAATTGTATTTAGAAATGTGATTTATTTTAATTGTTTTTATTTAGACATGATTTAGTGAAAAGTAATTTAAGGAATTTTTTTTTTAATTCTCAATGATTTTTTTTTTGTGCTAAATGACTAGTGTTAATTTTGATAATAATTTAAGTCTAGAAATCAATTTTTAGAATGATGTGTAACTTTTAAAGTGGTTCATGCATTACCTGATTCAATTTAGTTTGGTAACGTGTTGTATCTTCTAGTAGATGATTAGTTATCTTATCCGCTACTTGGAAAATATCCACTTTATTTTATTGTAACCTTTAAGTGATGAGGATTAATTCAAAAGAAAATATAATCGTGATCAATTTGGAGCAATTAGAGTTTTATGAGGATAGGTTACATCGTTTGAGGTATGAAATGAACGTAAAATCTTGGTGCTAATTTTTGGATTAATTATGTGAATATGTATATGATTATGTAAATATTCAATTATTTGTGTTTCAAGTGTTCTAATTGTTGGGAATTAGCGTGCAGAGTTAGAGTAGTCGAGAGCATCTAAAAGTGGAATATTTCTATATTTCTTCAATCGGATTATTGATTATATATTGATGTTAGTGTCATTTCTTTTGTTGTTTTAACTAGTTGTAAATTACAAATAAATTATCGTGAATGTGTAATTAAGTGAGTTTTTAACTTGAAGTAAGGAGTATGAGTTGTAGCGCCGCCTTCGCACTCCGGAACCACGTTAATGATGCTTTTAATTACCCATATTTGAATTTGAATGACTACAATTATAGTTATTTTAACTAATTGACTCCATGAGTAGAAGGGACTGCTACCCCCAATGACTTATCGTCGATAAAAGAGGCAACAATAACTCGTTATTATTGTTAGAAATATTTAATAATTTTATTTTTGAAATAGTTAGAAATCATCTTCATTTTTTATGCATTTTTGAGTGATTATGAGTCTTATATGGCATAAATGTTGAATGTTGATAATTGTTTAAGTGACGTAAAAATTAGGTTAGAGGTGTGTACTTAAATTAAACATTCAATTAAGTATGTTTGTTCTTCTAAGTGACTGCTTAAATTGAATAAGTGCATTGTGTTAGTATCTTATTTTTCCTATATTATCTCATTTGATAAGGACCTAGAACTATTGTAGGAGTTCTATTAATAAAATGTGTATAAGACTTGAAATTAAGTTATACTTAGAGTGTTTTTGAAACCATATGTGAAAATATTTATCCAATTTCTCTATGATTATACACATTACTTTTCTTTTAAAAGAAAAAAAAAAAACCGTATTTTTGGGTTTGAGAAAGCATCTAAATAAGGTAAGGGGTCAAATAGTGTTTGAATTCATGAGTATAATATATTGTGAGATGAACGGGAAAACCGTATTTCCAAACGATTCATATGGGGCTCGCTACGTAGGGCAGTAGCCGTTTGAGGGATAAATTAATTAATGTGCAAATATGGAAATTGTGAGAATAAAATGTGGAATAGAAATATTTATACGGTGTTGATTGATTTAATTTCGTTAAATGTGTGCTATTCGATATTGTTTTGATATTGAGTGTCCAATGAATTTTTATGTATATGCTTGATTAGACGGGTTTATGTGATGTGATAATAAAAGGTGAATTCATTTTGATAAGTTAATGTGATTATGATGATGTATAATTAATAATAGTGATTTTATAAATTGTGATGAGTTTATGTGATGAGATATGATTAATGATAGTGATGTTGTGAATTTCTGATGAGAATATTGAAGTAACCCCATAGTTGGTGAAATAGATGTGATTCCAATTTGTGTTTGTAACATCCCAACCCTTACCGTTATCGGCGATGTTAGTCACGACCTTCTCGCCCCTACCCACCTAGTGAAAATAGAGAGTTTTTGCCTTCCATGGGATTCGAGCCCGGTACCTAAGAGATTATTACCGCCTCCACACATTCCCACTACCAATTGTGCTACTTTTTTGTAACAACCCGACCCTTACCGTTATCGGTGATGTTAGTCACAACCTTCTTGCCCCCCTATCCACCTAGTGGAAATAGTGAGTTTTTACCTTCCGTGGGATTACTGTATAGAGAAACTTGTAAATGAAAGAAAAATAAAGAACACATCGATTTATGCTGGTTCCCCCTTAAAACCAAGGGTACATCCAGTCTTCTTGCACACCACAAGAGATTTTCCACTATTGTTAGAATAAGTACAAGTCTAACTGTAAGACTTATGTCACACACTTCTAACAATTTGCCTAAGATAACACACCACTATCCTAGTTTACAACACTTGAAAAAAGTACACCACTTTCCTTAATTTACACAATAACTTGAATTATTTTACAACACTGATTTTGACTGAAATCAAGAGGGTATAACAGTTGAGTACAATGATAATAGTCTAATATAATTTCAAGTACAACAGAGAACCTTTCTCAATGATATGACAAGGTAAAACATGTACTTGAAATATGAAAGTATGACTTTGAATAATTCACAAAATATTTCAGAAAGTTGTTCAAAGTTGTTCTAAGATAGTTGTTAAGGTTCTTGAGTTAAATCTGAATCTATGCAATCGTTCCTAGAGGTTTGATGAAGATATGCAATGATCCACATTGAATCTGAACTGAAAAATTGCATTGCTTCGAAGTTGTATTCGGCTACAGCCTAAGTGTTGTTTCAAACCATAAAGGGTTTTCTTTAATTTGAATACATGTGAACGATTCTTGAAGTCTTCAAAGTTGGGTGGCTGTTTGACATACACTTCCTCATTAATGTAGCCATTTAGAAAAGCACTCTTGGGATCCATCTGAAATAATTCAAAATTCAAAGGGCAAGCATAAGCAAGTAATAATCAGATTGCTTCTAACCTTGCTACCGGAGCAAATGTTTCATCATAGTCGATCCATTTCTTCTTGGTTTTATCCTTGAGCAACCAATCTTGCCTTGTTTCGAACAATTATACCATTTTCATCTAGTTTATTCTTAAACACCCATTTGGTACCAATGATGTGTTTATTGCCAGGATTTGGAACAAGTTCCCACACTTTGTTTCTTTCAAACTAGTTTAGTTCTTCTTGTATGGCAAGTATCTATTGATCATCCTTAAGTGCTTCACCTACCTTAGAAGGTTCTATTTGTGAGACAAATGCCATATTCAAACAAGCATCTTGGAGTTTGAGCCTTGTCGTAACTCATTTGATGATATCACCTATAATGTTGTCAATGGGATTATCTCAACGAGTTTTCCATTCCTGAGAGAGATCATTATGTTGATCTTACTGCTTAATACTGACTTCATTCTTTTTAATTGATTGATCAACATGATTGTCTTTGCTTATATCATCACTTATAAAATCATCATCATCACAAGAGACATATTTATCCTCTTTCAAGGGGTTAGATTCATCAAATTATACATGCATAGATTCTTCTACTACCAAAGTTCTTTTATTAAAAATTCTAAAAGCTTTACTAGATAAGGAATATCAAATAAAGATACCTTCATCGGCTATCTCATCGAATTTTCCAAGATTTTCCTTACCATTATTCAGCACAAAGTATTTACACCCAAATATGTGAAAGTGAGATATGTTTGGCTTTCTACCTTTATGGAGTTCATATGGAGTCTTCTTTAGGATTGGTCGAATTATTACTCGGTTGGATACATAACAAGATGTATTTACAGCATCTACCCAAAAGTATTTTGGTAAACTTGAGTCGCTTAGCATGGTCCTTGCAAGTTCTACCAATGATCTATTCTTTCTCTCAACAACTCCATTTTGTTGAGGTGTTCTTGGTGCAGAAAAGTTATGGAAGATTCCATTTTCTTCACAATACTCTACAAAAGAAGCATTTTAAAATTCTCCTCCATGATCACTTCTTATTGATACAATTTTGGTTGCTTGTTCATTTTGGAGTAGTTTGGCATAACTTTTAAATGCTTTAAAAGCTTCATTTTTATTTGTCAAAAATAAGCTTGGTCCAAGTGAACCTTGAGAAATCATCAACAATTACTAGGTCATATGAATTTCCACCAAGACTTTTAGTTCTCGATGGACCAAACAAGTCCAAATGTTTCAATTGAAGTGGTCTTGAAGTTTATACAAAATTCTTAGGTTTGAAGGAAACCTTAGTTTGCTTACCCTTTTGGGAAGCATCACATAATTTTTCATTAATGAATTTCATCTTTGGTAAGCCTACAACAAGTTCATGCTTGACTAACTTGTTTAAATGATCCATATGGATATGTGCAAATCTTTTATGCCATAGCCATGCATCATTGTTGTCACTTACCATAAGACATTTAATTCTCAAGGATAAATCATCAAGATTAATTACAAAAATATTTTCAAAACGCTTACCAACAAACTGGATTTCATTTGATACCTCATTTCAGATAATGCATTCATCTTTGTTGAAAGCTATTTTGTAACCCTTGTCACAAAGCTGGCTAATGTTAATAAGATTGTGCTTTAATCCTTCAACATATAGAACTTCTTTAATTGAAGGAGACGGGGCTGCACTAATCTTTCCAATGCCCAAAATTTTACCCTTGTTGTTATCTCCATAAATCACATAGCCTTTTGATTCAAGAGTAAGTGCTGAAAATTTTGTTTTGTCACCGGTCATGTGTTTTGAACATCCGCTATTCAAGTACCACATATTAGAGGTACTTTGTATGTATTCCTACAAAACAAGATCATGATTTGTTAGGTACCTAAAGTGCTTTGGGTCCTTGAATATTAGTACCTTTCTTGACCCACACATAATGCCCATTTGGAACACCAAAATTCCTAAAATGGCAAGCATTAGGTGTGTAGCCATTTGAAATTTCTTTTGAACAAAATTCTTCTTAGAATGATGATGATCATTTTGCACAACTATAACTTTCTCTTTGTTGAACAATTTTAAAAGAAAGAGAATCACACTTATTACATGTAGAATTTTGTTTTAATTTTTCAAAGTCTTTTTCCATAGTGTCAATTTTCTCTTTAAGAGATGAAATTTGTTTCTTTTGAGTTGACATTGTTTTGCACAGAATTTTACATTCCATAAGTAATTCTTTTATTGCATCTTGTGCATCATTACACTTAATAAGTAATTCATTATTATGAGAAGAATCTTTTTTACTAACCTCTTCTTCCTCGTCAAATTGGTGTGATGCCATCAAAGCAACATTTGCACATTCGTCCTCCCATGCTATATAGGCCTTTTTGAACTAACTTCATTGTCCTCCCATGCTATATAGGCCTTTTTGAATTCTTTCATCATTAGTGAAGGTTTTGCCAAGCGCCGTCAAGTGGTTGGTCAGATGAGAAATCTTTTCTGCAAGTCCAGAATAGGTTCTCCGAGCTGCATACGAAACAATTCATATTCTTGAGATAAAGTATTAAGTTTAGAATGTTTTACCTCAATTGTTCCTTCATGGGTTACTTCAAGCGTATCGCAGATTTCTTTGGTAGTTTTGCAATGAGACACGTGGAAGAATTCGTCCATTCCAAGTGCTAAGTGTAACATGTTTTTGGCCTTTTTATCAAACAACACTTTCCTTTTATCATCATCTGTCCATGAGGCTTTAATCTTTATTTCCTTTTTATTGTCGATGACTGTCCTTAGGACATAGGGTCTATTTTCTACTGCATCCCAAATATCATCTCCTTGTGCCTCAAGATAAGCCTGCATGCGTATTTTCCAGAAATCATAATGTTCTCCAACAAAGCAGGGTGGTTTATTGCTACTACCACCATCTCTAAAAACTAGTTGTGCAGAAGCCATGAATAAGGATCGAGGAGCACATTTCCAAAACCTGCTCTGATACCAATTGTTAGTATAGAGACACACCTAAAAGGGGCGGGGGGTGAATTAGGTGTTTAGAAATATTCTTGCTTTTAGAGACTTAGTGGATTCTTTTTCTGATTAGGATTAGTGTATAGAGAAACTTGTAAATGACAGAAAAATAAAGAACACAACGATTTATCCTCAATTTACACAATAACTTGAATGATATTACAACACTGATTTTGACTGAAATAAAGAGGGTATAACAATTGAGTACAATGATAATAGTCTAATATAATTTCAAGTACAATAGAGAACCTTTCTCAATGATATGACAATGTAAAACTTGTACTTGAAACATGAAAGTATGACTTTGAATAATTCACAAAATATTTCAGAAAATTGTTCAAAGTTGTTCTATGATTGTTGTTAAGGTTCTTCAGTTAAATATGAATCTATGAAATATTTATACTCCTTAGACATCACTTCATATCCGTGGCAACCGTTCCTAGAGTATTGATGAACATATGCAATGATCCAGATTTAATCTAAACTGAAAAATTGCATTGCCTCACAGTTGTATTCCGCTACAGCCTAAGTGTAGTCGAATACACCTCTGTAACGTTCAGATTTATTTCAAAATTTTAAGCTTGTATTCGAATACAAATCCTTGTAGTCGAATACAGATGACTGAATTTTACATCATGTTGTAGTCGAATACAAAAGTGCAATTTTAGCTACTGACTTGATATTTGTATTCAGCTACAACATCTTGTAGTCGAATATAGATGTGAAGTTTTTGCTACTGAGTTGGGTTTGTATTCAGCTACAACATGTTGTAGTCGAATACAGATGTGTAGTTTTTGCTACTGACTTCGTCTGTATTCGGCTACACATATATGTAGTCGAATACAACCTTGACTTTTGTCAAAAACTTGATTTTCAAACATTGTTTATGCAGTTTGACACTTTGAAAATTCTTTTGATGCATATGTTAAAATAGAAGGTTCTCATGTGCATTTGAAATATAACAATATTAGATTGCATCATGTACCTTAAATTATAAGTCTTCTAGCATATTGATAATAGTTGACTTCTCTTTGAACTTGCAACTTGATCACTTTCCTTGGTCTTTGTGTTCATCAAAAACATAAGTATTTTATAGTTTTGACTTTATAATGTGATGTTTTTCCTTGAAGAATGTTTGTGTAATGATACAGTTTATTTATGATTAACTACGTGTTCTTCTTACTTATATTATACTATTAACATGATTTCAAAACATACCTCATTCGACATTTGTGTTTGACTGTCTTGGCCATGCGTTTTTCGAAATCGCAGTTATTACAAGTTAATGAGTCTTGAAGTTAAATTTTGGGAGAAACCTCGCTCTGATAGGTGATACCGGGAATAAGAGTTGTAAATTGTATTTTACTTTTACTTTTTTATTATAAATGACTTTTTGTATGAAAATCATATAAGAAATAGTATGTTTTTGGAATTAAATTAAGAAATTTTAGTTAAATCAAGTTTATGGAGATTGCACCTTTTTATAAGAGGAAAAAGTTTAAAGTGTTTCTTTTGAATTTTGAGAAATCTGATATCCTAAATTAATTTTAAAATTTTTTATTTCCTTGAAAACATATTTTCTTTATCCGCTGCAAATGTACCAAAAACAAAAAATTTACTATAAATTATTATATATTATTTTAAAATTATAATATATTATTTTTCGTGTTTTTTCCTATGCTTAAAATTGAAGAGTTGATTTTTTTTTTAATTAATTTTTTCCTAGTGCTCTCATATCTTATATTGATAGTTGGAAGATAATAAAGAATGTATAGATGGGAAAAAAATATATGGTTGAGTGATTTTGATTTTTATATTTATCATCGATAAATATTTGTCCAACGTCTTTTTAAAATTTATCAATGACATAGATTTCTCAGGAGTTTTATTAGAATCTATTAATAACAAATATTTGTCCAGTGTTTTTTATTTAAAACTGTCAACTATATGTCTTACGTTTTTTTTATAATTATCATAGACAAATGTTTTCCCCATCTTTTTTTAATACACCAGTTATAAATATTTATTCGTTATATTTTTAATATTTATCATTGACAAATATTTGTTCCATATATTTTCTTTTTTGTGTTTTTACCAATTGTTAAATTTGAAGAGGAAATTTTCAATTTTTTAATATTGATTTTTTTGCTAGTGTCCGCATATTTTATATTGATAGTTAGAAGATACAAAAGAATGTATAGTTGAGAAAAAAATATATAGTTGAGTGATTTTGATTTGTGTTTATAACAATAGTTACAAAGTAGTATTTGGTTGTGCAAAATATTTGTATGAAATAAATTGTCATTGGAATTTGGCAATGCTTAAAAATGAGGACAGCATTGGATTTTTTTTTTAGTTTTTTTTATAAGATAGTCGTTTCTTTCTTACTAAGGTAGTTATATTTCTTTTGCAAAAAAGAAGTAATAACTTTGTTTGGTAGTTATTTCTTTCTTTCTTTCTGTTCTTATATACTTGTTTACCCTCAAATAATGATATGACAAAAAATTAAATGAGAATAAATTTGTATTTTGATAATTGTTTCTTTTCTTATATTGATAATAAATTTGGCAATGGCTAAAAATGAAGAGGAAAATATTGGTGTTTTGTAGTTATTTTTGTTATAAAAATAAAGTAGTTATATCTTTTTTTGTAGTTATTTCTTTCTTTTTTTTTCTTAATGTTTTTAGAGTTCAAAATCAAGGATGATTACTCTCTTATAAAGTTGAGTATATCTACTTCTAATGTCATTAGATGGGTGTTTAGATGAAGAAGTTCTTTTTAACTTGATATAGTTTCTACCTTTACAAACTTCATTGATCTCATTGTGATGATGATAAAGTAATTGTATAAGGTAAAGATTCTTGATCTCACCAATTATCGAAACATATACTTAGTTGCTTATATCTCATTCGATAGATTATTGAAAACAGAGAAGTGAGTATGTGCAAAATGATTACACAAAACAATATCCTAAATGAGTCTCTTGCTATTTTGTACAATGATACTCACACTAGATCAATAGGTATAATGTTGATTCCTGATTGGCTCTAGTGCTAGTCGGAAATTGTTGGTGTAAGCCCTAACACCAATCTATTTTATACAGAATAGATAGTTCGTTTAAACCGTATAATATAATAAAGTCCTCATAATAGATAATTCATTTAATAGAACATCAAGTGTGACTTGATCGTGAGACCATATTGTACATTAGAACATTATTCTTGAAGTATCCGTAGTCAAAGTATATTGTTAATTTGGACAACAATAGTACATTAAGACTATTATGTCAGTAGACTGATGAGCACATATCACAAATCATGGATCTAAGATATCAAATCATCACATCAGTATAAATATTATGAATAATATTTTTATTTGATTGACCATGAGAAAGCTACATAATTATTCTGTAAGTGTCATTAGCGATTCTCATACAACCATCACGAGTAGTCCTTCGACCTAAAGTCACTGTGATCCATTCATGAGGAGTTGTGGGCTTTAAGACCACTAAATGTTGTTTGTAATGAGACAATCATAAAGGTGGTTATTGGGTCTGCAATAAACCATGTGGAGGGGTGTGAGTGATGTAGACATAATTTGTGCCTCATACCTAACAGGATTTATGTCTTAGGCTTATCGATAGAGTGAGACTGTTGAAATGTATGACCATGCTAGAATGGAACAATATATGATATTGGGTCAATAGGTATTTGTGAGTCTACTTTGGGAACGAAAAATAAATAAATGGATAAATAAATAATTGAACTTTGCAAGTATGACACACATTGTAACTTGTATAAAATTAGACATTTGGACAAAGAGACAATCAATACACACTAAATAGTAGCCGCAGTAAGATTTTAAATTGTATCATTATTATTTTAAATAATATTCATATCATATAAAATATATAAAATTTAATATTATTACCATTTCAGTGAGAATCTATAAGGGTCACACACATAGAATTCTAACAACAAAATATATGAGTAAACTATATAAATTTGATTTAATTAGATGTCAATTTTATAAAACATGATCTAATTAATTAACATATTGTCGCTTCCGGATCGTCTACTAAAAATGAGTCGCCACCAATTTTATTTTATTTATGGAAATATTTGATAAAACCTAAAAGTTATGATCTTGAAACAAAAAATTGGATTCTAGAGTCAATTGTAAGTAGGGAAGATATTAACATCCTACATCCCTCGTTTAAACGGTTACCCTATAATTAATTGTATACAAACTATTAATTAATTGATTATTTTCATTAATCAAAAGAGAAAAACAAATTTTTTTATTAATTCAATTTGACAATAAAAAGACCTTGTTGCTACGTATCTCTAGATGAAATATAGAAATCAAAACACACGTATTTCTTGATAGAAGATACTTGTGGGCCTTATGTTTTTATTATTATTATTTAAAAAGAAAGTAAGAATGAATAATAAGTAAAACATATTTAAATAAAAGGCTAAAGTTCACTTTTGCCCCCTCATATTTTAAAATATGGAGACTTTAGCCCTTGTAGTATCAAATTTGCAATTTTTTTCCCTTTTTGCAAATGCTTGGTGAAGGTGCAAACATGAGAAAGGAGGTTAATTGGGTTTGTCTAAGTTGAATTCTTTTTATTATTTATTCAAGGACTGGTTCAGATTGGTGATTTTAACTAAAACAGAGGCAATAGCAATCAGACTTAAGTAATTAGAGGCAATAGTAAAGTAAAGAGTCCAGAAGCAAAATGACACAAGCAGATTTATTCTTTTGTAACAGTTTGACCTTTACCATTATCTACACTGTTAATCACGATCTTCTCGCTCAAATGGTAGTGAGAATGAATGGACGGTGGTACTTATCCTCTAGGTATCGGGTTCGATTCCCATGAAAGGCACAAACTCACTATTTCCATTAGGTAAAAGGGGAGCAAGAAGATTGTGATTAACCGTTCCGATAATGGTAAGGGTTGGACTGTTACAGAAAAGGCCCGACCTTCTCGCCCCCTTCTACCTCATGGAAATAGAGAGTATTTTGCCTTCCGTGGGAATTGAACTTGGTACCTAGTAGATAAGTACCACCATCCATTGATTCCCACTACCAATTGAGTTGGTAATAGCTCAACCCTTACCATTATGGGCATTGTTAATCAAGACCTTTTCACCCCGTTCCACCCAATGGAAATAGTGAGTTTTTGTTTTCCGTGGGAATCGAACCTGGTACCTAGGTGATAAGTACCATTGTCCATTCGTTCCCACCACCAACTTGATAGCTATATCCAGTCCCTACACTTAGAAGGATTTAACCACAAATTCAAATCCTTGAATTACACAACACATGACCCTAGAAGTTAGTCTTCTCAAAACAACCTAACACCTACAGACTTTTGAGGCAAACAAACACCTTGATCCTTCAAGTCAAGTCTTCTCCACACAATCTGAAAGCCACATATTGAAGGTAACTATACATTGACCTTATAAGTCATGTCTTCTCAACACAACCTAAAACCCACAGATTGCTTGAGGAAAACTTAAGCCACTATATGGCTAGGTTACACAAGTTTGGAATGGGTTGTGTTTTGCTTCTACTAAGTAGATATTTACAATTGACTTCCCACACTAAAACACCTAAGAAGTATTTCTTTGAGCAAGTGCTTCTCTAGAACTTAAACCATTGAACTTTGTATACTTAGGAAATTTGAGCTCTCAATCTTTTTTCTAAATTGTATGGTTTTGTGAATTTATGAGTTCATGTTTTCTTGTTTAGCCTTCGGTATCTATTTATAGAATAGATTAGAGTTTCACTTTTGTCCTTGTAAAATCTAGATCATGTCATTCTTGTGAACAAATTCTGAATGTATCTTCTTATGAACAAATTATGAATGTATCTTTTTGTGAATAATTCTGAGTGTTTCTTCTTGTGAATAATTTTGAGTGTATCTTCTTGTGAACAAATGATGACCATATCTTATTGTGAGCAAATTTTGAGCATATCTTCTTTTGAACAACATTTGAACATATATCCTTGTGAACAATACTTTGACCATATCTTCTTGTGAACAATATTTTGACCATATCTTCTTGTGAACAATATTTTGGCCATATCTTCTTATGAAAAAAATTTTGACCATATCTTCTTGTGAACAATATTTTGGCCATATCTTCTTGTGAACAATATTTTGACCATATCATCTTGTGAATAATATTTTGACCATATCACATTATTGAATCATCAAAGTCCACTTTAGAGGTTGCATATCAGAGGTAGCATTTTGAGTGTGTTTCAACTTTTGATTAGCGGAATATGGGCTTTGAATGCATGGCTTGAACTATACCTTAAGAGTTAATGATAGCTTGATATAAATTCTTCATAGGTATGTTGTGTTTATTCACATTAGAGGCACACAATGGCTTTAGAGGCATGTTTCAAATTCTATCTTCAGACATTTTTCAGACCAAGTTATCAGAAGCAGTCTTTAGACCCAAACTTCACAGCCAGACATCAAAGGTAGTCTTCAAAACCTTTAAAGGAACGTTTCTTTCAAAGGCATATGTTCAAAGGCAGACGCGTATGCTTTTGTGTTTTTCTGATCTCATCCTCTGATCACTTCTGTTGGTGACTTCCTCTAATGACTTCCTCTGGTCGCTTCCTCTAATACCTTCCTCTAGTAGCTTCCTCTAATTTTCTTGTTCTAATTGTTGCACACTTAATGAAGCCATTAGTCAAAACGAATTGTTAGCATAAAATACCCTTGTTAACATCAAAAATGTAATTTTTAATGATGACAAAACTGTAATTTTTGTTAACATATTATTAGCTTTTATTACTTGACTCTCCCTAACTTATGGCTCCCCTAAGTCTAAGTAGTTTTACAGTTCTTTTATCCCCACATAAATAGATTAAAAAAAAAATTGTTTTCAAATATCTTGCTCCCCCATTTTAGCATCAGAAAAAAACTTGAAAGTTTTTTTTAAGAGAATAAACAAAGTATAAAATACATACCAATATGAATCTAAACTAATCTAGGCATATCACAACATTAATCAAATATAAAGGTATAGTTCAGATTTGTCTTAATCAATTCAAATTTGTCTTAAGCTAATGTTTTGCTGAATATGTTAGCCCATTATGTTCAATGTCTATAAACTGCATATTTAGTACTCCTTTTTAAACAAAGTCCCTAATAAAGTAATGTTTAATTTCTATGTGTTTAGTCCCAAAATGCAGAATTTGGACTCTTTATGCAAATAATAGAAGTATTATCAATGAATATGGGAATATTATTCTCAAGGATTTTGTAATCTTCCAGTTGGTGTTTCATCTATAGCAGTTGAGAGTTGCAGTCAGCTGTTCAAACGAACTCATCCTTTGCTGTTGACATTGCAATTGTGCTTTGTCTCTTACTTGACCAGGAGATTTTCACCAAGAAATGTGCAATATCCACTGGTGTTTTTTCTTTCCAGTTTGTCTCCAGCATAGTCAGCATCACAATAGCCACTTAATATGTACTTAGTAGACTTCTTATAGAATAAGCCAATGTTGGACGTACCTTTCCAGCATCTAAAGATCCTCTTAACAAAAGTTAAGTAAGATTTGCTTGGATCATCCTGAAATCTTGAACGCATACACACACACACACACACTAAATAAAATATCAAGTTTGGAAGCATAAGTGATCCAATCATTCCTCTGTTTTTTTTTCTTGTCAACCTTCTGGCCTAATTCATTGTTTTCCAGTGAGCAAGTAAGGTGCACTAGTGTAGCAATAAGTTTGCAATCATTCATTTTAAACTTTTTGAGAAGCTCTTTTGTATACTTGGTTTGATGAATAAATATGCTCTGTAAAACACATGTTTTTGATGAAGACAAAGACCAAGGAATGTGATCAAAGTTGCAAGCTCAAAAAGAAGTAAAATAACCAAAGTCAACTAAGGTCAAACTTACTAGAAGTTTTATAAATGTAAAGGTACATGATGCAATCTAATATTCTTACATTTCAAATGTACATGAGAACCTTTCATTTTAGCATATGCATCAAAAGGATTTTCAAAGTGTCAAAAATGCATAAACAATGTTTGAAAATAAAGATTTTGACAAAATACAATGTTGTATTCGAATACAGCATCCTGTAGCCGAATACAAGTAATAAGTCAGTAGCTAAAACTGAACAACTGTATTCGACTATGAGATGGTGTAGCTGAATACAGGTGCTAAGTCAGTAGCTAAATATGAACATCTGTATTCGACTAAGAGATGGTGTATTCGAATACAAGTGCTAAGTCAATAGCTAAGACTGCACATTTGTATTCAATTAAAACCTGGTGTAGTCGAATACAATAACAAGTCAATGGCAAAATTCCCTCAGTTGTATTCAAATACAACGTTTCGTATTCGAATACGATGTTGAAATTTTAAATAAAAAATGAACGTTGCAGAGGTGTATTCGACTACAACCAGCTGCAGCCGAATACAACTTCAAAACAATGCAATTTTTCAATTTAGAAATGGTTCTGGATCATTGCATTTGTTCATCAAATCTCTAGGAA
Organism: Cicer yamashitae; assembly: GCA_037974755.1. NCBI lineage: Eukaryota > Viridiplantae > Streptophyta > Magnoliopsida > Fabales > Fabaceae > Cicer > Cicer yamashitae. The sequence continues at coordinate 17,463,033 of JBBPBQ010000003.1, forward strand.
CGATGACCACTGATCTAATGTTATGCCTATTGAGTATAAATACCCCATTACTTCAGTTTAAACATAATCAATCCTACCACCAAACTTTGAACAACTTTGAACAATTTTCTGAAATATTATCAAAGTTATTTTTTCATATTTCAAGTACTTGCAATACATTTTCATATCATTGAGAAAGGTTCTCAAAGCATACTTAAAATAATATTGGATTGATATCATTGTACAACTTTTATATTCTTATTCTTAAGTCAAGATCATTCAGCTAGTATTAGAGCATGTTCTGGTAACTTGCTTTGTTGGAGAACACTATGACTTATGGAAGATACTCATGCAGGCATATCTTGAAGCACAAGGAGATGGCATTTGGGATGCAGTAGAGAATGGTCCCTATGTTCCAAAAACAGTTATCGACAATAAAGAAGAAACAAAGATAAAAGCCTCATGGACAGACGATGACAAAAGAAAAGTGTTGTTTGATAAGAAGGCCAAAAACATGCTACAATCAACACTTGGAATAGACGAATTCTTTCGTGTATCTCACTGCAAAATGGCTAAAGAAATCTGGGATACTCTTGAAGTAACTCATGATAGGACTATTGAGGTAAAACGCTATAAACTCAATACATTATCTCAAGAATATGAACTATTTCGAATGCAGCCCGGAGAGTCTATTCTAGACTTACAGAAAAGATTCTCTCATCTAACAAACCACTTGTCGGCACTTGGGAAAATCTTCACTAATGATGAATTGAATCTCAAAGTGTTAAGATCATTAACAAGGGCCTGGCAACCAAAAGTGACGGCAATTTCTGAAAATAAAAGCCTATCAAAGATGTCTCTTCTTGCATTGTTCGGAAAACTTCAAGAACATGAAATCGAACTTGGAAGGTTAGAAAAGAATGAAAGTCAAGAAAAGAAGACCAAAAACATTGCCTTAAAAGCCGAATCAAAAGAAAAAATCAATGATGAGAATTCAGATGGAGATGAAAACATCACCTCCTCGTAAAGAAATTTGGTAAGTAACTTAAAAACGATAAAACTTATAAAAAGAAAAGTTTCAGAAAGAAGGATGTTTCCACTTGAAGCCAAAACTTCACTTGCTTTGAGTGTGGTAAGCAAGGACACATAAAGGTTCTCAAAAAGAAAGACTTCAAAAAGGCCTACATAGCATGGGAGGACAATGAAGTCAGTTCATCTTCGGAATCGGAAAGTGACGAATGTGCAAATGTTGCATTAATGGCATCACACCAATCCGATGAAGAAGAGGTTAGTGACAAAGACTCTTGTCATAATAATGACACTAGTAGTGAATTAATTTTGAATATAATGATGCTCAAAATGCAATTAAAGAATTACTTATTGAATGTAAAAATTTGTGCAAAATAATGTCAACTCAAAAGAAATAAATTTCATTTCTTAAAGAAAAAGTTGACACTATGGAAAAAGATTCTGAAAAATTAAAACAAAATTTTATATGCAATAAGTGTGATTCCCTTTCCTTCAAAATTGTCCAATTAAATAGAGTCATTGAAAGATATGAAAAGGGACAAGTTGGATTGGAAAACATTCTTAATATGCAAAGATACTCCAATGACAAAAGTGGTCTTGGTTACTCAAAATTTGATAAACCAAGTATAAATAAAACCATCTTTGTTATGGCAAGTGACCAATCCAACAAAGCAAAAGTTATAATTATGCAAAAAGATCATCATTATAAGCGAAAGTTATAATTATGCAAAAAGATCATCACGATAAGGAGAAAATTATTCAAAAGAAATCTCATATACATACATTTAGAAGTAAATCTACTCTTACATGTTTTTATTGTGGTCTAATTGGTCACACACCTAATGCTTGTCACTTTAGAAACTTTGGTGTTCCAAAAGGGCATTATGTGTGGGTCAAGAAAGGTACTAATCCTCAAGGACCTACCGCACTTTGGGTACCTAACAAAACATGATCTTATTTTGTAGGTATGCACGCAAAGTACCTCTAATATGTGGTACTTGGATAGTGGATGTTCTAAACACATGACCGGTGATAAAACAAAATTTTCAGCTCTAACTCTTGAATCAAAGGGCTGTGTAATCTATGGAGACAACAACAAAGGAAAAATTTTGGGCATTGGAAAAGTTGGTACAACCCCATCTCCTTAAATTTTGAAGATGTTCTATATGTTAAAGGTTTAAAACACAATCTCATAAGCATTAGCCAGCTTTGCGACAAGGGATACAAAATAGCTTTCAACAAAGATGAATGCATTATCCGAAATGAAGTTTCAAATGAAATTCAGTTTGTTGGTAAGCGTTTCAAAAACAACTTTATACTTAATCTTGATGATTTATCCCTAAAAATGAAATGTCTTTTGGTGAGTGACCACAATGATGCATGGCTATGGCATAAAAGATTTGCACATATCCATATGGATCATTTAAACAAGTTATTCAAGCATGACCTTGTTGTAGGCTTACCAAAGATGAAATTTATAAAGGATAAATTATGTGATGCTTGTCAAAAGGGTAAGCAAACTAAGGTTTCTTTTACACCCAAGAATATTATATCAACCTCAAGACCACTTCAATTGATACATATGGACTTATTTGGTTCATCAAGAGCTAAAAGTCTAAGTGGAAATTCATATGGACTAGTAATTGTTGATGATTACTCAAGGTTGACTTGGACCTTATTTTTGGCAAATAAAAATGAAGCGTTTAAAGCATTTAAAAACTATGCCAAACGAGTCCAAAATGAACAAGCAACCAAAATTGAATCAATTAGAAGTGATCATGGAGGAGAATTTCAAAATGCCTCTTTTGTAGAATTTTGTGAAGAAAATCGAATCTTCCATAACTTTTCTGCACCAAGAACACCTCAACAAAATGGGGTTGTTGAGAGAAAGAACAGATCATTGGTAGAACTTGAATATTTTTTGGTAGATGCCGTAAGCACTACTTGTTATTTTCGGGTAGATGCCGTAAGCACAGCTTGTTATGTATCCAACCGGGTAATAATTCGGCCAATCCAAAAGAAAACTCCATATGAACTTTACAAAGGTAGAAAGCCAAACATCTCTCACTTTCATATTTTTGGATGTAAGTGTGTTGTGCCGAACAATGGTAAGGATAACCTTGGAAAATTCGATGAAAAAGCCGATGAAGGTATCTTTATTGGTTATTCATTATCTAGTAAAGCTTTTAGAATTTTCAATAACAGAACTTTGTTAGTCGAAGAATCTATGCATGTATCATTTTATGAAACTAACCCCTTGAAAGAGGACAAAAATATTTCTTATGATGATGATGATTTTATAAGTGATGATACAAGCGAAGACAATAAAGATGATCAACCAATTCAAGAAAATGAAGTCAGCATTGAGCAGCAAGATCAAAATGATAATCTTCCTAAGAAATGGAGAACCCATAAAGATCACCCAATTGGCAACATTATATGTGATATCAACAAAGGAATTACAACAAGGCTCAAACTGCAAGATGCTTGCTTGAATATGGCATATGTCTCTTAAATAGAATCCTCCAAGATTGGTGAAGCACTTAAAGATGATCAATGGATACTTGCCATGCAAGAAGAACTAAACCAATTTGAAAGAAGCAAAGTATGGGAACTTGTTCCTAATCCTGGAAATAAACACATCATTGGTACCAAATGGGTGTTTAAAAATAAACTAGATGAAAATGGTATAGTTTTTCGAAATAAGGCAAGGTTGGTTGCTCAACGATACAATCAAGAAGAAGGGATTAACTTTGATGAAACATTTGCTCTAGTAGCAAGGTTAGAAGCAATTCGGTTATTACTTGCTTATGCTTGTTCTATGAATTTTGAATTATTTCAGATGGATGTCAAGAGTGCTTTTCTCAATGGCTACATTAATAAATAAGTATATGTCAAATAGCCACCCGGCTTTGAAGACTTCAAGAATCCTTCACATGTTTTCAAATTAAAGAAAGCTCTCTATGGTTTAAAACAAGCCCCAAGAGCTTGGTATGATAGGCTAATTTACTTCCTATGTGAACGACGATTTGAAAAGGGAAAAGTTGATAAGACATTATTTATTAAAAGAAATAATTATCACACTTTACTGGTTCAAATCTACGTTGATGATATCATATTTGGATCAACAAATAATGACATATGTGAAGAATTCTCATTAATGATGCAAGGAGAATTTGAAATGTCTATGATGGGAAAGTTAAATTATTTTCTTGGACTCCACATCAAGCAACTCAAGAATGGAATCTTCATAAATCAAGGAAAGTATTGCAAGGAATTGTTAAAAAGGTTTGAGATGGAAAACAACAAAGAAATTGCAACTCCTATAGGCTCTGGAACCGATGTAGATAAAGATGAATCCGGTATTTCAACAGACATATCAAAATATCAAGGTATGATTGGGTCTCTTTTATATCTATGGGCCAGTCGGCCTGATATTATGTTTAGTGTCTGTTTGTGTGCAAGATTTCAGGCAAATCCTAAAGAATCGCATCTTGTAGCAGTAAAGAGATTTATGAAATATTTGAAAGGAACAACCAATGTTGGCTTATGGTATCCAAAGGGTAGCATATATAGTCTAGTTGGCTATTCTGATTCTGACTATGCAGGATGCAAAACGGATCTTAAAAGCACAAGCGGCACTTGCCATATCTTAGGTAATGCATTAGTATCATGGTCTTGTAAAAAGCAAGCTTGTGTTGCCCTAAGGACTGCTGAAGCAGAATACGTAGCAGCAGGAAGTTGTTGTGCACAGATTCTATGGCTCAAGCAGCAATTATGTGACTATGGACTTGATCTTGGATGCATTCCACTAAGATGTGATAATACCAGTGCTATCAACATCTCGAAGAACCCAATCATGCACTCTCGGACTAAACACATTGATATACGTCATCATTTTTTGCGAGATCGTATGCTCAAAGGCAATGTTGAAGTAACATTTGTGGATACACATAATCAATTAACATACATCTTCACAAAGCCTCTACCTAAAGACTCATTTTACAAAATATGAAGAGAACTTGGCATTTTAAATGAAAACGATCTCTAATTGCAAGGTACCTATACTTTGTAAGTCATCTCTCTTCAAGATCTAAAATCTTCACTTGATATATTGATAAAATTGATTCCTTGATGCTTATGTGCTTTATAAATATGAATATGTGCTTTACATGTTGATTTCTTAGTGAAATATTTGTTTTAAAAAAACAAAATTTTGATATCGTAGCCGAATACACACTACTTGTATTTGAATACATGTTTCCAGAAAATCCTATATTCGAATACAACATATGTGTAGTCAAATACAGATTTTCCAGAACAATCTGTATTCGAATACAATAGTGTGTAGTCGAATACAGATTCGCATTTTTAGGTTACTTTCTGCATTTTCAGTATTCGAATACAGCTGTCTCCATTTTCATTTCTTCCAAAAATCTCATCCTCTCTTACTTGCAACAAGTTACCCAACCACTATACCAACGTACATTGCATATCAGATCACTCTTGACTCACAACTATCATTTCCAAATCAAATTTCCCAAACCCAAAATCCCCAATTTTTTCCCAAATCTGAAAACCTTCACTTTCATCATGGATGCTCGGAAAAGAGGTTCAAGAACAATGCATGCTGCAGTGGGTCCTTCAAAAAGGAGGGCTAAAAATGATAATGTGGCATATTTATCTTGCTTGCTTCACTCACTGGAAGAAATCGACCGGTTCTGCACGCACTACTTCGACAAAAGGATCATCACTCCTATGTGTGGTACTCTTGATTCCTTTTTCGCTTTTAAGTTTCCTGAGTTACTTAAGGCCCAACATTTAGAGGAGTTCATCGGTTATAACTGTCCTATTTATCCTGATTTAGTTAGGGTATTTTACTGTAATCTCACGAAAGACGGATCTAATTTAGTGTCTCGAGTAAAAGGCAAATACATTGAGTTAGAAACTCAAACTATTGGAGAAATATTGCAGCTTCCATTTGAGGGTTAGAAACTTAGGCCCATAAATTTATGTGAATGGGTAAATATCAACAAATATGATGATTATGTTTCCTTGTGTCTGTTTGACAAAGAAACCATGGAACGAAAAAGGACACAAGCTGGTTCAGAATTTGCTAGGCAACAATATGGAGTGGGAAATCTAACCGTTGACTACAGGCTCTTGCATTATTTTTTGAGTTACATTCTGGTTCCTAAAGCTGGAAATTACTCTTAGATATCTGAATTTGAGCTTCAAATTATGTATTTCATGTTCGAAGGATGTCCACTTAACTGGTCTTACTTTGTCCGATCTGTCTTATTCGCTTCAAAGGATGGTATTGGGTTACCTTATGCAGAAGAAGTCACTAGGATCTTGGATCACTTTAAAGTGGACTTCTCTGGCGAAGTAATGTATAAACCTTCCAAGGTTAATATGCTTGATTTGAGTGTGCTTCCCAGTATGAAGATAATATGGAATCAACAGCTTCAGGCCTATGTTCATAAAGGTGATCTTGGCCAACCTTCTACTGCTGCCCGAGAAGATATTGCTGCCCAAGAGGAAGACTACGCCAAGGAAACAGCATCTAATGATGATCATGTTTCAAATCGCACGGTCATGGACAAACTCAATTCTTTACAGACATTCATCACTACCCAATTTCAAAACATGGACACCTCCATCAACACTCGCTTTCAAACTATAGAAACCACTATTGCCCACAACCATGAAACCTTACTACTTGAACTTAATGGCTTATCCGACAAAATTGACCATCTTCACCTTCCACCGGATATGTAGTTCGATACTGAAATTGTATTTCATGTAGTTTGGTTGTATCTTCTTAACTATGGTTTTACAATATGATGCAATTTTTGAACATGATTCCGTTTTAATTATGTAATGCTCTTTTATTTTACCTTGTGTGATGCTTTCCCACTTTACGTGTTTGTATGCTTGGATTGTATCTTCTATTTTTTTCCTTCTTTTTGATCATGTCAAAATGGGGAGAAAATTCGGCATGTTGTTGTTGTTAAAGCCTTTTGTAGGTCTTCAAAATCTTTACAATATGATGGCATGAACTCAAGTCCAACGGGGGACTACGCATGAATTACGGGGGAGAAATTTTATAACATTCATAACACGTTGAAGTCTTTCAAATAACAAGATTTTCTCATAATCAAAAAGGGGGAGAATGTAAAACACATGTTTTTGATTAACACAAAAACCAAGGAATGTGATCAAAGTTGCAAGCTCAAAAAGAAGTCAAATAACCAAAGTCAACTATGGTCAAACTTACTAGAAGTTTTATAAATGTAAAGGTACCTTTCATTTTAGCATATGCATCAAAAAGATTTTCAATGTGTCAAAAATGCATAAACAATGTTTGAAAATAAATATTTTGACAAAATACAATGTTGTATTCGAATACAGCATCTTGTAGCCGAATACAAGTAATAAGTCAGTAGCTAAAACTAAACAACTGTATTCGACTACGAGATGGTGTAGCCGAATAAAATTGCTAAGTCAGTAGCTAAATCTGAACATCTGTATTTGACTACGAGATGGTGTATTCGAATACAAGTGCTAAGTCAGTAGCTAAGACTGCACATTTGTATTCAATTAAAACCTGGTGTAGTCGAATACAATAACAAGTCAATGGCAAAATTCCCGCAGTTGTATTCAAATACAACGTTTCGTACTCGAATACGATGTTGAAATTTTAAATAAAAAATGAATGTTGCAGAGGTGTATTCGACTACACACCAACTGTAGCCGAATACAACTTCAAAACAATGCAATTTTTCCATTCTGAAATGGTTATGGGTCATTGCATTTGTTCATCAAACCTCTAGGAACGATGACCACTAATCTGAAGTGGTGTCTATGGAGTATAAATACCCAATTACTTCAGTTTAAACGTAATCAATCCTACCATCAAACATTAAACAACTTTGAACAATTTTCTGAAATATTCTCAAAGTTATTTTTCATATTTCAAGTACTTGCAATACATTTTCATATCATTGAGAAAGGTTCTCAAAGCATACTTAAAATAATATTGGATTGATATCATTCTAGAACTTTTATATTCTGATTCTTAAGTTAAGATCATTCAGCTAGAAAATCATTGAAGTGATTATATTGTTTGTAAAGAAAGTAGTGTACTTTCTTCAAGTGGTCTATTTTAAGATAGTGGTGTGCTATCTTAGGAAGTGTGTTAGAAGTTTGTAGTAGAGATCCTAGGATGGGATTTGTACATATTATAACAATAGTGGAAAAATCTCTTGTAGTGTGCAAGAGGATTGGATGTACCCTTGGTCATAAGCGGAACAGGGATAATATTGATGTGTTCATTATTTTTCTACCATTTAATTATTGCCATACACTATCCAAATCTGAAAAATCGATCACTAAATCTCTGAAAACAAGAAAATTTCTAAACACCTAATTCACCCCATCTCTTAGGTACGCCTCTGTTCCTACATGTTCTTTTGACTTTGTTGAATTTGTAACCTTAAGATGAACCTCAGTTCTCCCATCATGCTCCTTTGAAATTCAAGTTGCGTCAACTTAGAAAATTCTTGAAAAAGAGTGTCATTAGTAGATCGAAAAATAATGTCATCCCCATAAATTTGAATAATAAGAATGTCATCTCCTATCAATTTTCTAAACAAGGTGGTGTCAACTTGTCCTCTTTCGAAACTGTTTTTAAGAAAGAAATTACTTAATGTATAATACAATGCCCTAGGTGCTTGTCTTAGACCACATAGTGAGTTCCTAATTTATACCCATAGTCTTGAAATTAAGAGCATTCAAAAGCTGGGGGTAGCTTAAGATAGACTTCTTAACTTATATACCCTTTTATAAAGACACTTTAACATTCATTTGAAATAATGTAATGCTATTATAAGTAGCAAAGTAGGATATGAATTGCTTCTAACCTGGTCACCAGAGCAAATGTCTCAATGTAATAAATACCTTCTTGTTGATTGTAACCTTGTGCAACCATTTTGGATATGTTTATAACAACTACTCCCTTTTCATTTAACTTGTTTATGAAAATCCACTTGGTTCGAATAATGTTTTTCTTTGGGTTTGGGTACTCTATCCCAAACATCATTCCTTTTAAATTCATTCAATCTGACATTGCAAGGTTCTATCCATCATTTTCCAGTGCTTCATCAACAGAGGTAGGTTCAATTGATGATAGTATACCAAACAAGTTTGTGTCCTTTAGTGATAATCTAATCTACAAATGATCATTGTAATTTCCAATAATAAGAGTTTCAGAATTGGATGTCTGGTACTTCCATCTAATTATGACTTTTTAGTTATTCTTACTGCTTCTAACTTGGTTAGATTCATCTTCTAATGTTTTGTCATATTCCTCTTATTTACTTGCATCTTTTGATTGTTTGGGTTCTTCTAGTTTGTCTGAAACTGCTTGCTTTGGTTCCAATAAACCTGCAGTATTCTCAACTTGCTTTGACATTTTAAGGTCAAGTTGTTTGTCATCAAATATAACGTGTATTGACTCCTTCACAATTTGAGTTTCCCTATTGAACACTCTATGAGCTTTGGATCTTTTAGAGTATTCAAAGGGAATACTTTTGTGAGCGAGGATCAAACTTGCCAAGGTTGTTTTTATTGTTTAACATATAACAAATACAACCAAATTGCTTAAAGTAAGAGATATTAGGCTTTTTCTCTTCCATAATTCATATGGTGTTTTATTCAAAATTGGCCTATTTAAAATTCTATTATGAATATAGCATGCAGTGTTTATTGTCTCTGCTCCGAAATGTTTTGCAACATCCATCTCATTTAACATGGTTTTAGCTATTTCTTAAAGGGATCTATTCTTTCTCTCTAAAACTCCATTTTGTTGTGGTGTTCTAGGAGATTCCACTCTCATCACAAACTTTCAAATAATTTAGAATATATGTTGATTAATTTCAGGATTAATTTTCTTTATATGTGGGCTTTCTATGATGTATTAATCTTGTACATATTAGACTAAACGAGTGATATAAATAAAAAATGTTATATTTTATTATCTTATATATATTTTTCTAAAAATAATTGTATTTTAGTGTAATATTTTAAACAATAAGATTTTAAGCGATTTTACATGTATATTCGTGTACATAATAAATGTGATATTTTCCTGTGCATTTGACAAATGTTAAGTACACACATAGTTATATTTCAATTATTTCTAACGAGTTTCTATTTTTTGTTATTTATTTGATAAATAATCATCTTAAGATATTATTAATATTGCGATTGATTTCCTTTATTTTTATATATTTTCAATGATATGGTGATTTTATGCATATTTATTGTGATTTAGTAATTAATATAAATTGTTGATGTTAGATTTATTTATTTTATCGTTTTGACTATTCTATAAAGATAGTAGTATTTTTATGTGCTTATTTTGTAAAATAGTATAGTAATAATTGTAGTTATTATTTTTAATATGAAAGTTTTGGTTATTAATGTATATTTAAAGATTAATTACTTTATTTTACAAAATATTAATTTCAAAATATTAGTAATATTTTAGTAATGAAAGTTTTACTCCTATCTTCTTCTTTGTGTACGTTGTCGCCTCCAAAACCGTTTTCTTTACCTTTTTCTCTCGTCGACCATGACCATTACAGTTGATTACGTGCAAAACTAAGACCACATTCGTGATAGTTGTGATGTCCTCTTTCATTCTCAAGCCGAATCACAAATTGAAACGCCATATTCCTCTTTGTCAAAAATCACACCTCCACCTTTTGATCAAGATTCCGGCCATCACGACTATCACCAACGAAAACCGAGACCATATTTCGATTCCATGAAACACTCGATTCCATCACGACTATGCTTAAAATCACCAACCGTTAAACTTAAAAAAAATGGGTCTCCAACCTTCTCGCGGTTGTTTTCTCGAATTCCAACCAACACGTTCATTGTCCTGAAAAACCGCCATCGTTTTTGGATTCCTCTCGTTGAAACCTTCAAGAAACACTACTTATTTACATGTTTCAGTGAAGTTGACGTCGAAACCTGTCGGCACTCAATTGCATTAGTGAGTCCTTCTCTGATAACCTGTTTCATGTTGTTTTGAATATGTTTCTACTCCTACTATTTTTATTAATTATGTAACATTATCTTTTATGCTCTACGTAAATTATCAGCCATTTTTCGTTGACTTTGCAAATTCTTCGATGCTTTTGGACTTGTTCGTTGATCATTATCGACTTGAAAGCGTCAGACTGAGGTAATGGGTGAGAGAGCGTTTGAACTCATGAGTATAATATATTGTGAGATGAACGGGAAAACCGTATTTCCCAATAATTCATTCGGGGCTCGCTACGTACGGCAATAGTCGTTTGAGAGATAAATTAATGTGTAAATATGGAAATTGGGAGATTAAAATGTGGAATATAAACATTTATAAGGTGTTCATTGATTTAATTTCGTTGAATTGTGGTATTTGATATTTTTGCGATATTGGATTTCAAATGAATATTGTGCATATGTTTGATTAGATGAGTTTATGTGAGGTCATAATAAAACATGAATGCATAGTATGATATAAGTTTATGTTATGTTGTATGATTGATGATACTGGTATTATAAATAGTGATGTGATGATAAACCTTGAAGAATGTATTGTTTGACATAATAATATATATCATGATGATGATGGTGAGTGATGATTGAGATGTTATTAAATTGTGATGAGTATGTTGATGTCACCACATAGTTGATGAAATAGTGATGATTCCAAGTTGTGCTAAAGATTGTGCTCTTAACGTAGAAGTCTAGGCCAACTAGGGGAGACAATATATGTTGAGAATTTTTGAAGTTGATGAGAATATTTGAAGTGAATATTATTTTGTCATCATATTGGTAGGGCGTGACAAGCCTAGTGATTTCGGGGAAGCACAGCTGAATGAGCCTAATCATGGCAGTCTACTGTTGAACCTTAAGCCAAGATTGTTAGACTTTGGAGGTATTCGAGTGGGGATTCCTAAGTGACTTGGAGGTAGCCTTCCAAATTTCGGGAGCAACCATGCAACACACATTTACCTCGACGTTCGCGTATATGTATCTCGGGTTGAGTTGAGGGGATCTATAAGGATAAAGCCAATTTGAATTGTCCATCCACACAGGTGGAGCCATAGTATCAAGCTTCACATCCTAACCTAGTACTTTAGAGTTATAATGGTACCAAATTGTGAAGTGGAGTCTATGCTCATGCATAGCATTACATTTTCTTGTGAATGTTTTGTTGTGATTAATATGTATCGTGTGCGATAATAATTTCTCTTAGATGATTCAATGTTATAGTGAAATGTATTGATTTTCCTCGCGTGATTTTGACTTTATAATGTGATGTTTTTCCTTGAACAATGTTTCTGTAAGGATACGATTTATTTATGATTAATTGCATGTTCTTCTTACTTATATTATACTATCAACATGATTTTGAAACTCACCTCCTTTGTTTGTGTTTGATTGGCTTAGCCCTGTGTTTGCGAAATCGCAGTTATTACAGGTTAATGAATCTTGTAGTTCAAGTTTGGGAGAAGCCCCGCTCTGATAGGTGATACCAAAAATGAGAGTCATAAGTTGTATTTTACTTATTTAATTAGAAATGACTTTTGTATGAAAACCTTATAAACACTAATAAGTTTTTGGAATTAAATTAACAAATTATAGTCAAATCAAGTTTATGGAGATTGCATTTTTTTTAGGAGAAAAAAGTTTAAAGTGTTCCTTTTTTATTTGTTATAATGTTCTTTTTCTTCTAAAAAAGTTTTTATTTATCTACTTCAAATATTTATACAAATATGGTATAAAATATTATATATATATATATATATATATATTATTTTGGGTTTTGGGGTGTGACAATTAGGTCTTGGAACATAGACTTTTCTCCCTTCATATGTCATGAACACCCACTGTCTAAGTACCATGACTGGTGTTTCAACTTGGCTACTGAGAACATCTGCTCTTTAGAAAATTTTGTTCTTAGGTACCCAAATTTGGTTAGGTCCTTGTTTGTTAGTCTTGAAAGGTTTATTGTTTTTCCATTTGTTTAACAATGGACAAGATATTTTGGAGTGACTTTTGTTGGAGCAAACACTACATAAAACATTAGGTTTTATAAGTTCAGACTTAATTACTGTTTCTTAGTATCCTATACCTTATTTACCATTTCTCCTAACTCCATAAATTATAGAAGCATGCTTGCTTCTTTCTATACTGTTAGCTAGAAAGTCTTGGAATACTACTTCATATTTATTAGAATTACATATGACATTTTTTGAAGGTTTTGAGACATGTTTACCTTTCAGAGTTGTATTTTCTATTTTAAGCTCAACACTTTCATTTTTTAAAACATTAATTTCTTCAGTCAGGTTTGTATTTACTTTCCTAAGTGCTTTCAGTTTAAGTGAAAAATTGTGGTTATCATTTATGAAATCTTTTATGACTTTAATTAATTTATATCGGGTTAAGTCATAAAGTTCCTTAATTCCTTCATCTATTAATTCACCTTCAAAGTCAGAATAATGATCAGTGTGTTGGATTCAGAGTCAGAATTAGTATGACCCATCAGAGCCAAATTTTCTTGCTCTTTTTCATTAGAGGATTCATCAGAATCATCCCATGTAGCCATCAAAATCTTCTTCTTGGGTTTGGATTCTTTCCACTAATGTTTCCCTTTTTCTAGATTTGGATATTTAGACTTTAATGCCCAGGTTCATTGCTTTCATAGAAGATGATGTTTTTCTTGTCAAACTTGATATATTTTCCTCTGTTGGACTGCCTTGAACTTCTTTGAGGGAATGACTTCTTTCTGTTGTGCCACATCCTCTGAATTTTTTTGGATATGAAAGCCAGCTCCTCATCTTCTAAGTCCACACTTTGCTCATCTGAATCATTATTCTTTGATTCTATTGTTACCTCAAGAGCCTTCTTCTGCTTGGGCTCATCCTCTACAAGTTTAATATCATGTGATCAGCAGTAGTATAACTCTTTTCAAGAACCATTAATCCTGCAACTAGAGTTCGGAATCTGCAATCTGGAAAACCTTGTTTCATTATCTTCATCTTCTTCCTTCTGAAATACTTCATATTTTCTAACATGAACGTTGGCCTATGCTTCTTGAACTTGCTTGCTTCCTTCATAAGTCAGAACCAAATTGTCATAGATACTCTTTGTTTTTTCTTTGTCAATGCTTTTGTGTCAAACTCGTTAAATGTGAATGCATTTATCATGAAGGTTGTGGACTTGTGATGCATCTTGTACATCTTCTCTTATTTATCATCCATCTATTTCCTTGGAATTTCAATGCCATCAATATTTGTTGGAGCAGTATAGTCGTCTTCAACTAAGTCCCAAAAGCAATATTTATTCAAGAACTAGTTCGGGTTTGATGATTTTTACTAAAACAAAGGCAATGTAACATCTAAAATCAAAGGACTAAAAATAATTAGAATTTTAAAATTTAAAATATATTAATTTATAGATTATTATGACAATATTATTTTTATTATTATTATTATTATATTATTATTATATTATTATTATTATATTATTATTATTATATTATTATTATTATTATTTTTATTATTATTATTATTATTATTATTATTATTATTATTATTATTATTATTAGTATTATTATTCATACTCTAATTGTTATCAATGAGTAATTTGTTTAAAATAAGGTAACGGTAGTAAGTTGTTTTGTTTGTTAGAGACTTATAAGGTAATTATTAATAGGAAGTTTGTTGTTATTGTTAAAGGTTTATGTGCAATAGAGAATAACAAACAAAGTTATTATAATAACCATTTATTATCTAATTATCTATTAATAAAGAATACCTAGTCAAATTATCTTATATGCTCGACAACCAAGAGTTTAGTGGAACAAATATAGGATACCTAGTAAAATTATCTTATAAATATTTAAATACAAATAGATACAAAGAAGAAGAAATTTATTGAATTAAAAAATAAATAGATAGAACTATACCAAAATAAAGGGGAACAAAAGTACCTTACAGTTGCGGTTGCAATAGCGGTTAATAGAGATTAACATATATGAAACTTTTATCAAAGAACACTTTAAGAGGTGGGTAATCAAACCCTTTAAAATTTCATGGTACATTCATTTTTGGAATTTGGGATGGAAAAAGAGTTAGATATTTTGAATGTTATTTTCTTATAAAAATATATTTTATCGAAAACCTAACTCTATTAAAATTAGGATTTTATGAACTGCAATAATAGATTATGAATTGATTTATTTACTATATTGTTTGTTGAATTACTGTTTTTTTTTTACTATTGTTTGAATTTTATTCTTTAAGAGATTGTTTTATTATGTGTTCCATATAGATGGGTCTTGTACTCCACATATAGATGAGTTTAAAACTTCACACGGTAAGTCTTGTACCCCACACTAGATCGGTGGGTGCTCCACATAATGACATAAAACTCACTTAGCGGAAGTAGTAAATCTCCATATAACAATGAGACACCATTGAATTGATTGATTGATTTTCTGCAGAATAAATGTGTGTATTTGATTATTATAGATGTGAGTTATTGTTAATTTATGTGGATGAGTTTATATTAATTATTGGAAGTAATTGAATATTATAGAAAAATTAGTTATATTATTCATATTTCTAAATAATATTTTTGGAAGAACACGGGTGTCATGATCGATTTTTTCGGCTACCGCACCGGCTGAGAACAATACTTGTTTTAAAATTATGTATTATTCACTAGGATATAGTATCTCATTAAAGTGTTTTTTTTTTCGAGAGACTGAGACCGTTGGGGACGTTGAGAGTTGAGAAGTGCTACCTCCTTTGAGAAGACTAATTTCCTTAGATTAGGTTAGTAGATCAAGAATAAGTAGACATAGTATCTACATTGTATTTTTTTTCGTGATTCGTTATAAAATACCTAGTTTTGAATATTTTGATTATTAAAAAATTTCAGGTGTAACGATTTATTTTAAATATTTCATAACATTATTTTTTTCGGACAATTAATTATTAAAAAAATTGTTATCGCCTCAATTGTTATACCCACGTAACTAGGTGTTACACTTAAGTAATCAGAGGCAGTAAAGTAAAGAGTGCAGAAGTAAAGTAACACAAGCATATTTATCCTGGTTTACCACCAACTTGGTAGCTACATCCAATACCTTTACCTGGATAGGATTTAACCACTAACTCAAATCCTTGAATTACACAACAGCTAACCCTACAAGTCACTCTCCTCAAAACAACCTAACACCTACATACTTTTTGAGGAAAACAAACACCTTGACCTTATAAGTCAGGTATTCTCTATACAACTTGAATACCACAGATAGTTGAAGGCAACAATACCTTGACCCTACAAATCAAGTCTTCTGAACGCAACCTGAAAACCATATATTGCTTGAGGAGCACAAAAGCCACTATCGGGTTGGGTTACACAAGTTTGAAACGGATTTTGTTTTGCTTCTACTAAGCAGATTGTTACAATTGATTTTTTACAATAAAACACTTCAAAAATATTTCTTTGAGCTAGGGCTTCTCTAAATTGAAACCTTTGAACATTGAATACTTAGGAAATTTGATCTCTCAAATCTTTTTTGGAATTGTATGGATTTCAAAGTTTATGAGTCCGTACTTTCTTCTTCAGCCTTGAGTATTTATTTACATAATAAATTAGGGTTTCACTTTTGTCCTTGTAAAATATGGATCATATCTTTGTTGTGAACAAATTCTGAATGTATCTTCTTGTGATCAAATTTAGAGCATATCTTCTTGTGAACAATATTTTGACCATATCTTCTTGTAAACAATATTTTGACCATATCTTCATGTAAACAATATATCGACCATATGTTCTTCGAAACAATATTTTGACCATATCTTCCGGTGAACAATATTTTGACTGTATGTTCTTGTGAACAATATTTTGGCTATATCTTCTAGTTGTTAGTACAGAGGCGCACCTATTTCTGGTTTTCATAGATTTAGTGAATTATTTTTCTGTTTAGGATTTATCTATGGAAGAATGTAAATGGCAGAAAAATAAAGAACACAACAATTTATACTGGTTCCCATTACAACCAAGGGTACATCCAGTCCCCTTGCACACCACAAGAGATTTTCCACTATTTGTAATAATAAGTACAAGTCTAACTCTAAGACTTCTGTTACGAACTTCTAATAATCACCCTAAGATAGCACACCACTATCTTAGTTTACAACACTTGAAGAAAGACCACTATTTTCCTCAATTTACACAATAACTTGAATGGTTTTCAAAATGACTTTGACTGAAATCAAAAGTGTATAACAATTTAGTACAATGATAACAGTCCAATATAATTTCAAGTACAATAGAGAACATTTCTCAATGATACGACAAAGTTGTTCAAAGATTGATGAAAAGATTTGGAAAAGTGTAATTTGTTAAGTCTGAAGCTATGAAGTATTTATACTCCATAGACATCACTTCAGATCAGTGGCAATCGTTCCTAGAGGTTTGATGAACATGTGCAATGATCCAGAACCATTTCAGAACTAAAAAATTGCATTTCTTCACAGTTGTATTCGACTAAAGCTTGTGTGTAGTCGAATACACCTCTGTAACGTTCAGTTTTTATTCAAAATTTCAACGTCGTATTCGAATACGAAACCTTGTAGTTGAATACAAACGAGTGAATTTTGCCACTGACTTGATTTTGTATTCGTCTACACCATGTTATAGTCGAATACAAATGAGTAGTTTTAGCTACTAACTTAGCACTTGTATTCGGCTACACTATCTCGTAGTCGAATACAAAAGTCCAATTTTAGCTACTGACATATCACTTGTATTCGATTACACCATCTCGTAGTTGAATACAGATAATCAGTTTTAGACACTGACTTGAATCTGTATTCGGCTACAACATGGTGTAGTCGAATACAACATTAATTTTTGTCAAAAACTTTATTTTCAAAAATTATTCATGCATTTTGACACTTTGAAACTTCTTTTAATGCATATGCTAAAATGAAAGGTTCTCATGTGCATTTGAAATATATTAATATTAGATTGCATCATGTACCTTACATTATAAGACTTCTAGCATATTGATCATAGTTGACTTTGATTGTTGACTTCTTTTTGAGCTAAAATGAAAGGTTCTCATATGCATTTGACATAAGTATTTTACATTCTCCCCCTTTTGGATAATGACAAAACCTTGTTGTTGTTGAGACTTCAAAGTGTTTAATAGTTTTGATTTTTCTCCCCATAATACATGCTTACTCCCTTTTTGAGCTGGATTTCATGCCATCATGTTTTGAAAATTTGGAAGACCTACAAATAATTTTAACAAAAACAGCATACAATTTTCTCCCCCTTTTGACATGATCAAAGGAAGGAAAAACAAACAAAATACCAAGCATAAAAGAAATATAGGGAATAAAAACATCACACAAGGTAAGGGAATAAAAACATCACATAATGGAAATCAAACATGTCCAAGTTTTACATCACGATGCAAAAACCATAGTCATAGAGTTATAACCAAAAATAACATAAAGCATTTAAAGACAAACAAACAACAGCAAATTCAATTTCAGTATCGAACTATATATCATCATCCGGTGGGAGGTGAAGGTGGTCAATTTTGACGGATACGCCATTGAGTTCATGCAACAAAGCTTCATGGTTATGGGCAATAGTGGTCTCCATGGTTTGAAAGCGGTTGTTGATGGAGGTGTCCATATTCTTAAATTGTGTAGTGATGAAGGTTTGCAAAGAGTTGAGTTTGATCATGACCATGCGGTTTGAAACATGATCATCATCACATGTCGTTTCTTCAGCGTCTTCTTCATCTTGGGCAGCAATAGATGTTTGGTCAAGATCGCCTTTATGGACATAGGCCTGAATCTGTTTGTTCCACACTATTTTCATACTCGGAGTCACGTTCAAATCGATCAAATTGTCTTTGGACGGTTTATACATACTTTCTCCTGAAAATTCCACTATAAAATGATCCAAGATTCTGGTGACCACTTTTGCATAAGGTAAACCAATAGCATCCTTGGAAGCAAATTGGACAGAGCAGACAAAGTAAGACCAGTTGAGATCACATCCTTCTATCATGAAAAACATGATCTGAAGCAAAAATTCAAATATTTGAGAGTAATTGCCAGCCTTAGGAACCAGAATGTAGCTTAGAAAATAACGCAATAACTTGTAGTCAACGGTCAGATTTCAAACTACGTACCGTTGCCTAGCAAATTCGCAACCAGCTTGTACCCTTTTACGTTCCATGGTGTCTTTGTCAAACCGACACAATGAAACATAAACATCATATTTGGTAATATTTACCCATTCACATAAATTGTTGGGCCTATGTTTTTTACCATCAAATGATAGCTGCAATATTTCTCCAATAGTTTGAGTTTCTAACTCAATGTGTTTGCCCTTTACCCGAGACACCAACTTAGACCCTTCCTTCTTAAGATTACAGTAAAATACCCTAACTAAATTAGGATAGATGGGATCGTTATAACAAATGAAAGCTTCTAAATGTTAGGCCTGAAGTAACTCAAGAAACTTAAAAGCAGAGAAAGAATGAAGAGTAACATACTTAGGAGTGATCAGCTTTTTGTCTGAGTAGTAGGTTCGACTACACACATGTATTTTGAACATCCACTATCCAAGTAACACAAATTAGAGGTACTTTGTATGCATTCCTACAAATCAAGATCATGATTTGTTCGGTACCCAAGGTGCTTTGGGTCCTTGAGGATTAGTACCTTTCTTGATCCACATATAATGCCCATTTGGAACACCAAAATTCCTAAAATGACAAGCATTAGGTGTGTGGCCATTAAGACCACAATAAAAACATATAGGAGTAGATTTACTTCTATATTTAGGCATATGAGATTTCATTTGAACAAAATTCTTCTTAGAATAATGATGATCATCTTGCACAGCTATAACTTTCTCTTTGTTGGATTGGTCACTTGCCTTAATAAAGATAGTTTTATTAATACTTGGTTTATCAAATTTTGAATAACCAAGGCCGCTCTTGTCATTTGAATATCTTTGCATATTAAGAACATTTTCCAATCCAACTTGTCCCTTTTCATATCTTTCAATGACTCTATTTAATTGGACAATTTTAAAAGAAAGAGAATCACACTTATTGTATGTAAAATTATGTTTTAATTTTTTAGAATCTTTTTCCATAGTGTCAATTTTCTCTTTAAGAGATGAAATTTGTTTCTTTTGAGTTGACACTGTTTTGTACAGAATTTTGCATTATATAAGTAGTTCTTTTATTGCATTTTGAGCAGCATTACACTCAAAATTTAATTCACTATTAGAATTATTATCATGAGAAAAATCATTGTTACTAACCTCTTCTTCTTCGTCAGATTGGTGTGATGCCATCAAAGCAACATTTGCACATTCGTCACTTTCCGAATCCGAGGATGAACTGACTTCATTGTCCTCCCATGCTATATAGGCCTTTTTGGATTCTTTCTTCTTGCGAGCACTTTTGTTGATAATATTTGGAAACTCTGCTTTTATGTGTCCTTGCTTGCCACACTCAAAACAGGTGAAGTTTTGATTTTTAGTGGAGACATCCTTCTTCCTGAAAGTTTTCCTTATTAGGAACTTTTATCGTTTTAAAGGAACTTACCAAATTTCTTTATTAGGAAGGTGATGTTCTCATCTCCATCTGAATTCTCATCATCGATTTTTTCTTTTGATTCTGCTTTTAAGGCAATGTTCTTTGGCTTCTTTTCTTGACTTTCATTAATTTTCTAGCCTTCCAAGTTCGATTTCATGTTCTTGAAGATTTCCGAAAAGTGCAGAGAGAGACATCTTTGATAGGCTTTTCTTTTTAGAAATTTTCGTTACTTTAGGTTGCCAAGCCCTTGTTAATGATCTTAGAACTTTAAGGCTCAATTCATTATTAGTGAAGATTTTACCAAGCGCCGTCAAGTGGTTGGTTAGATAAGAAAATCTTTTCTGCAAGTCCAAAATAGATTCTCCGGGCTGCATTCGAAATAGTTCATACTCTTGAGATAATGCATTGAGTTTAGAACGTTTTACGTCAATAGTTCCTTCATAAGTTACTTCAAGAGTATCCCAGATTTCCTTGGCAGTTTTGCAATGACACACGCGAAAGAATTCATCCATTCCAAGTGCCGATTGTAACAAGTTTTTGGCATTTTTATCAAACAGTACTTTCCTTTGGTCATCTTCTGTCCATGACGCTTTTATCTTTGTTTCTTCTTTATTGTTGATGATTGTCTTTGGAACATATGGGCCATTTTCTACTGCGTCCCAAATATCATCTCGTTGTGCCTCAAGATATGCTGGCATGCGTATCTTCCATAAGTCATAGTGTTCTCCAACAAAGCAAGGAGGTTTATTGCTACTACCGCCATCTCTAAAAACTGGTTGTGCGGAAACCATGAATAAGGATCGAGGAGCAAATTACCAGAACCTGCTCTGATGCCAATTGTTAGTATAGAGGCGCACCTAAGACGAGGGGTGAATTAGGTGTATATAAATTTTCTGGTTTTTAGAGACTTAGTGGATTATTTTTCTGTTTAGGATTGATGTATGGAAAAATGTAAATGGCAGAAAAATAAAGAACACATCAATATATTCTGGTTCCCCTTACAACCAACGGTACATCCAGTCCCCAGGCACACCACAAGAAATTTTCCACTATTTGTCAGCATAAGTGCAAAGTCTAACTCTCAGACTTCTGTTACGAACTTCTAACAATTACCCTAAGATATCACACCACTATCTTAGTTTACAACACTTGAAGATCGAACACTACTTTCCTCAATTTACACAATAACTTGAATGGTTTACAAAATGACTTTGACTGAAATCAAAAGTGTATAACAATTGAGTACAATGATAACAATCTAAATTTCAAGTACAATAGAGAATCTTTCTCTGTGACATGACAATATAAAATCTGTACTTGAAATATGAAACTAAGACTTAGAATAAATTAGAATATTTCAGAATGTTTGTTCAAAATTGTTCTAAGATTGATAAAAAGATTTGGAAAAGTGTAATTCACTAAGTCTGAAGTTATGACGTATTTATAATCCATAGACATAACTTCAGATCAGTGGCAATTGTTCCTAGAGGTTTGATGAACATATGCAATGATCTAGAACCATTTCAGAACGGAAAAATTGCATTGCTTCGCAGTTGTATTCAGCTACAACTTGTGTGTAGTCGAATACACCTCTGTAACGTTCAGTTTTTATTTAAAATTTCAATGTCGTATTCGAAATACCAAACCTTGTAGTCGAATACAAATGAGTGAATTTGGCCACTGACTTATTTTGTATTCGGCTACACCATGTTGTAATCGAACACAAATGTGCAGTTTTAGCTATTGGCATAGCACTTGTATTCGGCTACACCATCTCGTAGTCGAATACAAAAGTCTAGTTTTAGCTACTGACTTAGCACTTGTATTCGAATACACCATCTCGTAATTGAATACAGATGTTCAGTTTTAGCTACTGACTTGAGTCTGTATTCGTCTACAACATGCTGTAGTCGAATACAACATTGATTTTCGTTAAAAACTTTATTTTCAAACATTGATCATGCATTTTGACACTTTGAAACTTCTTTTGATGCATATGCTAAAATGAAAGGTTCTCATGTGCATTTGAAATATATGAATATTTGATTGCATCATGTACCTTACATTATAAGACTTCTAGCATATTGACCATAGTTGACTTCGATTGTTGACTTCTTTTTGAGCTTGCAACTTGATCAGTTTTCTTGGTCTTTGTCTTCGTCAAAAACATAAGTATTTTAGATTCTCCACCTTTTTGATAATGACAAACCCTTGTTGTTGTTGAGACTTCAAAGTGTTTGATCGTTTTGATTTTTCTCCCACGTAATACATGCTTACTCCCCTTTTGAGTCGGAGTTCATGCCATCATGTTTTGAAAATTTGGAAGACCTACAAATTGTTTTAACAACAACAACATAAAATTTTCTCCCCCTTTTGACATGATCAAAAAGAAGGAAAAACAAACAAAATACCAAGGATAAAAGAAATATAGGGAATAAAAACATCACACAAGGTAGGGAAAGAAAAACATCACATAATGGAAATCAAACATGTTCAAGTTTTACATCACGATGCAAAAACCATAGTCATAGAGTTACAACCAAAAATAACATAAAACATTTAAAGACAAACAAACTATAGCAAATTCAACTTTAGTATCGAACTACATATCATCATCTGGTGGGAGGTGAAGGTGGTCAATTTTGACGGATAGGCCATTGAGTTCATGCAACAAAGTTTCATGGTTATGAGCAATAGTGGTCTCCATGGTTTGAAAGCGGTAGTTGATGGAGGTGTCCATATTCTGAAACTGCATAGTGATGAAGGTTTGCAGAGAGTTGAGTTTGTCCATGACCATGCGGTTTGAAACATGATCATCATCAGATGTCATTTCTTCAGCGTCTTTTTCATCTTGGGCAGCATTAGATGTTTGGCAAAGATCGCCTTTATGGTTATAGGCCTGAAGCTGTTATAAATCAATCAATTCATTGGTGTCCCATTGTTATATGGAGATTTACTACTTTCACGAAGTGCATATCATTTCATCATGTAGAGTACCAGCTCATCTAGTGTGTGATACAAAAGTCATTTGGGTGGAGTTTAAAACTATCTCATGTGAAGTATAAGACCCATCAATATAAAGCACATAGCTCATTTAGGTAAAAAAAAATAATTGTGGGGTACAAGACTCATCGATATGGAGCATAAACTCATCTATAAACACATACAATGAAAATAATTCTTTTTTTTACAATCACCTTCATTAAATCATATTTAAAATATAATATTTTATTTAAATATACAATAACAACAATCATTCAAGAACACATATTAAAATAATCTTTCAAAGAATAGATATTCAAGAAATCTTACAAAAAGGCAATCCCATAAACAAAATAGTAAATAAATCAATTCCATAATCTAAGATTGTGTTTCCAAAAATCCCAATTTTAATAGAGTAAAGTTTTCAACAAAACATATTTTTATAAAAATTACTATTTAAAATATCCAAGGGTTAAAGGGTGTGATTACTCACCTATTTAGTTAAAGCTGAATTGAAATTGATCGATACTCTTTTGATTAATTCACTAGTTGATGTCTTATTGTGTAATTTTCTCGTTTTCTATCTTTCTATGTGTGAATGATTAAGTAGCCTATTTTTATTTGAGAGCATATTTAGGTGTAACATCAGTGCTATAATATTATTGTTGTATATAATATCACGCCGACGTATTTCAATTTTTAAAGGATATTCTGTTTGGTTGAGTTCGTGAAACTTAATAATAACTAGATATCATAATAATAGGCATTTATTATTTAATAGAGTAGTAATAGGAATAATGGTTATAGGAACAAACAAACAACTTCCCTCAAAATAAAGTGTATTAATATAAAATATTATTCTATACTAACTTTTAGCAAATCATTTATATCGTAGACATATTAAAATAATTCTAACATTAATATAAAAACAATAATAGTAATGATAACAATAATATTACTAATAATCTTATTATTAATAATAAATATATAATAAATTATACTATTTTAAATTTGGAAATTCTAATTACATTTAGTTTTTGATTTATAGGTTGTTACATTTTCTCCCCCATTGAAAGAAATTTCTTCCCTGAAATTTACACCAAATTGAATAAAACAAAATCGACAGAGTCGGTGCAACACAAAGAAGCTTACGTATCTGCATTGACGAGATTTAGATATTGACGTATGATTACTTCCTGTAGTTACCATGTAGCTTCTTCTGAAGTGAACCCTTCTTAAGGCACCTTTACCAACGGGATCACCTTATTCCTTAGAGTTTTGGTCTTTGAGCCAATGAGCCTAATAGGTCTAGGCTTAAAGGTTAAATTATCTTTCAATTGAACTGACTCAAGAGCTATTATGTGTGAATTATTTGATACACATGCTCGAAATTGAGAACATGAAAGACGTCATGAAGGTTAGATAACTATGGAGAGAGAGCTAATTGGTAAGCACTAGGCCCTACTCTTTTGAGAATTTGGAAAGGGCCCATGAAACGAGGGTTTAACATTTTGACTTTCATTGACCTTCTCACCCTAGTCTTAGGAGTTACTCTTAAGAATACATGTTCCCTTTCTTGAAATTTCAATGGATTTCTTCTCTTATCAGCTTAACTCTTTTTCCTACTTTGCGATGTACACAGCCTCTCCCTAATCAGTTGAATTCTACTAGAAGTCTCTTGCACTAAATCAGGTCCTTACAAAGATTTCTCCCCATCTTTAGTCAACACAAGGGACACCTACACTTTCTTCCATAAAGAGTCTCGTATGGTTCCATACATATGCTAGAGTGATAACTATTGTTATAAAAAAATTCTACTAGAGCTAAATACTTCGTCTTCATTTAGAACACAAGATCTAAGAATATCCTTAAGGAGTTTGAGTAGTTCTCTCTGTTTGGCCATCTGTATGGGGATAATAAGTTCTACTAAATCTCAGTCTAGTACCAAAAGCTCTATGAAAAGCTTTCCAAAATCTAGAGGTAAACTATAGGTCCTTGTCTGATACTACAGAGGTGCGTATACCTAGTAACATTACTATCTCCTTAATGTAGAGGTCAGCTAGTCTATCAAAACTATAGGTTGCTTTAATTGTTATGAAATGAGTTGATTAGGTCAATCCGTCAATTATCCCCCAAATGGCATCACGACCCAAACACGTCTTAGGCAAACCCATCACAAAATCCTTAGATATCTTTTCCCATTTCCATTGAGAAATTTCTAAAGGTTGCAACAATCTTCAAGGCTTATGGGCTCAATCTTAACTTTTTGACACACTAGACACTTAGACACAAAGCTAGATACATCCTTCTTCATTCCTGATCACTAGTATATTCTTCTCAAATCTTTGTAAACCTTACTTATTCTTGGGTCTATCGTGAAATTACTCTTATGAGCTTCCTCTAAAATCGTATCCCTAAGAATCACATCGTTTGGAACAATGATATTATCCTTAAACAATACTAAACCATCAATAGATAAGGTATAATCCTCCTTGTCCACAAGAGACTCCAATTCTCTATCTTAGAGGTGTTGTGTTTTTATTAGCTCTCTCAAGTAACTACCGATTTCTAACCTATTCATATTCAAGTTTAATGCATTAAGGGACACATAAAATTCATATCTCTAAACTCCTATAATAGGGTTGTCTCTTGTACCATCACACAAGACACAAGGATTTTCTACTTAGAGCATCTACCGCTATATTAACTTTCCCAACGTGATACTGTTAGAACCAAGTTTTTTTTTAAAAAAACTATGTCCCTTGCTTATTTTGATGATAACAAAATTAGTATATGGGAACAATTTAATGCACTAACAATTTGATTAAGTGTGCAGGTCTTAGATCAAGTGAATTATAAATATTATTATGTCGTATCCTTTAATAATCAGACGAAGTCAAAGGAACAATAAGACTTCGCTTTACTCTATTTTTCTAACTTTTATGCAAGTGCTCTAACACACGCCTCTAGTGATGCCAGCGACACTCCGTGTTGGCTGACTCCAATAATTCAAGCAATGCTCTAGTTTTGGTGACTCTAGAAATACATGATATGTTATGTTTCAATTGCCTTTGTTGAACACAGTTATACTCTTTTCATGTGCCTCTGATAAGATTGACAAAGCAAGTGTTTGTTTGCCTCTAATAATTTTTATAAGCAAGTGATTGTCTGCCGCTGATAATCACACCAATCATTCAAGCATTTGATCATCTAATGAAAGTCAACGCTCCAAAGTAGACAATTTTTGTGCATTCTCTAATGAACATTCTGAGTCTGCTACTTGTCTGAAGATTCTAAGACATACTTTTACCATCGTATCCTTTGTGTCCCAACTATTTGAAACATGATACATTGAATCAATTACAAGATCTATTTAGTAAAAATTTTGTATGGCAAATCAATCAGAAAAGATACAATACAAAACTTTATGAAGTATACTAGTTTCTCGCAACCATGACAACGGTTAGAAACCATAATTGATCTCTATAAAAGGACGTCCATTCCTCACTGGAAAGACAAGAAACGAACAAGCTATAAGCACATATGCACTCTTGCTCATAAACATTCTTTGCGAGAGCTCATTCAAAAAAACCCAAACTTTATCTTTTGTAACATAGCACAGTAGTGGTTGCCTTCCTCTAAAACTTGATTGTACTAAGCTAGAAGGTTGAGAAGATTGAACACAATCAGTGTGACTTGTAGTGTTCAGATGTAAGTTTGATTCTATGGTGAATTAGTGGTTTAAATCCTTTAGATTGAACGTACTAGACGTAGCTAGTGTGTTGGTTGTGAACCACGATAATTTATAGCCATCTCAAAGTTGAGCCCTTATTCGTGTTTGAGTAAAGAACAATTTTTATGGCTAACTGTAGTGAAGAAGTTACATGTGGAAACGTTAATAGGCATCCCCTGTTTGATGGAGAGAGATTTGAGTACTGGAAAGATAGACTCAGAAGCTTTTACATCTCTCACGATCATGAACTCTGGTACATATTTGAAGATGGCTATGAGGCTCCAAAAGATGTTGCAAGTGTTGAAATATCTTGAAAGAATTTCGACACTGACCAAAAGAAACTATACAAAATCCATCATAAAGCAATAACCTTCATGATGAATGCTATCACGTTCAAGGAGTTTGATAAATGCAACAACAAAGAAACAACTAAGAGTCTTTGATGCTCTAATTCTTAACTACGAAGGAAATAAGCAAGTACAGGAAGCCAAAGCAAATCTAATTATCAAAAAGAATGAACTCTTTCAGATGGAAAAAGATGAAAACATTGAAAAACTGTTTTTTAGATACCAAATTCTTGTTTCTAGACTGAAGATTCTCCAAAAGAGCTACACTACTTTCGACCACGTCAAGAAGATCCACAGAAGTCTTCCTAACAAGTGGAGACCAAAGATAACGGTTATTCAAGAGGCTAAGGACGTAAACAAACTGACTCTAGAAGAGCTTATGAGTTCACTCAGATCCTATGAGATTGAACTGGTTGAAGATAATCCCAAAAAGAAGTCAAAAACTTTGGCCCTCAAATCCCAAGGAAAGAAAAATTATTCTAATGCTCTACAAGCAACTGAAGATTCGAAGGAAAGAGAATGGGAAAATCAGAGTGAAGACTCAGATGATGAAGAGTTGTTCTTTATCTCAAGAAAAATCCAGAACATGTGGAACAATAGAAAGAAATCCTTTCCCAAAAGAAATTTCAAACGGTCCCAAAATTGCAAAGAATGAAGTGAATCTAGACAAAAAGAAGCTCATCTATTATAAATGCAAGGAACCAAGTCAATTCAAATTAGAATGTCCTAAACTTGAGAACGGAAAATCCCAGAGGAAAGATTTCAAGACAAAGAAGAAAGGTCTTATGGCTACTTGGGATGACTATGATGAATAATCTGATGAAGATGAAGAGCATGCAAACATGGCTCTAATGGCATTTTATATAACTTTTCCTCACCTAGAACACCTCAATAAAATGTTGTTATAGAAAGGAAAAATAGATCTCTTTAGGAGTTGGCACGTACCATGATTCATAAAATGAATCTTGGCAAACATTTTTGGGTAGAAGCAGTGAACATTGCATGTCATATTCATAATAGAATCTATATTAGACATATTCTCAATAAGACTCCTTATGAACTATCGAAAGGAATGATGCCTAACTTTTCATATTTTCATCAGCTTGGTTGTATATGCTATATTTTGAACAACAAACACAATCTTGGCAAGTTTGACTCACGAATACTAGCTATGCAAGAAAAGTTAAACCAATTCAAAAGAAATGATGTATGGGATCTAGTCCCTAACCCCATAGAAAAGAAGCCAATTAGAACCAAATATATTTTGAGAAATAAACTCAATGAGAAAGGTGAAGTTGTTAGAAAAAAATCTAGACTTATATCCCTAGGTTATAGTTAACAGGAAGGTATTGATAACTCTGAAATTTTTTGCCCCGGTGGCAAGGTTAGAAGTTATTAGACTCTTACTTTCTTTTGTTGTATTTAATAAAATCACCTTATGTAAAATAGACGTGAAAAGTGCCTTTCTAAATGGTTACATAAATGAAGAAGTTTATGTCAAACAACCTCTTGGTATTGAAGACAATGAATTTCCATACCATTTCTTCAAACTAAAGAAATATTTGTACAATCTAAAATAGGCTCCAAGAGCATGGTATGATAGACAAAAAAATTTCCTATTAAAAAATGATTTTGAAAGAGCTATATTGACACTACTTTATTTAGAAAATTATTTAAGAATGACCTTCTAATTGTCCCAATATATGTTGATGATATTATTTTTGGTTCTACTAACGCCAAGCTTTGCCAAGAATTCCCTAAGCTAATGGAGAATGAATCTGAGATGAGCATGATGGGAGGATTGAAATTCTTCCTGGGATTCAAATTCATCATAACCCAAAGGAAGTACTACTTCACCAGACCAAGTACACCCGATAACTGCTTAAAAATTTCAAAATGGATGATTGTAAACCAATGTCCACACCTATGCATCCAACTTGCTCTCTTGACAAGGATGAGTCATGTAAAAAGGTAGATCAAAAGGTACACAGAGGCATGATAAGTTCCCTCCTCAAAAGGAATCTATGATGCTGACTATGCTGGAGATATGCTAGAAAGGAAGAGCACCAGTAGAAATTGTACTTTCCTTGGTGATAATTTGATCTCCATGTCTAGAAAAAAGACAAATCACTATTGCTCTATCCACAACAGAAGTAGAATATATCTCAACAGCTAATTGCAGCACTCAATTGCTATGGATGAAGCATCAACTAGAAGATTTCAAAATTTATTAAAGCAACATTAAGAATATGTTGGCTCTACATCTGATGACATTGAATGTATGGGTGCCTCTAGTTAATCTAAATTTATATAATCTTGGATATGAATAGTTTTAATTCTCGTAAGGTGTAATACTCTGACAAGTGTCTTTCGCGTGTGTCTAGTACTGACTTTGAAAACTCAACCGTTTTGGCTTTTAATTTCTTTTTATTACCCACCATCACTCACTACTCTCACAACCCCCACACTTCCGTTCTTTGCAAAACGATAAATTTCCATTCTGCCTAAACCTCTCCGGCTTCAATGGCATCAAGTTCATCCTCAATCCCCTCAACTACAAATGTCTCCTATGTTCCAACGCTTCAATGTAACATGGTTCTCCTTGAAATTCTATACGAATTGAAGATCAATTTTGCAAACCTACCTAAGAATGAATTGAAATTTCATCGAGGACCTAGTTGAGGAAGGTTGGTTTAAATACTTAAACGTATAACAAGAGATAGCTTTGGACATTCTGGTAACAGAGTTTTGGAGGATTGTTTATACAAACACCGACGGCGAGGTTTCAAACATTGTGTTGGGTCTCCCTATCAAGATCACTTAACAATCCCTTGTTGTCATTACAAAATGGCTAGATGAAGGCATGTTGCTTGAAAATGGGTATGATTCAAGGTTGGTTCCTTCAGAATCAACAAAGAACTCTTCAAAGATCCTAGTTGAATTCCTAGTTTGTACACCTCAAACCTAAGTATCGAGTTCTTTACAAAATCCTTATTGGATGTGTGGTGCCCAAAGGTGAGTTAGTGGACCATGTTATCAAAGACCACAAGGGTCTAATATGGAACATCTCTCAAAGGATCAAGAAGAACCTTCCCCACGTCATCTTGAAACACATGAGGTCATGCACCATCAACTCTAGAATAGGGAAAATCAAGTATATCCCAGACTAATAATTGTAGTACTCATGCGTACTTCCCTCATTCAGGCTTTGCAGGAAGTTGCAGGCTCTATTCAAGAGGAACACTTGGTATCATCATCTGCTACCACATTTAATATCTCCGACCTCATCAAGATTAGACTTATGTCTCCCATGCATTGTATTTGACTCACTAGTGATGCCAAAAGAACCAAAATCAAGCAAGCGACTATGTGGGTGCTCTATCTGAGGTTGATGATTCTTTTGCTCCCATTTTTGTAGCAGACCACAATGAAGTCGTTTGGAATGTCTGAGAATGTGTCAGTCTAGCCAAGCTATGACCCCAGTTTGTTTTCCTCTACCTCAGGCTGCACAAGATTTTGAGAAGAAGAGGAAATGAGTCGCTCAAACTCTAAGTATTGATGAGGAATAAACAATCATCGTCAATGATGATATGACAACCCGTCTTCAAAGGAAAAAACATAAGGTACATTCAAAGTATGAGCAACCTATTTCTATCCCCCACATTGAACCTAAACCAACTCTTTTATTTCTCTCTTCCCAACCAACCAACATTGTTCGTCCTCCCTCTGATCCTGCACCAATCACCCTTCTTACTTCTCTTGGATGCAAACCCTTATTTTCCTCCACAAGCCTAACACTTCAACTCTAACATCTACCCCATCTACTACTTTACCATCGTATTATCTGTCTTCCACCCTAGTACTTGACCCCATATCACCTCTTTTTATCCATCCACTACAAGAAAAAAAATTGTTTTGCGGCGGTTGGAAAAGGGGCCTACGGCGGTTGTAACCGCCTCCAAATGATGATTGCGACGGTTCTGCAACTGTCGCAGATTCGTGCGTCGCGAGGCCAGTTTGCAACGGTTCATAAAACCGTCGTTTCAACCGTTGGCAACATTTGCGACGGTTTTCAACCGCCTCTAGATATATTTTGCGACGGTTGGAACCGTCGCTAAACCCATTCAAATTTATTTGTTTCTAAACAATTGCGACAGTTATCAACCGTCGCTATATTTATTTTGAGGTAGTTTAAACCGCCGCAAACCTTACAATTTTAAATACAAAAAATATAATATAGTTTTTTCCTATTTTTTATTAATTAAAATACAAAATATTTATAAATATCATCCACATAATTTAAATACATAATTAAATAACTATTGTACCTAAATACATAATTCATACATTGAATTTAATTAAAACAATAAATAAAGTAGTTTACATATTCAAAACATTAGTGGAGTGATTAAACATACAAAACAACTCGATTAAACATAGAAGTTCATTCAAATATCTAATTAGTCCCTAATGATGTTCCACAATCATCAGGTTGGTGGCTAGACTCTGATGAACGTCTACCATCTATTGGTGATTCTACGTCTGTTGCCTGAAAAAAAAAGTATATATTAACCTCAATGAATATTGATAAATATTGCCAAATATTAATTAACTAAATTTCTCATATAGCTAGAAGCAATCATTACACAAATGATATTTTTAATCAAGGACAAACAGTTCTCACAAGATTTTTTAAATAGGTTTGCTATGAAAACAATTTTACCTGGTTTTCTTTAGAATTTTGCATTTGCAACAAGAAAGCAATTTGCTCTTTCAACATATCAACTTCAGAATCTATTTTCTTAACCCTATCGATTTCAGCTTGCATTTTCTCCATCTTTTCATTAGCTTCAGAGGAAGACATTGATCTTACAGAGTGAGATGTAGATGTAGTAATTTGAGACGGTGTTATTCCAAGTCCCATACAACGAACATATCCATAATGTTCTTTTCCAAACACATTAACAAATGCTTCATTATGAGAATGAGTCTTTCCAATTTCAGCTTGCAATTGCTCCTGCGCAAACAGATGAAGCAAACTAAATTCTTCTCTGTAACAGAAATGTCTAACTTTGCAACTCATTATTACTAAACAAATAAGTAATTTTATAGCCTTACAACTCACTATTACCAAAACTAACAGTTGCATCTTTGATTTATAAGGTGGTCAACAAGAAATAGTTACAATCACATAACACTTCTATTATTTACACTTACATATTTTTTCTTGGATTCGTCATTGACAAATGACCCATCAGACTTTTTATGACAAATTGAATACATTTCACCCCTACTGTATTTTCGACCATCTCTCAGTTCCTACAAGTAAACACATGTAATAAGTATTTGTTCAATTAAGTATTCAATCAATAGTAGATTGAGTGAATCCTACCAACTCATCCCTCTTCCTTGCAAGCGTCTTAGAGCCTAATGTATGAAGGATCGTTAGCTTTTCTCTATTTGCAGCATTTTTATCAGCCTTCTCCTATAGTGATAACAAATGACATCAAAAAACTAAACAGTAGAAAACAAATGACAACGCAACAAAAGAATGGTTACCATTGTATCTGTCTTGCGCCTGTATTGGACAAAAATAGTCCAATGGTCTTGATTAATTGAACGTGGATAATTTTGTAGGTTTTCCTCCAAAGAAAGATCCCACTTATAAAATTTCTTAAACAACCTACATCGTGCATCTCGCCATTTCTTTCCAAGGCTGGTAAGGATTTATTTTTTGTTGTCTCCATCATCGACAACAAATTTTGACTAGCATAATCATAAAAAAAAAGTTAGTTTACAATCAAAATAATAAATAAAGAATATTCAGTTGTTTATCATTGATACCTGTATTTTATCCTTATAAATTTTATTTTTTCTTGTCGATGTAACTATTTTCCAATTGTCGTAGAAGATAGGAAAATCCTTAAACTTCCTTGCAATTTCACCCAAAAAACCGCCTAATAAACCAGCAGCTGATCCTACCGATTGCCCATTTGAATTCCATCTAGTTATTATTCTGGTATCATTAGGAGGAGCTTCAAGCACGTCTGATACCCTTAAGTGTGTCTTCGAAGTATGTCCCGCCTCATCTAACACATAAGTCAATGAAATATGTCATACCGCAATCATGTAAAACAATTAAATTTTTAAGGATAAATATAATTAAACATTAGATAACATACTAATAACTTCTACATCCCAAAATGTATAATTCCTCTTTTGAGAAATTTCTGGCTCATCTTCTACCACGTCTTCAGAGTGAGAGGATGTCTCTCGGAAAGGTGTTGCCTCTGTCGGTTGCACTGCTCTTGGTGTTGTCACCTGAGAAGGTGTTGCTTCTGTCGCTTGCACTGTAGTTGGTGTTGTTGTCACCGGAGAAGGATGTGGTTCTATCGTATGCACAGCTAGCGATGTTGTCGCTTTAGAAGGTGGTGCTTGAGAAGGTGGTGGATTTGTCGGTTGCACTGCAGTTGGTGGTGTTGTCATCGGAGAAGGATGTTGTTCTATCGTATGCACAGCTAGCGATGTTGTCGCTAGAGAAGGTGGTGGATTTGTCGGTTGCACTGCAGTTGGTGGTGTTGTCATCGGAGAAGGATGTGGTTCTATCGTATGCACAGCTAGCGATGTTGTCGCTTGAGAAGGTGGTGCTTAAGAAGGCGGTGGATTTGTCGGTTGCACTGCAGTTGGTGGTGCTGTCATCGGAGATGGTAGTGGTTCCATCGCTTGGACTGTTGGTTGTAAACCATGTCTCCGCATGTGCTTCATTTTGGCTACTTCAAGATCTCCAGGTAGTATAAGCCTCGACCGACCCTTCGTGAAACGCTACAATCATTTATTATCCATGTAAATATATAAAAAACAACATATAATACGAATAAGAAACATCTTATAATTTTAGTATTTTTAGTTATTACTAACCGGTGACGTTTTTGAAATGGTAGAAGAAGATTTGTGAAGGGATTGAGAGAGATGAGTTAGATTGAGAGCCTCCATCCTTTTTTTATTCTCTTCCATTGTTTTGCGTCGAATATCCTTATATGATGATTCCATTTTGTTGACAAGATTGAGACTCCAAACACACTTACACTGCAAACATTGATGGCAACCAAGTTAGACTAATGCAAATAGTTAAACAAATAGCATTTTCAAAGATGTCAATCATAATTATGACTAACACAAAAATGAACACAATAACAAAAATGAGCACATCAAACACAATGCAACATATCATAAACAACAAACAAGAATTATTAACAATCATAAATTCATATCATGATTGTTGTCATCAAAATCATCATTAAAAGTTGAAGTTTCAGGATCATCATCTGTAGCCATTCTTGCCAATTGTATATGTGTGGTTTCATTGGAAAATATTTGTTCCAAATTTTGAGATGGGTATGGTTCAATGGGTGCCATAATTTCATCATCTCCACCCATGTCATACAAGTCCCTTGGCTTTAAATGAATAGGTATGCTCCATCCTTGTTCCTTTTCATCATCCACATAATAAACCATTTGAGCTTCTGACGCTTTAATGTATGGCTCATCATCTTCATGCTCTGCAATATGTATTAGTCTTGCAAAATTTATAGAGGTAAAACCCAACATATCTGTCTTAATGCCTCTTGGATTTGTGGTATTCGCCCATTTGCATTTAAACATGGGCACTTTGTAGCCATCATAGGAAAGCTCAATGATATCTATCAATCTTCCATAGTAAGGCACCCCTCCAAATCTCATTTGGGCATCACTATTGCTTGAGTAACTTCGTGTTCCGAACATGCCAAAAACTCCACTATTTTGATTTTTTAATAAATTATCTCGTGCCAATGTTCGAAATTTGAATCCATTGACATTAAATGTAGTGAACCTTCTAACTTTATCAGAAGGACCTTGAGCAAGACTAACGAGAACATTTTTATCTGATCCACTAATGTTGTCGAGATTGTTGCAAATCTAAACACCATAAATTGTCAACTACTAATTATTGAAGGAACAAGAACACGCACATTTTACCTTTCAATGGGATACATCCATCGATAATGAACAAGACCTCCAAGTTTAACTTCTTCAACAAGGTGAACAACCAAGTGAACCATAATAGTGAAGAATAAGGGACGAAATATCATTTCCACGTGGCATAAAGTGAGGACAATCTAATTTTGCAATTTTTCCAAATCATCGATATTCAATACTTTACTGCATAATTGTCTAAAGAATGAGCAAAACTCAATCAATATAGCTGAAACATCATCAGGTAATGTTGTTCGAATGGCTAACGGTAGAAGTTGTTCCATCAATATGTGACAATCATGACTCTTCAACATTCCATTCAACTTAAGCTTTTCCATGTCAATGCATCTAGAAATGTTGCTGAATAACCATCAGGCATAGTGATATTCTTTAAAGTTGTTAAAAATCCCTTCTTACCTTTAGTAGTTAGAGTAAAGACGGCTGGAGAAATTCCTCCATTTTCATTGGGCCAAAGGTCAGGTCTTATCCCAATAACTTTAAGGTCTTTTCTTGCATTAAGATGATCTTTACTTTTTGTGCTATCATTTAGCAAAGTAAATATGATATTATCACACACATTTTTCTCAATATGCATGATGTCAAGATAATGGCGCAGAAGATTATCCTTCCAATATGGAAGTTCAAAGAATATGCTTTTCTTTTTCCATTGTTGATTGAAACCTTGTGCAGGTCGTCCACCACGTGTTCTTTTTCCCGAACTTTCGTTATCTGGCTTTCTACCAAATGTGACATCAATGTTTTGAACCTGTTCAAGAATTTGAAGCCTAGATAACATTTTAGGTGGACCACGCATATCTTGTTGACCATCAAAGCGGACCTTGTTCAATCTAAATCTATGTCTCTGATCAAGAAAATGACGATGACCCATAAAACACCATTTTCTGCTATGAGGAAGACGACGAGGAGTAGAGTCAATGTTACAGGATGGGCAAGCAAGTCCGATGTAAGTGTTCCACCCAGAAAGTGTACCCAGCCCCAGAAAATCACTAATTGTCCACATCAAAGTTGCATGTAATGTGAACATCTCTTTTTTAAAAGAATCGTATGTATCGACACCTGTTGCCCATAACTCCTTTAATTCTTTGACTAGAGGTTGTAAGTAGACATCAATATCATTTCCTGGCATTTTTTTACTGGGAATTATCATTGACATTATAAAATTTGTATGTTTCAAGCACACCCATGCCGGAGTGTTGTATGGAATGAGAATAACTGGCCAAATACTATAATTTGTACTCATCACACCAAAAGGATTAAAACCATCACTAGTCAATGTAAGACGCACATTTCGCGGGTCTGATGCAAACCAAGTGTGTGTCAAGTCAAAGTGTTTCTAAGCTTCAGAATCTCTAGGATGCCTCAACATTCCATCATTCTTACTATCAATTGCATGCCATCTCATATCCTCGGCCGACTTTGAGGACAAAAATAATCTTTGTAACCGTGGTTTTAATGGAAAATAATGAAGAACTTTTGCAGGAACTTTCTTTCGATTATTGCCATCACCAAACACTCCAACTGCACCAACTTTTGCTTTTGCTTTCCATTTGGAAGTATTACAAATTTTGCAGGTCTCCCTTTCTTCATCTTCCTTATTACCCCAATAAAGCATACAATTATTCGGACAAACAGGGATTTTTTCATAATTTAAACCAAGCTTGGTGATTGTTTTCTTGACTTCATAGAATGAATTTGGTATATTTGCAAATTCAAATGCATCTTTTAATAACTCTAAAACCATTGTCATGGCTTTATCAGTCATTCCACATAAACATTTGATGTGATATAACTTTACCAAAAAAGATAGTCTTGAATATTTAACACACCCTTCATATAAAGGTTTTTCTCCTTCTCTACTTAATTCATAGTACTCTTTGGCCTCTTCACACCTTTGTTGACTTGCATTTGGCCCCATATCTTCATTCCGATCAATCTCAGCATTTGATTCAATGGGTACTTCATTTGCATGATCTTCGACTCCAAAAGCATCGTTGATCATGTTCTGCATATGATCATCAACGACAACTGTGTCTTGAACTATATTTGAAACACTACTAGGTCAGATAGTACTACTTTCTCCTATGGACTCCCCGTGATGTACCCAAATAGTGTATCCCTTTGGAAATGGTTTGCACTTTAAGTGATCATACATTACACTTCTACTCTGTGGTTTTTTGAAACCACAACGTTTACAAGGGCATATTATTTCGCCATTTTCTAATTCATCTCGAAAGGCAAAATTAATAAATCCCTTTATCCCTTGATCATATTCAATCGATGTGTGTGGCTTCTTAATCCATGATTTATCCATTGCTTCAAAGAAGATTAACATATATTATTTTGACACACAAAGAACATAATTCAACTTAGAACAGAAAAAAGATTAACTTTAAACAGAATATTAGACAAGAAAACAATAAGATCAGATTATTAAAATAAGATCACTACTCTCTTGTATCTATCTAATTCTTATCACTCCTTCATTTCTTTATTATATCAATTTTATCATTATTAAAATATGTATATATATATATATATATATATGTTTTATTCACAAAGAACTTGCCAAGGCTTTGATTGAAACTCAAAAGGGTGCCATCAATCACTCTCAAGTTGAACATGTTATCATGAAACGTATGTTATTTCTTTCTTTGTTTTATTCTCCTGTTTGATTAATTATCGTTAACAAAACAGTAAAATAAATTAAACATTGCTAACATGCCACTCTCCTTTCTTGTGTTTTTGTTTACACTTCCCTTCAATACCTTTAGTTTTATAATTTATTTTGGAATTTATGGTGAAGTTTTATTATTTCACATATGTGTAGGCCTTTGTATTCTGTATTTTGTGTTTGCTTTTGCTAACAAAATTCATCAGGACAGTGGAAAGAGAAAAGACATAATATTTTATTAGTTTTAGCAGAGTCACAGAAAGAATCATACATGAATTATAATTTGATTATTTTTGGAACATCTGTGGGGTTGCTTTAGTATATTCCTACAAAAACATGATATAACTATTCGCTTACTTTCTCTTCGTTTTATATAAACTTTTGCTAAAATTTGTTTTCTTTTTATTTAACTTTGTTATATCAAGTAGGTCCTAATCTGCTTTTGTTTTAATTCTTATATCAAACAGGTCCTAATCTGATCTTATTTGTGGCTTTATTAATGCAGATGATCTTTCACTGGCAGAAGTATTCCAAACCTCATTTTTTATAGGGAATACACCATACCATATTAAACAACCAATTAAGAATCAGAATAGAAAGCAAAACCAGAATTACCTCATTTTTGATAGAAAATAAATGGGTTTTTACAATTATGTGAACCAAGTCAAATAACCTTCCCTATCAGCTTATATATATAAGAATGGAATTCAATAACAACAAACACAAGTTTTTACAATTTTGTTTGTTGTATGAATTGGAAAACCAAAAAGAACTGTGATAAAAACTAAATCCTAACTAACTATTCTAAATGATTTAAATTATCTATTTGTAATAAATGTATTTTATACCTTGCGACTGGATTATCTATAGCTATAATTTGCAGCAGCAAAAGTCCTTAAAATTCAATCCTATCTTAAGACAATTTGCAGCAACAAAAGTCATCAATTGAGGTTATCTTTTACCTCCAAAGATAAGCAAGAAAAATTGAAGAAAAAAAAAGAAAATAAGTGCAAGAAAAAACAAGTAAACCCAGAGCAATAAACAACAAACAAAGGTTTTGGGAACAACAATGATATCATCCCCACCATCATCAACAACAATAAACACAGAGCACTAGTTTTAGGGTGGTAGTCAACAACTATGGTGTTAGTTTTAGCATTACATACAAATGGGATGTGTTACGACGTCGTCGATGGAGAAGTGTTGCATTGCGCCGTCACCGGAGAGAAGCAAGAAGCAGCGTTGCGCCGTGCCGGAGAGAGGTGTCGAGATTGTTCCTTCTTTTGCTTTGAATGCTTGGCAGCTGGAGAGATTGAGGGATTGGGTTGTTTGGCAGATTTAGAGACTGAGAGAAAGCTACGTCTCGATTGATTGCAAAGGTTTGGGAATTTGAGAGATTGAGGGATTTTGAGAAATCAGACTCAAGAATAAAAAATGAAAGGTTTTGGGATTTTGGTGCCAAACAGCAACACGAGAGGTAAAGAAGGGTTTTGAAGAATTTTAAAACACGACGGCGGTTGAGATTTTCTGTCGCAGCAACCGCCGCAAACTTAGAGTGAGGGCGGATTTATTGCAACCGTCGCAAACCATGTGTCGCAATACTTAAATTTTCTTGTAGTGATCCCTCTCCCCAAGAAATTCGCTTGTTGCGCCAACTATTGTTGACCTCTGCATTTCCCTTCCCTCCCTTCCCCTCTAATTCGACTAATTCCCCATTCCTTTGGCCATGTTTCCTTCTACACAATCCATTTCAACTGGCTTCCAAGACCTCGAGATCTTTCTTTCCACCAAAATCTCCTCCACCCAGATTAAAAATGCTCAAAGTTTGGATCCAAATGATGTTTCAACTTAGTGGAAAAATTTCCTCTCTTTTCTCACGAACTGGATTCCAAACAAAAAGAATCATAAATTGTAGTTGGCCTCCTAGAACTCTGAAACCTTTTAGACAAACAACTGAGATAATCTACTTATGGATTTTATAGCTTAAGAAAGCCAAGAGCAATCAATCCAAAAAGCTCCTAACAACCACTTCATCAGGCTCATCTAGTGATTCTTAGTGATATTCTTGTAGAACCTTCAGTGGTTGCTCCATTCTCCTTTTGGTGATATTCTTGTAGAACCTTCAGTGGTTGCTCCATTCGCACCATTGTAGCTTCTTGTGTTTATCCCACAGAGTGAGATTTGCTTTAGGATCTGTAGATTCTACTTAGAAAGCCCCTCTACGTCTCCATTTGGCCCTGTGTTTAATCCCACTTAGTTTGTTAAAAAGGAAGATTTTGATCGCTTGCAAGCTAAGACTGAGACGTTAATGGATCAAACTATAAAAAATCAGGATGATATTCAGAATACCCTTAGTTTGATTCTGGCTAGGCTCACAACCCCCAATCCTTAGTTTCCTGTTTGTCTTTTTTTTGTAACATTTCTCTATATATAATTTATTTTCCTCTCTTTTTGTCTTATGACAAAAGTGGCATAATTTATTTTTTGAGAAATTTTAAGTAATGAATTTTGTCTTATTTTGAACTTCAGTTTCTAATGCACATTTAACTATTTAGTCAGAATATCTTTCATCTATGAATCAAACATCCATATTATAAGGGGGAGCTTTGTTGTGATACTTTATAATATTTTCTACTTCATTAAATTTAAAAATTGTTCACAAAAATAGATCTTTGTCATCATCAAAAAGAGGGAGATTGTTAGAACCAAGTTGGTTAGAAGAACTATGACCTCACTTGTTTTGATGAGAACAATCAATTTCTAGGAACAATGTAAAGCACTAACGTTATTATTATTTTTTATGCAAGCGCTCTGACACGTGCCTCCAGTGACGAGAGCGATGCTCTGTGTTGGCTGACTTCGACAATGCAAGCAATGCTCTGGTTCTGGTGACTCTGGAAATACATGATATGTTCTATTTCAATTGCCTCCACTCAACGCAGCTATACTCTTTTTGTCTGACTTTGATAAGATTGACAAAACTAGTATTTGTTTCCCTCTAATAAGCTTAACAAGCTAGTGATCGTCTGCCTCTAATAATCACATCATCACTTCAAGCATCTGAGCATTTGACTCTGATTTATGTTATACGCTTTGATGAAAGTCAATACTCTAGAGTGGGCAAAGTATTTGTGTTTCCTCTGATAAGCATCCTGAATCTGTTACATGTCTGAAGATAATGATCTAACCATCGTATCTTCTACTTCCTAATTGTTTTAAACTGGATACAATGAATCAATTATAGGATCAGTTTGAAAGTTTGTATGCAAAATCAATCTCAAAAGATACGATACAAAACTTCATGAATTATGTTTATTTCTTGCAATCAAGACAACAGTGAGAAACCCTAATCGATCTCTATTAAAGGACGTACATTCCTCAATAGAAAGACAAGAAACAATAAGCCCTAACCACATCTGCACTCTTGCTCATAATCATTCTTTTTCACTTTAGTGATGAGTAAAGTTTCTGAAGGAACAAATGTAGGTAGAAAATATACAAGAAGGGGGGGTTTGAATTGTGTATTCGGTTTTTAAGAAATTTCAGGGCTAACAAATAGTGAAAATAGAACAAGTAAAAATAGAGGTAGTAAATAAAGAGAAAAGGGATAACAAAGTAATTTATCCTTGTTCACTACCAATTTGGTAGCTACGTCCCGTCCCTTCACCTATAAGGATTTAATCTAGTAAAACAAACAAAATTACAACCACATAACTTGACAAGTGAAGTCTTCTTAACATCAAAGTTGAAAACCTCAAGTCGTTGAAGATTTGCAGCCACCATCGGGAAAGGTTACACACATGTTTAGTTTCTATTTCTAGGTTTACTCTCACTCGAAGATGGTTAGAATTAAGTGCTGAATAAAGTCGTTAATGATTGGTTGATATTAAACTCGTTTAATCTATTTGTTCTCGTTGCTCATATAAAGTTGTGTTGGATTCCTCAAGTAATGAAAACCATTTATAAAGGCCTATTATTCAAATTGCTTTTTCTTCTTCTTCTTTTTCCAACGTTCAGATTATTTATTTCTGGTTACTTCAATTTTCTAATCCTCTAGTTGTATCCTCTGGTGGTATCCTAAAGTGGTACCCTTTGGTGATATCCTCTAATGGTATCCTCTAGTGGATGTGCTTCCTTTGATTCAAGACGCTTCTTCTAATCTTGGAAGTTTCCTCTAATTCTGGATGTTTCTTCTAACTTATTTTTATCTTTGTTCTAACAGTTTCTGATCCGAGACGCGCTTCTTCTGATCTAAGACGCTTCCTATGATCCTGAATGTTTCCTCTGATTTTGGACTTCCTTCAAACTTTTTTTCTGCACACTTAATTAAATTATTAGTGCATTAAATTTTTCCCACAAAATACCTTTTGTTAGCATCAAAACAAGGTAAGGAAATGTTCTCCAAACCATTCTATTTCTAACATTCTTGCCCTTTTTTATGATGACAAAACATCTATTTTTGGGAACAATTTAACAAAGATAATATAGCATATGCATATTTTTCATTGTTTTTAGTCTTATCTATCTTTAATCATTAGTTAATTTGGAGTTATTTGATATATTTTGTTGATTTTAGTTCTTTGATTTTATGAAATGTTTATGTTCTTATTTCCTTGATTAAGTAGAGATTTTTTGTAGTTTTGCATTGTTTCTTTGCTTTAGTTTAGTGCTGAATTTTGGTGAGAAATCAACATGAACTGTGTGGATTATTTTGGCCATATCTGGAGTTGTAGATGTCCAATT
The DNA here is from genome assembly GCA_037974755.1 of Cicer yamashitae. Classification (NCBI taxonomy): domain Eukaryota; kingdom Viridiplantae; phylum Streptophyta; class Magnoliopsida; order Fabales; family Fabaceae; genus Cicer; species Cicer yamashitae. The sequence continues at coordinate 17,506,265 of JBBPBQ010000003.1, forward strand.
GGAGTCAAACCAAGTGCAACTGAAAGCTAAGCTCCATAGTTACAACTTTCATGCAGACACCGGAACCCCATTCAGACTCAAAAGAGGAGAAACATGCAGAAAACATCAAATAGAAAAAGCTGTGCGCTTGAAATGCAACAGCTGCGCCCGGGGCGCATTTCCCCCTTTTGAATCTGCCGAGTCACGCTTGATGCGCAAATTCTGCACCTGGGGCGCGTGGCACGCGGCTGAATTTTTAAAGACGCATTTTTTTTCACTTTTTATGGATCTTTTTGACTATTGGGAAGTTGGGAGACTTGTGCCCTAGCATAGAAACTCAGAGACGGTCGTTTGTAACACCATTGGAGCAGTTTTATCAAGAATCATTCATGAATCTTTCTAGTAATTCTTCTCTAATCTCTATCTTTTCTATCTCTGTCATGAGTAACTAAATCCTATTTGTTAGGGATGAGTGTAACAAGATGAAACCCTTATTTTTCTGATTTGATTTCTAGTTATATGAATGAGTTTATTGAATTATTTTTCTCATCTTTGTGCTTAATGCTTTTTATTGCTTGATCAACATTAAAATGTTCTACGATTCGTATTTTGAAACGGAATTCGACTGTACGAATGCTTGAGATGAGAAATTCATGAATTTGTAGTCTAGGGTTAGATGGAGGTCATGAAACCGATTAAATTAGTTGCAAAGGCAATAGTTTAACAAGAGAATTCATGTACGGTAAGGCTTAATTCTAATATTAAATCCACTAAGGAATTAGGGGTTACTTTGGAATTAAATGTTCTGTCACTAAGACTTTAGGGCAAGAATAATAAGAGAATTCGGTAATAATTCAATAAAGGAATTCAGTAACTAGGATCAAATTAGACACTAAGGTTGGATTCGAAGTGAAACTCATCCCTGACATTTTTCTTATTATAAAGGATTAATTTTATTACTGTTGTTAATTTTAAATACTATTTCAATCAATTTGGGAATTTTTTGTTCAATTTTAGTAATTAAATATAATTCGGTAGTAAAACGCAATCCTTGAGTTCAACACTCGGTATTACCGTTTTAATTATTACTTGCAACGATTTAGTACACTTGCTGAACTGCTATCAAGTTTTTGGCGCTGTTGCCGGGGATTGCCATATCACTATTGAATTTAATTTTTTTACTTAATTGAAATTTTTTGCTTTGCAATAAAATTTTTGCTTTTCTTTTATTTTTAATTTTGTAAAAAAGTTGTTTTTCTTTTATTTTCTATTTTTATTTGTTGAGCTTGCTAATGTCATGTGTTAGTGGTTTGTCTCTTCTTTGTTTGAGATAACTATTTGCTGTAGAGCATGGAAGATTATCATGATGATATTCTACTACAATCATATGAATGGTGTGATACTTGTCTTATATCTTGTATATGTCGCATGATTTAGGGACAAATCTTGAGAGATGCATTTTTAAAACATCAACCTCAGATCCCTCATATGCGGCCTCTTAGGTGTGACTTTTGCAGAGAAGGACATAGGAATGGGACTTGTTTTGATGAATTTGTCGCACTAATAGAATATGAAGATTTTTTGGTCAAAAAAGTAGAAAACAACGAGTGTTATGTTGAAAAGATCAATTTGGAACAAATTCTACCTCCTAAAATTCTATCCAAAGAATTAGATGACAAAGACTTTCACTTTATGGACGTTTTGGTTGAATTCATGAAAAATAACATGGTTTCAATTGAAAGATTTGGAAGTCAATGTGAGAGGTTATTTGAGCAAGTGGTTAAGTTTGAGAAGATTGAGGAGAAGTTGAAGATTGAAGATGATTTCATTGTTGTGGTAGAAGAAGATAAGCAAGAGGAAAAGACGAACGAGGAAAAGAAAAAAGAAGAGATTGATGAAGTTCGAGATTTAATCTATGCCTTGTTCATCAATGTCCAATTGAGAAGGACATGGAAACAACATCATTTATTTCTCAAGTTCATGGAATTTCTACCAAACAAAAAGAAGAAGAATGATGATGTGTTCTTCTTGTCATATAATACACCTTGACAATGATTGAGGCGTCAAGCTAATGACTTTAAAGAAGCGCTTCGTGGGAGGCAACCCATAGGTAGAGGTAACTTTTATTTTTGCAATCTTATATTTTTTATTTGAATTTGTTTCTATTTAATTGCTTGTAAACGTGCACTATGAAAATTTTATCCTTTGCTAGCCCCTTTGAGCCTTGCCCTTTTATTTCGGTTACTAGCCACATTACAAGCCAAAAACCTGACTTTAATTAAATCACCTTACTTGGAGTTAGGTAGAAAAAAAAGAAAATTTTTTTTCTCGTCTGGATAAAGTTCTAAGTTTGGGGTTGCTCATGGGATAGCAACCTTTTATGTTTGGGGTGGTGATTCTCACAAAAAGAAAAAAAAATCAAAACAAAAAGAAAAAGAAGAAAAAAAAAAGAATCAGTTTGTGTACTTTGATAAATAATATCTTCTTGGTTCTTTTGTCAATGTTTGAGAATCTCCACAATGAAAAGGTGAAGAAATATAAAAAGTGGTAGAATAATTTGAAAATGTATGCCTAACTCCAAGTAGTAAAGCCTACTATCCCAAAATGTCTTACCCTTACCTAATCCCCATTACAACCCGAAAGTCCTCCAAAAGTGTATGTGTTTGCTGCATTGTGATTGCTAACTAGAATTTTTTCAAGCCTATGGTAGCGTGATGCATGTTCTAGGATTTGAGTGATAAATTAATAACCCTTGCTAAACACTTGAGAGAGATTTTGGTGAGATTGTGTAAAGAGAAAGTTGAACTTGATGAATGAATGCTAAAGTGTACAAATTGTGTTGTTTTTTTTTTTTTTTGTAAGCAACCATGGAACATGATGAATGTTTTGTAGTAAGTGGAACTTTGAGAATTGAGTTTGATTTGATTTGAGAAATTGAGTTTAAGCTTGATTTTAACTGTACCAAATCTGAAATTAATTGTTGCTTGGGGACAAACAATAAATTAAGTTTGGGGTTGTGATGACTCTTCATCATATGCATATTTTTCATTGTTTTTAGTCTTATCTATCTTTAATCATTAGTTAATTGGAAGAGTTATTTGATATCTTTTGATAATTAAACTCTAATCATATTTAAGACTAACAGTTTAGAGTAATGTTTTGATTTTAAAAGAACTGCCTCTATTTGAAGGTTTCATATAAAAGCAAACTGGGGTTGATTATAATTGTTCTCAAAAGCTATTCTCCTCTTTTTTGTCATCAGAAAAAAAGAGTGAATTTGTCAAACTTATTACACAAACAGACGTACATAAAATACTTCAAAGTATATTAGTACTTGAAACATAGTACATATATAACTTAGAAATTCTATTCTGTTAGATGAAAGGGATTATCAAATCAGAATTATTATTAATTTTAATAAATAACATTCATATTTTCTTTTATAAACTCAAATTTGTCTACAGCAAGGGGTTTTATTAGAATGTCTGTCCACTGATGTTTAGTGTAAACAAACATAATATCTAAAGTTCTTTTTTGAACAATGCCTCTTCTGCAGTGATATTTTATATCTATGTGTTTAGCTTTAGAGTGCAAAATTGGATTTTTGGTTAAGCATATAGCACAAGTGTTATCACAGAATATAGGAATTTTACTCTCATGAAGCTTGTAATCTTTCAGGTGATGTTTCATCCATAGGAGTTGAGTACTACATCTTGCTGTTGGGATACATTTTTCTTCTGTTGTTGAAAGAGCAATTGTGTTTTGCCTCTTGCTAGATCCTGAGATCAGATTGCCACCTAGGAAAGTGTAGTTTCCAATGGTGCTTTTTCTTTCAAGTCTGTCTCATGCATAGTCATCATCATAGTATCCCAATAATCTGTACTCAGAAGATTTCTCATATAATAAACCATGGTTAGTCTGCCTGAAACCTGGCGCGCACACACACATTAAACATAATATCAGACTTGGAAGCATTTAAATAAAGTAATATACCTATCATGCTTCTGAAGGTTTTTTTTATCAATCGTCTTGCCTGACTCATCTTTGTTTAATGAGCAGGTTGCATGCATTGGAGTGCTCATTGGTTTTCATTCATCCATCTTCAACTTCTTGAGAAGCTCTTATGTATACTTGGTCTAATGAATTAAAACTCTATTCTGCTCCTGTTAAATCTGAATTCCTAAGAAGAACTTCATTTCTCCCATCATTCTCATTTGGAGTTCTTGTTTCATTAACTCGGCAAAGTCTTGGAAAAGCTTGCCATCAATTGATCGAAGGATTATATCATCAACATAAATCTTAATTATAAGAAGATTATTAACAACTGATTTTCTAAACAAGTTTATGTCAACTTGCCCTCTTTCAAAACCATTTTCTAGCAAGAAATAGCTTAGTCTATCATACCAAACTCTAGGTGCTTGTTTTAGACCATACATTGATTTTCTAAGTTTAAAGACATAATCTGGAGACTTAGAATTTTCAAAACCAGAGGGTTGTTTGACATAAAATAACTCATTTAGGTAATCATTTAAAAAACCACTTTTTACATCCATTTGGTATAAAAAAAATACTATATGTGACTCATCCTGGTATAAAATAAAATAATCACTGCGAATTGTTGTGATTCAAAGGCATTTTTCATTTTGCCCTTGCTTACAAAAGGTGGTGAGTACCTTATGTGACTCATCCTTGTGTCTTAGGAATTTTACCCATGTCCACCTAGTGTAATTATCAACAATAACAAGACCATATTTTTTACCATTGATAGAGGCTCAATGGGTCAAACGAATATATGTGTAAAAGCTCAATGGCTCTTGTTGTGGACACAGTTTTTTGAAGAAAAAGAACTCTTAGTTTGTTTTCCTTTATGGCATGGTTCACAAAAAACTATTGATTTGTACTTGAGATTTGGGTGCCCTCTAACTAGTTATAGTTTGCTTAATTTACAAATTAATCTCATATTAGCATGGCCTTATCTCTTGTGCCAAGACAGTTGTTCCTCATTAACAGACATAAGACATTTGACCTCTTGTTTTCTAGATTAAAAAGATTTATTTTGTACAAGTTATTATGCCTTTGACTAGTAAAAAGTACAACCCTATCGTTTTGACTGATTGCCCTACAGGATTTTTGATTGAAGACACCATCACAACCACTATCGTTTCATTGACTTATGCTCAGTAGGTTATGCTTCAGTCCTTTAACAAACAAAAAAATACTTTTTTAATAGAGGGTGAAAAGCCATTACCAATTGTACCAGTACATGTTATCCTTCCTTTCTAGTTGCCTCCGAAGCCTACTGTTCCTCCTTTTTTCACGATCGAGTCTTGGAACATAGACCTTTCTCCCGTCATGTGTGGTGAGTAGCCACTGTCTAGGTAACATGATTGGTGTTTTAATTTTGCTGCTAAGGACATCTGCAAGAGGAATTATTTTGTGTTTGGGTACCCAATTTTGGTTGGGTCCTGGTTTGTTAGTCTTAACATGCTTCTTATCTTTCCATGTGTTTTGAATGGGACAAGTTAATCTACTATGGCCCTTTTTATGACAATATGCACACATAGAATTATATGGAATTAATTTGGAATTTTGTGTTGATTCTACAAACCCAATTCCTATATTTGCATTTCTGCTAACACCATATATCATTGAGGTTTCCTTGCTTCTATCTATGTCATTTTCTAGGAAATATTGGAATTCCAATTCATATTTAACAGAGTTGCGGATCTTATCCTCTAATGGTTTCAAAACTTTTTCATTCAGAGTTAAGTTTTCCCTTTTCTTAATATTTAAAATAATTTTTAAGAGAGTTATGTTTCTCAGTCAAATCCTTGTAAGCTTTTTTTTTTTATGTTTTTTAGTTTTAAAGAGAAATACTAATTTGGATTCAAAAAATCATTTAAAACAGTTATTAATTCAATAAGAATTAGATCAGAAAGTACCTCAATTTCCCTATCGTATTATGAGCTAGAGTTAGAGTATAGGTCAGCTATTAGAGCCAGGTTTGGCAATTCTTCATGATCCCATGTAATCAAACCATTTCTTCCTGGTCTTGGGTTCTTTCCTCTGGTTCCTTTTCTCAAGATTTGGACTATCTGGTTTGAAATGTCTAGGTTTTTTGCATTCAAAACAAGTGGTTCTCTTCTTGTCAGTACCTTTGTCTTTACTCTGGTACTTGTTGAAATCCTATTTGGGAATGGATCTCTTTTTGTTCCACATGTGTTGAATTCTCCTTGAAATGAAGGATAGTTTCTCTACTTCTGAATCATCTTTCTAACTTTCTGAATCATCCTCTGATTCTTCATCTGCTTGCAAGGTTTTCTTGTCTCAGGATCTAAGAGCCAATGATTGTTGCTTCTTCTTAGACTCATCCTCAGATAGTTCAATTTCATGAGACCGAAGTGAGCTCATCAATTCTTCCTAAGTCTTGACTTTTTTATAGTGTTGACTTTTTCATGTTGTGTTGACTTTTTATTTTTGCGTCAAATTTTCATCAGAGACGTTGACTTTCCTCAAATTCATACACTTGCTTTTGTTGGAGGGATAGTCTAAAAATTAGAGTTAGAAATAGTGTAAAGTTTACTATCAGACCCAATCATCTTCTGGTGTTGACTTACTGGCCAGATGCAACTTACTAAGGGCAAAGTCAGCATTTTATATTAGAGTGAAATGCTTAGACTCAACCATGGACTTGTGTTGTTCAACACAACCACAAACACATGTGTTTCCTCGGATCTGTTTGCTTCTAATTTATTCCTTTCCTCTGGTCACTTTTTCTGGTGATATCTCTCGTGATATCCTTTGGTGATATCCTCTGGTGGTGTCCTCTAGTGGTATCCTCTTGTGATATCCTCTAGTGGTACCCTCAACTGGTATCCTCAGGTGGTAACCTCTGATAGTATCCTCTAGTGGATGCGCCTCCTCTAATCTGAAAGACTTCCTCTTATCATGGATGTTACCTCTAATTCTGGATGTTTCTTCTAACTTATTTTCATCCTTGTTCTAAAAATTTCTAATTTGAGACGCGCTTCTTGGGATTTGAGACTCGCTTCCTTCGATTTGAGACGCTTCCCCTGATTTTTTGCTTTCATATAACTTGTTTTGTGCACACTCAATTAAATTATTAGTGCAATAAATTAATCCCAAAAAATACCTTTTGTTATTATCAAAACAAGGTAAGGAATTGTTTTGCGAACCATCATGGTTCTAACAAAATATTTGTAAACTCTCTATGCGAGAGCTAATCCAAACCTTCTCTTTTGTAACCTAGCCCACTAGTAGCTGCCTTTCATCAACAAGTTGACTGTACTAAGCCACAAGGATGAAAAGATTGAACACAACCAGTGTGACTAGTAAGTGTTCAAGTGTAACTTTTCTTTCGTGGTGAATTAGTGGTTTAAATCCTTTAGGCGGAAAGGACTAGACATTGATACCGTGTTGGTGGTGAACTAGGACAAATTGGTTGTGTCTTTCTATTATGTTTTTATTTACTTGCTCTGCCTTCTTTACTTTAAAGTAGCCATGCGAAATAGATTTTAAACAAGAAACACAATTTTGAAGGTGCAAACACGAAAAAAATGGTTGAATTGTGTTTGTCTAAGTTGGATTCTTTTTAATTATTTATTCAAGAACTAGTTCAAGTTTGGTGATTTTAACTAAAATAGAGGCAATAAAGTAAAGAGTGTAGAAGTAAAGTGACACAAGCAGATTTATCTTGATTCATCACCAACTTGGTAGCTACATCCAAAACCTTCACTTATACGGATTTAATCACTAATTCAAATCCTTAAATTACACATCACCTCACCTACAGACTTTTTGAGGCAAACAAACGCCTTGACTCTACAAGTCTAGTCTTCTCCCCACAACATGAAAACCACATATTGTTGAAGGAAACTACACCTTGACACTACAAGTCAAGTCTTCTCAACACAACATGAAAACCATATATTGCTTGAGGAACACTAAAGCCACAATCAAGTTGGGTTACACAAATTTGGAATGGATTACTTTTTTCTTCTACTAAGCATATTGTTACAATTGATTTCTCACACTAAAACATGAAGGCGCAAACACGAGAATAGAGGGTTGAATTGTGTTTGTCAAAGTTGATAACTTTTTGTTAATTTGATGAAGGTTGGTTGGTTTTTATGAATTACTTAGATAAGAAGCAATCGGATTCATAGGTAGCAAGCAACGAAAACAAAAATAATTTGACACATAGATTTATCCTCATTCAGAAGGCTTCAATCCACTAATTTAAACACCTTGAATTACAAAGCACCTAACCCTCCAAGTCAATCTTCCCAAATAGCCTAACAACCTCAGGCTTTTAAAGAACTAACAATCTTGACCCTACAAGCCAAGTCTTCTCCTAACAACCTAACTACTCCAGATTGAAGAACAAACTAAACCATTATCGGGTTGTATACAAAAGATTGGAACTTTAAGTTTTTGCTTCTAACAAAGCTAATAATAATAATAATAATAATAATAATAATAATAATTATTATTATTATTATTATTATTATTATTATTTTTATTATTATTATTATTATTATTATTATTATAAAAACTCTCACACTCTAAGAAAAAAATACTTAGAAAATAATCCTCGTTCGAACAAGTGTTTCTCTCTTTGAACTCTAAGATGAATTTAGAATTTGAGCTTGAGTTTTTCTACTCTTTTCTGATTTTCCATATTCTTCTTCTTCAGCCTTAAGTATCTATTTATAGTTAAAATTAGGGATTCGATTTCATCCTTGTTTAATTCTGAATAATATCTTGTTCATATTGAGTCTGTCAGTTTTGATTATGTTGATACTCCAGATTTTCTAATATTTCTAGTTCATCATATGGTACTGGTTCTGATAGGTTCTATGCTGACATTTATCATATTTTAATTCTAGACACCTAATATCTTAGGGTCCTAGTTGAAAGAATATTGGGTACAATTAAATATTTGTATAATTAATGATTGATTTAGATGAGATCCGTCAACTCCAAGTTTGACAATAATATCATGCTCTATAGTTAACAAGAGCTGTAACGATAGAGGAAAATATTATATTATCCTTCTAGTGGTTCATGAAAGTAAAATAATACTTCATGCTATTCGAACGTTAAAGAGTATTACTAGACACATACCTTAACTAATATATTAATTTGATTATTCTATTATCGATTTAATATTGAACCTAAAAGATCACGCACAAATGAATGTTATAATTTTTTACTAAAGAAATATTTATTATTTAATAATTAAATTAGATAATTTAATTAGTCAAATATAATTTTCTAATGAAATACTATTATATTTTTTACTAGCACTTATAATACACATAATATGTATATAAATTAACCATATATGTCTAACTAAATTCCTAATACAAAGGTTAATTATAACATAATAATTGACTTAATAAAATAATGAGAAAAAAAAA
>JBBPBQ010000003.1:17517044-17543228 GCA_037974755.1 Cicer yamashitae
TAATTTCGAGCATGGGAAGTCGTTGTAAAGAAAAAATTTTATTGGATATATTTCATCAAGAGTTTGAAAATTATTTTATTAAAGATTTACATATACTTTAAATATAGTTTTAGGTATTTAAAAGTTTTAACTAATTGTTTGTGTAATTGAATTGTAGTTATGTTGATATTTTATTTATTCGCAAAATTCATCTGATATTTGTATTAAAAATATTGAAAATGAAAAAATTACTTGTAAAATTATACGAGTATGAAATGTTATGACTTGCTTGGTTTCTTAAAAGATATTATAAGTTTGGTTTCTTAAAAGATGTTATTATGAGTATAGTCTGTATAGCTTACTCCTATGGTAGATATTGATATTTTGAGGTATAGAAGTATATATGAATATGAATTCATGTCCTTGAAAGTATATAGATTGTCATTATATATGCATTAATTTAGTTTCAGTGTGTTTAAATGTATTGAAAAATAGTAATAGTTTTCAAACAAAAATGTATAACTAAAAGTTCTCAAAAAGCTAACTATAGTTGTTATATAGAGAACTCATGAGAAAAACTTACATAAACACTTGAATATGTAATTGAATTGGCATAAGCGAGATGGCCATATATATTGTTGACAATCAATATTGTTTTATTAATTTAAGTTTTATAAGTATAATATAATAATAGTTGTGACATATTTAGATATAACATCAATGTTTATAAAAATTGTTAAACATTATGTATACAATTTAAGATTTCACGATTTCAAGAGTTACCGCAGAGGGGCGTAACTCATATAATTGATTGACATAAATTGAAAGAATTATAAATGCATAATAATGTTATAAAATAAATTATAAAAAAATGCATAATAAGGTGACAACAAAATAGATTTGGGGTTTGTTTTATGTATACAATTTGATAATAATCTAGATAAGATTTCACGATTTAAAAGAGTTACCGCGGAGGGACGTTGCCACTTTCTTTGGACCGAGCCTTGGTCTTGACTGATTTATACCGATTTATTATTGTTACCAAATAATACAAAGAATTAGAAAAAGAACATTTATGACAATATTTATGAGAGCTTAGGTAGTTTTTTTCCATTCAATTTAATAACTAATTGAATTTTAAACGTATGAAATCATTACTCACCCTAAGTAGAATAATTGTGCATAAAAGGAGAACTGATATTGTGTAATTGATAGTGTAAAATATTACTCCCAATAAAAAAATGCATTATAAAAATATTATAGAAAAATATAATGAGTAATTGAATTTTCAAAGCATGAAATCATTGGAATAATTGTGTATGAGCGTTTTCGAAGTTACCCCAGAGAGACTCTGCGAGACTCATTCGATTGAATTTTTATGACGATATTTATGAGTGATTAGATGGTTTTCTTTCCATTGAATTCTCAATTTATGAAATCATTGCCGACCCCTAAGTGGAATAATTGTTCATGAAAGCAAGATTGATAGCGTAAAATATTACTCATATGTGTAATTGATAGTGGAAAATATTACTTATAATAAAAAAAAAATGTATTATAAAAATATTATAGAAAAATGTAATGACAATTGAATGAGTAATTGAATTGGAATTATATAAAAAACATTTATGACGATATTTATGAGTGATTAGATGGTTTTCTTTTCCATTGAATTTAATGAGTAATTGAATTTTCAATTTATGAAATCATTGCGGACCCCTAAGTGGAATAATTGTGCATGAAAGCAAATAGCGTAAAATATTACTTATAATAAATAAAATGCATTATAAAAATATTACAGAAAAATGTAATGAGAATTAAATGAGTAATTGAATTGGAAAAATTGTGTATTAACGTGAAAGGAGGATTGATATCGTAAAATATTACTCATATAATTGATTGACATAAATTGAAAGTAATGAGAAATGCATAATAATATTATAAAAGAATTTATAAAAAAAAATGCATAATAAGATGACAACAAAATAGAGTTAGGGGTTTGTGTTATGTAAACAATTTGATAATAATCTAGGTAAGATTTCACGATTTCGAAGAGTTACCGCAGAGGGACGTAATTGTGTGTGAACGTGAAAGGAGGATTGATATAAATTGATTGACATAAATTGAAAGTAATGAGAAATGCATAATAATGTCACAAAAAAATTTATAAAAAAATTGCATAATAAGATGACAACAAAATAGATTTGGAGGTTTGTTTTATGTATACAATTTGATAATAATCTAGGTAAGATTTCACGATTTCAAAGAGTTACCGCAGAGAGACGTCGAAGAAGATGATTTCAAATTGTGAATCAGCAAGACGGTTGACGATGACGAAGCAAAAGCGGACGGCGGAGGGTCGTTGCCACTTTTTTTGGACCGAGAGGATGATTGTGAATCGTGAAGTGGCCAGACAGTCGAGGATGAGGAAGCAGAAGTTGACCGCGGAGGGATGTCAAAGAGGATGAGGAAGTAGAGACAATTGGAGGATCTTAGCGATGAAGTGAATACATTAGAATCGAAAAGAAGAAACTGTTGGAGGATATTAAGATGAAGGAGAAAGCGTGCGTTCAAAAAAAATTAGGGATTAGAAGGATTAAAAGAGGGAAAAATTATTTAGAAACTAAGTAGAGAAAAAATGAGGTGAAACACAATGCACAAGAGAACTCTCTAACGGGGGCGTACACATCAGCATTTTTGCTGAGGTGGAATATGTTTGTACACGTGGAAAGAATTACTATGAGGTGGCAGGGAGTTTGTTTTAAATATATATAATAGATTGACCGCGGAGGGATGTCGAAGAGGATGAGGAAGCAGAGACAGTTGGAGGATCTCAGCGACGAAGTGAATACATTAGAATCGAAAAGAAGAAACTGTTGGAGGATATTAAAATGAATGAGAAAGCGTGCGTTTAAAAAAAATTAGGGATTAAAATGATTAAAAGAAGGAAAAATTATTTAGAAACTAAGTAGAGAAAAAATGAGGTGAAACACAATGCACAAGAGAACTCTCTAACGGGGGCGTACACATCAACATTTTTGCTGAGGTGGAATATGTTTGTACACGTGGAAAGAATTACTATGAGGTGGCTGGGAGTTTGTTTTTAATATATATAATAGATTTTTTTTTCCTGTTTTATACATTACGAATAATTTAATTAGGGCGTTAATTATTCTGCTGTTTTCTTTCTTAAAAATTCTTAAAATTTTTTTGATATAAACTTAATTGATTTATCTTTACTTTTTCGTTTTAATTCTTAAATTTCCTCTCCTTATTTATCTATTCATAATTAGTTTTTTCTCTTTTTATTTTCGTTTTCTTCTCTTTTACTCTCAAATTCTAAGTTATAATTATATAATGATTATAAAAAAAACACCATCAAATGGTGGACATTAAGAGCAACATGTTTATATAAGTATTCCAAAACTCAAGACTTCTTCAATGCTTTGATATCAATTTTGTTTCAATGTCAATAACTTTTGTCAAATATGGAAAATATGGAATCAATAAATCTTTTGCGCAAGATTTTTCAAGAACATCAACAATATTTTGTATCAAAATTGTTTTTTTTTTAACCAAATTGACATTAAAAATAGACTACAAACAAAATCTAACATAGAAGTATAAACTTTGTATTCAACATATACCAATAACAACAGCAAGCAAGTCATCCGTTCTCATCACCAAATTTATAATTGAGTTCCAACCTTCATTGATGACTTTATTTTAAATGAAATTCAATGACTTTGATTCAAACAAAAAATCCAAATGTCACAACAATAATTAATTCAGTGCATATATATTAGATCGATATGCCATTAGTTTGGAATTTGATGTTTTCTTTAGGCATGGAATTTGACATTACATACGTTGTGTTTATGGGTCACAACTCACAACAATTCATGGAGATAAGTTTAAAGGTAATATATACATTTACTGAGTTAGCTATAATTTGGCTGGTTTACTATTTTTCCTTTGAGTTTAATTGCTATATAACTTTAAAAAAATTATATTATCAAATATATCACAACAATTCAGGGAGACAAGTTTAAAGGTAATTTTGATAAAAATAAAATATTTCTAATAATTTAATGGTTGTGATTGATGGATTAAAAAGTTATTACATTTACAATGTATATAAATTAAATCATAGTTTTGATCATTTATTTTAAAATTTGACAATTTTAGTCTCTCTCATATTTTTTAATTAAAAAAATGATGATGTGGTATATTTTAAATGATATGACATATGATCACATATTGTAGAACCATCTAGATGCATTAATTATTTATATGTCATTAATTAAATTACAAAAATGAATAATTTCAGATGTTGAAACTGTAATTTTAGAGGATTTTATTGAAATTTTATGGGTGTTAGTCATTTTATATTACATGTCACGTCATTTAAAACATGTCACATAAGCATTGTGAAAATAAGCCAAGTTCGAAACCAGTAGAATAAGATAAGAATAGTAATTTACTCAATTACCTTATAAAATATAAAACTGAAATCTAATAAAATTTAAAAGAATTACACAATATAATTAATAAGTTATAATTCAAAATTATAAAAAAAAATATATATAAATTAATTGAAATTTAAAATAAACATAATTTGTTTACAAATGTAGTTTTGTCCTTTACATATAATATATATCATATCTTGATTTAGATTATCTAATAAATAAAATAGAATCACTTGGTTCGTCGTAATTTTTTAAAAACTTATAATTTGAAGAAGAAAAAAAATATTGTGTAATTTTTCACAATGGTAATTTTTTCATATTAAATAAAATATATATTGTATCATGTCATGATGAAATGTCTACCGAATACACGAAATGATAAAATAATGTTATCATGTGCGTATTAATATGATATGATAATGTTTATCATATCACTATCCTATCATATGTTTATCCAACTTTATAGGATTTGTATCCTCTCCATTCAAAAATTCCGCAATTTCTCTCAATCGTCTTTATTTCTCCTTATTTTACTTTTTTTTTTTCCAAATTTTTTCTATTTGAACAGAAAATTTATATAATATAGATCATGCGTGCAAAAATTTACACAAATTTAAAAATATTTTATTGAACATCATTAATCTTCATAAATTACAATAATATATCAAATGATTTTAGATTTATATAAAAAATTTACATATATGATCTATAACTTCAATCCAACGAAAAAATTGAAAAAATAAAATCAAATTAAAAAAATAGAGATAATTGAGAGAGATTTAAAATAAGAGAATTCAAAAACAACTTTATATGCTATCTTTGACATTAAATTGGCTATGCAACTTTCTACATGTGGTTTCTTTGAGATGTTGAACTTCGGACATTAACATGAATGACCCAAATTTTTCCGAAAAAAAATATTTTTTAAATTAATTGGAATAAACACAAGCAACTTTGGTTTGCAATTTTTTTAAGAGGTTAATTTTAATGTAAAGAGGTGTACGATAAAAATTACTATCGATAAAAAAAATAATTTTGATATTTCATAATTCAGATATTCATTATTAGAGATTCTTATATGATAAATATTATATTTTTTAAGAGAAATGTATCGCATAAAATTGATTTTTATAAAGTGTTTCTCAAAATAACTTTTCACTTTAATCACTTTTAAAACTTTTTATTTACAAAAAGGTTTAATAAATAAATAAAATAATTAAAATGATATTTTAAAATAATCTATTTAAACTAATATTTTATTTAAATCGTTATTTTTAAAACTTTTTAAAAAAATGAACATAAATAAATAATACTATAAAAATATATTTAAAAAAACTGTAACAAATAGACTCAATATTGGGCAAAAATGTGTTTACATCTCTCAGCAAAGTTGTGATCAAACTTTGGATATTGATTTTGATTAATCTCCATTCAAAGTTACACTACAAAAAAAAAAAATAAAATCTACTATGACACTTAACTTTTAGTGATATCTTTTTATTTGTCACTATAGTTACTTTTAACTACAGTCAGTTATTCCCATTTAATATTAATACATCATAAATTAAAAATTAAAAAAAAACTCAAATATTTGTCCAAATATTCCCATCTAAAAAAGTATTCATTTGTTCACCAAATCATCAATTCATAGAAACATAAACAACATATTCACTACGCCAAAAATGACATTTTATAGCGCGTCTTTTACAGCGCTTATTAAATACAAGTGCTGTTGTATAATTTTTTAAAAATAACGGAGGATACAACAGCGCTATTTTTACAAGCGCTGTAGTAGGGTCATATAGGGTCACATACGCTTGCACATAATGTTTACAACTCTTTTACAGCGCTTTTTTAGAAAGCGCTGTAAATTGAAGCGCTCACACATAGCCTTTTACAGCGCTTTGTGAGCGCTTTAAACACAAGCGCTGTAAAATGTAGCGCTCCCATCTTATGTTACATAGATTTTAAAGCGCTTCTTGTGTAAGCGCTGTAAAAGCCTAGTGCTTTCTCATAATTAAATGACCTATTACAGTGCTTTTGATACAAGCGTTGTAATAGGCTTGCCCTTTAAATAAAAAACATTCACTTTAATTAAATAAAAACAAATTTAAAACAAATTTAATACGTTGTTCAAACCCTACGAACCCTCATCTCCCCTCCCCTGCGAACCCTCCTATGCGCCCATCTACAAATTGATTTACCTTCTTCCTCCTTTAAAACAAATTGATCATCAACGTTGTCTCACGTACTTTATTTTATTTATTTGTTGTTGTCACTAATTCAAACTGATAAATTGTTACATGATATTAGATTTTTTCTCATGATATATATGTTCTGTTTTGAAATCAATTAATCTTGGACCATTAATATTATAAGATATGTGTATTATAAATATATAGGTCATATATATCAGACTTGAAATCATGATTATTGTGTAACTGCATTTATATATATAGGTCATATAAATGGACGGGAAATGGATGTCTGCCAATCGATTGACAAAAGAGTATGAAAATGGAGTGAAGGAGTTTATTGAGTTTGCAGTGATGAATGCAAAAGATCCAAATAGAGTCGTTTGTCCTTGTTTAAAATGTTGTTTTGGAAAACGCATTAGAGCTGATGAATTGGAAGGACATTTAGTATGGTATGGAATTGATCAAAGCTATACTTGTTGGATAAGACATGGTGAGAAAATCAATGGAAACACCCGCACAAATACATATGTTTCAACTGATTTCGACACAGATACATATGAGTCGGACCGAGTTGAGGAGATTGTAAAAGCAGTTGAAGAAGATCTTCGTTATTGTCCTAAAATGTTTGAGAGCTTGTTGATTGATGCAGAGAAACCATTATATAATGGTTGTACTAAATTCACAAGACTTTCGGCGATATTAAAGTTGTACAACTTAAAAGCGAGTAATGGATGGTCTGATAAAAGCTTCACAGAATTACTAACACTCTGAAAAGATATATTGCCAGATGATAATGAACTTCCCAGTAGAACCTACGAGGCTAAACTAATTTTGTGCTTTATTGGTATGAGTTATGAAAGGATTCATGCGTGTCCTAATGATTGCATTTTATTTCGAAATGAATATGAATTACTAAAGGCGTGTCCGAAATGCAATTTCTCTCGATATAAGAAGAAAGAATCTACTCCAGCAAAAGTCGTGTGGTATTTTCCTATAATACCAAGATTTAGGCGCATATATCGCAGTGAAGAAGATTCAAAACACTTGACATGGCATGCAGATGAAAGAATTAGAGATGGAAAGTTTCGACACCCTGCAGATTCTCCGCAATGGGCAAAAATTGATCACGAGTATCCTGAATTCGGGATAGAGTCGAGAAATCTACGCCTTGCACTTTCTACTGATGGAATGAATCCACATGGTCTTCAAAGCATCTCACACAGCACGTGGCCTGTGATTTTGTTGATTTATAACCTACCTCCATGGTTATGTATGAAGCGTAAGTTTATGATGTTGTCTCTGTTAATTTCTGGACACAAACAACCGAGGAATGATATCGACGTATACTTGGCTCCTTTAATTGAAGATTTAAAAAATTATGTGGGAGACAGGTGTAGAAGTCTATGATGGGTATAAGAAAGAATGTTTCCATTTGAGGGCTATGTTGTTCGGCACAATTAATGATTTTCCAGCATATGGTAATTTATCAGGATATAGCATTAAAGGTCAGTGTGCATGTCCTATATGTGAAGAGAGTATAAATTGGATGCGGTTGAAACATTGTAAGAAGAATGTATTTCTTGGACATCGTAGATTTTTACCTTATAGTCATCAGTATCGTGGGTGGAGAAATGCATTCAATGGAAAATCAGAGGAAGATAGAGCTCCTGTAGCATCGACTGGATATCAAATACTTGAGAAAGTACAAGGTTTGACCAATAAATTTGGCAAACCTTTTGCGGGACAGCTGGTCAAAACTGGGTGGAAGAAAAGGTCAATTTTCTTTGAATTGTCATATTGGAAGTCATTCTATGTAAGACATTTTCTCGATGTGATGCATATTAAGAAAAATGTATTTGACAGTGTTATTGGTAGGTTACTCAATGTACCAGGAAAGTCTAAGGATGGCATCAATGCAAGATTGGACTTGGTCGATATGGGAATAAGAAATGAATTGGGTACCGTAAAGAAAGGAAATCGCACATATCTACCTCTAGCCGCTCATACTCTATCTAGAAAGGAAAAAATTGTTTTGTGTAAATTTCTACACGAAGTTAAAGTTCCAGAAGGATACTCTTCAAACATTAAAACTTTAGTTTGTATGAAAGACCTCAAGTTAAAAGGTTTGAAGACCCATGATGCTCATATTCTAATGGAGCATTTGCTACCAATAGGTATACGTTCAATTTTACCTGAAAAAGTTCGCCGAGCCATAACTAAATTATGTTTCTTCTTCAGGGAAATTTGTAGTAAAGTGATCGATCCTCAGAAATTACTGAGATTGCAGAGGGAAATTGTCGTCATTTTGTGTGAGCTTGAAATGTACTTCCCACCCTCGTTTTTTGATATAATGGTTCACCTTACTGTTCATCTTGTTAAGGAGACACAACTTCGTGGGCCAGCTTATATGAGATGGATGTACCCGATAGAACGATATATGAAAATATTAAAAGGGTACGTAAAAAGTAGAAGTCGACCAGAAGGTTGTACTGCTAAACGGTACATTGTCGAAGAAGCTGCTGAATTTTGTACTGAATATCTGTCAAATGTTGAATCCATAAGGCTTCCCATGTCTTGTCATTCGGGAAGATTATCAGGAGAAGGGATAATTGGAAAGATACTAATGACTATATCAAGGACAAAATGGGAGCAGGCACAATTGTATGTTCTGCACAATGATGATTAGGTTCAACCGTATGTTACAATACACATGGATCAATTATCTAGTTTGAACATGAATAGGAATCAAAATTGGATAACTCGAGAGCACAATCGAAGTTTCATAACATGGTTAAAAAATCACATAAAGTCAAAGTTTGATGTAGACCCCGGATCAATTTCACAAAGATTGAGGTGGCTAGCAAATGGTCCGAGTTTACATGTCTTTTTTTACACCGGTTATGTAATTAACGGCTACACATTTTATACCAAAAAACAAGATGAGCAAACAACTATGCAAAATAGCGGAGTCACTCTCGTAGCTGAAGCGATGCATATCTTAAGTGCAAGAGACAAGAACCCAATATATGCAAATCTATCATATTTTGGGGTTATCGAGCGCATATGGGAGCTAGACTACACAATGTTTCGTGTTCCCATATTTGTTTGCAAGTGGGTCGATAATAATAATGGCGTTCGGATTGATGAGTCAGGTTTCTTGCTTGTCGATTTTAATAGGGTGGGATATAAAGATGAGCCTTTTATTTTAGCGTCGCAAGCTCAACAAGTGTTTTATGCCACTGATCCTGCTGATGATAAATGGTCTGTTGTCCTATCGACCAATAAAATAAGTGATGATAACAATAATGATGAAGATGTTGGTAATGATCTTTTCTTTGCAACATCACAACCACATGAAATTGGTTCAACTGATGATGGTTTATATCTTAGAGATGATCATGATTAGGGAATTTGGATTAATCCATCGTTTCGTATCATTAATGGACAAACAAATGTGAATCCCACCAAGAAAAAAAAAGGGAATCTTAATGTGTTTAATTGTTTTTAATCCATGTAATCTGAACTGAGTTCATGTGTAATTTAATTGTTTGATCTGCCATAATTGAGCATTTTGGTATTTAGCTTGAATTGTTAATTTGTAATTTTCTATTTATAATGTATGTAATTCTATACTGAACTTGACCTGATCAGGTAATTTAGCTTGAACTATTTGAACTTGACCTGATCAATTCAAGTTCAAACAGTTTAACTAATTAGCTTGAACTTAAAAACAATTTAACTAATTTGGAAGAAAATAAATTATTACAGGGCTTATGAAAAAATAATTTAACTAATTTGGAAGAAAATAAATTATTACAGGGCTTATGAAAAAATAGTTTAACTAATTTGGAAGAAAATAAATTATTACAGGGCTTATGAAAAAATAATTTAACTAATTTGGAAGAAAATAATTTGGAAGAAAATAAATTATTAAAAAGGCTGTGTACGAATATAAAATAAGGAGGTCTTTTAAAGCGCTTTCCTCATAAGCGCTTTAAAAGGTTCACACAGCCTTTGGACATGATAAAACAAAGAGGCATTTCATATATAAAACCCTATTACAGCGCTTGTTTAAAAAATCGCTGTAATAGGGTTTAAAAAAATAAAATAAGGAGTTCTTTTACAGCGCTTTCTTCATAAGCGCTGTAAAAGGGTCACACAGCCTTTGGACATGATATGAGAAAAATGCATTTTATATAAAACCCTATTACAACGCTCTTCTAAAAAGCGCTCTAAAAGGCTTTTAAGAAAATAAAATAAGGAGGTCTTTTACAGCGCTTTCTTCATAAGCGCTGTAAAAGGGTCACACAGCGTTTGCATATAATAAAACAAAGATGCATTTTAAAGCGTTTTCTATAAAAGCGCTGTAAAAGGCTTTTAAAAAAATAAAAATAAGGAGGTCTTTTACAGCGCTTTTTCACAAGCGCTTTAAAAGGCTTATAAAAAAGCGCTGTAGTAAGCTTTTAAAAAATAAAATGATGAGACCTATTACAGCGTTTTTTCAAAAAAGCGCTGTAATAGGGTTTTATATATAACAGTAAACCTCTTCAGTTTCATGTTCATTACGTAAATTTCATACGAGTGTTTCAGTTTCCTCTGCATTCTCCTTCTCATTGCGAACCCTATGAGAGTTTCAGTTTCCCTTGTTTCTTCCTCATTACTTACTCTCATTACGTAAACATCCTACACCTACGATCGTACGTAAACATCATAAACATCAAGTAACCCCATTTTTGTCCTCGTTTTCGTCTGCGAACCCCGTAACCCTACGATCGTTCGTAACCGTTGGTCGTCGTTTTCATCGTCTTCTGTGTCGTTCGTCTGTGAACCCGTAACCCTAAGCATTAAAAAGAGCTATTTCAGGTATTGTATTTATTAGTTTTTTGTTTCACTAAAATGCATGTTAACTTATTTTGCTACGTACTTAGACTACTGCATGTTGAACTTTGTTGAAGTTATACTGAACTGAACTGAACTGCATGTTGATGTTGAACTTGTTGTAGATAAATGGATACCAACAAGGAGTTAGATTGTCAAAATGAAGAAGTTGGCAACACCAAGACTTACGAAAGTGAAGTCAAACGTGGTGCAACAATAATGCAAAATGTTATAAAAGCAAGAAGTACTGGGCAAAAATTTGAGGTATACTTTGTTTGTTGTTTTCTTTTTTTGCTGTTTTTACTATACTTTGTTTGCTATTTACCTTGTTTGCTGTTTATAATTTGAGGTACTTACTATATGAGTTTATTAGGTGGGATGGAATGAGAGTGGTCAACCAATTGACCCCAATAGTTCCATGTTTGTTAGTTATATTGGAGCTGTTGTTCGTCAAAATATCTCAATCACAATAGATGATTGGAGAGATAAGGCATTGAAGAATGCCAAAGATGTATTGTGGGGTGATATACAGGTAATTTTTTTACTCCACCCTATTACTTATAAATTGTTACATACTACTTTGAAGTATTTTACTCAAACTATATATTTATTTGGTTTGCAGTCAGCTCTTGTTCTTGATGAGGTGAGAAAGAGCTATGTGCTCATAGTTGCCGGGAAAATACACCGGGGCTTTAGATCTCACCTCTCTAATTGCTATTTAAAAGACCGTGAAGGAAATACGAGTGCGGAAGCTCCAAAAATATATAAACATTATATATCAAATGAGGAATGGAGCGCATTCGTATCAAAACGTTCCGACCCCGCATTTGTTGTAAGTGATTAATTTATTAGCATTTGTGTTTTATTATTCATATTCATAGCGTATTTTAAATTTTTACTAGATTGTTATTTTTTTATTTAGAATATTAGTAAGGCAAATCGCGAGAGGGCAAAAATTATTCCCCACCCATACAAGAAATCTCGTATGGGATATGCTCGTCTAGAGCAAAAACTTGTAAGTAATTAAACATCACTTTTATTTAATGTGGTATATTATAAACTATACTATCTAACTAATATTTTTTTTTATGATCTTAACGATAATAGCTACAAGACACCCAATCCGATCAACCGTTGGGTCGTCATATATTGTGGAAGGAAGCTCGTGTAAATAAAGACGGAGTGGTTGATAACGAAAATGTACAAAAAGTAATAGAACTTTGTGTAAGTATATTTATCACTTTAATATTTTTTAATATTGTATTTTAAAAGTGTTATTGAACTTATCTTTTTAATCCTATGTGTATTTTAGGCGAATCTTGAATCGGAAAATCAAGATGACAATAAGGCAAGTTGCAGGGACATATTAGGTCAAGTGTTTAATGTTCCTGAATATTCCGGCCGCGTGAGGGGGAAAGTATTTGGCATAACTCCTAGAAGTTATTTTTCACAAGAGAAGCACCAAAATTCATCTAACGAGGAAGTATTAGAGAAGATCAAAGTATTAACGGAGCAAGTGGCCCTTTTGGTGAAGACAAATAAGACAAGCAACTTGCGGACCAGCCCCAACGTGAAATTCACATGGAGAGTGAAAACGCAAGTTACAACGTTGGTCTCAACAGTCTTCCTGAGATAATTAATTACTTAATAAAATAAAAAATTCATTCAAGCTAATTTTTTCACATACTTATGTATTAACATATTAGGTAAAGTGTTTAATGTTCCTGAATATTCCGGCCGCGTGAGGGGGAAAGTATTTGGCATAACTCCTAGAAGTTATTTTTCACAAGAGAAGCGCCAAAATCCATCTAACGAGGAAGTATTAGAGAAGATCAAAGTATTAACGGAGCAAGTGGCCCTCTTGGTGAAGACAAATAAAGACAAGCAACTTGCGGACCAGCCCCAACGTGAAATTCACATGGAGAGTGAAAATGCGAGTTGCAACGTTGGTCTCAACAGTCTTCCTGAGGTATTAATTACTTAATAAAATAAAAAATTCATTCAAGCTAATTTTTTCACATACTTATGTATTAACCATTGATTTTAGGGGGTCACTCCATGCATGCTGTACTTATCCTCCCCTACTCATCGGAACGTCGGAAAGGGAACATTGTGCAATGCTCCGGGCGAAGTATTGCACAACACACCAATCCCTGCGTGCCATGTCAAAGTATCGCCAGTTATTGCTTTGGAACCAAATGCACCGTTGCCTGTACCGTACAACGATGCAGATCTGAATTATTTGGGCGAAGCAATTGGCAGCTACGTGGCATGGCCCAAACATCTTGTTGCCCTTGACAAGGTATGTTTGATTAATTGAAATATTTGTTTAATTGATTATATTTAATTGCTGAATTTTTTCCAATGTTAACTTTAATTTCACATTTATTTAGATTCAAACAAAGTCTAATAAAGGGAATGATAAGAAGATTCCCAGAAATGAAACAGCCACATCGCCCGAAAAGGTTTGTAACATTTATTCTGTAAGGTTTGTCATTTTTTCAGATTCAATAAACTAACAAACTGATTAACCTCATTTTTTCAGATTCAATCTAATAAACCACCCACACAGCAAGCCAGCTGCCGCACCACGACTGGATGTTCGTGGCAAAAATAAAGGCGGCAAACTTAAAAAATTGGAGGGTAATAAAACTCGCAAACTGCAAAAGCTGGAGGGTAATAAAGCGGCAAAAGTTGTTGCTGCTAAAAAACTGGATCGTGTAAAATCAGTTGCTGCTCCTGCTCCTAAAATAAGTCAGCCACGACTTGCTCGATATGGGTCGTGTCTTGACATACAGCCAAAAAAAAAAAATGGGCAGCGACAATTCACGAATAATAAGCATGGATAAAGCTCTATTCGGAGATGCGTATGAAGAATTTATTGAAAAAGAGCACATATACGAACTTCTCGACCATAAGGAGCTGAGTGCTACTGTTATCAGCATATACATGAGGTAAAAATTACTTTTCATCGCATTTATTTGTAATTAATTTAATTTATTGGTAATTAACCTAATTTGAAATTTTCATTGAAGGTTTTTGTATGAGAAGTTCATGTGCACGCGCAGATTGTCAAATAAATTTTCATTCTTGTCTCCGCATAAGATATCGATGCTTCAACACGATCCAGTGAATGTAAAGAAATACGTTTTAGATATACTATTAGGAAATAAAGAGAATGATAAGTTATTCCTTGCACCATATAATTCAAGGTACGTAATTATATATTCTATATTTATATCTTTTTTAATTTATGAGATCTTAATTTATTAGTTGTGTAAACTAAATTTTTGTTGTTGTAGGGCACATTGGGTGCTAATTGCAATCAATGCGACCTCTGAAGTTATATACTACCTAGATCCTTTGCATGGCCATTACAACAATCGCCCCGAGATAAAGACTTTGTTCGACACGTAAGTAATATTCACTTATTTTTTACATATATATTTATATAAATAATGTGTTTGTTAATGGTATAATAATCACATTTATTTATTCGATAGTGCTTTACAAGTTTTTCGAGCTTAAAGAGGTGCGACAGTGTCGAAGCTAAAGTCAAATAACATCACATGGATTCCAATAAAGGTTTGAAATATATGCTTTTAAATTTCACTTACAATCAATGCACAATTAAATAATTATTGACTTATATGTTTTATTTTATAGTGCCCTCATCAAACTAACAACATCGACTGTGGGTACTATGTATTGCGATTCATGAAGGAGATTGTTGATAAGAATCAAATTATAATCCCAGAAACGGTATGGTATTTTAATTATTTGATTTTCATATATAAACTATGTTTATATTTGATTCTAACTTATTTATGTTCAATTTTTATATCAGTACTTTGACAATTCCAGTCCAACGTATTCTGAAGAAGAACTAACAGAGATAAAGGAAGACTGGTGTCAGTATGTGCTTGAAATGAATATTATTTGATTTGCTGGGAAATGGCATGCTGCAAGGGATATGGTAGTTCTGTGTTGTTTGTGAATATGTAGTTGTGAATATGAATATGTAGTTGTATGAAAATATAGTGAATCTGATAGCTATATGAATAGGTAGTTGTGTGAATATGTAGTTCTGAGCTGTTGTGAATATGTAAATATGAACTGATTGTTGTGAATATTTGTGCATATTTGTGCATTTTAAAATATAGTGAATCTGTTGTTGTTGTGTACTGATTCTTGTGTGTTTTGTAGTGTTGTTTTATTGTTGTTGTGTACTACTGACTGATGGTAAACTTATTCTAGATGAAAATGATTTTGGAATAAAGGATTAAAAGACATCGCTTTTTAAAATTTACAGCATATTTAATAAAACTAAAAAAAAAAACACCTTTTACAGCGCTTTCTCAAAAAAGCGCTGTAGTAGGTGCATTCTAATGCACCTACTACACCGCTTTTTTGAAGAAGCGCTGTAATAGGTGCATAATAATGCATCTATTGAATGCACCTACTACAGCGCTTTTTGGAAAAGCGTTGTAATAGGTGCATAACAATGCATATATATAAGTGCACCTATTACAGCGCTTTTGCGAAAAAGCGCTGTAAAAGGTGCATAACAAATCATCTATATGAATGCACCTATTACAGCGCTTTTTTAGAAAAGCGCTGTAATAGGTGCATAATAATAAAACAATTAAATGCACCTATTACAGCGCTTTTTTGAAGAAGCGCTGTAATAGGGTCATAATAATGCATCTATTGTTATACGGATTTATAGCGCTTTTTTAAAAGCGCTGTAAAATGCGTATAACAAGCGCGCAATATATCCACCTTTTTTGCAGTGTTTTTTTTTAAAAAAAAAACGCTGTTGTATCTTTTTACAGCGCTGGTAACTACAGCGCTTTTTTTTTTTGAAAAAGCGATGTAAAATGCGTTTTTTCGCGTAGTGATTCACTTATTTTTCCATTTCGATCTCTGTTTTCTTTCCCATTTTGATCTCTGGAATTGCTTTTCCATGATTTCGATCTCTGAAATTGCTTTCTTCTCAAATTTGATCAAAAGGTTGAGGAATTATCAAAGCTCTTCCCAAAAAAACAATTCCCGATTTCTTCATTGATTTTTTCGACTCCCTCTTAATTGATTCCTTCAATTTCCTCTTCAATCGATTCAATATGTATTCATCTTCAATCGTTTTCATGTAATTTAATTTCTCTTACGATTCAGCGATTTACGATTCATACTAAGCGATTCAGATTCAGCGATTCAAGAATTCACGAGTAAGTGAAAATTGTTTTTTCTCTATTAGCAATTTGCATTGGTTGGATGATTTGATTGATTTTAGTTTTTTTATATTTTAAAACTGATTTGAAGTTCTATTTTCATATTCAGAGAAAAGATAGTGATAGAGCAAAAAACAGAGATGGAGTTTCTCATTTTCAAGCTCAGGTTTGATTGAAGGATTTTGTTGAAATAGTATCGTGTAATTTTTCTTAACATGTATTTTTCTTCAATGATGTTGTATACATGTTTTGTAATTCATATAAAGTTTGTTACTAGGATCAATAGTCAGTATTCTGGTTTCATTTATTGAACTTTTGCATTGGTATTCTGGTTGAACTTCTGCTAGGATCATTAGTTGTTTCCGGAATGAATTGAAATATAAATACCACTAAATTGTTATTAGTATTTTTACGTATAATTCTACTGTGTTAAAATAGCAATGTAATCTGTTGACAAATATGGTAATCTCTTTTCAAGTTGAATTGTAAGAGACAAATGTGTATAATATGTGATTTATCTGAGACTATTGAATGGTTTCCTTTGCTAATTATGGTTACTGAAATTGTAGTGGTTGATTGTAGGTTTGGTTGTAGACATTGTAATTATTTTTTGTCCAGCCTTATTTTTGGATATTGATTTTGATTAATCTCGATTCAAAGTGACCTATGTATAGCTTTAGGCCCATTATTTCACAATCATTCTCACATTAGCTAACAACGTAAAGCAGAATTGACAGAATAAAAATAAAAAAATAAAAAAAAAGACCAAGGCAAAAAAACAGAAAAATCTTGTCTACATTTTAAAATTCAGTGAATTTGAATCTTTTAGAATATCTACTGTTACCTACTTCTTTAAATATAGAACTCTACAGAAATTAAACCTACATCTTTAAAAACTATAATAAAAATAAAATAAAAAAATTTCAGAAAATAAATTAGTAAAATAATTCAAATTGCAAATAAATTTAATACAACTACTAACTTTTTAAATTTTCGTAATTTAATCAATTTTGATAAAAGTTAACAACGAAAATAAATATACAATATACAATTAATTAATGATACAATCACATAATATTACCATTTAATATCATTATTTTCAAATTTTGGTGTATTTATTACGTTTTGCTAGGATGATATGGTTCACAAAGGTTCAGAGGAGTCCAATCTGAGACAAAAATGGAGATGCAATGAGCAACTCGTAGGTGTATAAAAGAAAACCCAATTCAGTAATAATAATAGCCCAAATTAATATGCAGAAGTAGAAAATAGGAGTGTAAATAGTTGTCTACTCCGAAATCCATTTTCTAGTATTTCTTAAAGGTTCTTAATAAACAAATAATTTATTTTACTCATCCACACTAGAAATTTTTTCTTCAAATACTCATTTCAACATGATATTATTCTTTCTTAACATAAATAAATAAATAAATATAATTTTAACAACTAAATCAAATATATATAAAATCATTACATCATAGAAAACACAGATATAAAGAAAATTAATCATAATATTTATCAACATATATTCTAAAACACTTTAAATATAACATTAACTCGGTAAAATAGTATTTTAATTAATTAAATAGTCTATTATATAATTTGTGGTGTTACATACACTAAAATACTATTATTTATAGAAAAATATATAAAATATAATATTTTTTATTTATTTATATTATTTATTTAATCAAATATGTACAAGATTAGCACATCATAGAAATTACTCATATAACAAAAATAAGTCACAAAAATTGTCAATATATATTCTAAAATAATTTTAACATTAAATTGATTATTTAAAATCATATTTAATTAATAAAATAATTTATTATAAAATTTGGGGGTGTTACATCCACCTACGCAATCAAAGTTGTGAATATGGATACCATTTGTAAGAAAGTCCCAAATCCTTCAAAACTTATGAATTCAAAGTCGGGTGCAAGTCGAGATCTCGTTAGCTTTGCGCATTACACCATTGACGTGGCTCATGACAATGTGACCAACACCATCAATCTAATCAACATGCTAATTTCACAAAGTGGTAATAATGTTGAGACATAACAACATTATAAAATTTGTTTAGGTTGTTTTAGAGATTATGGTTGTAGAACCATTCAAAAAGTTGAGGAAGCACAAAAAGTTTTAAATGCGGGAGATTACGACTATGTAATTCAATGTGTGGTTACTATTGAAGCAAATGTCGACGAAACTGCTAAAATTATTATTAGTATATTAAATTTGTTAGAAGACAATAAACACATGCAATAAATAAGTCATAGTCCAAACCTTCAACCTACTTTGAATTGAGAAGATTAATTTGCACAAAATGAATGATATGTGACTTTCTTGCAAATAGTATCTACATCTACAACTTTGATAGCATAGGAGGATGTAACACATACAAGAAAAACCACCACAAAATAAGAGAAAAGAGCCATTTTATTAATCTTTTCTCGACTTTCTTCTCCTACAATAACATTATAGATTTTATTGAATTTCACTTCTAATTAAAAAATTTATATATAGAATTCACATAATTAAAAACAACACTAATTTATGCTTTTTTAATATTTTTTGACCTGAATAATTAATAGATTATTTACTAATATTTAAACACTTTTTGAAGAAAAATATAATGTATGGTCAATAAAAAAATATGTTTTAAAAATTTTTTATGCTGAATTAATATATATACTTTTCCAATCTCAAATATATTAAAAAAAATATTCATATATTTTTCTCAAATATAAGAAAATACTCCCTCTAGTCCCAATCAAAAGAAAGAATGTGTTGCTTTCTTCTTTTTTCATTTTTATAAGAAACCTTGACCCATTTTCAAATGTATTAAATGCTAAATTTGATTTATTTTCTTATTTATTTTGAGAGCTTACTTCTCTATTATTTTATGAAAGTCTACACTATTCACTCTTAGGATTTTGTAAATAAACAAATACGTTAAACATGACAACGAGCTTAAATAACGAGCTTAAATTCTATTTTGATATTTAACATGATCTTTTAGAGTATTTTACGTTATATTACATCACATTTCTATAATATTTAAAAATAACACCCTTAATGCAGACTAGTATGTTTAAACTATATAAAATATTAGCAAATTTATAATTTAATATAAAAAGTAAAACTTAATATTTTAATAATAATAGTAGTGATAAAAGAATTTATTTATATTTAATTAAGTATGCCGGCCTGGTAGGCGGAAAATCATTTTTCAATGGCATTCGCATGACTTTTGTAGCTAAACAGACTTTTAAAAAAAGTTTCGGTCTAACTTATATAAAAAAATCCTAGATTAATCTGAGTCTGTTGTTGGTTAGACCATTGGTCCATGTCGAAGGATCTAACTCATTTCCACCCCTAAATATAATGCACAGTTTCCAATATGTTTCCTTAGTCACAAATCAAATTGTGCTTTGTTTCTTATAATAAGACAGCCAACATGGAGTATAATGAATGTTCATTCTATTTAGTGATGTTTATCTTGAAATATTCTTTAATAAAATTGAATTTTATTTTTTAATGACTTATTAATCTCATGAAAATAATTTTCATAAAAGATACTTTTGAGAATGTACTTATATTTTTATGAGGTCAAGAAGATTAATTTCATTGAACTTAATTTCATTGAACTTAATTTCCTAGGAAGATTAATTTCATTGAACTTAATTTCCTAAGAAGATTAATTTCATTGAACTTAATTTCCTAAGATTAATTTCATGTACTTCTTTGAACACGAAGAAAACACCCCTGAACCAAAACTGAAACAATAACCTGTTGTGCTTCTCAAATCAACTATTGATCCTGCCAATCACTATTGGAATAGCCAACAAGTTTAAACTTCTTACAACATGTATACTCAATGCCATAATTAGTTGCCCCTTTGATATATCTCATTATTCTTTTGAGAGCTTGATAATGTACTTCACTAGCACAATGCATAAACCTTGAAAGTACACTTACAACATACATTATGTCTGGTGTTGTGGCTGTCAGATCTATCAAGCAACCAAGCAAGTCTCTATATATTTGCTTTCATCTATTTCTCCAACTCCATCATCTTTGCTGAATTTCTACTTTTGATTAATTGGAGTAGTAATGCTTTTGCAATCTTTCATGAGGTATTTTTAGGCAGAGCTAATTCAACTTTCCAATGCATAGTGCTCTACAAAATTTCACTAAGACCCCACCTCATTCGGTTATTTCCACATATAGTGTGTGTTTTCTTCCCATTGCAGGGTGTACGTAGCGCACCACATTGGCGTGTATCTCCCTATTTCCACGGCAACTACGTTTGCATTACCCCACATGCGTTTTCCTCTACATTGTTTTTCCAGAAAGATAGTCACGCTATAAACATGGAACACGCCCCTTAGTGGCAAATTGTCAATTTTCACATGCTTTGATTGCTTCTAAAGACCCCACAACCTTCGTCAACCTGCGTGGAATTGAGAAAGCCCGACTACCTTGTGTTCGGCTATCTCTAGCTTGATTATTGCTTACTTCGTCTACCAAACACTCAACTAAACTAAACTCGGTTGTTTGTTGTGCTCGACTAACAACTTCAAATATTTTTTATGTAAAAAACACCAAAACTACCTAAAACCAAAAGTGTGGAAAGATGCGTTGGCGTAAAAAAACTATCAACAACAAGTAGCGTTCATATTAGAGGAGAGAAAAGTCAGAAGAAAACAAATATCAAATATTCAAAAATGTCTTTGAGAATGTTTTAAAACATTATCATTATTATTTAATTTAAAAGGGATACATTTGCAATTTCAAAACACTCATTGACTCAATAAAATGCCTCTCATGATAAGTGAATACTAGTCGATGTATTTAATTGGATAAAACTCTTTTGGGTATTTGTTACCAACACTTCCATAAGATACCGAAGTCTTCACCTCTCTTTAAATATAGAATCTAGTAGAGTAGTAGAAGTCACACCCAAAAGTGTAATCTTATAAATCCATTCTTCTCAACGCACACTAATCGGTTGAAATTTAAATGGTGTAAGAAAATAATATAAGTCCCACATAAATTTTGTATGATTGGTTTGAATTTTAATCAATTAGGGAGTATCAGATGACAAAAGTATTAAATTTATGTAAGTTTCACGTATTATTGATTGCATAATTTTATTTACTTCAGAGAAGTTAAATATATATATATATATATATATACATATATGAAAAGATTATTTTAGGGGTAACTCTAGAGATATAGATACGGTCATATACAATTTGAAAAATGAAAAATCATTTAATTAAAATGAAAATAATTCGAAAAAAACTCAAAAGAATTATATTCTATTATCTAAAAAAGTCATTTAATTAAAGAATTGAAATATTGTCTAATATTTGAACATATTTTATATAGGAAGAAATGGTAACATATGGTCAACAAGAAACTATGTTCTAAATGTAAGTTTATAAATTATAAAAAAAATACAAAGAAATTATATAAGAACAGTTTAGAAACATTGCTATTATGTTAGAAATTATATTAGAAACAACCCTCACGACCATTGATCGAGTGCATATAGCTATTATGTCATACTAGTAATATAAGACTCTAGAAAATCAGTTGACCATCCTAGTTAGACGTCATATAAATCCTCTTTTTTGAATTGTGTGGAATCATTAAAAAAAAAATATTAGTTTATAAATGTAAATAAGTTATTCATGAAATAATATATCATTCACTAAAAAATATCCTTATTATGACTTGTTAGTAAATTTATTATCAGCTAAGTCAATGTTGACCATATGTTTCATGACATAATAGCCACATTCATTACGTGAATATAATTGTCACAAGAAATTGAGAGTTTGAATTGTGATCCTTAAAAACTTACAATTTAATATTATTTCTTAAAATAAAATTTGAGAATGTTATATCAGTATGATGAACCTACTCATGTTTTGAGAATGATCAAAAGCAGAATTATATTTCAAATTGATAGTAATATGAATCAGTGATATAATAGAATAATAAAATATAAGAGTAAAGAAATCACACAAAAGAAATATCTTAGTTGACCCAACGTGGGTTAATCCAGTCCTCACAACTTGTGAGATTTTCACTAGTAAGTTGAGCAATCTCTCATTTTAGTCACACTTGACTATACACTTGTATTCTCTTAGCCTCAACGGACTTACACAAGTCACTCAAGTTTTCTCTCAACTAGACAAACTTGATGATACTTACAACAAGTCACTCAAGTTTTCTCTCAACTAGACAAACTTGATGATATTTACAATAAGATGATAATGATGATTTGTTTTGGATCTAATCACAACACTGTTATTGAAATAGGTTGAACTAAGAACACACTAAAAAGTTTGATCTTAAATCTATGGTAAAGTGTAGTAGTGTGTTTCTTGTTTATTGAAGAGAATTTTGATAGTTTTGCACTTAAAAAAGTGAAATATGTTTGATTGCAACTTGAAGCACCTTCTACTTATAGACTTTGGAATGCTCCTTATTGTTGTAAAAGACACATAAAACCGTTGGGCACATGTCTCAAGGTGTTAGAGTATGTTGTTTAAAGGTCATTCGCAATATGGTAAATGTCATCTTCTTTCTAGGTAATCATCCTCTTCTTTGAGGATGTTTATGATCATCCTATTCTGTTATGAAGATGATAGATAAGCTTGATCATCCTCTTGATAGCTTGATACAGTCTGTCATGAGCTGTAAAGTAGGATGTGTGAACTTGCAATGAGCTATCATTTGTACTTGCAGTGCAGAACATTCTCTTCTCAACTTTCTTATGTCTGAATGTCCTCAACTCTGAAGAACAAGCACGAGTATGATTGAAAAACAAAATTAAATCTTCATAAAGAGTGTCTTTGCACACGTGAAAGGTGTCAGTTTGTCCCTTCTAAAATATTCCTTTTGTTCTTTGTGTTATATGAGATTGTTTTGTTGTATTATGACCCACATTCTTTTTGTTTGATCAATAAAAGCAATATTTCTTTTGTCATTTATGTCTTGATTGTCATCAATGAATATCACCAGTTCTTCAATTAATGAAACTGGTGATGAACACTTCCAATTTTGAGGATGATGAACATGCTCACAAATGAGTATGTTTCAAAAACTTATTTAAGCTTCACAAAAATCTATTTTATGATTAATACACTCAAGAGCGTATATTAGATTATTTAATAATATTAGAATTAATTAGATCTTTATCTAATTAAAATTTCTTATGATTAAAACATCTCTAGTAAGGGATTTTGCCTCAATAATTGACAGTCTTCAGATTGTAACATCATCTATAAATGAATATAATATAGTGAGTGACTATATATACACATAAAAAGAAAAGTAAAAAATATTATGAATATCAATTGTAAATACATACAAGAATTTAAACCACTTGCTTTGGAAAAAACCAATTTAGCTAGGATTTTTTTAAAATATTTTTTCTATTGTCTCACAATCCATTGTGGCCAATGGTAAATACCATATTTTCTGGAAGTGCGCAACTCAAAATATATCAATGACTCAAGTGTTTAAACGAAGAAGAAAAAGTCCAGATCA
Source organism: Cicer yamashitae (assembly GCA_037974755.1). Lineage (NCBI taxonomy): Eukaryota > Viridiplantae > Streptophyta > Magnoliopsida > Fabales > Fabaceae > Cicer > Cicer yamashitae. Next base: position 17,541,372 of record JBBPBQ010000003.1, read on the forward strand.
ATGATAGGGGAATGCAAATGGTTGTTCTCTTTACATGGATGTGATATTGGGGCATAGACAAATGAGGGAAATCAAGCAATGGAGTATCCATAGTTTAACTAATAAATTGCTCATGACATAGAGGTAAAAGAGCAAAGCATGAGGTGGAGTGTAGAGTTACAAGGAATCTGTTGAGACAAAATCTCTCTCAAATGATTTTAATGATAACAAAATTACTTAAGAGATTATGATTGTGGTTAATGACTAATCTGTGCTCTTGAGTGAATTTATATTAGAAAAAAGGTTATTCATCATGAAGATTAAAGAGAGAAATATCTGACTTAATACTACCATATTTTCAATTTGAAGGATAGGATGAATCTGTGAGAGGATTACCTCTTAAATGCATAATATTCATCCAGCACAGTAACCATGATTTTTAATCATGATGAAAAGTCAAAACAGTACCCAAGAATGACCAAATAAAGCACATTATTCAAAGAGGTCAGAAAGCAAATTTGAACCAGTACGAGGATGGGAAGTACTAGGTGCGAGGAAGGCCAGTACTAGGTAAAAGGTTGGATAAATTGTCACATCATTCTCAAAAGTTGAAATCAACCTAGTATTACAACTTTCAAGCGGCTGTAGCTCATACAGTCAAAGAAATAGCCTTACATGTCTTGGAGAAAGCAAAAGTGAAAAGGACTACAAAGGACTAAGTACCTAGGAGGTTTAAACCTCATGGTCGAGGATGGACTGCATCTGTCCATAGACAGAGCTGGATGGCAGTTTTGTAAATTAAGCTCAAAGACCATTGGACTTTTTTATCAAGTCCCCAACGGTCATAAAGATGTTTGACACATGGAAGAGCAACACAAGGACTCTATAAAACGCAGCAAGCTCGTCATTATCAAATACACAACAATATTGCAGAAAAATATCAAGAATCTTAAATTTATCATAAGCAATATCCATCCTCTCTTTATACTTTCTACATTCCTACACTAGATCTCTAGAAAATCTTTTTAGAAAGTGTTAAGTAAAGAGAAAGAAATCATACTCATATCACCCCTGTAATTTTCAAGTAAGTTGTACTTGAAAATATTTGAAACTTGAAAGAAACAAGGTTGTAAGCTTGGTGAAGCTTAAGAATACACAAAGTGTAATCAACCTCTGTGAGAGGTTGATCTGATTGATCATTAGTGAAATCTCACAAGTGTGTGAGAACTAGACGTAGCCATCATTGGGTGAACCAATATAAAAGTTGTGTCTCTCTCTCTTTATACTATCCTCGTTTTTATTCTGTTCATAGTTAAAGGTTTGAATTTATGTCCTCGAGTTCGCATCCTCTCAGAGATGTCAGCAATTCAAAACTCATTAAAACATTTTTAAACGCCAAAATCCCTATTCAACCCCCCTTCTAGTGATATTTAGCTCCATCAGAATCGTATATATTATGTATGTATTGGAGATTAACAAGGTTAACAATTATGTAATACACCAAGTTGCTAATAAAATGCCACTTCGACTTGTGTATTTTAGTTTATTAGATGTAAAAACTGCCTAATTAATTTGCTTTACACTTTTACCACAATTTCTAGTTTTCTTTGCTGTTTGATTATTCAAACCTTAGTGCATAAAAGGAAAAGAACGGAAATAGTTTGTTTAGAATATCCCTACTTCATTTTAATCGTAAAAATGAAAGTAAGAACATAATTCATAATAAAACACACACGATTAAAATTAGAGAAATGTTATTTAAACACATTTTTGGATACAAATACAAACAAAAATACTATCATAAGTGTATACTATACAATATGCGGCCCCCACACAATATCTCTCATCTTTTACTTTCCCCTTTTTTTACTTCCCCCC
>JBBPBQ010000003.1:17549060-17588987 GCA_037974755.1 Cicer yamashitae
AAAAAAAAAAAAAAAAAAACTAAGAAAATCAACATAAAATCGGTCCACTCCAAATGCTTATATAAAAATAACTCATCAAATGAATATAATACAGAAAAGGGACGAAAATCAATGGAAAAATAGTTGAGATAGCAAATAGAAGAGGGAAGAAAATCAAAAAACACAAATTTATAGGGATGAAAATCAAATAAAAACATATATGTATGCGATTTTTTATTTCCATCTCTTCTTTATTTACCATATTAACATTTTTTTAACCGTCACTAACATAAGGACCATTTTATTTAATTTGAATTCGGGCAAAACATCTCATGATAAAGGAACTTTCCATCATCTTTGTCCTTCATCTGTTTATGCACTCTGAAGTCTCCTATCATATAACAATTAATGTTAGTAAAGGAATATATATGATAGATAAGTGGCTGGTTTAACTTAATTAAATCTTTCTTATCAGTAAAGACAACTTTCTATTGTATATGAGAACCATGGCCAAAGGGTTTTGTGCCGAACAATTAAATTTCTTGGTAAAGTCTTCACTAATGGAACTCCTAGTTCGTACTAACTCCCAAGCTAGCGTTAAAAATGCACTCCAACAACTTCATGTTTCTCATACAAGATACTGCAACACCACCAATAAGTAAAAATATATAAATGAACATGAACGACCAAAATATATATATGGGTTTAAATTATGTAGGAATATGTAATATTGGATTCATATACAAAATACTCTTTAATTTCTTCCCATTCAAATGGACCATTAAAAAAAAACAATTTTATTTCTCTTTCACACTTTCATTTCTTCTTAGTTTTTTACAGCACTTTCTTTATAGAGATCACAAATGAGGTAGTTATTGCTAATGCCACAATTTCTCTTGACGTTAGATGTAATTTGGGATGTTACATTTATTCTGCATTTTGAGCACATCAATGTCACTAGCACTGATGACTTTCGTCTTTTTAACGTTATTTCAATGTGTTTAGATTTGCTAGACAGATCAAGAACTTAGTTGGTGGGTGTCAGTTGTTGAGAGTCCCAAAGAACTCAGTCTTGAAGGTTGTGCACTAATAAAATTACTATTAAGAGAATTATTTAAATCATTCAATATAAACACATACCTTAAGCAAAAAAGCCTTGCTTTATGAATCTTATTATTATATAGAGAATTGTGCATCAGTTTAAAACTCTAAATTTGAAATGTGAACTTAATAATTTTAATACATGTAAAAATTAATTATTCTTGCAATCAGTATATGAATTTTAATACATGTGATAATGCACTAAACTTTCTTATATGAATTTTCTCATATTGGAAGAATTGTATTAGTGTACAACTTCAAATTTGAATGTTATATCACCTAAATAACAAATATATATATATATGGGTGTAAATTGTGAAGGAATGTATAATATTTGGGTTCATATACAAAATACTTTTTAATTTCTTCCCATTCAAATGGGTCATTCTTCATTTTCATTTTCTTAGTTTTTTGTGTCACTTTCTGTATGGAGATCACAAATGAAGCGGCAATTGGTAATGTCACAGTTTCTCTTAACATTATATATGATATGATATGAAATATTACATCTATTTTGCATTTTGAGACAAACAATGTCAATGACATTGACGACTTTCGTATTTTTAACGTTGTTATAATATGTTTTGATTTTCTAGATTGGTCTGCTACAAATTATAAGAAAAAAGACACAACAAAACTTTTACAAAGTCATCGCAAATCAAATCTTTTCAACAATAGATTGTTCTACGTTATCACAAAAATTATTATCTGTGTGAGGAAGAAAAATAAATATATTTTTCACTCTTTTTTTATTCACCATGTTTTTGTCCCATTAAGTTTTCTTGGTACAATTTTTAACAAGGTAGTTATCACAAAAGCATATTGTGCCCTTTTCCTTCACTAGCTTTTTTCGCGTTTTTTCTGGTGAAGTTTTAATTAAGAATATCCTCAATAAACATCCAAAGGAGAATGTTATGGATATATATGTGTGGATGTCCATTTCTTTTCATATTCCTTAGCATTATCGAGAACTCTCATTAGTGTCGATAGTATATGTTAGTGGTTTTACTAATTTATAGTGACATTTACTTCTACTAATGTGATTATTCACATACTACCTACTAGTTTTGTATCTTATAAATAGGAGTCGTTGTATTATAAATGATTAAATGTGTAGGACGTTGTCACTTTAGTCCTTAACTCAACCAAAAACTCAAATTAGTTATTGACTCATTCAAACATTTTTTAGTTTAGTTTCTTCCACTTAAGTCGTCAGTCAACTTACTCCCTTGGTCAAGTACCTCAGTTAAGCATGTTGAGATGTCACTTTAAATGACAATATGCCCTATCCATGTCACATGGAGTATTTTGTCTATAATTTCTGACATTCCTATTTATCTTCTTTGTCAAAATTTAAACATTTCCAAATCCCAAAAAACCATCTCTTGTCGCCCAAAATATCTATTCCATAGTTTGTAAATCTAGAAAATGATTAGTGGTGGAGCTAGAGATCATTGCAAATTCTCTATGAGGTTTGTTAGTTGCAAATATATTTTTTCCACTCATCGGCTCCCTTTAACATGGACTAGACTCAAGAGTCAAGACTATTAGAGATTGTTTCATGGGTGGTATGATGTGATCTTACTAGTGATTTCAATCTTAATTATGATTTAGATAATGTCTACAATACTTTGGTGTTATATGATACTAAAACTTTCTTATTGTGAGATATTTAATGTGTTTTGGTCCTTTCCATAATAAATCATTTAAAATAAGAAGAAAGTGAAAGATATGACAAATTTGCAATTGTTAGAAAAATTTGCAATTTGCAATAATGATCTATTTCATGGGTGGTACGTGTTCATGAATTCAGTTCACATAAACGTTCATGATCTCGGTTCAGTTCAGATATTTCTGAATTTTTTATATGTTCTTTTTGGATGCAGATAAATGGACCAAGGGGGAGACAATAGTGACGAAATGTATGATGATTTGTACCCTGATTTTGACAAAATGCATGATGGTGTGGAACGTTATTTTGACAAAATGTGATGGTTTGGAACCTGATTTTGATGCAATGAATGATGGTGTTGAATCTGAATGACGGTGTTGAATCTGTTATGGTGGATTTGACTGATGGGTTTACCACCAGTATGATGTTTGATACGCGTGATGATTTATTGAGATGGGCTAGAAATGTTGGAACGAAAAACAGAATTGTCGTTGTCATTTTTAGATCTGAAACTACGACAGCACGACCAAGAATAAAGACAAAATTAATTATTGGTTGTGAAAGAAGCAGCAAATATAGACCTTGGAAGAATCCTAAATCTATGAGGAGTAACTGGACTAAAAAAATGTGAATATCCATTTAGATTGAGAAGAACACCATCAAGTGTTGGTGAGGGATGGTATCTGCATGTAGCATGAGGTCTCTATAACCACGAATTGGCCAAAAAATTGACTGATCATTCTTTCTTAGGTTGATTGTCTCAAGAAGAGAAAGTTGTACTTGGTGATATGACGAAGAACATGATCAAATCAAGAAACATATTGATGACATTAAAGGATCATAATGTTGAAAGTTTACAAGTTTACAATGCACGACAAGCATATCGTTCATCACTTAGAGGTAATAGAACATAAATGCATCATCTAATGACATTGATGGAACGCGACAAATATGTGTATCGATGTAGGAACGTAGATGGTTCAGATGAGTTGAGGGACATATTCTGGGCCCATTCAAATGCTATTACTCTTGTAAATAATTTTCACATAGTATTGATTATGGATAGCACATACAAGACTTGCAGGTATCGAATGCCATTACTTGAGATTATTGGTGTTACTTCTACTGAAATGACATTTTGCGTGGGATTTGCATATCTACATTATGAGCGTGTTGATAACTTCGTGTGGGCACCACAAATGTTGAAAGAGCATACTACAAGTTGTGAAGTTCAATTCACCGTTACTGATAGAGACCTTGCTTTGATGAACGCATTTCAATATGTTTTTCCAAAAGCAGTCAATTTATTGTGCTTGTTTCATGTATGCTAGAATGTCAAAGCCAAGTGCAAGATGACCGTATTTTCAAAAAAGAAGCAGGTGCACATAATGGAGGCATGGGAGACTCTTGTTTACAGTTATGATGAGGCTCAGTATTACATGAAATTGGCTATGTTTGAAGGAATTTGTAGTAGTTCTTCTATTTTTTATGATTATGTACACGAGCAGTGGTTAATTCCTCACAAGGAAAGATTTGTTGAGGCATGGACAAATAGAGTTATGCACTTTGGGAACACGACAACACCTTTGTGGCAGAGTATGATCGCGTGACGTATATAGGTATTGATAAGTCTGAATGTCGTTGCACGATTAGGACAACACATGGTCTACCTTGTGCATGTGAAATAGCCAGGTATAGTATGATCCCACATTCCATTCCGTTAGACATTATTCATGTTTGGTGGAGTAAATTAACTTTTCATGATGATGAAAAAGTTTGATGAACTTGATGTACCTAGCAAAATTGCACTTAAAGGTAAATTACGAGAGATCGCGTATCCATCCATTACGTCGATGTGTCCATCCATTAAGGTATCAAAAGAGATAAATCAACCAAGCGTGATCCATCTTGGTGGGAGTATGTGGATGCAAATGTTTGATGCAGTGGCACAAATGCATGTAGCACTATAACATCTAGTAAAGTACAACAACCTCGATCATCAGTCAAAAAGCTAACACCTCGACCATCAGTCAGCAAGGTTCAACAACCTAGAGTTATTCCCTTCAACGATTGGTTGTCGGTTTAAATTGATAAATTCATAGATGACATTATTGACGTCGGTGATGATGGTAATTATAGATATCGTGCAGTTACAAGTTTACTTGGAATGGGTGAGAACTTTTGGGCATTCAATCGTCAATAATGTGCGGTAGAGCTTCAAGAGTTCATGTCTCATTACGAGAGAATATTTAGTGGATAAAATTTTGTTCAAAAATTTATACAAAGTGTATATGTTGAACAAATTGCAACTATGGATAATTGGATGACACTTCTAGAAATGGGACATGTGATTGCTTCGAAGTTTAACTTGGTTTTTGTCTCATTATCATTAAACCGATTGCAAACATTTTTTCCACTTAGAAGTCGACCACCAACATCTATGTCAGATCATCGTATGATTATTATTGCATTTGTTAAGAATTGTCATTTCGTGCAGGTATTAATTGTGATATTAAATTTGATTCTATCAACTTTTTTTATAGTTTAATAAATTATTGATTTTAACAGGTTTACTTGAAGTCAGATTCTCCTATACCACTAGCAGGTAATTTGTGGAAAAAATATTGAACTGAAGAAACACGACAATGGGAGTTTATTTACAATGGTTGCATGCAAGATTGGTTACAGATATTTTCACGCACTAGATATGAACCTATTGTAAACTCAATGGTTAATAATTAATATTGTTATGAATTCAAATATAATGATTGTTATAAACATTCGAAACACTTAAACAATTCCAAAATATAATTCTTAACAAATCCAAAATATTATAAACACCCAAAAATCAATATTATCCTAATATTGTTTACATATCCAAAATATTCTCAAAATAATGCCTAATTCTCTCTATGTCTCCTATGATATGGTACTACATTTGTCCAATCTCTACAACCATCCTTCTAAGTCCTCAACATCACAATTAACTCATTGACAAGTTCGATGCCATCAGGTAATACCAATTGACGACCAAGAAGCTCTTCTGCAATTTGTAATGCTCGACCCAACATTAAAAAATACATTAAATAATTTAGTTAAAACAATAGATGACTAATTAATTTAGTTATGTCATAAATTTGAATACATTTACCGTTATATTAGCAGTAGATGGAACATCGTCAGCAGGTTCTACAACCGAAGGACCAACATGAATTGTAGGTCCCTATACAATCGCGTCAACATCAACTACATGCACAACATATTGTGTAAACATTATGTCAATTTCCTCTAGTGTGGTCGTCTGACCTACTATTTCTAACGGTGAACCAGGAATGGTTTGGACATGATCGTATTGACGCAATACCCTGTTAGGCAGATGTACATACATCTTCGGACTCCACCGTATTCACCCTCTAAATAAACAAACATCCTCAAACGGTCGCCTCACTCGATGCTCTTCGTAGGGTGTTCAGCATATCTGATCAACATCAATCTCATCAAGGGCTTTCCTAAATAAAAGAACCAAACCATTATCCCTCTTCGACTTACATCGAAGTACTCTAGGGTTGGCTTCAACATATCTAGGTGAAGGTCTACAGCAATCTACTCATAAAGTCGGGAAATGCTCATAGACTCAAGCCTGAACACATATAATAACATATCATTAGTTTAGAATTAATAATACCATTAGTTTATAATTAATAACATATCAACACAATAAACGACCATTGAGTTTACCTGTAAGAGTGTCGGATACCCAGAAATCGTTCTAGAATGATGCATACTAGTTTCGTGGAGATTGTCATATAGGTAAGCAAGAGTAGCAGCACCCCATGCATATCCCCCACATGAGTTGAGGTCGCGGAAGCACTCTAAGTAGGCAACGCTAACTGCAAAGGCACTCTTATCGCTGAAAAGTGTGCAACCAAACAAAAATTATAAAAATACCCTCGCAGCTATCTCCCAATGCTGGTCACGACAGCGCTGATGGTATACTTCAAGTAGCCAACTATATCAAACTGTGGTTGTCTGCGTGACATTAAACTCAGCATAAGCAAAAGCTTTAGTAACTCGAAGAAGTTCAGCTAAGAAATTTGCAATGTCATCTTTGTTAAATACATTAACACTAAAGAATGCACCGATGATGGGTATATGCAGAAGAGATGAGACATCATCCAGAGTAATCTTCATCTCCCTAATTGGAAGATAGAAGTTGTTGGTGTCTCTATGTCACCTCTCTACGAAAGCAGATATGATTCGTTTGTGGATCATTTCGTAACTGCATTTTAGCAATGAATATAATCATGAACTCTTAACCAGTTGTTCCACCTCTTCATGTTCAATCACACCTTCTTTCAATTTTTTTCCATTGCTAAATACGCTTAGCTCCCCACGATCCTGAAACAAAAAGAAAGGAAAAAATGTAAGTTAAAACACATTATGACAACAACTATTAAAAATTTAAGATGATCAAGAAAATTATCACTCCATCCCAAAGTCGAGTGACCACATGATCACCAAATGTCCTAAGGACAGACTTGTCAACCAGACCACTAGGATATCCATCAGCCTATGGAAGTTCATCTATGTGCTCTCGTTGAGCCTGATGTTGTGTTTGCTCTTCCTGTTGGGTCTCCTCTTTCTATTGGGCCTCTTGTTACGCTTGTTGTTGTTGTAATCGTCATTGTTCCCATTGTGCTCGCCTCTCCTGTTGCACTTCCTGTTGCTCCTCAAGACGCTGAGCCCGTGCAGAAGCGGTTGGTCTAACACGACGATCCTCATCATTAGCAGTACCCTCATCATTAGAAGTATCATTAATTATAAGTCGACCTGCTCTATCAGTAAACATAGTGCGCACCATTTCTGCATAACCATATCATAATCAAAATCAAAACACAATCAAATATGTTGCGACACAATAACTGTTCACTTACGCAAACTCACACTGCCCAAAAACCTACGTGAACTGAGTTAACGTACGCAAACTCCGTATGTGTGGAACCTACGTGAACCGAGTTTGCATACGTGAATTGAGTTTGTGTACGTGAACTGAGTTCACGTAAGTTCTACGCAGACTGAGTTTGCATACGCAGAATGAGTTTGGGTACACAAACTGAGTTCACGTACGTGAACTCAGTTCACGTAGGTTTCTGGGCTTGCGTAAAAAACCAGTTTCATGAAAACAAGAACAACAACTACATATTGTAAAAAAACAAGAACAACAACAAGATTGATGCAAACCTGATGTAAATGAGAGGCAATGAAGATGATTGTAGATGTTGAAGTCGTTAAAAATGGAGGAAGAAAGAGAATGAGATGTGAGAGAAAATGATGAATATGAGTGTGAGGTAGAAGATGAAGATAGAAAGAGATGTTAGGGTTGAAGATGAAGATAGAATAAGAGGTTAGGGTTAAAAATGTTACAAATAGGCAAAGAGCATTTTAAGTATTTCGTTTTTATAAAAAAGTTAAGGGGTGTGGGTAGCAAAAATTGGGGTGTGAGTAGCCAAAATTGGGGTGTGAGTAGCCAAATTGATGACAAAGTTAGAGGAAAAAGAAGAAAAAGAAAATTAAAAAAAACAAAGAAATTAGATTTAGGGGATGAAGATAAAAAAGAAAAATTAAAAAAAAAAAGACAAATTCAGAGTTTTTTTCTAATTTTAATTTTTCGACCATTTTAATTCCTGTCTATCTACCACGTGGTAATAAAAGACTGAGTTAAAGATAATTTAACATCAAGAACTAAATCGAAAGTAAAAGCACTGTCACATTTAAATATCAAACTGATGGTTTACCAAAACATTTTTTACGGTAATCCGACTCCGATTTTACTCTTTGCTTGAAGTATTTTTATTTTTTATTTTATACAAAAGAGGGGTGCTTGAAGTACTTTTATTAATATAGAAAAACCCATTAGCTTAACCCAAATTTCAACGCTGTTTCACGGGTTGCCAACTTGCCCTAATCAAATCATTCACAACACATCACCTAATAAATAAAAGAATATAAATCAACAATTGAAATGACAGTTCAATAGTACTTGATTTGCGGCAGCCAAGTTCCACTTTGAGAGCTGTAAATCTTTTGTTTTGTTGAGTTAATTAAAAATTTAATTTAATTATAATTTTGATTTTCTATTTCTATTTATTTGTAAAATTATGATTTTTTAATTTGATTATTTTATTTTTTAAATTTTTAACTAAAAAATGGTGCTTTAATATATTTCAAATAACATATCATACGATTTTACGATGTAAATTCATCTAGATGAAATTAATGATTTATATATTATTGATTAAATTAAAAAATAAATAATTTTAGAAGTTAAATATGAAGTTATTAAAAAAAATTATTTTAATTTCATGGATATTAAATATTTAACATCATAATATATGTCATATTGTTTAAAATTTCTTACATCGAGATTTTTTTAGTTAAGAAACCGAGGAATAGACTAAAATTGTTTAATTTTAAAATAGGAAGATCAATTTTGCTAAATAATAAAAATAAAAGAACTAAAATTGCAATTAAATTTTATTTTTTTTATGAAAATCAACCGTAGATACTTCCTCTCTGCTAAAATAAATGTAACATTTATAAAAAAAAAAATATCTTAAAAAATTGCATTAAAAAAATTATTACTTTTAGTTTTGCACGTAATTTTAAATTTTTTTATTGTATCCCCTAATTAATATAATATGAATCACTTTTAAATTATTATTCTCCACTTTATATTTATAATAATAATTAATAAAAGTAAAATTATCATTTTCTTTTTTTATTTATTATCTCTTTTTTAATATGTGTAAAATAATCATTAAAACTGTTATTTTAAAATAGAGAGTTAATAACCAATATTTTTTAGTTAATTTAGCAATTGGATTTTTGCCGCATAATTAAACTTAACCAAGTGATGGGTGCTAACTTCATAGTACTTACTTGTCTCTGAGTTCCCTTAGTTTAGAAGCTTAGATTAAAAAAATTTGATTTAAATGCATATTTTGTTCTCCTATTTTATTCAAAATTAATTTTTAACTTTTCTTATTTCTAAAATTGAAATTTTGATCTCCTGATTTAAAATTTGTAGAATTTGTTGGTTTTCTTCCATTTTTTATAAAGTTGAATATTCATTAATAATATGGTAATGACGTGACACAACTGAATTAAATAACATTAAATTTATATCATTAATCAATATTTGTTTCATTATTTTTTATTCGATAAAGTTAACGGATATCTTTATTAGTAACAACTTAAGAAAATATTACAAAAGAAAAAAGAAGAATGTAGAACTTAATTATATTTTATTCAATTTAGTTGTACCATATTATTGACATATCTTTATTGAGTTTGCCACATCATAAAAATGAAGGGAGTCAATAAAATTCCATAAATTATAAAATAGAGGCAAAAAATTCAATTTTAAAAATAAAAAATAAAAAATAATTTTAAATCAAAAATGTATTTAAATTAAAAATTTAAATAAGTTGAATGTCGAGTTTTACCACGTTAAAATAGGTCATAGAAAACTATTTTTGTGAAATATAATTTAACTCTTTAACAAATAACAAATAGATCAACCTTCTTTGCCTCAATTATATAAGCTATTGTGCAACATGCCTATTGCCTTGCTTTATTTTCACCGCTGGCTAGGTCCAAAAGCTAAAAAAATGACCTAACATGCATCAATGTTTTCATGTCTGAGATACATACATGTACACAACAATAATTTTACATGATCTTTCTGAGCAAGTTGCTATCAAGTACCAACAAATCACCGAAAAAGTAGTGCATTTATTATTTTCACATAATTTGCCTCCATTTTATTTTTTTCAGTTTGAGTTAGACTTAATTAACCATAAGAATCTATTTATAAGGTGAAGTATCCTTATGGCTAATAGTTTTGTTAGGTAGAAATAACAAGCAGTTAAGCTAATAGACATTGGATAATTGGTAAGTTAATTGATTTAATTTATATATATATATATATATATATATATATATATATATATATATATATATATATATATATATATATATATATATGTGTGTGTGTCGTACTATATCGCATCCGTACTCATATTATGTATTTTGAGCTTCATAGATCCTTATACTTATAATTAGTTTTTAAATGATGTCATATCAAGACTCTCGACAATCATTCATATTCAGGTCTAAGGGATAGAAGTAGGTCAGATCATCCGACAGGGCTTATTGCGTAATTTATTTAAGGTTGAGCTTGACCCGACTTGCTTAATAAAAAGGTCAAACTTAAGCTTTTTAAAAAGCCTATTTATCTAAATAGATCAAATTTAAGTTTTTCAAAAAGTCTATTAAGTCTGACAAAACGATCTCTTTATGTAATTGAGTTTTTTTATTTATTTGTTTTGTTATTTCAATTGATTTATGTTAGACTTAAAGTGTATTATGGTTGAATTTGATAGATTGTTTATTTATTTAAAATCTTTGATCTTGTTACAATGTTACTGAATTTGACAGATTATTTACTTATTTCAATTAGTTGTATTATTATTTTTAATTTCAATTGTCCTATTACATACATCAAATTAATTGAGGGCTTATATTTAGCATAGTTATAGATTGATAAGTAGTTTGACCTTTAGCCTATTCAATATAATTGTATTTAAAGGTTTTGATACGAGAAAATAGACTTTTAAATAAGTTTTCAAGTCATAATAGACTTTTAAAATGATCAAATTTTAAAAAAATAGTCAATGATGGATAATTAGGCCGGACTCAGACTTTAAATTTTTAAGACAGACTAAACGTATTTAACCAAAGCTTGGCTTGACCCAACTCATTTTCAACCTTAAGTCTGATATATAGTTTTTTCTTGAACAAATAAATATATTATATTAATAAAAAAATTAAAACACTATTACAAAAATAAGAAGCAAAAAAAACTATACTCAATCTAAAATCGCATTAAAATTTGAGTTAACTTAATTTAATTCTACAAAATAAAAAGATTAGAGATATACGTAATTTTCAAACATTTTTTTAAGATATATCACATCAAAGTTGCGACTCTCACTATATCTATACTGATTGAAATTGTCTTTTAAAAAAACCCAACAAATTATATATCAATTGACAAATATACTCATATAAAATAATAGCCAAAATGGTTAAAAATAAAAAAAGTAGGTGCATCTGTTTCTCTCCATAGTACATACTATATTATGGACCTGTTCCTTATGAAATGTATTTAATTCCAATGATACATCCACACCTATTTTTTAAACATGTGTAATATATGATAGATCACATGCAAAAATATAATTAATCAATTAAATAAAGATTTAATTTAAATAAACAATTATTCGGACGCCGCATATCTAAAAAAATTATTTCCATGAAACATTTATGAATCCAAAACCCGTGTTATTAGATTCTAATAAATGTCCCTGTCCCCAACCAAACTTCCTTATTTAAAGAACTTAGATTCTCTACTTCTTCACCTTTGTAACACATTTCATGGCTTCATGGCTCCCTCATCTCACAAACTCTTCCTCCTTCTTTTTCCACTCCTCTTCTCACTCGCTCTATCTCTCAACACAAACACTTCCACAACCACAACATTAAATCCCAAACTCACTTCCTTAAAATCTTTTTGCACAACTACACCATACCCAAAACTTTGTTTCAACTCATTAAAACTATCCATTTCAATAAACATAAATCCGAACATCATAAGCTACCTCCTTCAATCACTTCAAGTAGCAATATCAGAAACTACAAAGCTCTCTAATCTTTTCCACAATGTTGGTCACACTAACATCATAGAAAACCAAAAAGGTTCAATCCAAGATTGCAAGGAACTTCATGAATCCACTTTGGTTTCGTTGAAAAGATCATTATCTGGAATTCGTTCTGAAAACAAAAGAAACATAGCTGATGCTAGAACATACTTAAGTGCAGCACTTACCAACAAAAACACATGTTTAGAAGGACTTGATTCTGCTTCTGGTAACCTTAAACAAGATCTTGTAAATTCTGTTATTGACACTTACAAACATGTAAGTAATTCTCTTTCTATGCTCTCTAAACCTGGATTTGTAGCTCCAAATCAAAAGGGTCATAAGAATCAAATGAATGATCCAAAATGGTTTTCAAAAAATGGTCTTTTGAAAACTTTAGATTTGGATGAATATGACCCAAATGAAGTGCTTGTTGTGGCTGCAGATGGAACTGGAAACTTTAGCACAATCAATGATGCTATAAACTTTGCTCCAAATAATAGCATGATTAGGATAGTGATTTATGTGAAAGAAGGGGTTTATGATGAAAATGTTGAAATACCAAGTTATAAGAGTAACATTGTTATGCTTGGTGATGGAAGTGATGCTACTGTCATCACTGGGAACAGAAGTGTTGTTGATGGATGGACCACTTTCAGATCTGCAACTTTAGGTGAAGTGTGTTTAGCCTTTTTCTTGGTTTGTCTTTACTCTCTTGGATTTTTCTGTCATTTGTCTTTTAAAAATTCACAAGTGGTACGTGCAATAGATTCTAGAGTAGTATATCAAAATTATCAAGGAATAATTTATTGTGTGTTTGATTTCATAATACTGACTTTTACAGTTGATTATCTGCCTTAGATCAAATGTGATTTTAACAAAATATAGATGTTTTCTATTATCAAATATAATTAATTTCAAACGTAAAACTGTATGCAGTGATTTCTGATCCAAATTTAAAGCAGATTTATTATTTTTATAATTCGAGTTTTAAATTTACACTATCTAATCTTTTGATCCAACAACTAGAAAAATATTGACTACATGATTTAATGCAATCTTGATCCATATATGCAATATTGATCCATATATTATATATTGGATGGGGTACTTTTATGGTACATTTGTAAATTGATATATTCAGGTACTATCAAATCATTTGATTGGTAGTTGAATGACGTGACTTTAATGAATCAGTTTGACTATGTTATAAATTTAACACCACAAAACTTTTAAATTTTTCTTTTCAGGTCTCTTTTGATATGTTATGAAAACTATTTATATAAATGTTTGGGATTATATTGCATAGACGAATATATTTATGCTATTGATTTAGTCAATTTTTAATATCCAATATATGAATGTTGATGTGAATGATTTAGTGAAAAACTAACTCAATTATTAGTAGTAAAGTTTTGATAGAACCAATACACTTTTTTTTTTCTAGAATACCATAGAAGTTGTCATTGGTGAGACACAATAAACTTTGGATTTTTGTCATTTTGGATATTGAAATTTTAATTGAGTCAGATTCATTTATTTTTTTCAAAATGGCAACCACATGATAATTCTAATTTCTATTTTCAGCTGTATCTGGTGATGGTTTCCTTGCAAGAGACATAGCATTTGTGAACAGAGCAGGTCCAGAAAAACACCAAGCAGTAGCCTTAAGAGTAAACGCAGATTTAACAGCATTTTACAGGTGTGCAATTTATGGTTACCAAGACACACTTTATGTTCACTCATTTAGACAATTCTATAGAGAGTGTGACATTTATGGTACCATAGATTTCATATTTGGTAATGCAGCAGTAGTTTTACAAGAATGTAACATTATATCAAGAATGCCATTACCTGGCCAATTTACTGTCATCACTGCACAATCAAGAGACAACCCAGATGAATACACAGGAATCTCAATCCAAAATTGTTCGATTTTAGCGACTGACGAACTATATTCAAATTCTAGTAGAATCAAGAGTTACCTTGGAAGGCCATGGAGGGTTTATTCTAGAACTGTTTTTATTGAATCTTATATTGATGACTTTATTGATCAAAAGGGTTGGACAAAATGGTCAAATGATCAAGATTTGGATACTTTGTTTTATGGTGAGTATGAGAATTATGGACCTGGTTCAAAGATTGATAATCGTGTTGAATGGGTTGGTTATCATTTAATGGATTATAATGATGCTTATAATTTCACTGTTTCGGAGTTTATTAGTGGTGATGAATGGCTTGAATATACTTCAGTACCTTATGATGATGGGATTTGATATTAATATAAGAGCTAGAGGATATAGCTAGCTTTTGTTTGTTACATTTTATAGTAATGTTACTTGTGGCCTAATTAAAGTAGTTGCCTGATTAACAATGTAAAAGAAAAATGTTTATGGCTAATTACATCAAGCACATATCAGAATTCTTATTAGTTGCTTGTAGCATTAATGTATGTATTTAACATGACTGGATCTGAACTCGACTTTAAAAACTCTCATAATTTAGAGTTTGGTTGAGTTATGATACTCAACATCCAATTATTTATGTCGTGTCATTTTTTTTATATTTACTTATTATTTAAATAAATCTAAAATTTGAATTTATTTTGTTTAATGAAGTCTAATGAATTTCAGTCAAATTTTTTCGTAGATACTTCAGAATTTATCTATTAAAAATTGATGTAATGAATGAGACACACATTGAAGTACACTATCATTTTGGGAACCCCTAAGTATGGGTGAGTACAAAAGGAAATGGAACAAGGGAAATGATTTGGAGAGAGAGGATTTTGGGGAGTTTTCTTTTCTTCATAATATAATTCTCTTAATTTGAAAAAATTCAAAAAATATATTGAAAGATGATTTTAGAGGATTTTGATAAAATTTTTAAATCATTTCAATGTTATTATAATATTCTAAATATTAAAAATACATAAATAATAAATATTCTTTTATCATTCTTTATATATAAAACCACTCTTTCAAATAAAACTTAAGATTTTTCACTATTTCTCTCTCATTCTTCTCCCTCAAAGCCCTCCTTTCTCTCCTTTAAACACTCAAACACCACATAAAGTTTGGGCTTATTTATGTTTCGAGTTATCCTCTTGTGTATGACCTTTTCTTTAGACAAAATTATTATCACGATATTTAAATTATTTTATTTGTCACAAATTAGTTTTTTTATGTAAACGTTATGAGTATGATGTGGATTAAATAGTGGTGATTTCAAGATTTTCATATAAAAATGATGTTTTTTATTAAAAAAAATAACAAAACTTAGAGAACCTAATCTTCATCTTATTCTTCTCACATCTTGTCATCTTTATCTTTCAAATTACCCTAATTCCAAATTTTACATACAAACACTGATTCTTCATTGTTAGCACCACAAACACCTAATAAATTGTTATATAATTTTGGGTTATGGTTTTGGATAATTTGAAAGGTGAAAATAGTGGTGTATAGAAGGACTTTCAAGAAATAATTAATTTAAGGTTTTTTCTTTTTTTTAAAAAAAAAATTAATTAAAAATATTTTGGTTTAAGAAATCTAGTTGGATTTGCAACATAAACATCATAAAAGACACCTGAATGAGGACCAACTTTGATAAAGGATAATACTTTGGTTCAAAAAATCTAGTTGAACATAAATTTTTTTTTAACGTAAACTAAAAAAAGGATAATCACGTTAATGTTATGAAACACCAATTTAAAATAACTTAAAGGGCAGATGGAGCAATTTTGCCTACTATTAAACTTAATTATTTTAAAATTTTCTTTTAATTTAAAACACAGATTTATAATAGAGTAAGAGTCAATAGCTTATATAAAAATAAAAATGATTTTAATTTACTCTCTTCATCTCATAAAATTGTCACTCTTGTTCATTTTATACAAATTAAAAAAAAATTATAAAAGAAAAAAAAGAGACTAGTGTGTAAATGTGCTCTTTTTTAGCTAAATTTAATTAGTGTTTTTTAGCTTAATTGCAGTTTTGGTCCCTCTATTTTAGCTGAATCACAAAAATAGTTTCGCCATTTTATTTTTGCTCAGTTTTGGTCCCCAAACAGAATTTTGGTCCAAAACTTGATAAAGTGTCATTTTTTAATAATGTGTCAAAAAAACAAATGATATGAAATATTTCATGTGGATTAATTACATTTTATTATTATTCTAAATTTGTAAAACACATTTCATATTTTTAAAAATACATTTCCTATTCTATTACATCCTTTTATTATAAAAAGCCAAAATAAAAAACATACCAAAACTTATTCTAATTCCTAATTCCTTGAGAACTCAAGAACAGGAGTTCAGAAACGGGAACGGCAAACATAACACTAATCCCATTCCATCTTGTTCTTCTCCTCTTCACGATTCATATTGTTTCTTCACCTCTTCTTTCAATTTTTCATTCATCGTGTTCTTCTAGATTGTTTCTCATAAACAGACCAAAAACATAAAACAGAGGAAGAAGAAACAAACCACAATCAGTGGACAGTGTCGATCCAAGTTCACTTTGAGGGTAAACACCAAAACTGTGTGTGTGAGAGTGAAATCTACCAGATTTTGAACAAGTTTCTCTCATATACATCTTTCAATTCCTGTCATAAATCGTGTCTTATTAAAAATGCTTATTTACTTTTGACTAAGTTATAATTTATGATCATAGATCTCAAGTACAATTGTTACACCACGAGATCTTGAGGCATTGTGTGACTTAAATAAGCGCAAATGAATTTACTTTCATGGGGTGAATCACCTTTCTGTAGATGGCGGAGGTAGGTTAGATGGAATGAGACATGAATGGTGGTTCAGATCTTGCAAGATTAACTCTACAAATAAACTTAATTTCCCAGAAAACAAGAGAAGGAGGATGAATGAAATTAGAATTAGGGTTTCTAAACTAAGAAATTAAATTAAATGATTAAATAAAATAGGAAATGTGTTTTTACAAATTTGGAATAATAATAAAATGTAATTAATTCACATAGAATCTTTCACATTTTTTGACACATCATTAAAAAAAAGTGACACTTCATCAAATTTTAGATTAAAATTCTGTTTGAGGACCAAAACAGAGGAGAAATAAAATGGAGAGACTATTTTCGTGATTCATCTAAAATAGAGGGACCAAAACTGCAATTAAGCCAAACTAAAATTAAGACTTTTTAACATAGCGAGTGATTTTGTTGTTCTACATATCCCACTAAGATTGCAATTAGAAATTTATGTAAGAAAATATTTTATAATATATTTATTATTTCTAATAACATAAATTGATTGTGGGTATGTTTGGTAAGATATAAAAAATAGCAAATAACTTATAAGATATAACTTATGTATAGTAACACTCATATTTATAAGTTTATAGCTTATAATATTTTTTTTATAAGATACTTAAGTAGCTTATAGTTTATTATTATTATTTTTCCAATTCTACCTTTATTACAGTAACTAGAATCTTCTTTTACCATTTTATAATTTATTTATAAATAATTTATGTAATTTAAAATTAAAAATAATTTTAATAATAATATTAAATAAATAAACTAGCTAAATAAAAAAAATCAGATTAATAAATTTTAAATTAATAAAAAATATATTTTTTATTATTAATTTTAAAATATTTTAAGTATTAATTAATTAATTGATGTAAAATTTATTTTTAATTAAGAATTTTTTATATAATTTTACATTTTTAAACTAATCAAACCACCAATTAATTTTATCAACTACTCCAATTAACTTAACAGCTATAAATTATAAATTATAAATTATAAACTATTTTATACAAGAGCTATAAACTAGCTTATCAATTATCACATAATTTTTACCAATTTGTATTTCTCCATAAAAATCCGATTATCGCTACTTAAGAATTATAGACATTGATCACCCACTGACTTGGATTTGTTTCAATTCTTCACAAATTATTCTTTATAGAAGAAAACATGCCTTTTTGTTTTCAAGAAAGTAAACATAGTGAGCATTAATTGTTTGGTCCCTCTTTATGATTGTTAGATACATCACAAGTGTTAATTAAGATACACATCTCTAAACTTGTACCTTCTTAAATTTGAATCCATTTGAATCAATACTTAGAAATTTGAATTGTGTTAGACAAACATTTTCTAACACGTTTTCTTAAAAAAAAGAAGTGGTGATTTCTTATTTAAAGGTGTGATAATATGTGGCGATTTAAATTACACAAAAAATGAAAAAGAAAGAGTTATATTTCTTAAATGAAGGTTTGATTTCTTAGAAGATGATTAATACTTTAATTTGAAGAAGGGTTTCTTCAATTGAAGATTGCAAAGGATTCAAGAATTGAATGTGTCTTTAATTTTCTAGTATCAAGTGATAAGTGAAGAATGGTGTGATTTTAAAGGCTATGAAATAAAATATACTACCAAAGGTCTTGTAATCATTCTACTAAGTTTAATAAAGAAGAAACTTTCATACAAATTGTTTCAAGACGAAGTAGTCAAACCAATATAAATTTAGGTGTCGATAATATTGTGTGACATTCATAATAAATTATTTTTAATCAATCATGCATAGTATACAATTGTCTTTGTGAAAATTGAGCAATCTTGAATTGCATTGATGTGCATTTGTTGATTTGATTAGCATCATTTTTGTTATTAATTTGTGTTATGTTTTTTGAAGTTTGATTGAATTCGTTTCAATCATAGTTGAAACGCTTCACATGTTTTTTTTGTACAGATTCGTCTTTTTACGCTATTGTTCCGTTGAGTATTTTTGTTCCAATAAAAAAAATTGACTATTTTTTAAAAAGAAACAATTTTTCGAAATAAAAAATCTTTCTTATGTTTTTAAAAAACTTTTTTTGTAAATATTTTTAACAATTTTTTTTTTGAAGTTTGTAACACAAATAAGGATTTATATCATAACCAATTAGAATATTTCATTAATCACTAAAATATATGTTATCTCTTATGTCTCATAATATTTTTCTTTTTTGTTATTTTTCTATTTTAAATTATTTGTCATTTTATAATACCAATATAATATTAATTACTTTTTTCTATTAATATTCATTTATTTATTATATTTCAACCAATTAAACTTCTTTAACCACTTATTTAAAATGAAACAGAGGATATTAACCACTTATTTAAGATACATCACATTAGCCATTTAGAGTACCTCACTTTTTTTTGTAAATTTTTTTAACACAATTTTTTTTTGAACTTTGTATTTTTGTAAAACAATTATGTCATTAACCAATTAAAATAATTCATTAACCACTAAAATATATGTTACTCCCTATGTCTCATAATAATTGTCTCTTTTGCTATTTTGTTCTGTTTCAAATTATTTTGTCATTTTATAATATAAATACAACATTAATTACTTTTTTCTACTAATATACACTCATTTATTGTATCGCAAATCATTAAACTTCTTTAACCACTTATTTAAAATGAACCAGAGATATATTAACTACTTATTTAATATATATCTCATTAATCATTTAGAGTATCTCATCAATGATTAAAATGCAAAATATTAACCATTTCAAAGTGCTTCTTTAACCATTAAAACAAAGTACTCTAAAGTGGTTAATGCATTGCATTTTAGTGGTTAATCAGATATATGTTAAATAAATTATTAATCGCATATATTTTGGGGGTTAATAAAGTATTCTAAGTGGTTATTAACATAAACTTGTATATATATGTGTCACAAAAATATCTCTCAATTGTTAAAGAAAAAGTTAAAAAATATTGATATTTTTTTATACTATCATTTTTTTTTTAAATCTTTAACAAAAATGAATGAAAAGTCTTCAAATTAATTTTTGTTAGAAGTGATTTTTTCACAAAGAAGTTATAACTAGCGAGCTCTAAATTGATGTGCTAATATCGATTATTCTCATTGGATGAGAGTCTAAAATGACTTTATCTTGTTGGTGCATATAAATTAAAAATTTTTCTTGTACACTAAACTACTTAATTATCATCTTATTTTCTATAATTTTTCTCTTTTTTTACTTTCTTTTCTCTATTTTTTCTCTTTTTTTACTTTCTTTTCTCTATTTTTCCTTCATCAACTAAATAAAGTGTAAAGAAGATAAGGATTAAGTTGCCTCGATTTAATTTTCTTAATGACTAAAAATTACATTAATTTTGCTAAGAAACTAAATTAGATGTCTCTATTTTTTTCAAGGATTAAACGAGTGTTAACTCTTCATGGAAAGCATTATTAAGTGTTTGGTCTCTTAATGATAGTGAGATAAGTGTTAGGATACATCTCTAAACTTCTTATATGTTCTTAAATTTTCATCCACTTGAATGAATCAATACTTAGAAATTTGAATTAAAACCTCAACAAAAAATATATGAAATCTTGTAATAGAGATTAATTTTATACCCAACCAATGCACACTAAATATAATGACACTTTGTTACGATAGTTCCTAAAATATTTCCAAAAATATATACATATTATGATAATATTGGATATATGTATAAAAAAAATTTGTACTGAATATGGGAAAATTAAATCCGTTTTCGTGCATTGCATTTTGTGCTGCACTCAAGAAATTATGCTACTGTTGGTCCAATTTTCTGGTATGTGAAACTTCTTTTATGAACTCAACGTTGCCAGTTTCAAACATCTTCCTTAATCAACGCCAGTACAGCACACATTTAGCGTTGTCACTGATTTATGACCAATAGAAGTGTCTATATTTGGAAAAGAAGTGAATAATAACAATGAATGAATGATATTAATTTTGTGGATTACACCATACCAATGCCACGTGTATTGTCTATGTTTAATTATTCCCTTTTGCCAACTTCAATGTTTTGTCATGAAAGGTTATTAGAAGTTGGCATGAAAAATACGTACGGTTGAGAAACAAATTAAGAGCAGAACACGGCATGGTTCATGAATTCGTGAAGCTCATAACGAGCTCTTAAAAATAGAAAGATCAATAATGTCTCTCGACCACATTTCCTAGGTGTCTCTCTCACACAAACAACATATAAATATCCGAACGATGAAACGAAATTAATCAAAGGAGAAAGGGTAATTACTAACAACGTAAACCAATTCAATTACCCCCTTCTCTCTTTCACTGCCCTTTTTTCCTTAAGTCTGAGGCAGAGGAAACTTATCCCTCTGCCTTAGACCAAAAATGGCGTTCCAAGATTTCGATCTTGTATCAGAAAGGAGAAAAAGTGCCGCAAAACTTCACCTTAGGAAGAAGATTTTGGTCGGTGTAACTTCTGTCATTCTCCTCGCATGTGTTATAGCAGCAGCAACATTTGTTATTGTCAGAAGGTCAGGACCAGACGATGTGAAACCTGTTCCAACTGCAGCATCTGAAGCCGCACGCGTCGATAAATACTCGAGGCTTGTGAAAATGTTGTGCAGCAGTTCAGAATACAAGGATAAATGTGAAACCACACTCACGGAGGCATTGAAAAAAGATCCTAAATTGACAGAGCCAGAGGATCTTTTATTGGTTTCCATGATAATTGCTGAGAATGAGATTAACAAAGCCTTCAACGAAACAGCAAACATGAAATTTGCTTCCGACGAAGAAAAGGGAGCTTATGATGATTGTAAACAGTTGTTTCAGGATGCTAAAGAAGAAATGGGATTCTCAATCACTGAAGTTGGTAATGTTGATGTTGGCAAAATTTCTTCAAAAGCACCTGAATTGAACAATTGGCTTAGTGCTGTTATGTCTTACCAACAAACTTGCATTGATGGTTTCCCCGAGGGTGAATTGAAGGAAAAATTGGAGAAGATGTTTGTTGAATCAAGGGAACTTGTCAGCAATTCACTTGCTGTTGTTTCACAGATTTCTTCAATCGTTAATGCTTTCCAAGGTGGATTGTCTGGATTCAAATTACCTTGGGATAAAACCGATGCACCTGCTCCCGCTCCTGTTGTTCCTGGTGCACCTGCTGCCGATGTTGTTGGTGCTGCTCCTGCTGGTTCTCCCGGTGCTGCTCCTGTTGGTGCTCCCGGTGCTGCTCCAGTTTTGGCTGCTGGATCCGCTCCTGTTCCTGCTCCAGGTGCTGCCCCTGTTGCTTCTCCTCCTGCTTGGGCTGCACCAGTTCTTGAGTTGCCTGGATCAACTGAGAAACCTACACCTAATGTCACCGTTGCTCAAGATGGTAGTGGAAACTTCAAAACCATCTCCGATGCTTTGGCTGCTATTCCAGCAACATACGAAGGAAGGCAAGTCTCTTTTTAGTTATTTTTTTATTCATGTTTTAATTTGTGTTAACCATGATTGATCATGCTAACTATATATATATTTTCAAATGTGGACATGTAGGTATGTTGTTTATGTTAAGGAAGGAGTCTACGATGAGTTGGTGACTGTCACCAAGAAAATGGTGAACCTTACCATGTATGGTGATGGAGGTTCAAAGAGTATCGTCACTGGCAACAAAAACTTCGTTGATGGAGTCAGAACTTTCCAAACTGCCTCATTTGGTATGCACATATTAAATATTAAAGATTAAAGATTTTGATATATTATAGTGCTTAAGTACTAATTATTTTTGTATTCACCATGCAGTGGTACTTGGAGATGGATTCGTGGGAAGAGACATGGGATTCAGAAACACAGCCGGTGCCGAAAAGCATCAAGCCGTGGCAGCCAGAATCCAAGCAGATCGTGCAGTGTTTGTGAGCTGTAACTTTGAAGGTTTCCAAGACACTCTATACGCACAAACTCACAGACAATTCTACCGTGACTGTATGATTTCCGGAACCATCGATTTCATCTTTGGCGACGCTTCAGCAGTGTTCCAAAACTGCGAAATGGTTATCAGGAAGCCACTTGACAACCAACAAAACATTGTTACAGCTCAAGGAAGAATTGACAAACAAGAAAACACTGGATTTGTCCTTCAAAAGTGTGTGATTAAGGGTGATGCTGCACTTCTTCCAACAACCAAGAACTACCTTGGAAGACCATGGAAGGAATATTCAAGGACAATCATCATGGAAACTGAAATTGGAGCTTTGATTCAACCTGATGGTTGGTTACCTTGGGAAGGTGATTTTGCACTAAACACATTGTACTATGGTGAGTTCAACAACAATGGTGCTGGTGCTAACACTAATGCTAGGGTTAAGTGGATTGGACGCAAAGATATTAATAGGGATGAGGCTATTACTTATACCGTGGATCCTTTCTTGCAAGGTTCATGGATCAATGGTACTGGTGTTCCAGCTCAATTGAGCTTGTACAATTGATATGTATCTTCTAAATGTAGCACTTTGGTGCATACAACTTGAGTTATTCAGTGCTTGAATCCGTTCATATTCATATTTATTCTACAATTTTTTTGAATATCATTAACTTATCTATCTATACTATTACTATTACTAATAACATTAATTCAGAATAATATTACAGCATTAAATTACAAGAATTAATGCTACTCTATAAACTATTCTACATCAATCGTCCAAATTTAAATGGTATTTTATCTATATTTTTCTCCTTTTTTTAATTACCCAAATAATTTTTCATATTGTAAGTGAAATTTATAATATTGTAACTTCAATCTTTTAATTATAAACATTCAAAAATGTAAATCATTAAGTAATAATTAATTTTTAAACCTGTTACTGAAAATAAATAATAATTGATTTGATAAATTCAATTTGTAATGATGTAATTGATTGTAAATATTCAACGGGCATTTATTTTGAAAATTTTCGGCTACTATATATATAGTGTTGAATTTGTACTATTTTGTTTTAGTAACTTTATTTGTATTTTATGTCGTCATCATTAAGACAAATTAACTTTATAAATATTGCTCTTCCTAAATTCACCTTCTTTATTATAGTGCTCTTCTTTTTATATATATTAGGAATTTAAAATTATGTCATGACTTAATAATATTGTTTCAAACATAATCCGCTCCATGTTTTAATTAGCTGCATGTTAAAAAGTAAATGTTATCAAAAGATAATAAGTAGCATTTAATTTACGTTACATGCAAATTAATAAATTAAAATTTTTTAATACTAAAATTTTAGTATTAGAAAATTTATAAGGATAAAGATTTTAGTAACTGAACTTTTTTTAAACAAATTAAGAATAAAGATTAAAAGCATTAATAAACTATTACAAGAATAAATATTTTAGTAACTGAAAAAATTTATAACTGAAATTAAACAAATTAAGAGCATTGATCTACAAGTTTAAGGAACAATTTCAATAAGGTATTATCTACATATATCTTCATTTGATATCGGTGCAAATATTCGTTCTTATACACCATTGCTCAACCAATAGAAAATAAGTTTCACAATCAATACAAAAGTAAAAGTATCTGAAATTGGTGCAAATATTCGTTCTTATAAACCACAAACAAATGTTTTTATTGACCACAATTATTTGGTTGGTAACTGGTAGGTGATTTGAAATAAGAATTTGTTTTAAACATATTTTTTTTGTAAATTTTTATAACATGATTCACTAATATGAGATAAAGAGAGTACAAAATTAGAGTTTTTTTTTTGAATAACCCTATTTTGAAAAAAACACACTGAAATGTCTCCTATGAAATTTTTTTATCAAAATACCCCTCTTTTAAAACCAACTACAAGTCGCCATTTGAAATGCCCACTTCCTTAAAAAAGACCGCATTGCAAATGGCAACTTACCAAAGGAGTTTTAAAAAAAAAAAATTCAGTTTTTTTTTGAATTTTTATTATATATATAATTAATATAATTCATAAAAAAATAACAAAAAAATATATATAATTAATATAATTCATAACAAAAATAATATATATATATATATAATTAATATAATTAATAAAAAAATCAGTTTTTTTTTGAATTTTTATTATATATATAATTGATATAATTCTTAACAAAAATAACAAAAATATATATATATAATTAATATAATTGATAACAAAAATATATATATAATTAATATAATTCATAAAAAAAATTCAGTTTTTTTTTGAATTTTTAATATATATATATATATAATTAATATAATTCATAACAAATATATATATATATATATATATATATATATAATTCATAAAAATAACAAAAATATATTATATATAATTAATATAATTCATAAAAATATAATTCAAATAACAAAAATAATATATATATATATATATATAGTTAATATAATTCATAAAAATACATAAATATAAATTTCAAATTACATAGATTGACTAGAGCTGGCTGTAACATTTGGACAATGTTTTCGAGTATGGCCAGTTAACCGACATAGTCCACATTTTCTTGGTACTTTTTCTTTAACGTCCATTTTAGTTCTAATACAGGTACTATTTGGACGACCTTTTTTAATTCTCCGCATTTCAGGATTGTGATACAATGTTTCACCTTCATATGTGGGCCAATATCCTTCATTGGGTATAGGTGGAAACTCTTCTTTGTAGACGTTAAATACATTAACAACCTTGTACACGTCAGGTAGAAGCACTAAATAGTTTTGACGAGCGTAAGAACATGCAGCTATAACATGTGAACAAGGAATATGTATAGCTTGAAATTTTCCACAATCACACCATTTTCTTTGAAGGTTGACTTCAAAATGACCAATTGGTCGCACCTCTCTTAGGTTTACTGTTTCATGCACCATGAAAGAATAACGATTTCGGTCGAATTGCATGACTTGGTGAGTATTAGATTTACCAACTTCATATTTAATCTTGTCCATGCAATCGTCTGTGTATACTCGACCAGAAGCTAATGATGTTTGATGTTGTTGTCCCCTTTGTGCATATAAAACTCTCAATCTATAGTATGTTAATTGTACCAAAGCAGTGATTGGGAGATTGCGTGTACCCTTGAGCACTGCGTTGATTGACTCTGAAATGTTTGTTGTCATGTGTCCCCATCACCGACCTTGAGAATAAGCCATAGTCCATTGTTCTGGGAGGATATTATCGATCCATCTTAAAGCCTCTGGATTTGCCATCCCGAATTTATTGCGGTAATATTTGAATGATGGTTCATTTAATGCATATCCTGTTATAAATGATGTAAAAGTTATCAAATATGATAAAGTGATAAGTAGAAAATATACTAACAAGAATTAGATCATTACCCATACAAACAAGTTTTCTTTGAAGTTCCTTGTCCTTAAACTCTCTCATGAAGTTTTGTTACACATGTGTTGACGGAGGATCATGCCAACCATTATTTGAATTATTGTAAGCACTTTTAATAGATTTGTGTCTATCTGAAATCAAACAAATGTCGACTTGAGGTGTTACATACCTTCTTAGATTTTTCAAAAAGAAGCTCCAAGCACCCCCTGTCTCACCTTCCACAAGTGCATAAGCAATGGGAATTTTATTTTTGTTTCCATTTTGTGCAATAGCAAGCAAAAGAGTCCCCTTGTACTTGTCGTACAACCAAGTTCCATCTACTGAGACAAATGATTTACAAAATTTAAACCCAGAAATGCACGGAGGGAAAGCCCAGAATAGTCGTTTCAAAATTTTTGATCCCTGTAACAGAGTATTATCAAAATATGCAAGTGATACTTCCATTTCCACAATAGTTCCTGGCAGAAATTTTTGCATTTCCTCAAGATTCATAATTTTGAAAAGAATAAGTGTTTTGTGTTTGAAAATGGTATTCAGGGTGAGGTGTGGTTGAGGATGATGGTTGACCAACATCGTATAATGGATTACTATCCTCAAACGTGACATATAACTCGATAGATCCGAGTTGCGGCCACTGTTTCTGAACATCAAACATTAGTGAAACATCTTTGTCGTCTTCAACATTTAACAATTCATAGTGAACTAGGCCTTGTCCAAATGAGACAGGGTGTCGAAAAATTATATTAGACACTTTCTTATTTTCTAACTTCAACTTTGCTTCAATTTTTTTCGTCAAGTAAGTAAGGTTGCATCCAAAATGAACTCGAATAGCTTTTTTTTCGTCACTTTTGAAATATTTACCAGTATCTTGTCTTTCACATATTTCACCATTGTAATAAATCAGAAAAACTATATTTTTTGGTGCCATTGATATGAAAATGAGATATTGAGATTGGTAAATAATAAGGAAAAAAAGATGAAATGCAATGAAAACAATAAGTCATACTTATACGGAACCAATTCTGATACATGCATTCCTGCCAACTATTTGATACATCCTTGCATGCATGACACAGATCAGCCTTTGGTAAGCTCGTGACATTATATTGGTAAGTCGCCATTCAAGAAGGCGAACTCGTGACACAGCATGTGGTAAGTCGCCATTCAAGAAGGCGATTTCGTGACATTATATTGGTAAGTCGTCATTCAAGAAGGCAATCTCGTGACACTGCATGCTGCAAGTCGCCATTCCAGAAGGCGAACTCATGAGTGCTTTGAGAAATCGCCATTCAAAAAGGCGATTTAGAGGGAATCAGAATATATTCCCACGTTGGGAACTTGCAAAAATGTGAAGCCATGCATTCATTCAGTCTACTCCGTCCAGCCTAATCCATGCATTCATTCAGTCTTCTCCGTCCATAGTTTTATATTTTCAAAGTACTTTCTTGTGTGAAGCCATGCATTGAATTATATTGGTCAAGTATACATATTTTTTCTTTATAAATAGGCTAAGTTTATGATCATATTTCTTCACTCTTCTTTATATTTTCACTCTTCTATTCTTTATATTTCTTTTTTGCTCTTAGTAAAAATTTTATTGTCATCTAAATGGCATTGTTATGGAATGATGATAACCACAGATCAGTGCTACACCACATTCAAAATTTTGTAAGCAATAAAATACTTTATGTTATATTTTTAATCTTTTGTTATATTTTTAATCTTTTGTTATATATCTTCATCTCATTCTAATATTTTCAAATATATTTTTAATCTTTGCTTATTATAGGATTCATCTCAAATTTTAAGATCACTTAGCCATAAACACGTTGCACCAAATTCTTTAATAGTTCCATTGTTGCATCAAGCCGGGTTTGGTAACGTATCACAAATAGAAAGTTATAAAATAGACAATTAACTTATTACTGCTTTAGTTGAAAGATGGAGACCTGAAACCTACACGTTTCATCTTCCAACGGGTGAATGTACCATAACATTAGAAGATGTTGCATTGCTACTTGGCTTACGTGTTGGGGTTAAAGCAGTAACTGGATCAACTATGGTATCATGGACAGATGATTTTTTAGATTTGTTAGGAGTCATGCCACTTGAATCTCAAAGAAAATGCAATTTTATAAAATTAAAATGGCTAAGGGAAACATTTTCAATGTTAACTCCCGAATCATCGAATGAAGAAATAATTATACATTTTAAAATTGATTGGCGGCATATTAATGCCTAACAAATCCCACAATAGAGTACATATTATGTGGTTGCACTTGTTGAGAGATTTGCGAGAGACGGGAGAATACAGTTGGGGTTCAGCGTGCTTGGCAACACTTTATAGAGAATTGTGTCGTGCATCTGAACCCGGTGTTATGTGTATCGGTGGATGTTCACATCTACTTCAAACTTGGGCATGGTACCATATGCCATTTCTTGCACCAATATGTAATCTTGAGCCTCATTTTCCGTTCGCAAAAAGGTAAATATAAAAAAAAGTAAATTTTATATTTATAAGACTATTAATGTAACACCCCGGATTTTTAATCCAAAGCGTTACTTAAAAATATATTGATTTGAAAGATTTACAACAAATTTTTTTTTTTTTTATCTAACTACCTAACATTTACTCATGCAAAGAATTAGTAACAACCACGTTTATTTAATTTTATTAAGAAAATGTTTATTCAAGGCTATAACAAGAAAAACAATAATTCCTAACGGAAGGGAACCCGCTTCCGCATTTCTAGAATCCTAGTGCATTTTAAAAGTTGATTAAAAACAAACTTAGAAGTATCGCGACAATCCTATCATTACAAAATTATATTGAAAACCCATTTTTATCCCCCGTTTGTCGCACGGTAATACTCATCAACTACTCTTGAATCTCCTCGAACTCATTAGTACCTAAAATGTTGTCGTAAGGGTCAGTTTTGTCCATCATCCACATCAAACCAAAGTTAAACATATAGAAGAATAACACAAATTATATAAAAGTAAAAACTTCCAATTTAAAAGAAAAATACACAAACCAATAAATTGCATAACAAAAATATATACATGATGCATGCTCCTAAAACTATATGATCCGGATATACCTGCCACTAAGGCAACTTCCACACAGAAAATTCACCCATACCAATGGGGAAAACCTGCCACTAAGGCAACTTCCACACAGATCACCCATACCAATGGGGAAAAACCTGCCACTAAGGCAACTTCCACGAAGATGCATATGCCACGACATGATATGATGATATATTATAAAAGAGATATATTTCCACACAGCCCACTAAGAATCATGTCATAAGCATTCAAATCACTTTTTAAAATCATCATCTTATTCACATATCACTAAGATCACATATCCATGAACAAATAATCATGAAAATCATAACTTCCACCACATACACACAAAAATCAAGACTTGGTATCATACACACCATAAAAATTAACACGTTAACATATATAACAACAAGATTCAACTCCAACTCATACATCATCATAAAACTTTGTCACATATAACATACAAATTCAACTCTTCCTTCATATTCATTATAAAAATTAAAACTTTATTATATATAACATAAAATTCATACTTTACTTCATATTCGCCATAAAAATCAAAACTTCATCACATATAACATCAAAATTCATACTTTACTTCCAAAAATCATATATTATATAATAAATTTAACACAAAGGATTGGGGGTTTCATTATTTTAATTCATTAGTCTACATATTATTCCTTTCAAAAAGCAAGCAATCACAATTATTAATTTCATGCCATCCAACCAACGGTCTAACTATAATTTGTGTGGGGAAAAGCCCTTACCTTGGCCGTTTTTCTTCCTAGTACAATTCTCTAAGCCCCACGAAGTTGTTCACAAGGAAAAGAAATTCCAAGCTTTTGATGCACGAAGAAAAAGAGGTGATGGTGATGGTGGCTAGAATTTTGGTATTCTTTACAGAATCTTGTTTGTAAAGGGTTTGTGAAATAGGGTTTGTGATTGTGGCTAGGGTTTCAGTATTCTTTTCTATTTAAAGTGAATATTATTGGGTAGATAGTGTTGGGCCTGAATAAGGAATAGAAGGGAGAAAATATTATTATAATTCTTATTATTATTATTATTATTAGTTAACCTTCATCAATTATTAGTTAACCTTCATCAAAACAAGGCATAAACTCCCAGCCCAACTTCCTACTCATTCAAATGGGCCGTGTGATACCAAGCCACAACCCTTAGCCCAAATTCTTCTTTCCTTAGAAATAAAAATACATCTACTAAATAATTCTTACTAAAAACTTTACTACAATAAGGCAAACAAGGCAAATAATTACCACACAGAATTTAATATTGGAAAATATATTTATAGATCCAAATTATTTTAATTAATAATTTTAGAGGATGTTACAATACTCACCCCCTTAAATTTAGTTTCGTCCTCGAAACTAGTTAGGCATGAAAAGATTAGGGTGGAGCTCTCTCATCTTTTCCTCTTATTCCCAGGTTGCATCTCCAGTCGTTTGGTCCCAAATCACCTTGACCAAGGCGATCTCTTTGCCTCGTAAGTGCTTAGTAGTCCTATCCGCAATGATCAACGGCAGAACTGCAAACGAAAAGTTCTCCTCCAACTGTATATCATCCGACACGATAATATGGGAAGGATCAGCGATGTACTTCCTCAGTTGTGACACATGGAACACGTCGTGTAGTTTGGCTAGATTTGGAGGCAAAGCAATCTGATAAGCTACGAGACCCACACGTCGGAGGATCTGGTACGGGCCAATGAATTTAGGAGTTAGCTTCTTAGACTTTAGTGCCCTACCAACTCCAGTAGTAGGCGTCACTCTTAAAAATACATGTTCACCCTCTTGAAACTCCAATGGTTTCCTTCGTTGGTCGGCATAACTCTTTTGTCTACTTTGCGCTATCTTCATCCTTTCTTGGATCAGACGGACCTTATTTGTGGTCTGTTGTACCAATTCTGGCCCTACAATTAGGTTCTCACCATCCTGATACCAACACAAGGGGGTTTGATACTTACGCCCATACAGGGCTTCGTACGGTGCCATCCCAATGCTCGCATGGTAGCTGTTATTATAAGTGAACTCAACGAGAGGCAGCATGTTATCCCAACTTCCTTGCTCATCCAACACACACGCCCTTAGTAAATCCTCCAAGGTCTGAATAGTTCTTTCTGTTTGTCCATCGGTTTGAGGGTGATAGGCCGAACTTAATCTCAACTTAGTACCCAATGCCTCATGTAATGCTCTCCGCAAACGAGAAATGAACTTCGGATCTCTATCCAACACAATGCTGGACGACACCCCATGTAGTCTGACAATCTCGGCAATGTAGATCTCTGCAAGCTAAGTCACATCATAAGTAGTCCTCACGGGTATGAAATGGCAAATTTGGTCAGCCTATCGACAATTACCCAAATGGAGTCAAACTTCCGTTGAGTCTTAGGCAATGCTACCACGAAATCCATGGATATACTATCCCATTTCCATACTGGTATATCTAATGGTATTAGTAGTCCCCCTGGCTTCTGATGCTCTACCTTAGCTTTCTGACAAGTCAGACACGAAGCCACATATTCTGCTACTTGTTTCTTCATTCCCGGCCACCAAAACTTCAGCTTAAGGTCTTTATACATTTTGGTGATACCAGGGTGAATACTCAACTTGCTTTTGTGGGCCTCATCCAAGATAGTCCTCCTCAACTCTACATTGTCAGGTATACAAACACGTCTGCTACATCTCAAAATATTGTCGGGGCCCACCTTGAATTCAGGTGCCTTGCCGACCTCGATCAACTTCCTTTTTTCTTGAGTCGACACGTCTGTAACTTGGAGAACTTTAATCTCATTTATCAATTCACTATTTATAACAATCATTCCACAGTGTAGTTTCTCCAATGCAGACTCCAAATAAAGATCCAAGTCACGAAACTTCTCTAATAACTCCAACCCCTTCATTGATACAAATGAGAGATGAACTCGCTTCCTGCTTAGGGCATCAGGCACCACATTTGCTTTCCCTGGATGGTAATGCAACGTGAACTCATAATCTTTAATGAACTCCATCCATCTCCTCTGCCTAATGTTAAGTTCCTTTTGATCAAATAAGTATTTCAAACTCTTATGGTCACTAAATACATCAAAACTACACCCGTATAGATAGTGTCTCCAAATTTTCAATGCGAAAACAATTGCAGCTAACTCTAAGTCATGAGTGGGATAATTCTTTTCATGCGCCTTCAATTGCCTTGAGGCATAAGCCACTACTTGTTTGTTCTGCATCAGAACACAACCCAAACCCTGATAGGAAACATCACAATAAACCTCGTAAAGCTCTTCTGGTTGTGGCAACACTAACACTGGGGACGTAGTTAGCTTCTCTTTCATCAGTTGGAAACTTTTCTCACACGCCTCAGTCCAAGCATAAATCTGGTTCTTCCTCGTAAGGTGTGTCAATGGAGCAGCAATCTTTGCAAATCCCTCAATAAATCTCCTATAGTACCCGGCCAAACCCAGAAAACTTCTAATCTTTGTGACTGTTTGCGGTTGTTTCCATGCCATCACAGCTTCTACCTTGGATGGGTCGACAGCAATCCCTTCCTTAGAAATTACATTTCCCAAGAACTTCACTTCTTCCAACCAAAATTCACATTTTCCTAGATTGACATATAGTTGTTGATCCTTTAGTATTTGTAGAACTTGACGTAGATGTTCCTCCCGACTCTTGGAATAGATCAAGATTTCATCAATGAAAATCACCACAAACTTGTCTTAGAATGGACGGAAAATACTGTTCATATAATCCATGAAGATAGCTGGTGCATTGGTCACTTCGAAGGGCATCACCAAGTACTCATAGTGCCCATATCGCGTTCTAAGGGCTGTCTTGGATATATCATCTTCTTTCACTCGAATCTAATGGTATCCCGACTTTAGATCAATCTTAGAAAACACCTCTGCCCCTCTGAGTTTGTCCATTAAGTCATCAATGCGGGGTAAGGGGTATCTATTTTTTATTGTGAGTTTGTTGAGCTGTCGGTAATCAACACACAGTCTCGACTTTCCATCCTTCTTCTTGACCAATAATACAGGGGCTCCCCATGGTGACACACTAGGCCGAATGAATTGTTTAGACAAAAGGTCTTTCAGTTGGTTCTTTAGTTCTGATAGCTCTAAGGGGGAAATTCTGTAAGGAGCCATAGAAATGGGTCCCGTACCCGGAATAACATAAATTGAAAACTCGACATCGCGAACTGGGGGTAGTCCTTGTACGTCTGGTGGAAAGACTTCATAGAAATCCCTCACCACTGGGATATCATCGACAGTAACCTCTGGATTCATACTGATTGAGTTGAGAAACACATATTTTTGGACTCCTCCCTTCAGATAAAACTTCAGTTTGTTGGTTGAGAGGAACTTCAAAATATCGGGATCCGGAAATATCACATTCCGTCGAGCACAGTCTAGTAGGACGTAGTTGTTAGACAACCAATCCATTCCCTGAATTACTCCCAGATGTTTTAGAGGGATACAAATTAAATCGGTCTTAAAGTTCATTTTAAACACAGTCAGCGGGCATTGCAAGCACACCGAATTATATTTTACTGGCTCAGCAGAGGGTAGGGCAACTACTAAGTCAAACGACAAGGTAGTGACATCTAGTTCGAGTGAATTCACCCAATCTATTGAAATGAACGAATGTGTTGCTCCAGAATCATATATCACAGAAAGTATTTTTCCAGCAATTAAACACTCACCCTGAATACGTTCTGAGGAAGATGGTGCTTCTTTTCCACTTATGTGATAAATACGTCCTCGAGCAGTAGGGCGTGCAACATCCTTGTTGTTGACAGCATCTTTATCATTAACACTATCCTTTTCTCGGCAATCTTTTGCAAGATGGCCTGGTTTTTGGCAACCATAACATAACCTGGTTCTTTTGGGACACTCGGTTATCTTATGTCCCTCTTGTCCACAGTGAAAGCATCGCATGGTACGTGTTTGGTTCTGTCCCGCATTCTAAGGCCTCCGATCTTTAGCAGTCTCCTGTGGGCGAGCATACGACTTTTGCTGTTGGGGTTGTCTGTCTTTATTTTGTTGGTCACCATTTCCCTGTTCGAAAGTAACATTTAGAGACAAAACCCCATAATTGAATGTTAAGGCTGTGTTTGATTTCTACCTGAGGTCTCGTTGGTCCACCAATAGCACTCCTATTAAGGCGCCTCCGTTTCATGATCTCCACCTTTTTGCATTTCTCCACCAGCACCTGATATTGACGTATCTCTAGGGGTTCCACGGACTCCTTAATCTCATACCTGAGCCCGCTTTCAAACCTCTCACACATGTACTCTTCATCCATTTGGTTACGAAAATAGCGAAAATGTTTTGCTAGGGACTCAAACTTTGCTGCATACTCGGACACTGTGAGACTTCCCTGATATAGTTTTAGAAATTGGGCCTCCTTCTCAGCCCTGGCACTCTTTGGGAAATATTTGTCCAAGAATTTTCTCTTGAAAACATCCCAGGTCACCTCTTCGTGGTTTCCTTCCATCATTTGTTTCGCCCCTCGCCACCAATATTCAGCTTCACCAACCAACAAATAGGCGGCATACTCCACCTTTTTGTCATCTGGGCAGTGGAGGATCTCAAAGATCTTCTCGATCTCCTGCAGCCAGAGGTCAGCCTTGTCAGGCTCATATTCCCCCTTGAATTTTGGCGGGTCCTGTCTACGGAATTCAGTCAGTCCTCTTGTTGCCATCGCTGCTTCCTCTATCTGGTCCCTCTGCGCATTGCGTTGAGCTTGGACTGTAGCTTGCTCAGCCTGAACTGCAACTTGTTGGGTCATTGCAGCTACTTTTGCATTCATGGCTTGGATTACTTCAGTCATGTCACTTCCTCCCTGTGGGACTGGTCGATTTGTGCGACGAGCCATACTTCCTACAAATTTTCTAATTAGGATAACACTATGATCTAATTGTAATCGTAGGGTTGTAAGGGAATATTTTATTCACGGTTATACGATAAGTTTAGGTCACACCGTAAGCCGTGTATTAGTGGGGTTCCCAGGAAAGAGAGGTGAGTCAACGGACCACTTAATAACCAAGTCTTTCCTTAGCCAGAATCCCACTAATACAACCTTTACGATATTACCCTTCCCTTATATTATGGGGATTCTAAAATTTTTAATAGGTTGAAGGTTTAAAACATTGTCCTTATTGCAAAAATTTAAATCATAAATCAAAATTTAAGTAATTAAGGAATATTTATATTCATTGTAAATTTAATTGCCATAATTAATAACATCATTAAACCAGAGTAGTAAATTAGTAAAAATTTCAAATCTAGGATCAAGAATTCAAGGCATATCATAATTGTAATTAATTGAAAGAAAATTCCTATTTTTTTTTTTTTTGCATTAAAAAAGATCAAGTAATCAATTCATAATGTTAATTTTCCCTATATAAATACATATATAACAAAATTAATAATGAATCCTAAAATAAAAATACAACAAAGTCAAGCATCACATATAAATCAAGGCATAAATCAAGGCATAAATAACAAAATCAAGCATCACACATAAATCAAGGCATAAATCAAGGCATAAATAACAAAGTCAAGCATCACACATAAATCAAGGCATAAATCAAGGCATAAATAACAAAGTCAAGCATCACACATAAATCAAGGCATAAATCAAGGCAAGCGTCATACAAAATCGTCCCACCCCAAAATTTCCGAGGATTATTGCTCTGATACCAATTGTAACACCCCGGATTTTTAATCCAAAGCGTTACTTAAAAATATATTGATTTGAAAGATTTACGACAAAATTTTTTTTTTTTATCTAACTACCTAACATTTACTCATGCAAAGAATTAGTAACAACCACGTTTATTTAATTTTATTAAGAAAATGTTTATTCAAGGCTATAACAAGAAAAACAATAATTCCTAACGGAAGGGAACCCGCTTCCGCATTTCTAGAATCCTAGTGCATTTTAAAAGTTGATTAAAAACAAACTTAGAAGTATCGCGACAATCCTATCATTACAAAATTATATTGAAAACCCATTTTTATCCCCCGTTTGTCGCACGGTAATACTCATCAACTACTCTTGAATCTCCTCGAACTCATTAGTACCTAAAATATTGTCGTAAGGGTCAGTTTTATCCATCATCCACATCAAACCAAAGTTAAACATATAGAAGAATAACACAAATTATATAAAAGTAAAAACTTCCAATTTAAAAGAAAAATACACAAACCAATAAATTGCATAACAAAAATATATACATGATGCATGCTCCTAAAACTATATGATCTGGATATACCTGCCACTAAGGCAACTTCCACACAGAAAATTCACCCATACCAATGGGGAAAACCTGCCACTGAGGCAACTTCCACACAGATCACCCATACCAATGGGGAAAAACCTGCCACTAAGGCAACTTCCACGAAGATGCATATGCCATGACATGATATGATGATATATTATCAAAGAGATATATTTCCACACAGCCCACTAAGAATCATGTCATAAGCATTCAAATCACTTTTTAAAATCCTCATCTTATTCACATATCACTAAGATCACATATCCATGAACAAATAATCATGAAAATCATAACTTCCACCACATACACACAAAAATCAAGACTTGGTATCATACACACCATAAAAATTAACATGTTAACATATATAACAACAAGATTCAACTCCAACTCATACATCATCATAAAACTTTGTCACATATAACATACAAATTCAACTCTTCCTTCATATTCATTATAAAAATTAAAACTTTATTATATATAACATAAAATTCATACTTTACTTCATATTCGCCATAAAAATCAAAACTTCATCACATATAACATCAAAATTCATACTTTACTTCCAAAAATCATATATTATATAATAAACTTAACACAAAGGATTGGGGGTTTCATTATTTTAATTCATTAGTCTACATATTATTCCTTTCAAAAAGCAAGCAATCACAATTATTAATTTCATGCCATCCAACCAACGGTCTAACTATAATTTGTGTGGGGAAAAGCCTTTACCTTGGCCGCTTTTCTTCCTAGTACAATTCTCTAAGCCCCACGAAGTTGTTCACAAGGAAAAGAAATTCCAAGCTTTTGATGCACGAAGAAAAAGAGGTGATGGTGATGGTGGCTAGAATTTTGGTATTCTTTACAGAATCTTGTTTGTAAAGGGTTTGTGAAATAGGGTTTGTGATTGTGGCTAGGGTTTCAGTATTCTTTTCTATTTAAAGTGAATATTATTGGGTAGATAGTGTTGGGCCTGAATAAGGAATAGAAGGGAGAAAATATTATTATAATTCTTATTATTATTATTATTATTAGTTAACCTTCATCAATTATTAGTTAACCTTCATCAAAACAAGGCATAAACTCCCAGCCCAACTTCCTACTCATTCAAATGGGCCGTGTGATACCAAGCCACAACCCTTAGCCCAAATTC
Organism: Cicer yamashitae; assembly: GCA_037974755.1. Taxonomy (NCBI): domain Eukaryota; kingdom Viridiplantae; phylum Streptophyta; class Magnoliopsida; order Fabales; family Fabaceae; genus Cicer; species Cicer yamashitae. The sequence continues at coordinate 17,587,217 of JBBPBQ010000003.1, forward strand.
TTCTTGCCTTAGAAATAAAAATAAATCTACTAAATAATTCTTACTAAAAACTTTACTACAATAAGGCAAACAAGGCGAATAATTACCACACCTAATTTAATATTGGAAAATATATTTATAGATCCAAATTATTTTAATTAATAATTTTAGAGGATGTTACAATTAATTAATTCACTAACATTCAAATTTATTTTCGTAGATATAGTGGAATGGGTATGAAATTTGGCGATACACCGCGTTTTCATACCGCTGGATATCGATCAAAAATTGATCACATGACCGTTAACGATGTAATATATTAAAACATTACTTTATTTATATTATTTTATTTCTTCTTATGCATATATTACTAACAAACTTGTTATATATTAGTTTCTCTGGAGGTCCTACCTACATCTAACATACGATAATCCAGAAGACAATTAGCTATGGAATGCATCTACATATTTGATTTATTTCTAAATAATAGAAATGCATCAAACCGATAAAGTGAAACTACAATTTGTACTACCTCAAGAAATTCCACATCCCTCGAGAAACATGAAAAAGTATCATAAGGTAGATTTGCATAAACAAGTTGACTATAGTTGGGCATTGTTCTACGAAAATGAGAACAAAGAGTGGAATGAACGAGAGAATCATATTCTTCATTGTCAACCTCTAAATGTTGAATTTAAACCAAGTTATGAATACATGGTTTGGTTTTGCCAAAATTCTAAACGATTTATTTCTGTAGAAAACCAATTGGTTGATCCTCGTGTCAATCCACCCCAACCTCCACCACAATCTAGCCAACATTTTTTTTTTCAGGAATCAATGCCCAACACAACACAACAAAACCAATATTATATACCAACACCTCCTGACACTCAACCGCCTCCTCAAACCTTTACCCAAACACCACATCCTCATACTTTTACCCACACACCATATCAATCTTACGGGTTCACGCCAGGGGAACAATTTAATTTTGACAGCCAACAACCACATCAAGAAGACAATCGTCGACTATCTTTTGCATCAAGCGAAGATGATTTGTTGTATAACACGTTCAACACTCGTTATAATACACCTGAGTCCGCTACCCAGTTACTGAATAATATGTATCAACAAAGCTTTCAAATTCCAAGCTTTGGGAATGCATATACTCCGTTGAATCAAATATCCAACTAGACTAAAGGTGGAAATAGTTCTTCTACAGCACTTCCTCCTAGACATCCTCAACAACAAGAAGACGAAGATCAAGAAGAAGAAGAACAAACTCGTGATGTACCAAGGCGTCGTCAAAATCCCGTACATGTGAGAAAACCTCGGCAATGTGGTACTGGAGGTCACCTTCAACATTAATTTTATCGTAATTTTTGTAAAATTTGTGGTTTTTTATGAATAAATTATGTAATTTAAAATTTTATCGTAATTTAAAATTTGTATTTATGTGGTACTGAATGAATTATGAATTATTTATGTATTATATTTATGAATTATTTTTATGTAATTTAAATTTTATATTTATGTATTTTTATGAATTATATTAATTATATATATATATTTGTTATTTTTATGAATTATATATATATATATATTTGGTTATGAATTATGTTAATTATATATATATATATATATTAATTCAAAAAAAACTGAAATTTTTTTTATTAATTATATTAATTATATATATATATATATTTATTATTTTTGTTATGAATTATATTAATTATATATATATATTTGTTATTTTTTTTATGAATTATATTAATTATATATATAATAAAAA
>JBBPBQ010000003.1:17589523-17619906 GCA_037974755.1 Cicer yamashitae
TATATATCAGTTTAAATGCACTCTTTTCAAGATTAGGTTGATGAGCTGAACTATTTTCTTTTATGAGATGAATTTAAAAAGTTTGTGATTGTTATTATGTTAAAAAATGAAATGTGTATTATGCTAACTGGACTATAATAATAATAATAATAATAATAATAATAATAATAATAATAATAATAATAATAATAATAATAATAATAATAATATTAATAATAATAATAAGAAGAATGCCTCGGATTTTGAATCCAAAGCATTACTTAAAAATACTTATTGCTTAGAAAAATTTACAACAATTTTGTTTAGTAAGAATACCTAAACATTTATTCATTTGAATAATTAGTAACAACTATGTTTATTTAGTATTATTAAGAAAATGTTTATTCTTAAGCTAAAACAAAGTAAAAACAATTATTCATAACAGAAGGGAACCCACTTCTAAATTTCTAGATTTCTAGTGCATTATAAAAGTTGGTGACAAAAGATTAAAAATAAACTTAGAGATATCGCGAAAAATCCATTATTACAAAATTGTCTTTCAAAACTCATTTTTACCCCCACGTTCGCCACATATCAATATTCATCAACTATTCGTGAATTTCCTCGAAGTCATTAGCACCTAAAATGTTGTTGTAAGGGTCAGTTTTTTCTATCATCTACATCAAACCAAAGCTAAATATATAGAAGAATGACACAAAACATATAAATGTAAAAACTTCCAATTTAAAAGAAAAAAGCGCAAATCGGTAAATTGTATAACAAAAACATATGCATAATGCATGCTCCTAAAACTATATGATCCGGATATAAACCTGTCACTAAGGCAACTTCCACACAGAAAAATCACCCATACCAATGGGGAAAACAAACATGCCACTAAGGCAACTCCCACGAATATGCATATGCCATGACAAGATGATATATTATCAAAGAGATATATCCACACAACCCACTAAAAATCATATCATATGCAATCAAAATCACCTTTTAAATTCATCTTATTCACATATCACTATATTAACTTAAATGGTGATAGATGATTGAATGTATTTGTAAACTATGTTAACTTAAATAATTTGAAACAAATCATTTTTTTTTTAATATTTCTATTCTTTTTTTCTTATTCCTTCCTTGAGGGTATTAAGGAATTAGCATGCATGTGTTAATTATTTTATAATTTGTTTTAATTTAATTATTTATTGTACAAACTAAAAAAATAACATGACAAGTATCAAGCTATACATTAAAAATTTCATTACAATAAAATCAGGTAAAAATCGTGTGAAATATTAATGTGAACAGTAAAAAACAACCTAAAGAAAATAAAAAAGAAATGTTTGATATATTTTAATATAATATAAATTAAAGATTAAACAAAGCGCATTTCCATACAAAAGATATTTCACCTTCATAAAACATAATATTTTACAAAATTAATTTATTAACGACCCCAACGTAATGTAGCTACTCAAACGGCCAACGAAACTTCGTTCAATTTTAAAAATCCGACAATCTTTTTTTTGTTCCAACCTATTATGATAAAAAATCACTTTTCAAAATTGACATAAATAGTTCCTTACCTGTTTCTTTAGGTCTGCACTTTCTATGATCTCTAACTAATATTATACATTACACTATATATTAAAATATTTTAATAAGATATATGTAATGTTTTGCTAAGTTGACACCACTCCAACCAAGAAACCAAGAATTATAAAGTAGTATTCGTAATTGCAACATTCACATAAACCTTAAAGCACTCAAAACAGCAACCATTATTTAAAATTTTGACAGACTTTTAAAATTGTTTGTCATTTATCATGTTAAATAGACACGTGTTTCAACAATATATTATGGAAAACCTTGAAAAGTATGTTTCATCATCTTATTAAATTTCATTGTGTTCAACATAATGCTACCCGAATTTGGACATTAACTTGATCTTATCTTGTGAAAAATGTATATATATTGTTGGAATTCTGGTAATCTATTCTTCAAAGATAACATTCTTATTTATAAATTTCATATTTAAACTGTCATTTTCAATTGGAGTCTTAATACGCCTATCCAAAGAATCATCCTTTATCGTTGCACAAAACGCATCTGACTCTAAATCATTATTATCAATTGTCACTCAAAAATCGATCGAACAAATAATTTTCTCATTCACTTCCTTCTCTTGAGGGTTGTTAGTCTTTAAATTATCAACTTTACTATCATCCCTTGTAAAAATTCTTGTAGTGATACCAGAGGTTTCTACACTGCTATATTAGAATTTATAATTTAATTTTATATTAATGAAAATATATATGATGACTCTCAATTATTAGAATATATTTTATTATTTTAACTAAGTAATTGAGCTCAAATAATGAATATGGTTCAGCGAAGGTTAAAATAATCAAGAATACAAAAAGTTAAAATCTCAGGTGTAACAAAACTTACCTCTTATTTAAACTCTAGATTATTAGGGCCAGTTTTTACGCATAACCAAATGGTTTAAAAAAAATATTATTTTGTTCATCACTATTAAAATCTTTTTTTATTATTTTACATTCTTTAACATAATCTTTTTCAATTGTTTGACATTAGCTAAATAGTTGGAACCAAAATAATTTTTATTTAGATCCTTACCTTTATTAGATAAAGTAATTTGTCATTCTCTTAATTCATTTTCTTTCTTTGAAAACTTAATATCAATTACTAATTAAGTTGTGTCACTTTCCACAATAGAGTATGACTTTAATTTTGTATTGTGTTGTTAGCACACAAAAATTGTTTGACTTAGCACAAAAAGTCAAAAAGTCTATCTTTCATGATGTGTAGTTTTGTTAAGTAGTTAAAATATACTTAAATGTTTAATTATTATGTGCTTATAAACTGAGGTTTTCTATTCAATGACCGTCAAATCAAATTTGACAAATTATTTCAGAAAAGTAAGAATTGTATAAAGAAGAGATATGGCAAAGAAAGAGATGAAAAAGATTGTTTCAATATTGATGATGATAATGTTAGTTGTTGCACAAGCTGATGATTATCCTGCACCTTCATCACCACCAAAACACCGCTCAATCCGTTTTATCCTTTGTACAGTCAAGTGTGCCCTAAAATGTAGACGATTCATCGGAAAAATACCATTGTATGCAGCTTGTGTCGGTGCTTGTGAATTGTTAAAATGCCATAAGATATCTTCAAAAGTTGCTTATGATTGTACAACTACGTGTGCTAATTCCAAGTCCATCAACGTCAATAGTGGTATTTATACTTTTACTTTTCCCTATTTAATTTATCAATATGACCTTATAAAAATAATTCGATTAATTATTGGTGGTTGTTATATTAATTTACAGATGCTCGTGGAGTTAATGTCATCGTGAATTCGTGTTTGGAAGCTTGCAAGAATAAATAATATGATACATGCATGTGACCGTCAATATTTCCGGGAAATGTCAACAACAAAAATATAATGGTGTAAACTTTGGTTACACATCTCACGAATTCAGTATCATTATGGTTGTAGGTTATCATAAATTATTGGCACAAATATATATATATATATATATATATATATATGGTGATAGATGATTGAATGTATTTGTAAACTATATTAACTTAAATAATTTGAAACAAATCATATTTTTTTTAATATTTCTATTCTTTTTTTCTTATTCTTTCCTTGAGGGTGTTAAAGAATTAGCATGCATGTGTTAATTGACTTCTAGTCTTGTTTTAATTTAAATATTTATTGTACAACTAGAAAAAATAACATGACAAGTATCAAGCAATACATTAAAAAAATTCATTACAAAAAAATCAAGTACAAATCGTGTGAAATATTAATGATAGTAGTAACAAACACCCCAAAGAAAATAAAAAAGTAATTTTTATATATATTTTATATAATATAAATTAAAAATTAGACGAAACACACTCCCATGCAAGAGATATTTCACATTCATAAAACATAATATTTTACAAAATTAATTTGTTAACGGCTCCAACGTAATGTGGCTACTCGAACAGCTCAATGAAACTTCATTCAATTTTAAAAATTCGCCGGTCTTTTTTTTTTGTTCCAACTTATTACGATAAAAAATCACTTTTCAAAATTAAAATAAACACTTCCTTATCTATTTCTCTAGGTCTGCACCTTCTATCATCTCTTACTAATATTACACATTACACGATATATTAAAATATTTTAATAAGATATATGTAATGTTGTCATAAGTTGACATCACTGGAACCACAAATTATAAAGTAGTATTTGTAATTGCAACATTCGCATAAACCTTAAAGCATTCAAAACTACAACTACTATTTAAAATCTTGACAACTTTTAAAATTGTTTGTCATTTGTCATGTTAAATACACACGTTGTGTTTCAACAGTATATTATGTCAAACCTTGAAAAGTACATGTCATCATCTTATTAAATTTCATTGTGTTCAAAATAATGCTACTCGAATTCAGTATCATTACGGTTGTATGTTGTCCTATTTTTCATAAATTATTGGCACAAAAATATACATTTATATATGTTGATAGATGATTGAATGTATTTGAAAACTATTTTCACTTCAATAATTTGATTTAAATCATTTTTTTTAATATTTCCATTCTTTTTTTCTTATTCCTTTCTTCAGGTATTAAGGAATTAGCTTGCATGTGTTAATTATTTTATAATTTTTTCTTAATTTTATTAGTTATTGTACAACTAAAAAAATAACGTATCAAGCAACACATAAAAAATTTCATTACAAAAAAATCAAGTAAAAATATGTGAAATATGTATGAGAGCGGTAACAAACAACACAAAGAAAATAAAAAAGAAATGTTTTACATATTTTATATCATAGAAATTATAGATTAAACGAAGCGCACTCCCATGCAAGAGATATTTCACCTTCATAAAACATAATATTTTACAAAATTAAGTTGTTAATGGCCCCAACGTAACGCAGCTACTCGAACAGTCCAATGGAACTTTGTTCAATTTTAAAAATCCAACAATCTTACCAATGAAACTTCGTTCAATTATGATAAAAAAAAAAAACCACTTTTCAAAATTGACAAAAACACTTTCTTACCTATTTCTCTAGGTCTGCATTTTCTATGATCTCTAACCAATATTACACATTACACGATATATTCAAATATTTTAATAAGATATATGTAATGTTGTCATAAGTTGTCACCACTAGAACCACAAATTATAAAGTAGTATTCGTAATTGCAACATTCACATAAACCTTAAAGCGACCAAAACAGCAACCACTATTTAAATTCAACACTTTGATTCTTTAAAACATTAACTTTTTCAGTTAGGTTTGCATTTTCTTTCCTAACTATTTTCAGTTTTAAAGACAATTTGTGATTCTTATTTAAAAAATCATTTATAGCAGTAATTAAATCAGATCAAGTTAAGTTAGAATATACCTAAATTTCTTCATCTGCTGATTCACTGAATCCAGACATATTGAACCCTTAAATCTATCCTCAAACACTGTAAACTGCTCAGCCTTGAAACCAGGCTATGATACCAATTGAAGGTGTAAACACAAGAAGGGGGGTTGAATTGTTTTTGCCAAAGTTGGTAACTTTTTGTCATTGTCAACTGGAGTCTTAAGACGCGTATCCAAATAATCATCCTTAATAGTTGCACAAAACGTATACGACTCTGAATCATTATTATCAGTTGTCACTCAAAAATCGATCAAACAAATAATTTTCCCATCCACTTCCTCTTCTTCAGGGTTATTAGTCTTTAAATTATAAACCTCATTATTTTATCATCCCTTGTAAAAATTCTTTAAATTATAAACCTCATTATTTTATCATCCCTTGTAAAAATTATAGCAGTGATACTAGAGGTCTCTACACTACTATATTAGAATTAATGAAAATATAAATGATGACTATCAATTATTATATTATATTTTTTTTTAACCAAATCATTAAGCTTAAGTAATTAATATGGGTCAGTGAAGGTCGAATCGATCGAGAATACAAAAGTTAAAATCCTAATTGTAACAAAACTTACCTCTTATTTAAGTTGATTCGCAAGGATGAAGAGACAAATTCCCGCATGCAAGGTTGATGGGCAGCTTTTGGGGACTTTAGTAAACTTCTAGTCTTGGAAGATTTGGAAGAAAAGGAAAAATGGAAGAACTTCTTATCTCCTTTTTTTCCCTTGGACATTCCCCATTTTACCTTTTTGCCAATTCCTATATTAATTAAAATTCCTTATTTCTAAGTTAATGTATTATTACTGTGACTAACCCTATATTTTTAACGTATTTTAATTAAATGGGTTATAACATTCGCCCCCCCCCCCCCAATAAAATTTTGCCTTCAAAATTTGACAAATTACCTTTTGGAAGAGGTAGGGATGTTCCCTCTACATATCACCCTCTATCTCCAAGGTGCTTCCTTTGAAGATGATCTTCAATGCATTTACGCTCCTATCAAAAATTTGAACTAGCACTGGATTGTATGAAAAATTGGGTTTAAGTTGGAGAGACACATGGTGCAAGATTTGGTGAGGGTTCAGAATATATTTCTTTAATTGGGAAACATGGAAAAACTTCATGGAGACTAGACAAGGATGGTGGCAAGGATAATCTATAAGCAGAGGGACCTATCCTCTACATAATTTGGAAAGGTCTAACAAAGTGTGGGTTAAGCTTTTTAACTTTCGACACTTTTCCAATGCCAACAGTAGGTGTAACCCCTATTTGGTCAGCTTAACTTTTCTGCCTAATTTGGGCTATCCTCAACTTGCACGTGATGATCTTAATTCTCTTAATGGTTTCTTCGATCACCTTAGGCCCTAGAATCCCTTTGTCCCTACCTATGACACACATAAAGGGGTTCAACATTTCATTCCATACAATGCCTCATAAGGTGCCATGCTTATGCTAGCACGGTAACTATTGTTGTATGCAAATTCCACCAGATGCAAGTATGTGTCCCAACTTCCCCCATCCTCCAATATGCAAGGCCTTAACATATCTCTTAAAGTCTAGATGGTCCTTTCATTTTGGCCATCAATTTGGGGTTGATAAGCAATACTAAGGTGTAACCTAGTCCACAAAGACTTTTGGAAGGCTTTCCAAAATATGGAGGTGAATTTGGGGTCCCTATCTGATATTATGTTGTGAGGTACCCCATGTAATCTTATTATCTCTTTTATAAATAATTTTACTAGCTTCGAAGCATTGTACGTAGTCCTAATGGGTAAGAAGTGGGCTGACTTAGTCAATCTATCTACAATTACCCAAATGGAATGAAACCTTGATTGGGTATGAGGTAGTCCCACTACAAAATTCATAGAAATATAATCCCATTTTCATTTAGGTATTTCCAGAGGCTGCAGTAGACTTGCTAACCTCTGATGTTCTATTTTTACCTTTTGACAAGTTAGGTACTAGGTAACAAAGCTAGCTACATCATTGTTCATGCATGACCACCAATAATTCTTCTTAAAATCTTGATACATCTTGGTGACTCCAGGGTGAATGGTCAAGTGGCTCTTGTGGGTTTCCTTTAATATTATTTTCTTTAATTCCTGCTCCCGAGGTATACAGATTATGTTTTGAAACATAATTGTCCCATCTGTTGCCCTTCAACATTTATCTTGATCCTTCCTAGCCTATAACTCTCCATCTAATTCTTGGGACTGCCTAATTCAATTTTCTAAGATCACTAGTTATTTCCAACATGTTTAAAAGAACTCCCCCTCGAAGAGGTTGAAGATGCAAATACAAGAATGAGTAGTTGAATTGTGTTTGGCAATGTTAATAAGTTTTTGCTAATTTAATGAAGGCTGGTTGGTTTATATGAATTTCTTAGATAATAAGCAATCGGGTTCACAGACAACAAACAATGAAAGCATAAATAATTGATAGATTTATCCTGGTTCACCATTAACTTGGCTTCATCCAGTCCCCTCATTCAGAATGCTTTAATGAACTAATTCAATCACCTTGAAGTACAAAGCACTTGACCCTCCAAGCATGTGTTCCCAAACAGCCTGACAACCTCATACTTTTGAGGAACTAACCACCTTGACCCTATAAACCAAGCCTTCTCCTAACAACCTGACAACCCCAGATTGAAGAAGGAACTAACCATGTTGACCCTACAAGCAAAGTCTTCTCTTAACAACCTAACAACCCCAGATTGAAGAAGAAACTAAACCATTATAGGGTTGTATACAAAGAATTGGAACTTTAAGTGTTTTCTTCTAACTAAGCTGATAATAATAATAATAACTCTCACACTCTAAGAAAAAACACTTAGAAAACATTTCTTACTTGAACGAGTGTTTCTCTCTTTGAACTCTAAGATGAATTTTAAATTTTGAGCTTATGAGTTCTTCAACTCTTTTATGATTTTCGACGATTTTCTTCTTCAGCCTTGAGTATCTATTTATAGTTAAAATTAGGGCTTCAATTTAGTCCTTGTTTAATTTTGAATTGTATCTTCATTCCTAGCTTGGTCAACAATGATCTTATTCAAAAATAATTATGAACAAGATTGTTTTTGATAATATGTGCTTTAGCCAATTCTTTATTTCTGAATCCAATCTGAGCAGTTCTTCTAGATTGGTTATGTTCGTATTTTGTTCAAATTGAGTTTGTAAATTCTTCAGATTTATTCTGTTCACATTTTGTTGTAGATAAATCTTGATCAAATGTAGCGCTAAACTACTTTAAAGTTATCACAACATTAGTTGGGTTTGAAGGTAGGGTTTAGGTTTTTCTTGATGAAGTCAAACCTATCTTCAAGTAGTGATTTGGTGAATATGTGATTCCATTGGTGTTCAGTGTCTTCAAACTGAATATTTAATACCCCTTTTTGAACAAAGTCCCTAATGAAGTGGTGTTTGATTTCTATGTGTTTAGCTCTAGAATGAAGAATAGGGTTTTTGGTTAGTAAATGGCAGAAGTGTTATCCCAATAGATGGGAATGTTGGATTCTAGGATTTTGTAGTCTTCAAGTTGATGTTTCTTCCAAAGTAGTTGAGAACAACAACCAGCTGCTGAAATGTACTCAACCTCTGTTGTTGACATGACAATGGTTTTTTGTCTCTTACTTGACCAAGATATTAAGTTGTTACCTAGAAAGGTGCAGTTGCCACTAGCACTCTTTCTCGCAAGTCTATCTCTAGCATAATCAGAATTACAATATCCACTCAATTTGTACTTAGGAGATTTCTTGTAGAATAAGGTAAGGTTGGTATTGCCTTTTAGGTATCTAAGGATTCTCTTAACTGTAGTTAAATGTGATTCCCTAGGGTCAGCTTAAAATCCTGCACATACACTAAACATTATGTCAAGTCTGGAAGTGGTAAGGTAAAGTAAGGATCCAATCATTCCTCTATAGGTTTTCTGGTCACCTTTTTGGCCTGAACCGTCTTTTTCAAGTGAATAGGTAAGGTGCATTGGTGTAGCCATAGGTTTGCAATCACTCATCTTAAACTTCTTAAGAAGCTCTTTTGTATATTTAGTTTGGTGAATGTATATACCTTTTTGACTTTGTTGAATTTGTATCCCTAAGAAGAACGCAAGTTCTCCCATCATACTCATTTGAAATTCAAGCTGCATCAATTTAGAAAATTCTAGGCAAACAATGCCAATAGTAGATCCGAAAATAATGTCATCAACATAAATTTGAATAATAAAAATGTCAACTCCTATTGATTTTCTAAAAAGTGTATCATCTACTTGTCCTCTTTCAAAGTTATTTTTAAGCAAGAAGTTACTAAGTTTATCATACCATACCCTAGGTGCTTGTTTTAGACCATATAGAAATTTCCTAAGTTTAAGAACTTTCAAAACCTGGGGATTGTTTAACGTAGACTTCTTCACTTATATAACCATTTAGAAAAGTACTTTTAACATCCATTTGAAATACTGTAATGTTATTATTTGCACCAAAAGAAAGTAAGATACGAATAGCTTCTAACCTGGCCACTAGAGCAAATGTCTCAGTGTAATCAATGCCCTTTTGCTGACTGTAGCCTTGTGCGACAAGTCTTGCTTTATTTCTGACCATTTCACCTTTGTCATTTAGCTTGTTTTTGAAAACCCACTTGGTTCCAATAATGTTCTTCTTTGGTCTAGGTACTAGATCCCAAACATAATTCCTCTTAACTTTTCTTGCATTGCAAGAATCCATCCATCATCTGCCAATGCTTCATCAATAGAGGTAGGCTCAATTGATGAGAGTAAGCCAAACAAAGTGGTATCTTTTAGTGATGATGTGGTCCTCAAATGATCACTTACACTTCTAATGATTTGAGTTTCAGGATGAGATGACTTGTACTTCCATCCAGATCTTCCTTATGACTTATCTTGACTGTTTCTTACTTGATCAGATTCATCCTCTGAAGATTTGTCATCTTCTTCTGATTTGCTTGTATCCTCTTGTTTTTCAGGTCTGTCTGCATCTACATCCTCTGGTTCCAGTAAACTTGCACTTCATCATCTTGCTTTGACTTTACAAGGTCAAGCTATTTGACATCAAACTTAACATAATATAAATTAGATAATTTAAGAATGAAATAATACACCCGAAAACATATGTTTTGTTTCTGGTGGTTTCTGATTGTTTTTGAAACAACAAACTTGTATTCTGCTGAAATGTTCAGATTTTGTGATTCTTCTGGTTCCTCTAAATTTTTAAGAACCTGCAAAATACTTATCTAGCTTTGATTTTTAAGATCAAGCTTCTTGTTATCAGAGTAAACATAATATCAAACAATAATTAAATTTAAAGAAGGATATAACCTATATGTCAACAGTTTCAGTTTCACTCTAAAAACCCTCGTAGTTCTTCTTTTTTGGTTTTTAAATTCTGAATTTTCATATTCTCTAATGAGAGTGTCTGGATTAAGGGATTTGAATTCCCATTAAGGTTTGTAGTCTTGATGAATTTGATTGAAGTGTTTAGAGAAGTCTCCTAATTCTGATTGTTCATCTGACAATTCTGTTTCTATTGTTGTATCAGATTCCTTTCATGGAAATTTTGATTCTTCTGGTAGTTCCAGTTCTGTTGATATGTGTGATTTCTCTGCCAGTTTTGATTTTTTTGATATGTGTGATTTCCTTGCTAGTCTTGATTATGTTGATACTCCATATTTTTCTGATATTTCTGATTCATCAAATGGTTCTAGTTCTGATAGGTATTATGTTGACCAATCCTTCTTCCACCAGAACCAGTTAGCTTCTGTTTGTTAGGTCTTGGAGCATCCATTCTAGTTCTGATAGGTATTATGTTGACCAATCCTTTTTCCCTTCATATATTGAAAGCATCCATTGACTAGGCACCATGACTGGTGTTTCAGTTTGGTTGCTTAGAACATCGTCAACATAAACAATTTTATCCTTTGGTACCCAAATCTGGTTGGGTCCTCGTTTATTAGTTCTTAAAAGTTTCTTATCTTTCCATGTGTTTAACATAGGACAAGATATTTTAGTGTGACCTTTCTTAGAGCAAATAGTACATAAATCATCAGAGGGAAAAACTTAGGATTAGTTACTTTTTCTTGAAATCCTATTCCTCTTTTACCATTCCTACTAACACCATAAATCATAGATGCATACTTACTTCTTTCCATACCATTATCAAGAAAATCTTGAAATACTTCTTCATGCTTATCAGAGTTACACATGGTATTTTCAATTAATGTTGAACTATAATTACTTTTCAGAGTTAGCTTTTCAGCCTTAAGTTCAGCAATATCAGTTTTCATATTTGCATTTTATATTTTAAGTTCAGTAATATCAGTTTTCAGAGTTCCATTTTCTGTTTTAAATTCTGTAATATTAGTTTTCAGAGTTGCATTTTCTATTTTAAATTCAACATTTTCATTCTTTAAAACATTAACTTTATCAGTTAGGTTTGCATTTTATTTCCTAAGCGTTTACAATTTAAAGACAATTTGTGATTCTTAATTAAAAAATCATTTATAACACTAATTAAATTAAATCGAGTTAAGTCAGACAATATCTCAATTTCTTCATCTGCTGATTCACAGAATCCAAACATGTTGAACCCTTCGATCTTTCCTTAGACACTGTAAAATCCTCAGCCTTGAAACAAGGCTCTGATACCAATTGAAAGTGTAAACACGAGAAGGAGGATTGAATTATGTTTGCCAAAGTTGATAACTTTTTGTCATGGTCAACTGGAGTCTTAAGACGCGTATCCACAGCATCATCCTTAATAGTTGCACAAAATGCATCCAACTCTTAATCATTATTATCAGTTGTCACTCAAAAATTGATCAAACGAATAATTTTCCCATCTACTTCCTTTTCTTCAGGGTTTTTAGTCTTTAACTTATCAACCTCATTATTTTATCATCCCTTGTAAAAATTCTAGCAGTGATACTAGAGGTCTCTACACTACTATATTAGAATTTATAATTTAATTTTAAATTAATGATAATATAAATGATGACTATCAATTATTATATTATATTTTATTTTTTTAACCAAATCATTAAGCTAAAGTAATTAATATGGGTCAGTGAAGGTCGAATCGATCGAGAATACAAAAGTTAAAATCCTAATTGTAACAAAAATTACCTCTTATTTAAGTCGATTCGCAAGGGTGAAGAGACATATTCCCGCATGCAGGGCTGATGGGCAGCTTTTGGGGACTTTAGTGAACTTCTAGTCTTGGAAGATTTGGAAGAAAAGGAAAAATGGAGGATTTGTAAGAGAATAATGGAGTATTATTCTTGGGAATAATAAAAATGGACAAAAGAAGGAAAATCTCCTTTTTTTTCCTTGGACATTTCCCATTTTACCTTTTTGTCCATTCTTATTTTAATTAAAATTCCTTATTTCTAAGTTAATGTATTATTACTTTGACTAACCCTTTATTTTTAACATATTTTAATTAAATGGGTTAAGTTGGAGAGACTCCTTTAACATATTCCTCAATGCTTTTACACTCCTTTACTGTTGGGTTTAAGTAGGAGAGACTCAGGGTGCAAGATTTGGTGAGGGTTTGGAATATATTTCTTTAATTGGGAAACATTGAAAACTTCATGGAGATTGGACAAGGATGGTGGCGAGGATAATCTATAAGCAGAGGGACCTATGCTCTGCATAATTTGGAAAAGTCTAACAAAGCACGGGATATGCTTTTTAACTTTTAGCACTCTTCCAATGCCAACAGTAGGTGTAACCCTTAAAAATACATGGTCTTCTTCCTCAAACTCTAAGGGTCTCCTCCTTTGGTCATCATAACTTTTCTGCCTAATTTGAGCTTTTCTCAAATTGCTCGTGATGATCTTAATTCTCTCAGTGGTTTCTTGGATAACCTCATACCTCAAAATCCCTTTCTCCACTACCTCTAACACACGTAGAGGGGTTCTACATTTCATTCCATACAATGCTTCATAAGGTGCCATGCCTCTACTAGCATGGTAACTATTGTTGTATGCCAATTCCCCCAGAGGCAAGTATGTGTCGCAACTTCCCCCATCCTCCAATATGCAATCCCTTAACATATGTTCCAAAGTCTGGATGATCCTTTCATTTTGGCCATCGATTTGGGGATGATAAGCAATACTAAGGTGTAACCTAATCCGCGATGGAGGTGAATTTGGGATACCTATCTCATATTATATTGTGAGGTACCCCATGTAATCTTAATATCTCTTTTATAAATAATTTGACTAGCTTTGGGGCATTGTAAGTAGTCCGAAAAAGTAAGAAGTGGGTTGACTTAGTCAATATGTCTACAATTACCCAAACAGAATCATACCCTGATTGGGTATGAGGTAGTCCCACTACAAAATCCATAGAAATAGAATCCCATTTACATTCACGTATATCCAAAGGCTGTAGTAAACCTGTTGGCCTCTGATGTTCTATTTTTACCTTTTGACAAGTTAGGTGATGGGTAACAAAGCTAGCTACATCCATTTGATAAGTCAACCCAATGTTTCTTCTTAAGATCCTCATACATCTTGGTGCCTCCAAGGTGAATGGTCAAGTGGCTCTTAAGGGCTTCCTTTAATATTATTTTCTTTAATTCTTGGTACTTAGGTATACATATTATGTTTTGAAACAGAATTGTCCCATCTGTTGCCCTTGAAAATTTCTCTTCATCCTTCTAGCCTATTACTCTCCATCTAATTCTTGGGACTGCCTAATTCAATTCCTAAGATCACTGGTTATTTCCAACATGTTTAAAAGAACTCCCCCTCGAAGAGGTTGAAGGTGCAAACACGAGAAGGGGAGGTGGAATTGTATTTGCCAATGTTGATAACTTTTTGCTAATTTGATGTAGGCTGGTTGGTTTTTATGAATTACTTAGATGAGAAGCAATCAGGTTCAGAGACAGCAAACAATAAAAACATAAATAATTGAACACATAGATTTATCGTCGTTCACCACTAACTTGGCTATATCCAATCCCTCATTCAGAAGGCTATAATCCACTAATTCAAAAAACTTGAATAACAGAGCATCTGACCCTTCAAGCCAGTCTTCCCAAATAGCCTGATGATGATTCTTCATCATATGCATAGTTTTCATTGTTTTTAGTCTTATTTATCTTTTATTCATTAGTTAATTTAAGGAGTTATTTGATATATTTTGTTGATTTTAGTTCTTTGATTTAATGAAATGTTTATGCTCTTATTTCCTTCATTAAGTAGACATTTTTCGTAGTTTTATGTAGTTACTTTGTTTTAGTGCAGTGCTGAATTTTGGTGAGACATCAACATGACCTATGTGGAGTATTTCAGCCATATCTGGAGTTGTAGATGTCCAATTTGAGTAAAACCAAGTGCAAATGAAAGCTAAGATCCATAGATACAACCTACATGAAGACATGAAAACCAAATTCGAACTCAAAAGAGGAGAAAATTGCACTAAACGCCAGGCAGAAGATGTTGTGCGCTTGAAGCGCGCCCGAAGCGCGCATGAAGCGCATTTCAACACTAAAGACCTGCCGTTGCGTGCCTGAAGCGCACGACGCACAACAGAACACCTTAAAACTTGTGTTTATCACTTTTTAGGGATCTTTTTGACTATTATGAAGTTAGGAGACTTGTGCCCTAGCAAAGAAACTCAAAGACGGCCGTTTCTAACACCATTGGAGCAGTTTTATCTAGAATCATTCATGAATCTTTCTTGTAATTCTTCTGTAATCTCTATCTTTTCGATCTCTGTCATAAGTAACTAAACCCTATTTGTTAGGGATGGGTGTAATAAGATGAAACTCTTATTTTTCTGATTTGATTTGTAGTTATATGAATGAGTTTATTGAATCATTTTTCTCATCTATGTGCTTAATGCTTTTTATTGCTTGATCAACATTAAAATGTTCTACGATTCGTATTTTGAAATGGAAGTGGACTTTACGAATGCTTGAGATGAGAAATTCATGAAAATGTAGTCTAGGGATAGATGCAGGTCATGAAACCAATTGAATTATTTGCATAGGCAATAGTTTAATAAGAGAATTCCTGTACCGTAAAGCTTAATTCTAATCTTCAATCCACTAAGGAGTTAGGGGTTACTTTGGAATTAAAGGTTTTGTCACTAAGACATTAGGGCAAGAATAATAAAGAGAATTCGGTAATAATTCAATAAATGAATTCAGTAACTAGGATCAAATTAGACACCAAGGTTGGATTCGAAGTGAGACTCATCCTTGACATTTTTCTTATTATAAAGGATCAATTTTATTACTGTTGTTAACTTTAAATTTATTTCAATCAATTTGGGAACTTTTTGTTCAACTTTAGTAATTAAATTCAATAGTAAAACGCAATCCTTGAGTTTGACACTCGGTATTACCATTTTAATTATTTCTTGAACGATTTAGTACACTTGCTGAAATGCTATCAAGTTTTTGGCGCTGTTGCCGGGGATTGCAAATCAAAAGGCGGTTCAAGAAAGGAGACAAAGAGAAAGACAGTTAGTAGTGGAAGAAGAGGATTTGGGGGATTTCTTCATATTTGCGGAGATGACTGATCCACCACCACCTGAACGCACCCTCGGCGAGTATGGGAATCGAAATAGAAACCGTGCTCAGTTGGCCATCCATAACCAACCGGTCACAGTCAACAAGTTCAAAATAAGTCCCGCTCTATACCGAGAGTTGAAGGACATTCATTTTTCTAGTAAACATAACGAAAATGCCAATAGACATCTCACCAACTTCTTTGAACTATGTGAAACCATGAAGGTGGATGGTTGCTCTGAAGAAGGCAAAAAGATGAGACTATTTCCATTTTCATTGAAAGATGATGCTAAGGAGTGGCTTAATTCTTTACCCTCTAGTAGCATCACCACATGGGGTGACCATGAAGATAAGTTCTTGGAACAATACTTCCCCCCAGCTATGTTCGTTAAAAAAAGGCAAGAGATTTCCGATTACAAACAAAAAGAAGGAGAATCTCTTCCTGACACTTACAGGAGCTTCAAGAGTTTACTAGCAGGATGCCCCAATCATGCTTATGACGAAATTGCTCAGATGCAAATATTCTGTAATGGTTTGAGGCCTAGCACTAGAATTATGATGGATGCTACAGCAGGTGGTTCTTTGAATTACAAGACCGCATCAGAAGCACGCAAAATTATCGAGATCATGGCATCAAATGAACAAATTATGTTGTATGATAGAGTTGGTGGGTCAACAAGTGGTATACTGGAATTGAATGTTATGGATGTTGGGTTGGCTCAAGGGAGGTTGCTCTCAAAACAGATAGAAGATGTTATCGCCGCTGAGATAAATAAGGGGATGTCAGCTCTAAATATACAACCCCAAGTGGCCCCTATCAAATTATTGAAACATATTGGTTGTGATTTTTGTGGGGGAGCACATGAAAATGGAGTTTGTGAAGTACCGGATAATGATGATACAAAAGAACCAAAAGAGGTGAACTTTATGGGTAACAATGGGAAGCAGAATAATCCGTACTCTAGTACGTACAATTCGGGTTGGAGAAATCATCCAAATTTTTCATGGAAAGATCAAGAGGGTGAATCTCAAGGTCAACAAGAAGCTCAAGCAAATCAAGCTCCACCTCAAAAAGCTGCTTGGGAGAGTGCTATTGAGAAGTTAGTAACAAGCACAAGTTCTTTCATTGAAGAGTCAAGAGCCATCAAGAAAAATCACTCAGCATCAATAAAGAATCTGGAGACCCAACTGGGTCAACTTGCTCAACACCTAGCACAAAGAGCACCTGGAAATTTACCTAGTGGCACAGTTCCGAATCCGCAAAATAATGTCAATTCCGTGACAACGAGGAGTGGCAAGGTTAGTGAACAAGTACCACCTAAAGCCAAACAAAGAGGGAGTACTTCAACTTCAACCCACTCGGAGGAAATGGTCACTCCGACATCAGTTGAGGAGAACATCGCTCTTGAAAAGTAGGAAGAACCTATGGTGCAGAAAAATAAGGCCTTGCCAAAGCCTGAAATTCGACTTACATTCCCTTAAAGATTAAGAAAGGAAGAAATTGAAAGACAATTTGGTAAGTTTCTTGATGTTTTTAAATAATTGCAAATTAACATTCCTTTTGCAGAAGCACTAGGGCAGATGTTGGCTTACGCCAAGTTCATGAAGGAGATTCTATTAAAGAAAAGAAAAATTGGCGGTGAAACAGTGATGCTTACCAAAGAGTGCAATGCTATTCTACAGAGGAAGCTGCCACCTAAGCTCAAGGATCCTGGAAACTTCTCTATTCCTTGCGCTATTGGGGATAGAACTTTTGGGAAAGCCCTGTGTGATCTTGGGGATAGTGTGAGTCTTATGCCCCTTTCCATATACAAAAATCTAGGCATTGGAAGAGTCAAAGACACACAACTGATGTTACAGTTTGCGGATCACTCAATGAAGCACCCATATGGAGTGGTGGAAGATGTGTTGGTAAAAGTGGATAAGTTCATTTTTCCAATGGATTTTGTGGTACTAGACATGGAGGAGGACAATGACATTCCATTAATCTTGGGGAAACCATTCTTAGCAACAGGGAGAACTATGATTGATGTGGCGGATGACACCTTAACCTTTAAGGTAAATGAGGAAACAGTTACATTCAATATTCTAAAAGCCATAGAGCATTCAACCGAAAGAGAAGGGTGCAACCGAATTGAGATTTTCAATTCGATAGTCGATGAAGAAGTTGAACATCAAGGACCCATTCTACCGTTAGAAAGAGTGTTATGCCTACCCCAAGATGTTGTTAAAGATAGTGAAGATCCAAGAGTAAAAGATGTTTTATTCATGTTAGAAGCCTCACCATCTCACTCCCCCCGCTTCCATACTATATGGGAGGAGTTGAAAAGGAATGACGACGAATATGTAGAGAAAAAGAAAGAGTCGCCACTGGTTAAACTCAAGCAATATCCACCTCACTTGAAATATGTATCCCTTGGTGAGAAAGATGATGTGTTCTTTGTGTCATATAATACACTTTGACAATGGTTGAGGCGTTAAGCTAATGACTTTAAAGAAGCGCTTCCTGGGAGGCAACCCATAGGTAGAGGTAACTTTTATTTTTGCAATCTTATTTTTTATTTGAATTTGTTTCTTTTTAATTGTGTGTAAATGTGCACTATGATGAAGAATTTTTAACAACTCGAAGCTGGTCTTAAGCTATTTGTTTGGGATTTTGAAATTTAAATTATATTTCTTTGCTTATATCATTGCTCAATTCAATGAGTTCACTAATGCATACATTGTTGATTACTCTTTAGTTGTGTAAGTCTTGACATTCTTAAAAAAAACAAACACTTAAAGTTCCAATATTTTTATCCAACCTGATAGTGGTTTAGTTCCTTCTTCAAAATGCAGTTGTTAGGTTTTTAGGAGAAGACTTGGCTTGTAGGGTCTAGGTGGTTAGTTCCTCAAAAGTCTGGGGTTGTTAGGTTGTTTTGGAAGACTTGCTTGGAGGGTCAGGTGCTTTATAAATCAAGGTATTTGAATTAGTGGATTAAAACCTTCTGAATGAGGAGATTGGATCTAGCCAAGTTAGTGGTGAACCAGGATAAGTCTATGTGTCCAATTATTTATGCTTTCATTGTTTGCTGCCTCTAAACCCAATTGCTTCTTATCTAAGTAATTCACAAAAACTAACCAACCTTCATCAAATTAGCAAAAAGTTAGCAACTTTGTTAAACACAATTCAACCCTCTTCTCATCTTTTCACCTTAAATTGCCATCAGAGCTCGGTCTCAAGGTTGAGCACTTTATAGTGTTTGAGGAAAGATCCAAGGGTTCAACATGTCTTGATTCAATGTAGAAGCTGCTGGAGGAAACATCAACAGACCACCTTTGTTTGATAGAGAACATTTTGAGTATTGGAAGGACAGGCTTAGAAGTTTTTTTATTTCACAAGATCCTAAACTTTGGGACTTGGTGGAAGATGGTTATACTGCCTCAAGGAATACTGATGGTATTGAAATTCCAAGAAAGAAGATGAATGTTGATCAGAAGAAGATGTACAAGATGCATCATAAGTCCAGAATATTCATGATAAATGTAATCACCTTCAAGGAGTTTGACAAGTGCACCAACAAGGAGACAACAAAGAGTATTTATGATAGTCTGATTCTGACCTACGAATGAAGCCAAATGTCAACCTCCTAGTCAAAAAATATGAGTTGTTCAAGATGGAAGAAGATGAAGACATTGAAACAATGTTTTCCAGACTCCAGACTTTAATCACAGGATTAAAGATACTTGAGAAGAGTTATACTACTATTGATCATGTGAAGAAGATAATAAGAAGTCTGCCAAGCAAGTGGAGACCTAAGATAACTGCAATTCAAAAAGCAAAGGATCTGAATACTCTCAAGCTGGAAGACTTAATCTGCTCGCTCAGATCACATGAAATTGAATTAACAGAGGATGAGCCCAAGAAGAAGCAACCAAACTTGGCTATGAAATCCAAGCAAAAGAAAATTATGAAGGCAACAATAGCATTGGAGGATGATGATTCAGAGGATCAGAATGGAGACTCAGAAGAAGAGGAACTAGCTTTCATATCCAAAAAAATTCAGAAGATGTAGCACAACAGAAATAAGAAATTTCCCAAAAATATTCCAAGCAATCCAACAGAGGAAAGGATCATAAATATGACAAGAATGTCCAAATATGGAGAAAGGGAAACATAAGAGGAATGATTCAAGACCCAAGAAGAAGAGTCTGATGGCTACATGGGATGATTCTAATGAATCCTCTAATGATGAAGAGCGAACATATTTGGCTCTGATGGCTCATACCAACTCTTCCTCTAGATCCAACACATATTCTGATCCTAGAAGTGAATCAACAGATACAACAGCAGAAATAGAAGAGTCAAATGAACAATAAGAATCAAGAGACTTCCTTGAACACTCCAATCAAATTCATCAAGACTATAAACCTGGATGGGAATTCAAATCCCTACATTTGCTAATCAATATGTTGATGACATTATATTTTGATCTACTAATTAATAGGTTATATTTTTCTTTAACTTGAATTATTGCCTAATATAATGTTTACTATGATAACAAGAAGCTTGATCTTAAAAACCAAAGCTAGATAAGTATTTTGCAGGTTCTTAATAATTTAGAGGAACAAGGAGATTCACAGAATCTTAACACTTTAGCAGAAGTAGCATACAAGTTTGGTTTTCAGAAACAAGTAGAAACCACCAAAAACAAAACTGATGTTTTGGTTGTATTGATTTCATTCTTCAATTATCTAATTTATATTATGTTATATGGAAAACAACTTAACCTTAAAAAGATGAAGCAAGTTGAGGATACTGCAGGTTTACCAGAACCAGAGGAAGCAAATGTAGACAAACCGGAAGAACCTGATAAAATCAGATGAAACAAGCAATTTAGAAGATGACAAATCTTTAGAGGATGAATCTGATCAAGTTAGAAACAATCAAGATAAGTCAAAAGGAAGATTTGGATGGAAGTACAAGTCATCTGATCTCATTGGAAGTGCAAGTGATCCTTTGAGAATCAGATCATCATTAAAAGATACCGCTTTGTTTGGCTTACTCTCATCAACTAAGGCTACCACTGTTCATGAAGCATTGACAGATGATGGACGGATTCTTGCAATTCAAGAAGAGTTAAATGAATTTAAGAGGAATGATGTTTGGGATCTAGTACCTAGACCAAAGAAGAACATTAATGGAACCAAGTGGGTTTTCAGAAAAAAGCTAAATGAAAAATGTGAAGTGGTCACAAACAAGACAAGACTTGTCCCATAAGGCTACAGTCAGCAAGAGGACATTGATTGCACTAAGACATTTGCTCCAGTGGCCAGATTAGAAGCTATTCGTATCCTACTTCTTTTGCTGCAAATAATAACATTACATTATTTCAAATGGATGTTTAAAGTGCTTTTCTAAATGGTTATATAAGTGAAGAAGTCTATGTTAAACAACCCCCAGGTTTTGAAAGTTCTGAATTTCCAAATCATATTTTTAAATTTAAGAAATCTCTGTATGGTCTAAAACAAGCACCTAGGGCATAGTATGATAGACTTAGTAAATTCTTGCTTAAAAATAAATTTGAAAGAGGACAACTAGATAATACACTTTTTAGAAAATCAATAGGAGATGACATTCTTATTATTCAAATTTATGTTGATGACATTATTTTTTGATCTACTAATGGAACTCTTTGCCAAGAATTTTCTAAATTGATGCAACTTGAATTTCAAATGAGTATTATGGGAGAACTTAAGTTCTTCTTAGGGATACAAATTCAGCAAAGTCATAAGTGTATATACATTCATCAAACTAAATATACAAAAGAGCTTCTCAGGAAGTTTAAGATTAGTGATTGCAAATATATGGCTACACCAATGCACCCTACTTGTTCTCTTGGAAAAGATGATTCAGGCCAAACAGTTGACCAAAAACCCTATAGAGGAATGATAAGATCCCTACTTTACCTTACCGCTTTCAGACCAAGTTGAAAAGAAGATATGGTTAAGATTTGATCAAGATTTGAAGAAGATTAGATCAAGTTTTGAAGAAGATTTGATCAAGATTTATCTACAACAAAATATGAACAAAATCAATCTGAAGAATTTAAAAACGCAATCTGAACAAAATACGAACATAATCAATCTAAAGAATTTACAAACTCAATCTAAACAAAATAGGAACATGATCAATTTGAAGAATTTACAAACTCAATTTGAACAAGAAACAATTTAGAATTAAACAAGGACTAAATTGAAGCCCTAATTTTAACTATAAATAGACACTTAAGGCTGAAGAAGAAGAAGATCATCAAAAGGCAGAAAAGAGTAGAAGAACTCGGGCTCAAAATTCCAAATTCATCTTAGATTTCAAAAAGAGAAACACTTGTTTAAATTAGAAATATTCTCTAACTGTTTTTTTCATAGAGTCTGAAAGTTATTAATGTGATTATCAGCTTTGTTATAAGCAAACACTTAAAGATCCAATCTTTTGTATCAAAACCCGATAGTGGTTTAGTTCCTTCTTCAATCTGGGGTTGTGAGGTTGTTAGGAGAAGACTTGGCTTGTAGGGTTAAGGTGGTTAGTTCCTCAAAAGTTTGGGCTTGTCAGGCTGTTTGGGAATAGTGGCTTGGAGGGTCAGGTGCTTCGTAATTCAAGGTATTTCAATTAGTGGATTAAATCCTTCTGAATGAGGGGACTGGATGTAGCCAAGTTAGTGGTGAACTAGGATAAATCTGTGTCAAATTACTTATGTTTTCATTGTTTGCTGCTTCTGAATCTGATTGCGTCTTATCTAAGTAATTCATAAAAACCCAGCAGTCTTCATCAAATTAGCAAAAAGTTATCAACTTTGTCAAACACAATTCAACCCCCCTTTCTCGTGTTTGCACATTCAGTTATTTCCTCAAAAGTTTGGGGTTGTCAGGCTGTTTGGGAAGATTGGCTTGTAGGGTCAAGGTGGTTAGTTCCTCAAAAGTCTGGGGTTGTCAGGCTTTTTGGGAAGACTGGCTTGGAGGGTCTGGTGCTTTATATTTCAAGGTATTTGAATTAGTGGATTAAATCCTTCTGAATAAGGTTACTGGTTAGTGGTGAACCAAGATAAATCTTTGTGTTGAATTATTTATGTTTTCATTATTTGTTGCCTCTACACTCAATTGCTTCTTATCTAAGTAATAAATAAAAACCAATCAACCTTCATCAAATTAGCAAAAAGTTATTAACTTTGTCAAAACAATTCTACTCCCTTCCCGTGTTTGCACCTTCAGTTGTTATTTTAATTGTGTGATGATTATTTTGATAAGTTAGTTAGAAGTCTAGGAAAAATATGATTAAAGAATGCTTAGATGCGCAACTTACCATGGGAACCGATATGTATGCCCCTAGAGCCTTCTCTCTTTCTTTCCTCTGACGTTCTTCTTAATTGCTGCCTCTGATTCCTAACTCATGATTAACTTATGTTTTTAGGCATGTAGCCTCTGAAACTATTTCTCAACTCTGAGTATTTCTACCTCTGATTTCTCTTTCTGTTTTTGCCTCTGATTGACATTTTATGTTTCTGGGCAACTCGCCTCTGTCACCTCTTTTATGATTCCATGTATCTTGTCAATGGTAAATTACTTTTATTTTGCCTCTGGTGAAATAATTATATTTTGCCTTTGATAATACTCTTCTACCCTGGCTCTGATTTCTATTCTTCTACTTTTCTTTTGATTCTCTCCTTTCGTTTTACCTCTGTTGTTCCCTTTTGTCTTCCTTCTGATCAAGTTGCCTCTAATCCAATTTTCTTTGATCATGATGCCTTTGATCCACCTATCGTCTGATCATGCTGCCTCTGATCCACGTATCGTCTGATCATGTTGACTTTGGTCACGTATCATCTAACTCTGGTCACGTATCCTCTGACTTTGATCATGCTGCCTATGATCATAGTTTGCATCTAATTATGTTGCCTCTGATCCCATCTTCCTCTGGTCATGCTGCCTTTGATCTATTCACTCAATAATATGTTGCCTCTTGTCCAGAGGTTTGCCTTTCGCTAAGTTGCCTTTGATTCCAGCTTCGAATTAGGGACTTATGATTTAATTATCACTGATTTAGTATATTGTTAAGTTATTTATAATTGATTTGGATGAAGGATGCACTATATACGTGGCATAATAAGACATTTCATATATACATCCCAAGTGCATTACATTCTCATTAATAAGATCTTGCATGACCTTATTCACGGTGGGATATTCAGGTTGTTCCAAGCATGGAATAACAGGTATGTTAGAACAATCAGGACGCTGGTTGGGGTTTGACTAGGCTAAGTTTACCAATATAGTCTAAATTATCTCGGTGACCCACATTAAGATAATTGGGCTACTTTTCCTTATTCCAAGGAAAAGATTTGAGGTCATGCATATGTTTTCAGAATTATGAAGAAATAATATTATAAGTTAAGCTTTTATGAAAATTAAAGCTGAGAGTGTTAACTTAAGATTCATAAAGTCTTCATGTTTTATACATATTTACGAAAGAAATTCTTCGACACTACCCCTTCCTTTATTTTCAGACCTCACTCAGATTTTTCATCTCATCCCTTTTATTTTTATTAGCAGTTGGAGGAACATGAGATACGGATTTTGCATCAGAAGATCAGTTCCAAACTTGTTGGACTTAGAATTTGATGTTCTTTTGTTATGAAATCAAACATTTGTAGTTTCTTTTAATGAAGTAATATTTTATGAATCTATTAAACAAGTTGTAAACTATATTTATAAATGTAGTTATCAGTTATGTTGGTGATTCTAATTTATTATTCATTGTTATTTGCCTCATTTTTTATTAAGGTGTATGGATCTAGTGGCCATATTCTAGATAATTGCCTGTGGGTCATACATTTATGAAAGAAATACTTTGAAACTACCCCACCCTTTATTTTCAGTACTCATGAAATTTTATCTCACCCCTTTTAATTTTTATACATTAGCAACTGAAGGTGGCTGATGCTGAGTCCTAGTACCAGAGGATGATCTGCAAGCCCTGCTTTGGACTTAGTGCTTTATTTTTATTTGATTTAACCTGATGTATTGAGTTGTAAACTAAGTTGTTTAAATGTAGTTACTAGTTACTTTAATGATGCTTATTATTGATCTCTAATACTTGTTTCTGTTTTATTAAAGTATATGGATTTAATTTCCAAATTCTAGATAATTGGTAATGGGTCTTACAAAATCACTTTTAAAAATTGACTTAAACACTTCCTTACCTATTTCTCTAGGTCTACATTTTCTATGATCTCTAACTAAAATTACAAATTACATGATATATTACAATGTTTTAATAAGATATATGTAATGTTGTCACAAGCTGACACCACTGGAACCACAAATTATAAAATAGTATTCGTAATTGCAGCATTCGCATAAACCTTGATGCGGCCAAAACGTCAATGAAGACTTTTAAAATTGTTTGTCCTTTATCATGTTAAATACACACGTTATGTTTCAACAATATTTTATGGCAAACCTTGAAAAGTATGTGTCATCATATTATTAAATTTTATTATGTTCAACATAATTCAACTCAAATTTGTTTCTTAACTTGGGAAAAATGTATATATATTTTTGGAATTTTGATATTCTATTCTTCAAAGACAACATTCTTCTCCATTAATTTCATATTTAAACTGTCATTTTCAGCAGGAGTCTTAAAACGCCTATCCAAAGAATCATCCTTAATAGTTGCAGAAAATGCATCTAACTCTTAATCATTATTATCAATTGTCACTCAAAAATCGATCGAACGAATAATTTTCCCATTCACTTTCTTCTCATGAGGGTTGTTAGTCTTTAAATTATCAACCTTATTCCTTTATCATCCCTTGTAAGAATTATCGCAGTGAAACTAGAGGTTTCTACACTGCTATATTAGAATTTATAATTTAATTTTACATTAATAAAAATATAAATGATGACTCTCAATTATTAGAATATATTTTACTTTTTTAACTAAGTCATTGACCTTAAATAGTGAATATGGTTCAGCGAAGGTTGAAATAATCGAGAATACAAAAGTTGTAACAAAACTTACCTCTTATATAACTCTAGATTATTAGGGCCAGTTTTTACGCATAACCAAATGGTTTAAAAAAATATTATTTTATTCATCACTATTAAAATCATTTTTTATTATTTTACATTCTTTAACATAATCTTTTTCAACTGTTTGACATTAGCTAAATAGTTGGAACCAAAATAATTTTTATTTAGATCCTTACCTTTATTAGATAAAGTAATTTGTCATTCTCTTAATTCATTTTCTTTCTTTGAAAACTTAATATCAATTACTAATTAAGTTGTGTCACTTTCCACAATAGAGTATGACTTTAATTTTGTATTGTGTTGTTAGCACACAAAAATTGTTTGACTTAGCACAAAAAGTCAAAAAGTCTATCTATCATGATGTGTAGTTTTGTTAAATAGTTAAAATATACTTAAATGTTTAATTATTATGTGCTTATAAATTGAGGTTTTCTATTCAATGACCGTCAAATCAAATTTGACAAATTATTTTAGAAAATCAAGAATTGTATAGAGAAGAGATATGGCAAAGAAAGAGATGTAAAAGATTGTTTCAATTTTGGTGATGATAATGTTAGTTGTTGCACAAGCTAATGATTATCCTGCACCTTCATCACCACCAAAACACCGCTCAATCCGTTTTATCCTTTGTACAGTCAAGTGTGCCCTAAAATGTAGACGATTCATCGGAAAAATACCATTGTATGCAGCTTGTGTCGGTGCTTGTGAATTGTTAAAATGCCATAAGATATCTTCAAAAGTTGCTTATGATTGTACAACTACGTGTGCTAATTCCAAGTCGATCAACGTCAATAGTGGTATTTATACTTTTATTTTTCCCTATTTAATTTATCAATATGACCTTATAAAAATAATTTAATTAATTATTGGTGGTTGTTTCCATAATTTACAGATGCTCGTGGAGTTAATGTCATCGTGAATTCGTGTTTGGAAGCTTGCAAGAATAAATAATATGATACATGCATGTGACCGTAATATTCCCGGGAAATGTCAACAACAAAAATATAATGGTGTAAACTTTGGTTACACATCTCACGAATTCAGTATCATTATGGTTGTACGTTGTTATATTTTTCATAAATTATTGGCACAAATATATATATATATATATATATATGGGGATAGATGATTGAATGTATTTGTAAACTATATTAACTTAAATAATTTGAAACAAATCATTTTTTTAATATTTTTTATTTTTTTTTCTTATTCCTTCCTTGAGGGTATTAAGGAATTAGTATGCATGTGTTAATTGATTTATAATTTGTTTTAATTTAATTATTTATTGTACAACTAGAAAAAAATAACATGACAAGTATCAAGCAATACATTAAAAATTTTATTACAAAAAAATCAGGTAAAAATCGTGTGAAATTTTAATGATAGCAGTAAAAAATAGCCCAAAGAAAATAAAAAAGAAATTTATATTTTATATAATACAAATTAAAGATTAAACAAAATACACTCCTATGCAAGAGATATTTCATCTTCATAAAACATAATATTTTACAAAATTAATTTGTTAACGGTTCCAACGTCATGTGGCTACTCGAACGGCCCAATGAAACTTCGTTCAATTTTGAAAATCCGACGGTCTGTTTTTTTGTTCCAATCTATTATGATAAAAAATCACTTTTCAAAATTAAAATAAACACTTCCTTACCTATTTCTATGCACTTTATATAATATCTTACTAATATTACACATTACACGATATATTAAAATATTTTAATAAGATATATGTAATGTTGTCATAAGTTGACACCAGTGGAACCATAAATTATAAAGTAGTATTCGTAATTGTAACATTGGCATAAACTTTAAAGCATTCAAAACGACAACCACTAAATCTTGACAACTTTTAAAATTGTTTGTCATTTGTCATGTTAAATACACACGTTGTGTTTCAACAATACATTATGGCAAACCTTGAAAAGTACATGTCATCATCTTATTAAATTTCACTGTGTTCAAAATAATGCTACTCGAATTCAGTATCATTACGGTTGTATGTTGTCATATTTTTCATAAATTATTGGCACAAAAATATACATTTATATATGTTGATAGAGGATGGAATGTATTTGTAAAGTATTTTCACTTCAATAATTTGATTCAAATCATTTTTTTTAATATTTCCATTTTTTTTCTTATTCCTTTTTTCACGGTATTAAGGAATTAGCATGCATGTGTTAATTATTTTATAATTTTTCTTAATTTTATTAGTTATTGTACAACTAAAAAAATAACAACACAAGTATCAAGCAACACATAAAAAATTTCATTACAAAAAAATCAGGTAAAAATATGTGAAACATGTATGAGAGCGGTAGCAAACAACACAGAAAATAAAAAAGAAATGTTTTATATATTTTATATTATAGAAATTATAGATTATACGAAGCGCACTCCCATGCAAGAGATATTTCACCTTCATAAAACATAATATTTTACAAAATTAAGTTGTTAATGGCCCCAACGTAACACGGCTACTCGAACGGTCCAATGGAACTTTGTTCAATTTTAAAAATCCAACAATCTTACCAATGAAACTTCGTTCAATTATGATTTTAAAAAAAAAATCACTTTTCAAAATTGACATAAACATTTTCTTACCTATTTCTCTAGGTCTGCATTTTCTATGATCTCTAACCTATATTAAACATTACACAACATATTCAAATATTCTAATAAGATATATGTAATGTTGTCATAAATTGTCACCACTGGAACCACAAATTATGAAGTAGTATTCATAATTGCAACATTCACATAAACCTTAAAGCGACCAAAAGAGCAACACTATTTATATTCAACGCACTGATTCTTTAAAACATATTTAAAATCCGATTGTCGCTGCTTAAGAGTTATAGACATTGATCACCCACTCACTTGGATTTGTTTCAATTCTTCACAAGTTCTCATATTTATAGAAGAGAACACGCATTTATGTTTTCAAGAAAGTAACATAGTGAGCATTAATTATTTGGTCCCTCTTTACGATTGTTAGATACATCACAAGTGTTAAGATACACATCTCTAAACTTCTTGTACCTTCCTAAATTTCAATTCATTTGAATCAATACTTAGAAATTTGAATAGTGTTTCGATCGACAAACATTTTCTAACACGCTTTCTTAAAAAAAAAAAACCGGTGATTTTTTATCCAAATGCGTAATAATACGAATTGAATGTCTTCAATTTTCTAGTATCAAGTGATAAGTGAAGAATGGTGTGATTCAAAAATGACCATTTATTTTGAAAATTTTCGGCTACTATATATAGTGTTGAATTTGTACTATATTTTTTAGTAACTTTATTTGTATTTTATGTCGTCATCATTAAGACAAACTTTATAAATATTGCTCTTCCTAAATTCACCTTCTTTATTATAGTGCTCTTCTTTTTATATATATTAGGAATTTAAAATTATGTCATGACGTAATAATATTGTTTCAAACATAATCCGCTCCATGTTAAAAAGTAAATGTTATCAAAAAATAATAAGTAGCATTTAATTTACGTTACATGCAAATTAATAAACTAAAATTTTTTAATACTAAAATTTTAGTATTAGAAAATTTATAAGGATAAAGATTTTAGTAACTGAAATTTTTTAAAAAAATTAAGAATAAAGATTAAAAACATTAATAAACTATTACAAGAATCAAGATTTTAGTAACTGAAATTAAACAAATTAAGAGCATTGATCTACAAGTTTAAGGAACAATTTCAATAAGGTATTATCTACATAATATCTCCATTTGATATCGGTGCAAATATTCGTTCTTATACACCATTGCTCAACCAATAGAAAATAAGTTTCACAATCAATACAAAAGTAAAAATATCTAAAATTGGTGCAAATATTCGTTCTTATACACCACAAACAAATGTTTTTTTTTATGCTTATGACTACAATTATTTGGTTGGTAAGTGATTTGAAATAAGAATTTGTTTTAAACATATTCTTTTGTAAATTTTTATAACATGATTCACTAATACGAGATAAAGAGAGTACAAAACTAATATGAATGTTGTTGAATTGCATTCACACCTGTAAGCTTAATTAATTTCTTTATATGTTTTAGTTAAATAAATTTTTGATTCCTTTAAACTTTCAAGATTCTTTTTCGGTCTCTATAAGTTGTTTTCAAAACTTTTTATTACCAATTTTTTTTAAGTTTTTATTGTCCTTACATTCAAGTCAAGTTATGTGTATATATCCTTTAAATTTTTGAATTCTTTTAAAGTAATATTTAGAATATTACAAAAAACCTCTTTGTAAAAATTTAAATTTTTTTTAACAATAG
>JBBPBQ010000003.1:17620335-17672487 GCA_037974755.1 Cicer yamashitae
TATATATATATATATATATATATATTTTTTTTTTTGCAATGACCGATTTTAATTATTAGTATTATTAACGTTGTTATTTTTTCATTCATTTCCGACATATATATCTTCACCGGGTTTAAATTGATGTATTCTTTGGAATATTTCAATTTGACAAAAACATATTAGACTATGTCAAATCCGACTTATTTAAATAATTTTATAAAAAAATTGATTTTTACTCCATATAAAAAGTGTAGGGTGCTTATTTACACCATTAAAAAATGAGTGGGCGTAAATTAGCTAATCCTAGTTATTTTAATTTATCAACAACCAAATAATTCAAATGATTTTTTTATTTGTTTCAAAAAGCTTAACTAATAAAAATAATTGCACACACTAAGTATTAATAAATGGAGAATTGCATATTTGTGAACTCCCACCTCAAAATATCAAATATTTCTACGGTGTTTTACAAGTGGTTCTTTATTTATATATATATATATATATATATATATATATATATATATATATTTGATTAGTTAAAATTCATGAGTCACATATAAATTTGGTAGATTTCACGTAAATTTTAATCAATTACAGAGAGAATGTCGAAAGTGTCTCTTAAAGATTATGTTGTTAAGATTATTCATATATAAAATAATTTTTTGGGTGAATATAGATATTTTATATACATTGTACTATATATTATATATAATTGATATAAAACCATTTTTTTTATATTTATTAGTTTATCACTTTTGTTCATATCAAAAATAAAATAATATTATTTTGTTTTGTGTAATTATCATCTACTATTTATATAGTTTACCACTAATTTATTAGTATTATACATGTTTGATTTTTAAATATAATAATTAAACATTTATTTAACGATTTAGTGTCTCACTTGTAATTTCTAACAATCCTTTAAGTTCAATTAGATACATAGTTTTTTAAGTAATTTTTTTATCCCTAATATAGCACGGGTTCATACACTAATAATCTTACAAAATTGAAATATATAAAGTACTCCAAATATAAACTAAAGTATCTTATCATTTGCAGGTTGAGTCACTTTTGTTGAATAATCTCTATCTAACATTCTTGTTTATGTGATGCAAACTATGTCAATTCTTAATTTTATTTGTGACGAAACTGAGAGATTATGTTGCAACTTCATCTGGAGTAGTACAACTAAACAAAGATCGTGTCATTTGATTTCTTCAAAAAAATTTGCAAGCCAAAGCAGGAAGGTGGACTTGGCTTCAAGAATCTCAAAGTCCTTAATCAGACATATATGACCAAACTTGCCTGACAATTGGTTGCGGGCAGAGACATATTTTGGGTTCAACTAGCCGAGCCAAGTATAATTGTGGTATTATGAACACCCATTTTATCCAACAACACAACATTGCTTCTAATACTTGGAGGAATATTTGTAAAGTGTAGCCCAATACCGAAAGTAACGTGCGTTGGGTTATTCGTGATGGTCATTCTACAAAATTTTGGAAGGATCAATGAATACCAGGTTGTGGAAAGCTTGTCGACTCAATACCTCAAGCCATTCCACCTAGAGAATATGAGTTTTCTATATCAAGCAACACCAAAGGTACAAATTGGAATTGGAGTAAACTGCAACAAATTCTGTTTGAGTCAATTTGTGATAAAATTCGATCCTTGAAGCCTCCAACTGATGCTTCTCCAGATTTCCCACATGGCTGCCTACCACTGATGGTTAATTTTCTCTCAAGTTATCCTATAATAACCTCACAAAACATGAGACCCATGTTGACTTGATAATATTGTTCAAGGAAGTTTAGAATTGATAGGGCCCAGCTAGAGTTAGGACGACAATTTGGAAGATGACACATGGAAAACTTCTGAAAAATGCTAAGAGATGTCATAGAGGCATGGCCTCTGAAGACATGTTTCAGTGTTGTCTCTCTGCACCCAAGACTCTTATGCACGTTGTGAGGGATTGTGAAGATATCCAATTACTTTGGAATAGAGTTGTTAAGCTTGAATTTTGGAGTAAATTCTTTAGCCTTGGTATTGTGCTAGGCTTGGATGGGATCTTACTTAAAAAGAAACTTGAAACATCCCTTGAGAATGAAAAGTGTTCTTTTGTGTGGCAGTTAATGAACTTTGAAAAGATCGAAACTCTTTGATTTTCTCCCAACGTACAAAGATGAGGAGTGGTTTGTGGCATTACATTTCTAACCAAGTTGACTATATTCAAAACTCATTGATCAAGAGTAAGGTTCTAAAGCAGAACTTGATTGACCATAGACGAAAAGCATGGATTAAATCACCTGTGGGGGTTATAAAGATAAACGTTGATGATGTTTACACCCATATTGACGACTCATTGACTTGTGGGAAATCCTTCGCGACCATAATGGTGAGTTCATATGTGGTTTCTACTGCAAAGTGGCATCCACTAGCTCCGTATTTTCTGAAAAGTGGGCTTTTAGTAGTGGTGTTTTATTGGCTCGTGATAAAAGTATTTGTAATGTTATTTTTGAAGCTGACTCTCTGGCCTTCCTCTTCATGATCAAGAAATGCTTTACTCAATTTACTCCATCGCCTATACTCTTCAAAGAGTTTATCTTTATATTGCATCAAATAGACTGGACCTACTCCCTTAGTTATTCTCAAAGAGAAATAAATAGATGTGCTCATTTCTTAGCTCAGCTTGGTTAGAATACTCTTTTTTTGTTCAAATGGTGTACCCACTTTTTTCTTTGTTAGATTCATTTTTGATGTATAATGCTGGCAATTGTGAAAACTATTTTTTAGAATTAGGTTAAATTACAATAAGTGGTAAAAGTCTTTCGATTAGAGTTTGATTCGAACTCACGTTTTCTAGTTAAGTTTAACCAGAATTTATTGATTTTAAAGTCATAAGCAATTGCTCTGCATATTAGATAAATTAAAATAGCCTCGTTAATAATATCTATTTACATATGAATTTGATGAAAGACGTGTGAATTTTTACCAATCAAATAGAGTGTGTGCATATTAGATAAATTAAAATAGCCTCGTTAATAATATCTATTTACATATGATTTTGGTGAAAACCATGTGAATTTTTACCAATCAAATAGAGTGTGTGTTGCTAGCATTATTCTTTACACAAGTTAATATATTCACAAATTAAAAATAAAAAACCTTAGCTTCTCTTCTTCTTCCTCCTCCATTAGAAAAGGTGATTTAATACTATCTTTTAATCTAGAATCATCCCTCTAAATAGTTTTTTTCCGTCATTTTATTTAAATAAGTGGCTTTCACACAAATTTAATTTATCTTTCGTATTTTTGTTGTTGTGATTTTGTGGTATGAATGCGATGCTTTTTGATTTTTCTGTCTTGATGTGGTGTTCGTTTTGGTTCAGATTAACAAAATAGCTTTGATGGATTAGATATTTCAATCAATGATTTTGACGTCCTCAATGTTACAAATCCAGAGGCATATAGTATTTCCGACATTTTAATTTTGTCATATCTGTAGACATGTTGCCGTTTTGTACTATGTTATCGTTTTACGCTATTAATTTGAGTGTTGTGAGTTTGTACGTGAATTCAACCTTTTCATTTTTAGCAAATTTGAATTTATAATACATCGATGTATTATACAATTTAAATAATATCATTTCTTTTAATCAAAAATAAAAAGTTATTATATCCACAAATAATGCGAATATAATAAAAATGATTAAATAGCTTGTTGTCACCTATTAATACTTAATATATTCAAAAAATGTTCAAACTAGTTTTTTTTTTAATATTTGTTTACATTGAGTAAGTCGCTTCATCTCTTTCATTTATTCAAAAAGTTCAAATTCTTTTAAGCTATTCATTTTTTATGAAAATGAATTATTGATTAAACTGGTTTAAATTTTTTACTTTTAACTCGCCAAGGAAAATATATATTAAATTTAACAACAAAATAAAAAGCAAAAAAGTACTTTTTTTAAATCGTAACGTACATGCTACTTGATTAAAAAAAAAGTCGTACACGCTAATTTTATTAAATTATAATTTATTTTTAATTTTAAACTTTTAAAACAACTTTGCAACTCAATTATAAAACTCTAAATATTTTAATAAAAATAAGATATTGTAGAGAGGAGGCCACAAAGTCTTTGCTTCATGCCTATCAATAACTTGTTATATTCTCAAATAACTTAGATTCAACTTTTTGTGAAAATATTTTAAATATTTTGATCACTATTTTTTATTTTAAAAGAGATGGTAAATATCACCATAATTAACATACAGTCTTCCATGGTATCCAATTTAAATCCAAAACATGACTTAATAATAACGTAAATTGAGTTAATATTTGTGATCACTTTTAAAAGGCCTTTATAGTTCAACGTTAACAAAATTAAGCCTCACAAAAAGATGTTGAATTTATGCCTCAAGTGACAATGAACATAAAATTGATATTAATTAAGACATTTTTTTACTTTTAAAATTTAGAAATCAAAATTCACATGAAAAAACTTGACTTCTTTAACGAATTCAACTACAAAGGCTCATGGCTATGCTTCATAATATTACTTAGAAGTCGTTTGGGGTGGTTCTAATTTTCAGGATTTTGGTTTTGAAAGTAATTTCAAAATTAAAACTTGTTTGTATAAAATGTGGTTGAATTGATTTTTTACTTAATTTTAGAACAGTTTTTTCTTAAAACTCAATTAAAAACAAGTTTTATAATTTTTGTTTTTATTTTAAAATTAACATGTCACTGTCAGTAGATCTAAGCGTCAATCTAATAAGCATAGATCACCACCATCGATCACCACCTCTAACCACGCCACCATCATCGATCATTACCTCTGACCACCTCAATTACCTCAGACCACCACCTTAGACCTCCCATCTCCGACCATCGCCACTACCATCTATGACCACAGCCACCACGACCTATCACCATCTCCAACCACGATCTCCAACCATCTCCATCACCAACCTCCGACCACCACCAACCACCCACCTTTGGCAACCGCTACCACCAACCACCACGATCACCCACCCTTCGACGCCACCACCAACCACCCACCTTTGAAATTAAATTAAAAACTCAAAACTGAAACTGATTTTAGTTTTTTAAAATATCATAATTAGTTCTTTCAATTTTAGTTTTTTAAAATATCATAATTAATTCTAAAAATAACTCATTGAGGGGTTAACGATCATAAGGCTTTGGATGGTGTGGAATTTCTGAAAAAAACTCTTTGTGGGGTTGACAATCATAAAGCTTATTTAATAATCTGGTGAGGTTTGTTTACCCGACCTTGAGTATTTTTATGTTTTGGTGCGGAAACTCTATGTGGGTTGTGATTATCTATGATGTAGGGGCATACACAAAAGCTGAGCCACCTTTGCCGGAACTAATTTGGTTTTATATTTAGAGTTTTGATGATAACAAAAATATTTTATGAAAACAATATATTGGACTTCAAAGAGTATGAAAGAGGATTTGTATTTTTGAAGAAAATTTAAAATAAGATTTGATTCAAATTTATAATTGAAGAAAATTTAAAATAAGACTTGATTCAGATTTATAATTGAAGAAAATCTAAAATAAGATTTGATTCAGATTTATAATTGATGAAAATCTTTGACCAAGTTGAAAAGAAGATATGATCAAGATTTGAAGAAGATATGATCAAAATTTATCTACAACAAAATATGAACACAATCAATCTGAAAAATTTACAAACTCAATTTGAACAAAATATGAACAGAATCAATCTGAAGAATTTACAAACGCAATCTGAACAAAATACAAACAAAATCAATCTGAAGAATTTACAAACTCAATATGAACATAGAAAATGTTGATGTTTTAAAGAATCAAAGTACTGAATTTAAAATAGAAAATACAAATTTGAAAACTAATATTACTGAACTTAATATAGAGAATGCAAATATGAAAACTGATATTAATGAACTTAAGACAGATAATGCAACTCTGAAAACTGATATTATTGAACTTAAAACAGAAAATGCAAATTTGAAAACTGATATTGCTGAACATAAGGCTGAAAATCTAACTCTAAAAAGTAATTATAGTTCAACATCAATTGAAAATACCACATGTAACTCTGATAAGCATGAAGAAGTATTTCAAGATTTTATTGATAATGGTATGGAAATAAGCAAGTATGCATCTATGATTTATGGGGTTAGTAGGAATGGTAAAAGAGGAATAGGATTTCAAGAAAAAGTAATTGAATCTAAGTTTATTCCCTTTGATGATTTATGTATTATTTGCTATAAGAAAGGTCACACTAAAACATCTTGTCGTATGCTAACCACATGGAAAGACAAGAAACCTTTAAGAACTAACAAACCAGGACCCAACCAAATTTGGGTACCAAAAGATAAAATTGTTTATGTTGCAGATGTTCTAGGCAATCAAATTGAAAAACCAGTCATGGTGCCTGGTCAATGGATGCTTGCAATATATGAAGGCAAAAAGGTCTATGTTCCAAGACTTAACAAACAGAAGCCAACTGACTCTGTTGAAATAAGGACTGGTCAACACAATACTTATCAAAACCAGAACCATATGATGAACCAGAAATGTCAGAAATATTTTGAGTATCAACAGACTCAAAACTGGCAGAGAAATCACACATATCAACAGAACTGGAACTACCATAAGTATCAGAATTACCATAAGAGAAACCCGATACATCAGCAGAAACTGAAGTGGCAGATTAAAAGTCAGAATAAGGAGACTTCTTTGAACACTCCAATCAAATTTATAAAGACTACAAACCTGGATGGGAATTCGAATTCCTTCATCCAGATTCTCTAATCAGAGAATATGCAAACTCAGAATCTGAAAACCAGAAAAGAAGAACTAAGAGGGTTTTCAGAGTGAAACTGAAACTGTTAACATATAGGTGATATCTTTCCTTAAATGTAATTATTACTGTGATAACAAGAAGCTTGATCTTAAAAATCAAAGCTAGGTAAGTATTTTGCAGATTCTCAAGAATTTAAGAGGAATGATGTTTGGGATCTAGTACCTAGACTAGAGAAGAACATTATTGGAACCAAGTGGGTTTTCAAAAACAAGCTAAATGAAAAAGGTGAAGTGGTCAGAAATAAGGCAAGACTTGTCGCACAAGGCTACAGTTAGAAAGAGGGCATTGACTACACTGAGACATTTGCTCCAGTGGCCAGGTTAGAAGCTATTCGTATCCTACTTTCTTTTGCTGCAAATAATAACATTACATTATTTCAAATGGATGTTAAAAGTGCTTTTCTAAATGGTTATATAAGTGAAGAAGTGTATGTTAAACAACCCCCAGGCTTTGAAAGTTCTAAATTTCCAAATCATGTTTTTAAACTTAGGAAATCCTTGTATGGTCTAAAACAAGCACCTAGGGCGCGGTATGATAGTCTTAGTAACTTCTTGCTTAAAAATAACTTTGAAAGAGGACATGTACATAATACACTTTTTAGAAAATCAATAGGAGATAACATTCTTATTATTCAAATTTATGTTGATGACATTATTTTTGGATCTACTAATGGCACTCTTTGTCAAGAATTTTCTAAATTGATGTAGCTTGAATTTCAAATGAGTATGATGGGAGAACTTAAGTTCTTCTTAGGGATACAAATTCAGCAAAGTCAAAAAGGTATATACATTTATCAAACCAAATATACAAAAGAGCTTCTTAGGAAGTTTAAGATGAGTGATTGCAAACCTATGGCTACACCAATGCACCCTACTTGTTCACTTGAAAAAGATGATTTAGGCGAAAAAGTTGACCAAAAAAATCTATAGAGGAATGATAGGATCCCTACTTTACCTTACCGCTTCCAGACTTGACATCATGTTTAGTGTATGTGTATGTGCAAGATTTCAAGCTGACCCTAGGGAATCAAATTTAATTGTTGTTAAGAGAATCCTTAGATACCAAAAAGGCACTACCAACCTTACCTTGTTCTACAAGAAATCTCCTAAGTACAAACTTAGTGGATACTTTGATTCTGATTATGCTGGAGATAAACTTGAGAGAAAGAGCACCAGTGGCAATTGCACATTTTTAGGTGACAACTTAATATCTTGGTCAAGTAAGAGACAAAACACCATTGCAATTTCAACATCAGAGGTTGAGTACATTTTAGCAGCTAGCTGCAGCTCTCAACTAATTTGGATGAAACATCAACTTGAAGACTACAACATCCTAGAATCCAACATTCCCATCTATTGTGATGACACCTCTGCCATTTGTCTAGCCAAAAACCCTATCTTACATTCTAGAGCTAAACACATAGATATCAAACACCACTTCATTAGGGACTTTGTTCAAAAAGGGGTACTAAACATTCAATTTGTAGACACTAAACATCAAAGGGCTGACAAATTCACCAAACCACTACCTGAAGATAGGTTTGACTTCATCAAGAAAAACCTAAACCTTACCTTCATACATGACTGATGTTGTGATCACTTTAAAGTAGTTTAGTTTTACACTAGTTATTAATTTTCTTATATTATGTTATATTTATTTTATTAAAAAAAAAAGGAAACAAAAAAAAAAAAAAAGAGGCGAAGTTTTATATTCAAGTCTTTTTGTCTGATGACAAAAGGGGGAGAAAGATATTTGATAAAGTGGAGAGAAAATGATACTAAGACTTAGGGGGAGCCCTAAGTTAGGGGGAGTCAAAGAAATATAAAGAAAAGTTGTTATCAAAAATACAAGTTTTGTCATCATCAAAAAGGGGGAGATTATTGGAACCAAGTTGGTTTTACATTTAGAGTTTTGATGTTAACAAAAGTATTTTATGAGAACAATATATTTGACTTCAAAGAGTATGAAAGAAGATTCATGTTTTTGAAGAAAATCTAAAATAAGATTTGATTCAAATTTATAATTGAAGAAAATCTTAAATAAGATTTGATTCAAAATTATAATTGATGAAAATCTAAAATAAGATTTGATTCAAATTTATAATTGAAGAAAATCTTTGACCAAGTTGAAAAGAAAATATGGTCAAGATTTGAAGAAGATTTGAAGAATATTTGAAGAAGATTTGAAGAATATTTGATCAACATTTAATTGAAGATTTGAAGAATATTTGATCAACATTTAATGAAGATTTGAAGAATATTTGATCAACATTTAATGAACATTTGAAGAAGATTTGAAGAATATTTGATCAACATTTTAATGAAGATTTGAAGAATATTTGATCAACATTTAATGAAGATTTGACGAATATTTGATTTGAAGAATTTACAAAGTCAATCTATACAAAATAGGAACACAATCATTCTGAAGAATTTACAAAGTCAATCTACACAAAATTGGAACATTATCAATTTGAAGAATTTACAAACTCAATCTAAACAAGATACAATTAAGAATTAAATAAAGACTAAATTGAAGCCCAAATTTTCACTATAAATAGACACTCAAGGCTGAAGGAGAAAAGCATCGAAAAGCAGAAAAGAGTAACTCAAGCTCAAAGTTCTCAATTCATCTTAGAGTTCAAAGAGAGAAACACTTGTTCAAATTAGAAATATTTTCTGAGTGTTCTTTTCTTAAAGTGTGAGAGTTATTATTATTATCAGCTTAGTTAGAAGCAACTACTCAAGTTTCAATCTCTTGTATCCAACCCGATAGTGGTTTAGTTCCTTCTTCAATCTGAGGTTGTCAGGTTGTTAGGAGAAGACTTGGCTTGTAGGGTCAAGGTGGTTAGTTCCTCAAAAGTCTGGGGTTGTCAGGCTGTTTGGGAAGACTGGGTTGGAGGGTCAGGTGCTTTGTAATTCAAGGCTTTTGAATTAGTGGATTAAAGCCTTCTGAATGAGGGGACTGGATGTAGCCAAGTTAGTGGTGAACCAGGATAATTCTACGCGTCAAATTATTTATGCTTTCATTGATTGCTGCCTCTAAATTCGATTGCTTCTACTCCAAGTAAGTCACCAAAAGCAAACTAATTTTTAATTATTTATAAATTATGAAAAAGTTATCAACTTTGTGCAAACACAATTCAACCCCCCTTCTCGTGTTCGCACCTTCAATTGGCATCATAGCTCGGTCTCAAGGCTGAGCACTTTACAGTGTTTGAGAAAAGATCCATGGGTTTAATATGCTAGATTCAGTGAAGAAGCTGCTGGAGGAAATATCAACAAACCGCCTCTGTTTGATGGAGAACGTTTTGAGTATTGGAAAGACAGGCTAAGAAGTTTCTATATTTCACAAGATCCTGAACTATGGGACTTGGTGGAAGATGGTTATATTGCTCCGAAGAATAAATATGGTATTGAAATTCCAAGAAAGGAGATGAATGCTGATCAGAAGAAGATGTACAAGATGCATCATAAGTCCAGAACATTCATGATAAATGCAATCACCTTCAAGGAGTTTGACAAGTGCACCAACAAAGAGACAGCAAAGAGTATTTATGATAGTCTGATTCTAACCTATGAAGGAAGCAAGCAAGTTCAAGAAGCAAAGGCCAACCTCTTAGTCAAAAAGTATGAGTTGTTCAAGATGGAAGAAGATGAAGACATTGAAACAATGTTTTCCAGATTCCAGACCCTGGTCTCAAGATTAAAGGTACTTGAGAAGAGTTATACTACTACTGATCATGTGAAGAAAATTCTTAGGAGTCTGACAAGTAAGTGGAGACTTAAGATCACTGCCGTTCATGAAGCAAAAGATCTGAATACTCTAAAGCTGGAAGAATTAATCAGCTCTCTCAGATCACATGAAATTGAACTTGAAGAAGATGAGCCCAAGAAGAAGAACAAGACTCTGGCCTTGAAATCTAAGCAGAAGAAGGTTCTAAAGGCAACATCAGATTCAGAGGATAGTGATT
Organism: Cicer yamashitae; assembly: GCA_037974755.1. Lineage (NCBI taxonomy): Eukaryota > Viridiplantae > Streptophyta > Magnoliopsida > Fabales > Fabaceae > Cicer > Cicer yamashitae. The sequence continues at coordinate 17,631,174 of JBBPBQ010000003.1, forward strand.
CAGATAATCAGAATCTGAACTCAGAGGAAGAGGAGATTGCTTTCATAACTAGAAAAGTTCGAAAGATGTGGCACAACAAAAAGAAGAAATTTCCCCAAAGATATTCCAAGCAATCCAACAAAGGAAATGATGATAAAAGCATCATCTGCTATGGATGCAATGAACCTGGACATATCAAGTCAGAATGTCCAAATATGGAGAAAGGAAAAAGGCAAGATTCCAGACCCAAGGCAAGACTTGTCGCACAAGGCTATAGTCAGCAAAAAGGCATTGATTACACTGAGACATTTGCTCTAGTGACCAGGTTAGAAGCTATTTGTATTCTACTTTCACTAGTGACCAGGTAAAGTGCTTTTCTAAATGGTTATATAAGTGAAGAAGTCTATGTTAAACAAACCCCAAGTTTTGAAAGTTCTGAATTTGCAAATCATGTTTTTAAACTTAGGAAATTTCTGTATGGTCTAAAACAACACCGAGGGCATGGTATGATAGACTTAGTAACTTCTTGTTTAAAAAGAACTTTGAAAGTGGACAAGTAGATAATACACTTTTTATAAAATCAATAGGAGATGACATTCTTGTTATTCAAATTTATGTTGATGACATTATTTTCGAATCTACTAATGGCACTCTTTGCCAATAATTTTCCAAATTGATGCAATTTGAATTTCAAATGAGTATGATGGGAGAACATAAGTTCTTCTTAGGGATACAAATTCAACAAAGTCAAAAAGGTATATACATTCATCAAACTAAATATACAAAAAAGCTTATCAGGAAGTTTAAGATGAGTGATTGCAAACCTATGACTACACCAATGCACCCCACCTATTCACTTGAAAATGACGATTCAGGCCAAAAAGTTTATCAGAAAATCTATAGAGGAATGATAGGATCTCCTAAGTACAAACTGAGTGGATACTGTGATTCTGACTATGCTGGAGATAAACTTGAGAGAAAGAGCATTAGTGGCAACTGCACCTTTCTAGGTAACAATTTAAAATCTTGGTCAAGTAAGAGATAAAGCACCATTGCAATGTCAACAGCAGAGGCTGAGTATATTTCAACAGTTGGTTGCAGTTCTCAACTACTTTTGATGAAACATCAACTTGAAGACTACAAAATCCTAGAATCCAACATTCCCATCTATTGTGGTAACACTTCTGTCATTTGCTTAACCAAAAACCCTATACTTCATTCTAGAGCTAAACACATAGAAATCAAACAGCACCTAAAGGTAGGTTTGACTTCATCAAGAAAAACCTAAACCTTACCTTTATACCTGAATGATGTTGTGAAGTAAAGCCTTCTGAATGAGGGGACTGGATGTAGCCAAGTTAATGGTGAACTATGATAAATCTATGTGTCCAATTATTTAAGCTTTCATTGTTTGCTGCGTCTAAACCCGATTGCTTCTTATCTAAGTAATTCATAAAAACCAACCAGCCTTTATCAAATTAGCAAAAAGTTATCAACTTTGGCAAACTCAATTCAATCCCGTTCTCGTGTTTGCACCTTCAACCTTGACTACTCAACTAACAATATCTTACTAGTGAGAGTTTGATGTACCGAAACCTTCCAAGATGGGTGCGATGCTTCTTTGATTGATCACGATCTCCTAGTCTACTTTCTTGAGTTTGAGTTATTGGTAATGTTGGAACCAAGTTGGTTTTATACTTAGAGTTTTGATGTTAACAAAAGTATTTTATGAGGACAATATATTTGACTTCACAGAGTATGAAAGAAGATTCATGCTTTTGAAGAAAATCTAAAATAAGATATCATTCAGATATATAATTGAAGAAAATCTTTGCCCAAGTTGAAAAGAAGATATTGTCAAATGTTTTTGAAAAAAATTTAAAATAATATTTGATTCAGATTTATGATTGAAGAAAATCTTTGACCAACTTGAAAAGAAGAAATAGTAAAGATTTGAAGAAAATTTGATCAATAATTATGACAAGAAGATTTTACTAAGATTTATCTACAAAAAAAATATGAAAATAATCAATCTAAAGAATTTACAAACTCAATCTGAACAAAATTAATCTGAACAAAATACGAACATAATCAATATGAAGAATTTATAAACTCAATATGAACAAAATACGAACAGAATCAATCTAAAGAATTTACAAACTTAATCTCAACAAAAGATGAACATAATCAATCTGAAGAATTTAAAAATTCAATCTGAACGAAATACGAACAGAATCAATCTTGAAGAACTGCTCAGATTGGATTCAGAAATAAAAGAATTGGCTAAAGAACATATTATCAAAAAGCATCTTGTTTAGAACTATTTATGAATAAGATCATTGTTGATCAAGCTAGGAATAAATTGAAGCCCTAATTTTTTCTATAAATAGATACTCAAGGTTGAAGAAGAAGATCATCGAAAATCAGAAAAGAGTAGAAGAACTCATAAGCTCAAAGTTTCAAATTCATCTTAGAGTTCAAAGAGAGAAACACCTGTTCAAGTTATAAATGGTTTCTAAGTGTTTTTTCTTAGAGTGTGAGAGTTATTATTATTATCAGCTTTGTTAGAAGCAAACACTTAAAGTTCCAATCTTTTTATCCAACCTGATAGTGGTTTAGTTCCTTCTTCAATATGCGGTTGTTAGGTTTTTAAGAGAAGACTTGGCTTGTAGGGTCAAAGTGGTTAGTTCCTCAAAAGTCTGGGGTTGTCAGGCTGTTCTGGAAGACTGGCTTGGAGGGTCAGGTGCTTTATAATTAAATGATTTTGAGTTAGTGGATTAAAGCCTTCTGAATGAGGAAACTAGATGTAGTCAAGTTAGTGATGAACCAGGATAAGTCTATGTGTCCAATTATTTATGTTTTCATTGTTTGCTGCCTCTAAACCAAATTGGTTCTTATATAAGTAATTCATAAAAACTAACCAGCCTTCATCAAAATAACAAAAAGTTAGCAACTTTGTCAAACACAATTCAACCCCCTTCTCATCTTTTCACCTTAAATTTCCATCAGAGTTCGGTCTCAAGGCTGAGCACTTTACAGTGTTTGAGGAAAGATCCAAGGGTTCAACATGTTTGGATTCAATGTAGAAGCTGTTGGAGGAAACATCAACAGACCACCTCTGTTTGATAGAGAACATTTTGAGTATTGGAAGGACAGGCTGAGATGTTTATTTATTTCACAAGATCCTGAACTTTGGGACTTGGTGGAAGATTGTTATACTGCTCCAAAGAATACTGATAGTATTGAAATTCCAAGAAAGAAGATGAATGTTAATCAGAAGAAGATGCAGAAGATGCATCACAAGTCCAGAATATTCATGATAAATGTAATCACCTTCAAGGAGTTTGACAAGTGCACCAACAAGGAGACAACAAAGAGTATTTATGACAGTCTGATTCTGACCTACGAATGAAGCCAAATGCCAACCTCCTAGTCAAAAAATATGAGTTGTTCAAGATGGAAGAAGATGAAGACATTGAAACAATGTTTTCCAGATTCCAGACTTTAATCACACGATTAAAGATGCTTGAGAAGAGTTATACTACTATTGATCATGTGAAGAAGATAATAAGAAGTCTGCCAAGCAAGTGGAGACCTAAGATAACTGCAATTCAGAAGGCAAAGGATCTGAATACTCTCAAGCTGGAAGACTTAATATGCTCGCTCAGATCACATGAAATTGAATTGTCAAAGGATGAGCCCAAGAAGAAGCTGAAGTAGCAATGTCAAGTTACAAGGAAGGGGGTTTGAATTTTAATCTTGCCTATTTAAAATATCCTGTTAAAAACTTAAGAAAAACAACTCAAGAATGATCTTGGTTATGAAAACAGAAACGGAGAACGTTCTTGGTTTTGAAACAGAAAACGCAGAACGTTCTTGATAAGTTAAAAATCACAGTTTTTTTAGTTTCTCTATTTAATTTTGACAATAATGATAACTGAATGTAAATAGAGATAAGGAAGAGATACCACACAAAGATATATCCTGGTTCACCCAAAGTCGGCTACGTCCAGTCCTCACAACTGTGAGATTTTCACTAAGTATTCAAAGAACGGAGAACAATCTTCTGGTAACACAGTTAAAGATCAACCTTGATCTATAACTACACTTCCTTTCCACCCAGAAAGGATTCAATCAAGTCACCTAACTAATCTTCTAGGATTTTACAGTTAACTATTTTAATCAACCTCAAACTATAAACAATCCTTATAGTTATGAGTTTACAATAATGATTTAAAGAATTGGTTGAAACTGATTATGCTCAACTCTTGTTTGAGAATAAAATCAGAATTAAGAACTCAGTAATATGATCTATATGTATGAAACGATTTCAGCCTGATTTCTTTTGTGAATGAGATAGCTTCAAAAATGCAAGTGGATGTGATTTAATGAGAATAATTGGCACTTGAAGTTCTGAATAATGCTTGCGAATTTGCCTTCCTTTTATAGATGATTTGAGCAATTAATTCTGGTCAGAAAGAGATGTTGGTAGTGCTCTGTTTTCCTTCTGACAGAAGCAACGAATCTGTTGACAAAATGCACCATTCATGTGACAGTTTTGGGCTTTGCTATTTGGCCCGTTTTGCTTAATTTCGTACAAGCTTCCTGAGCGCTTAATGACCCATTAAGCTTTGATAATACTTGATGATAATTGGGCTTTGGTCTGGACACTTGATTTGATCCAAAACTGATTGGAAAGGAGTGAATAATTTTCTGCAGAACTGAGAAGTCTTCTTCTGCAGAAACAGAGATTGTTCTTCTCAAAAACGGAGAACGTTGATTATAGGTGGAGAAAGATGATCAATCTGATCTGATAGTCTTCTGGACAATCTGAGGACTTATAATCAATCTTGAAGTTCAGTTTTGTTCAACTTTCTTGACAGTTCCAAACTGGAGAAAGTTGCAGTCCATTTTTGACATGCTTAGATTCATGATGACTTATCTTAGTGATTCGAGAACCGTTTTGAGTAAAAATGATTCCTATCTGTTCCTTGCCATGTACTGATGAAATTGATATAAAAGATTTAGGCAAAATCAATGTAAAAAGTGTTGGAGAAAGATTGATGAAGTGGCTGTGACAATCATTCTTGATTCTGCTGATCTTTCTCTATTTTGTACAATTTATGATCATGACTGTTTTATTTGTTTTTGATCTGATTTCTTTGTTTTGCTTGGTTCCTATCTTTAATAAAAACACTCAAGAGCACAGATTAAATTAACATAACATTTAGAATCATAATTAATATTCTTAATTAATCTTTGTTTATTTTCATCAAAACTTAATTTGAGAGTTTGTCTTAACAGAAGCAACCAACCTTGGCTTTGAAATCCAAGCAGAAGAAAATTATAAAGGCAACAATAGCATTGGAGGATGATGATTCAGAGGATCAGAATGGAGACTCAGAAGAAGAGGAACTAGCTTTTATATCCAAAAAAATTCAGAAGATGTGGCACAACAGAAATAAGAAATTTCCCAAAAATATTCCAAGCAATCCAATAGAGGAAAGGATCATAAATATGACAAGAATGTCCAAATATGGAGAATGGGAAACATAAGAGGAAAGATTCAAGACCCAAGAAGAAGAGTCTGATGGCTACATGGGATGATTCTAAGGAATCCTCTAATGATGATGGCTCATACCAACTCTTCCTCTAGATCCAACACATATTCTGACTCTAGAAGTGAATCAACAGATAAAGAAATTGAGGTATTTTCTAACTTAACTCGATCTGATTTAATTATTATTATAAATGACTTTTTAAATAAGAATCACAAATTGTCTTTAAAACTTAAAACACTTAGGAAAGAAAATGCGAACCTAATTGGAAAAGTTAATAATGTTTTAAAGAAACAAAGTGCTGAATTTAAAACATAAAATGCAACTCTAAAAACTGATATTACTGAACTTAAAAGAAAAATTCAAATATGAAAAATTGATATTGTTAAACTTAAAAATAAAACCTTGAAAGATATCCATCTTGGAAATACCACCATTTCCATGAGGTCTCGTTGGTCCACCAATAGCACCTCTGTTCAGGCGGCCCCGTTTCATGATCTCCACCTTCGTGTCACCTGGGTAGTGGAGGATCTCAAATATCTTCTCGATCTCCTAGAGCCAGAGGTCAGCCTTGTCAGGGTCATGATCCCCTTTAAATTTTAGCAGATCTTGGTTACAACAGTCGTTTCCTCCCTCAGGTCCCTCTAGGCATTATGCTGAGCCTGGACTATAGCTTGCTGAACCTAAACTACAGCTTGTTGGGTCATTACAGCAGCCATTGCGTTCATGGCTTCGATTGCATCAGTCATGTCACTCCTTCCTTGGGGGACTGGCTGGTTTGAGCGACAAGCCATACTTCCTACAAATTATATAATTAGGAAAACACTATGATCTAATTGCAACCTTAGGGTTGTAAGGAAATATTTTATTCACGGCTATACAGTATGTTCAGGTCACATAGTAAGTCGTACACTAGAGGAGTCCCTAGGAAAGAGAGGTGGGTCAACAGACCACTTAATAACCATGTCTTTCCTTAGCCAAAATCCCGCTAATACAACTTTTTACAATATTACCCTTCCCTTCTATTATGAGGACTATACAGTAGGTTTAGGTCACACAGTAAGTCGTGCACTAGAGGGGTTCCCATGAAAGAGAGGTGGGTCAACGGACCACTTAATAATCAAGTCTTTCCTTAGCTAGAATTCTGCTAATACAACTTTTTACGATATTACCCTTCCCTTCTATTATGGGGATTCTAAAATTTTATATAGGTTATAGGTTTAAAGTGTTGTCTTTATTACAAAAATTTAGATCGTAACACAATAGTTAAGTAATTAAGGAATATTCATAATCATTATAAATTCAATTGGCCTAATTAATAGCGTCATTAAAGTGAGACCAATTAATTATTGTATGTTTTCAATTGAAGTCAATAAATTCTGAATATTTCAAATCATGATATCACAAGCAATCATTGCATGTCTCAAATCAAATCAATCTAAATCAATATGCAGTAATTCCATACTATAGCAAAATAAAACTAATCATTTTGTGATTCTAAAACAAAACAAAAAATTCAAATCGTGGCAATTAATTGATAATGTCATAAATGTACAAACAATTATTACATAACGTCAAGTTAAATCACGAGTAGTAAATTATTAGAAAATTCAAATTCAAATCACAAGTAGTAAATTCATAACGTCATAATAGTAAATTTATAACGTCATAACGTCCTTAAATCACGAGTATTAAATTCATAACATACAAAGAATTATTAAAAAAAATTCAAATCACGAGTAGTAAATTTATAACATCATAAAATCAAAAGCAATTAATGTATCGAATCAAATTAAATCAAGATCGTTTCAAATCATAATACAATAAATTCATAATTCATAACATCATAAAATTATAATTAATTATTGCATTGAATCAAATTAAAATTATTTCAAATCATAGGATCAAAGATTTAAGGCATATCATAATTGCAATTAATTAGAGAAAATTTCCTTTTTGAGAACAAAAGAAAAATCAATTAGCATTAAAAGGGATTAAGTAATCAATGCATAGTGTTAATTTTCCATGGATAAATATATATAACAGAATTAATAATAAATGCAAGAATAAAAATATAACAAAGTCATACATCACACATCAATCAGGGCATGCATCATACAACAACGTCTCACCCCAAAAATTTCCGAGGATTATTGCTCTGATACCATAATGTAACGCCCCGGATTTTGAATCCAAAACATTACTTAAAAATACTTATTGCTTAGAAAAATTTACGACAATTTTTTTTAGTAAGAATACCTAAACATTTATTCATTTGAATAATTAGTAACAACCACGTTTATTTTAGTATTATTAAAAAAATGTTTATTCTGAAGCTAAAACAAAGTAAAAGCAATTATTCATAACGGAAGGGAACTCACTTCCTAATTTCTAGAATTCTAGTGCATTTTAAAAGTCGGTGACAAAAGATTAAAAATAAACTTAGAGATATCGCGAAAAATCCATTATTAAAAAATTGTCTTTAAAATCCATTTTACCGCACGCTCGCCACATATCAATATTCATCAACTATTCGTTTATCTCCTCGAAGTCATTAGTACCTAAAATGTTGTTGTAAGGATCAGTTTTTTCCATCATCCACATCAAACCAAATCTAAACACATAGAATAATGACACAAAACATATAAATCTAAAACCTTCCAATTTAAAAGAAAAAAACGCAAACCGGTAAATTGTATGACAAAAACATATGCATAATGCATGCTCCTAAAACTATATGATCCGGATATAAACCTGTCACTAAGGCAACTTCCACACAGAGAAATCACCCATACCAATGAGGAAAACAAACCTGCCACTAAGGCAAAGAGATATATTCCCACACAGCCCACTAAGAATCATGTCATATGCAATCAAAATCACCTTTTAAATTCATCTTATTCACATATCACTAAGATCACATACCACACATCCTTATCATGAGTATCACATATTCATACACAAATAATCATAAATACTATAATTTTCACCACATACACATAAAAATTGAAACTTGATATCATATACGACATAAAAATTAAGACTTTAACATATATATAAACTCCTCCAATGATTAAATAACTCTTACTAACAACTTTATAACTACAATAAGTCGAACAAGGCAAATAATTATCACACATAAATTAATATTGAAAAAAAATATTGATAAGTCCTAATTATTTCAAATCATAAATTTAGAGGATGTTACATAATTCTAAAGAAATGGTAAAAGAGGTCTAGGATTTGAAGAAACAGTAATTGAACCTAAACGTATTCACTCTGATGTTTTGTGTACTGTTTGTTCTAAGAAAGGTCACTCTAAACTATCTTGTCCCATGTTAAATACAAGGAAAGACAAGAAACCTTTCAAGACTAACAAACCAAGACCCAATCAAATTTGGGTACCAAAAGACAAAATTGTTTATGTTGTAGATGTTCTACGCAACCAAGTTGAAACACCAATCATGGCATTTAGTAAGTGGATGCTAGAAACTTATGAAGGGAAAAAGGTTTATGTCCCAAGACTAGACTTTGGTGGAAGAAGGATTGATCAACATAGTACCTATTAGGACCATCTGATGAATTTGAAGTATCAGCAGAATCAGAATTACCAGAGGAACCCGATACATCAGCAGAAACAAAATAGTCAAATGAACAATAAGAATCAAGAGACTTCTTTGAACACTCCAATCAAATTCATCAAGACTACAAACCTCGATGGGAATTCAAATCCCTTCATCCGGACCCTCTAATCAGAGAATATGTAAATTAAGAATCTAAAAACCAAAAAAGAAGAACTAAGAGGGTTTTTGGAGTTAAATTGTTGACATATAAGTTATATTATTCTTTAAATTTAATTATTGTTTGATATTATGTTTACTATGTTAACAAGAATCTTGATCTTAAAAATCAATACTAGATAAGTATTTTGTAGGTTCTCAAAAATTTAGAGGAACCAGGAGTATCACAAAATCTGAACATTTCAGTATAAGCAGAATACAAAACTGGTGTTTTGGGTTGCTTTATTTCATTATTAAATTATCTAAATTATATTATGTTATATGAAAAACAGCTTGACCTTGAAAAGTCAAAGCAACTTCATGGCAGTGCAAGTTTACTAGAACCAGAAGAAGCAGATGCAGTCAAATAAGAAGAACTGAAAAATCAGAGGCTACAAGCAATTCAGAAGAAGATGACGAATTTTCAGCGGATGAATTCGATCAAGTTAGAAATAGTCAAGATAAGTCAAAAGGAAGATCTGGATGTACAAGTCATCTCATTTTGACACTCTAATAATTAGAAGTGTAAGTGATCCTTTGAAGAGCAGATCATCACTAAAAGATACCACTTTATTTGGCTTACTCTTCTCAATTGAGCTTACCTCTATTGATGAAGCATTGGCAGATGATGGATGGACTCTTGCAATGAAAAAAGAGTTAAATTAATTTAAGAGGAATGATGTTTGGGATCTAGTACCTAGACCAAAAAAGAACATTATTGGAACCAAGTGGGTTTTCAGAAACAAACGAAATGAAAAAGGTGAAGTGGTCAGAAACAAGGCAAGAGTTGCCGCACAAGGCTACAATCAGCAACATGGCATTTATTACACTGAGACATTTGCTAATCAATATGTTAATTACATTATTTTTGGATCTATTAATCAATAGGTTATATCTTTCTTTAAATTTAATTATTGCCTAATATAATGTTTACTATGAAAACAAGAAGCTTGATCTTAAAAATCAGAGCTAGATAAGTATTTTACATGTTCTTAAAAATTTAGAGGAACAAGGAGATTTACATAATCTTAACACTTTAGCAGAAGTAGCATACAAGTTTGGTTTTTAGAAACAAGTATAAACCACCACAAACAAAACTGATGTTTTGGTTGTATTGATTTCATTCTTCAATTATCTAATTTATATTATGTTATATGGCAAACAGCTTAACCTTAAAAAGTCGAAGCAAGTTAAGGATATTGTAGGTTTACCAGAACCATAGGAAGCAGATGTAGACAAAGCGGAAGAACCTGAAAGATCAGAGGAAACAAGCAATTCAAAAGGTGACAAATCTTTAGAGGATGAATCTGATCAAGTTAGAAACAGTCAAGATAAGTCAGAAGGAAGATCTAGATGGAAGGACAAGTCATCTCATCTCATTGGAAGTGCAAGTGATCCTTTGAGGATCAGATCATCATTAAAACATACTGCTTTGTATGGCTTACTCTCATCAACTAAGGCTACCACTGTTCATGAAGCATTGGCAGTTGATGGACAGATTCTTGCAATTCAAGAAGAGTTAAATGAATTTTAGAGGAATGGTGTTTGGGATCCAGTACCTAGACCAAAGAAGAACATTATTGGAACCAAGTGGGTTTTCAAAAACAAGCTAAATGGAAAAGGTGAAGTGGTTAGAAACAAGGCAAGACTTGTCCCATAAGGCTACAGTCAGCAAGAGGGCATTGATTGCACTAAGACATTTGCTTCAGTGGCCATATTAGAAGCTATCCGTATCCTACTTCTTTTGCTGTAAATATTAACATTACATTATTTCAAATGGATGTTTAAAGTGCTTTTCTAAATGGTTATATAAGTGAAGAATTCTATGTTAAACAACCCCCAGGTTTTGAAAGTTCTGAATTTCCAAATCATGTTTTTAAACTTAAGAAATCTCTGTATGGTCTAAAACAAGCAGCTATGGCATGGTATGATAGACTTAGTAACTTCTTGCTTAAAAATAAATTTGAAAGAGGACAAGTAGATAATACACTTTTTAGAAAATCAATAGCAGATGACATTCTTATTATTCAAATTTATGTTGATGACATTATTTTTGGATCTACTAATGGCACTATTTGCCAAGAATTTTCTAAATTGATGCAACTTGAATTTCAAATGAGTATGATGGGAGAACTTAAGTTCTTCTTAGGGATACAAATTCAGAAAAGTCATACATGTATATACATTCATTAAACTAAATATACAGAAGAGCTTCTCAACAAGTTTAAGATTAGTGATTGCAAATCTATGGCTACACCAATGCACCCTACTTGTTCTCTTGGAAAAGATGATTCAGGCCCAAAAGTTGACCAAAAACCCTATAGATGAATGATAAGATCCCTACTTTACCTTACTGCTTTTAGACCAAGTTGAAAAGAAAATATGATTAAGATTTGATCAAGATTTGGAGAAGATTTGATCAAGTTTTGAAGAAGATTTGATCAAGATTTATCTACAACAAAATATGAACATAATCAATATGAAGAATTTAAAAACGCAATCTGAACAAAATACGAACATAATCAATCTAAAGAATTTACAAACTCAATCTAAACAAAATAGTAACCTGATCAATCTAAAGAATTTACAAACTCAATTTGAACAAAATACAATTCAGAATTAAACAGGAACTAAATTGAAGCCCTACTTTTAACTATTAATAGATACTTAAGGCCTGAAGAAGAAGATCATCAAAAGGAAGAAAAGAGTATAAGAAGTCGAGCTCAAAATTCCAAATTCATCTTAGATTTCAAAAAGAGAAACACTTGTTCAAATGAAAAATATTCTCTAAGTGTTTTTTTTCTTAAAGTGTGAGAATTATTATTATTATCAGCTTTGTTAGAAGCAAACACATAAAGATCCAATCTTTTGTATTAAAAGTCGATAGTGCTTTGTAATTCAAGGTATTTCAATTAGTGGATTAAAGCCTTCTGAATGAGGGGACTGGATGTAGCCAAGTTAGTGGTGAACTAGGATAAATCTATATGTCAAATTATTTATGCTTTCATTGTTTGCTGCTTCTGAATCCGATTGCTTCTTATCTAAGTAATTCATAAAAATCAACCAGTCTTCATCAAATTAGCAAAAAGTTATCAACTTTGTTAAACACAATTCAACCCCCTTTTCTCGTGTTTTCACATTCAGTTAGTTCGTTAAAATTTTGGGGTTATCAGGCTATTTGGGAAGATTGGCTTTAAGGGTCAAGGTGGTTAGTTCCTCAAAAGTCTGGGGTTGTCAGGCTTTTTGAGAAGACTGGCTTGGAGGGTCAGGTGCTTTGTATTTCAAGGTATTTGAATCATTGGATTAAATCCTTCTAAATGAGGTTACTAGATGTAGTCAAGTTAGTGGCGAACCAAGATAAATCTTTGTGTTGAATTATTTTATGTTTTCATTGTTTGTTGCCTCTGAACTCGATTACTTCTTATCTAAGTAATAAATAAAAACCAATCGACCTTCATCAAATTAGCAAAAAGTTATTAACTTTGTCAAACACAATTCAACTCATTTCCCGTGTTTGCACCTTCAGTTGTTATTTTAATTGTGTGATGATTATGTTGATAAGTTAGTTAGGAATCTAGGAAAAATATGATTAAATATTGCTTAGATGCGCAACTTACCATGGGAACTGATATGTATGCCCCTAGAGCCTTCTCTCTTTCTTTCCTCTAACGTTCTTCTTAATTGCTGCCTCTAATTCCTAACTCATGATTAACTTATGTTTCTAGGCATGTAGCCTCTAAAACTATTTCTCAACTCTGAGTATTTTTGCCTCTGATTTCTCTTTCTGTTTTTGCCTCTAATTGCCATTTTATGTTTCTGGGCAATTTGCCTCTGTCACCTGTTTTATGATTCCATGTATCTTGCCTCTGGTAAATTACTTTTGTTTTGCCTCTGGTGAAATAATTATATTTTCCCCCTGATAATACTCTTCTACCTTGCCTATGATTTCTATTCTTCTACTTTGCTTTTGATTCTCTTCTTCCATTTTACCTCTATTGTTCCCTTTTGTCTTTATTCTGATCAAGCTACCTCTAATCCAACTTTCTTTGATCATGTTGCCTCTGATCCACGTATCGTCTGATCATCCTGACTTTGGTCACGTATCATCTAACTCTGGTCACGTATCCTCTGACTTAGATCATGCTGCCTTTGATCATAGTTTGCATCTGATCATGTTGCCTCTGATCCCATCTTCCTCTGGTCATGCTGCCTTTGATCTATTCACTCAATAATACGTTGCCTCTTCTCAAGAGGTCTGCCTTTGGCTAAGTTGCCTCTGATTCTAGCTCCAAATTAGGGACTTATGATTTAATTATCACTGATTTAGTATATTGTTAAGTTATTTATAATTGATTTGGATGAAGGATGCATTGTATACATGGCATAATAAGACATTTCATATATACATCCCAATTGCATTACATTCTCATTAATCAGATCATGCATTGTCTTATTCACGGTGGGATATTCAGGTTGTTCCAAGCATGGAATAACAAGTAAATTAGAACAATCAGGACGCTGGTTGGGGTTTGACTAGGCTGCTTTTACCAATCTAGTCTCAATTATCTTGGTGACCCACATTAAGATAATTGGGCTACGTTTCCTTATTCCAAGGAAAAGATTTGAGGTCATGCATATGTTTTTCAGAATTAAGAAGAAATAATATTATAAGTTAAGCTTTTATGAAAATTAAAGCTGAGATTCTTAACTTAAGATGCATAAAGTCTTCATGTTTTATTCATATTTATGAAAGAAATTCTTCGACACTACCCCTCCCCTTTATTTTCAGAGCTCAGTGAGATTTTTCATCTCACCCCTTTTATTTTTATTAGCAGCTGGAGGAACATGAGATACGGATTTTAAATAAGAAGATCAGTTCCAGACTTGATGGAATTAGAATTTGATGTTCTTTTATTCTGTGATGAAATCAAACATTTGTAGTTTCTTTTAATGATGTAATATTTTATGAATCTATTAAACAAGTTGTAAACTATATTTATAAATGTAGTTATCACTTACGTTGGTGATTCTAATTTACTATTCATTGTTATTTGCCTCATATTTTATTAAGGTGTATGGATCTAGTTGCCATATTATAGATAATTGCCTATGGGCCATACATTTATGAAAGAAATACTTTATAACTACCCCACCCTTTATTTTCAGAACTCACTGAGGTTTTATCTCCCCCATTTTAATTTTTTATACATTAGCATTTGAAGGAGACTGGTGTTGAGTCCTAGTACCGGAGGATGATCTGCAAGCCCTGTTTTGGACTTAGTGCTTTATTTTTATTTGATGTAACCTGATGTATTGAGTTGTAAACTATGTTTTTTAAATGTAGTTACTAGTTACTTTAATGATGCTTATTATTGATCTCTAATACTTGTTTCTGTTTTATTAAAGTATATGGATTTAATTTCCAAATTCTAGATAATTGGTAATGGGTCTTACAAAATCACTTTTAGAAATTGACTTAAACACTTCCTTACCTATTTCTCTAGGTCTACATTTTCTATGATCTCTAACTAAGATTACACATTACATGATATATTACAATGTTTTAATAAGATATATGTAATGTTGTCACAAGTTGACACCACTGGAACCACAAATTATAAAATAGTATTCGTAATTGCGGCATTTGCATAAACCTTAAAGTGACCAAAACATCAACCACTATTTAAAATCTTGAAGACTTTTAAAATTGTTTGTCCTTTATCATGTTAAATACACACGTTATGTTTCAACAATATTTTATGGCAAACCTTGAAAAGTATGTGTCATCATATTATTAAATTTCATTATGTTCAACATAATTTAACTCAAATTTGTTTCTTAACTTGGGAAAAATGTATATATATTATTGGAATTTTGGTATTCTATTCTTCAAAGACAACATTTTTCTTTATTAATTTCATATTTAAACTGTCATTTTCAACAGGAGTCTTAAGACGCCTATCCAAAGAATCATCCTTAATAGTTGCAGAAATAATCGAGAATACAAAAGTTGTAACTAAATATACCTCTTATTTAAACTCTAGATTATTAGACCCAATTTTTACGCATAACCAAATGTTTTAAAAAAATATTATTTTATTTATCACTATTAAAATCTTTTTTATTATTTTACATTCTTTAACATAATCTTTTTCAATTGTTTGACATTAGCTAAATATGTGGAACTAAAATAATTTTTATTTAGATCCTTACCTTTATTAGATAAAGTAATTTGTCATTCTCTTAATTCATTTTCTTTCTTTGAAAACTTAATATCAATTACTAATTAAGTTGTGTCACTTTCCACAATAGAGTATGACTTTATTTTTGTATTGGGTTGTTGGCGCACAAAATTTGTTTGACTTAGAACAAAAAGTCAAAAAGTCTATCTATCATGATGTGTAGTTTTGTTAAGGAGTTAAAATATACTTAAATGTTTAATTATTATGTGCTTATAAATTGAGGTTTTCTATTCAAACCTTCAAATCAAATTTGACAAATTATTTCAAAAAATCAAGAATTGTATAGAGAAGAGATATGGCAAAGAAAGAGATGAAAAAGATTGTTTCAATTTTGGTGATGATAATGTTAGTTGTTGCACAAGCTGATGATTATCCTGCACCTTCATCACCACCAAAACATCGCTCAATCCGTTTTATCCTTTGTACAGTCAAGTGTGCCCTAAAATGTAGACGATTCATCGGAAAAATACCATTGTATGCAGCTTGTGTCGGTGCTTGTGAATTGTTAAAATGCCATAAGATATCTTCAAAAGTTGCTTATGATTGTACAACTACGTGTGCTAATTCCAAGTCCATCAACGTCAATAGTGGTATTTATACATTTACTTTTCCCTATTTAATTTATCAATATGACCTTATAAAAATAATTCAATTAATTATTGGTGGTTACAATAATTTACAGATGCTCGTGGAGTTAATGTCATCGTGAATTCGTGTTTGGAAGCTTGCAAGAATAAATAATATGATACATGCATGTGACCGTCAATATTCCCGGGAAATGTCAACAACAAAAATATATAGTTGTATATTGATGGTGTAAACTTTGGTTACACATCTCACGAATTCAGTATCATTATGGTTGTAGGTTGTCATATTTTTCATAAATTATTGGCACAAATGTGTTAATTGATTTATAATTTGTTTTAATTTAATTATTTATTGTACAACTAAAAAAAATAACATGACAAGTATCAAGCAATACATTAAAAAATTTCATTACAAAAAAATCAAGTAAAAATCGTGTGAAAAAAATCGTGTGAAATATTAATGATAGCAGTAACAAACACCCCAAAGAAAATAAAAAAAAAAAAGAAATTTTTTATATATTTTTTATAATATAAATTAAAAATTAAACGAAACACACTCCCATGCAAGAGATATTCCACCTTCATAAAACATAATATTTTACAAAATTAATTTGTTAACGGCTCCAACGTAATGTGGCTACTCGAACGACCCAATGAAACTTCGTTCAATTTTAAAAATTCGACGGTCTTTTTTGTGTTCCAACCTATTATTTTCAAAATTAAAATTAATAAACACTTCCTTACCTATTTCTCTAGGTCTGCACCTTCTATGATCTCTTACTAATATTACACATTATACAATATATTAAGATATTTTAATAAGATATATGTAATGTTGTCATAAGTTGACACTAGTGAAACCACAAATTATAAAGTAGTATTCGTAATTGCAACATTCACATAAACCTTAAAGCATTCAAAACGACAACTACTATTTAAAATCTTGACAACTTTTAATATTGTTTGTCATTTGTCATGTTAAATACACACGTTGTGTTTCAACAATATACTATGGCAAACCTTGATAGTACATGTCATCATCTTATTAAATTTCATTGTGTTCAAAATAATGCTACTCGAATTCAGTATCATTATGGTTGTATGTTGTCATATTTTTCATAAATTATTGGCACAAAAATATACATTTATATATGTTGATAGAGGATTTAATAATTTGTAAACTATTTTCACTTCAATAATTTGATTCAAATCATTTTTTTAATATTTCCATTTTTTTTCTTATTCCTTTTTTCACGGTATTAAGGAATTAGCATGCACGTGTTAATTATTTTATAATTTTTCTTAATTTTATTAGTTATTGTACAACTAAAAAAATAACAACACAAGTATCAAGCAACACATAACAAATTTCATTACAAAAAAATTCAGGTAAAAATATGTGAAATATGTATGAGAGCGATAACAAACAACACAAAGAAAATAAAAAAGAAATATTTTATATATTTTATATCATAGAAATTATAGATTAACCGAACCACACTCCCATGCAAGAAATATTTCACCTTCATAAAACATAATATTTTAAAAAATAAAGTTGTTAATGGCCCCAACGTAACACGACTACTCGAACGGTCCAATGGAACTTTGTTCAATTTTAAAAATCCAACAATCTTACCAATGAAACTTCGTTCAATTATGATTTAAAAAAAAAAAATCACTTTTCAAAATTGACATAAACACTTCCTTACCTATTTCTCTAGGTCTGCATTTTCTATGATCTCTAACCTATATTAAACATTACACGTAATTGCAACATTCACATAAACCTTAAATAGACCAAAACAGCAACCATTATTTAAATTCAACACTTTGATTCTTTAAAACATTAACTTTTTTAGTTAGGTTTGCATTTTTTTTCCTAAGTGTTTTCAGTTTTAAAGATAATTTGTGATTCTTATTTAAAACATCATTTATAGCAGTAATTAAATCAGATCGAGTTAAGTCATAAAATACCTAAATTTTTTCATCTGCTGATTCACAGAATCCAGACATGTTGAACCCTTGGATCTTTCCTCAAACACTATAAAGTGTTCATCCTTGAAACCAAGCTCTGATACCAATTGAAGGTGTAAACACGAGAAGAAGTGTTGAATTATTTTTGCCAAAGTTGGTAACTTTTTGTCATTGTCAACTGGAGTCTTAAGACGCATATCCAAAGAATCATCCTTAATAGTTCCACAAAATGAATCCGACTCTGAATCATTATTATTAGTTGTCACTCAAAAATCGATTGAACAAATAATTTTCCCATTCCTTCCTCTTCTTCAGGGTTGTTAGTCTTTAAATTATCAACCTCATTATTTTATCATCCCTTGTAAAAATTCTAACAGTGATATTAGAGGCCTCTACACTGCTATATTAGAATTTATAATTTAATTTTAAATTAATGAAAATATAAATGATGACTCTCAATTATTAGATTATATTTTATTTTTTTAACAAAGTCATTGAGCTCAAGTAATTAATATGGGTCAGTGAAGGTCGAATCGATCGAGAATACAAAAGTTAAAATCCTAGTTGTAACAAAACATACCTCTTTTTTAAGTTGATTCGCAAGGATGAAGAGACAAATTCCCGCATGCAAAGCTGGTGGGCAGCTTTTGGTGTACTATTTGATCAACATTTGAAGACGATTTGATCAAGATTTATCTACAACAAAATATGAATAGAATCAATCTGAAGAATTTAAAAACGCAATCTGAACAAAATACGAACATAATCAATCTAAATAATTTACAAACTCAATCTAAACAAAATAGAAATAGAATCAATTTGAAGAATTTACAAACTCAATCAGAACAAGATACAATTCATAATTAAACAAGGACTAAACTGAAGCCCAAATTTTCACTATAAATAGACACTCAAGGGTGGAGGTGAAAAGCATCGAAAAGCAGAAAATGGTAGAAGAACTCACAAGCTCAAAATTACAAATTCATCTTGGAGTTCAAAAAGAGAAATACTTGTTCAAGTTAGAAGTATTTTATGAGTTTTCTTTTCTTAGAGTGTGAGAGTTATTATTATTATTATCAGCTTTGTTAGAAGCAACTACTCATCTTTTTTTCTCTTTTTTTTTTTTGTTTTTTGAATAAAATGAATGTAACATAATACAAGAAAATATAATAACTAATCTAAAACTAAACTACTTTAAATTTATCACAACATCAGTCAAGTATGAAGGTAAGGTTTAGGTTTTTCTTGATGAAGTCAAACCTATGTTCAGGTAATGGTTTGGTGAATATGTCAGCACATTGGTGTTTAGTGTCTACAAATTGAATGTTTAGTATCCCTTTTTGAACAAAGTCTCTAATGAAGTAGTGTTTGATCTCTATGTGTTTAGCTCTAAAATGTAAGATAGTGTTTTTGGTTAGACAAATGGCAAAAGTGTTATCGCATTAGATGGGAATGTTGGATTCAAGGATTTTGTAGTTTCAAGTTGATGTTTCATCCAAAGTAGTTGAGAACTGCAGCCAGCTGTTGAAATGTACTCAGCCTCTAATGTTGACATGACAATGGTGTTTTGTCTTTAACTTGACCAAGATATTAAGTTTTCACCTAAAAATGTGCAGTTGCCACTAGTACTCTTTCTCTCAAGTTTATCTCCAGCATAATCAGAATCACAGTATCCACTAAGTTTGTACTTAGGAGATTTCTTGTAGAACAAGGTAAGGTTGGTAGTGCCTTTTAGGTATCTAAGGATTCTCTTAACAGCAGTTAAATGTGATTCCCTAGGGTCAGCTTTAAATCTTGCACATACACATACACGTACACTAAACATGATGTCAAGCCTGGAAGCGGTAAGTTAAAGTAGGGATCCTATCATTCCTCTATAGGTTTTTTGGTCAACTTTTTGACTTGAATCATCTTAAACTTCCTAAGAAACTCATCTTAAACTTCCTAAGAAACTCTTTTGTATATTTTGTTTGATGAATGTATATACCTTTTTGACTTTGTTGAATTTGTATCTCTAAGAAGAACTTAAGTTCTCCCATCATACTCATTTGAAATTCAAGCTGCATCAATTTAGAAAATTCTTGACAAAGAGTGCCATTAGAAGATCCAAAAATAATGTCATCAACATAAATTTGAATAATAAGAATATTATCTCCTATTGATTTTCTAAAAAGGTGTATTATCTACTTGTCCTCTTTCAAAGTTTTTTTTAAGCAATAAGTTACTAAGTCAATCATACCATGCCCTAGGTGCTTGTTTTAGACCATATAGAGATTTCCTAAGTTTAAAAACATGATTTGAAAATTCAGAACTTTCAAAACCTGGGGGTTGTTTAACATAGACTTCTTCACTTATATAACCATTTAGAAAAGCACTTTTCACATCCATGTGAAATAATGTAATTTTATTATTTGCAGCAAAAGAAAGTAGAATATGAATAGCTTCTAACCTGATCACTAGAGAAAATGTCTTAGTGTAATCAATGCCTTTTTTACTAATTGTAGCCTTGTGAAACAAGTTTTGCCTTGTTTCTGACCATTTCACTTTTATTATTTATTCAACTTGTTTCTGAAAACCCACTTGGTTCCAATAATGTTCTCTTTGGTCTAGGTACTAGATCCCCAACATCATTACTCTTAAATTCATTTAACTCTTCTTGCATTGCAATAACCCATCCATCATTTGCATTTCTAATGATTAATGTTTCAGAATGACATGACTTGTACTTCCATCCAGACTTGCCTTTTGATTTATATTGGCTACTTATGGCTTGGTCAGGTTCATCTTCTGATGATTTTCTTGTATCCTCTTATTTTTCAGGTTTGCATGCATATGTTTCCTTTGGTTCTAGTAAACTTGCACTATCATCAACTTGCTTTGACTTTTCAAGGTCAAGTTGTTTGTCATATAACATAATATAAATTAGATAATTTAAGAATGAAACAATACAACCCAAAACACCAGTTTTTTTTCTGGTGGTTTATGCATGTTTCCGAAGAAACAAACTTGTATTATGCTTCTGTTCAAATTTTGTGATTCTTCTGATACCTCAAAAAAATTTAGAACCTGCAAAATACTTATCTAGCATAGATTTTTAAGATCAAGCTTCTTGTTATCACAGTAAATATAATATCAAACATATAAATAGAGATTAGAGAAATACAACCTAGAAATCAACTTGTTTCTACATTACTCTGAAAACCCTCTTAGTTCTTCTTTTTTGGTTTTCTGATTCTGAATTGCATATCTTCTCATTAGATGTTCTGAATAAGGGGATTTGAATTCTCATCCAGGTTTGTAGTCTTGGTGAATTTGATTGAAGTGTTTAGAGAAGTCTCCTAATTCTAATTGTTCATCTGACACATCTCTTTCTGCTAATGTATCAGGTTCTTCTGGTAATTCTGGAACTGATGGTAGTTCTGATTCTTCTGGTAGTTCCAATTCTGTTGATATGTGTGATTTCTCTGCTAGTTTTGCTTCTGTTGATATGTGTGATTTCTTTCTCAAGTTTGCTTCTTTTGATACTCTAGATTTTTCTGATATTTCTGGTTCCAATCATCTAGTCTTTCAGCTTTCTTCCAAGAGTAACTTGGCTTCTGTTTGTTAGGTCTTGGAACATAGACCTTTTTACCTTCATAAGTTTCTAGCATCCACTTACCAGATGCCATGATTGGTGTTTCAACTTGGTTGCTTAAAACATCTACAGCATAAACAATTTTGTCTTTTGGTACCCATATCTTATTGGGTCCTGGTTTGTTAGTCTTGAAAGTTTTCTTGTCTTTCCTTGTATTTAACATGGGACAAGATAATTTAGAGTGACCTTTGTTAGAACAAATAGTATACAAAACATCAGAGTGAATAGGTTTAGGTTCAGTTACTGTTTCTTCAAATTCTAGACCTCCTGTACCATTTCTACTAACACCATAAATCACATATGCATACTTGCTTCTTTCCATACCATTAGCTAGAAAATCATGGAATACTTCTTCATACTTATCAGAATTACATGTGGTATTTTCAAGATGGATATCTTTCAAGGTTTTATCTTTAAGTTTAACATTATCAATTTTTCAAATTTGCATTTTTTGTTTTAAGTTCAGTAATATTAGTTTTCATAGTTGCATTTTCTATTTTAAATTCAGCACTTTGATTCTTTAAAAAACTGTTCAGTTAGGTTTGCATTTTCTTTCCTAAGTGTTTTCAATTTTAAAGACAATTTGTGATTCGTATTTAAAAAATCATTTATAGCAGTAATTAAATCAAATCTAGATAAGTCAGAAAATACCTCAATTTCTTCATTTGCGAATTCATTGAGTCCAAACATGTTAAACCCTTGGATCTTTCCTCAAATACTGTAAAGTCCTCAACCTTGAGACCGAACTCTAATGTCAATTGAAGGTGCAAACACGAGAAAAGGGGTTGAATTGTGTTTGAAAAAGTTGATAACTTTTTGCTAATTTGATGAAGGCTGGTTGGTTTTTATGAATTACTTAGATAAGAAGCAATCGAGTTCAGAGGCAGCAAACAATGAATGCATAAATAATTGGACACATAGATTTATCTTAGTTCACCACTAATTTGGCTACATCCAGTTCCCTCATTTAGAAGGCTTTAATCCACTAATTCAAATACCTTGAATTACAAAGCACCTGATCAAATCTTCTTGTAAATAATTCATATATTCTTGTGATAAATCTTGATCAAATCTTCTTAAATTCTTGACCATATCTTTTTTTCAACTTGGTCAAAGATTTTCTTCAATGATAAATCAGAATCAAATCTTGTTTTGGATTTTCTTCAATTATAAATCAGAATCAAATCTTATTTTAGATTTTCTTCAATTATACATCTGAATCAAATCTTATTTTAGATTTTCTTCAATTATATAATAATTTATACCATATTTTTATAAAAATTTGCAGCGGATAAATAAAAATTCTTTCAAAGGAAAAAGAAACTTTTACAAGTTATTTAGAATATCAAATTTCTTAAAATACAAAAGGAACACTTTAAGTTTTTTTCCTCCTATAAAACAGTGCAATCTCCATAAACTTGATTTAACTAGAATTTCTTAATTTAATTCCAAAAACTTACTAGTACTTATAAGGTTTTCATTCTCGACATCACCTATCAGAGCGAGGTTTCTTCCAAACTTGAAACTTTAAGATTCATTAACCTCTAATAACTGCGATTTCGCAAACGCAGAGTCAAGTCAATCAAATACAAACAACAAATGAAGTAAGTTTTAAAATTATGTTAATAATATAATATAAGTAACAAGAACACGCAATTATTCATAAATAAACCATATATATATATATATATATATATATATATATATATATATATAAATGTTATTTTGGGGTTTAGGGTGTTACATTCATTATAATAACATACCCTATGAGTTAATAACATAATGGTGACTTTTAAGGTAGTTATAATTAAAGTTAATTATTTTTTAATCATTTGACCGTTGTAATTAATTTACGATGTAAGAAATCTCAATATTAATGTATAAAAATTAAATAAATAAAAAGACCAAACAAACATTATTTTATCGTAGATGTATGAAATTCTAGGAATACAGAAGCGGCCATTAGATTTAGTCTATTTACCACACATTTATTCAATAATTTCTTTATTGTTTTGAACTATTGTTTTGAACTATTTTCTAAGCTATTGTTTTGAAATATTAAATCTAAGTTTGATTGTGACGTATACTTAATATAAAGTTGTAATTAAAAAAAATATTATTTTAACGAATTTCTATCCGTACGGGAGAGGTTATCTAACTAGTTTCTAACAAACCAACCTTAAGAATATTGGTTATTCTAAGAAATAAACTTTGAAAAATTATACATTTGAGTAAAGTATATATGATTAAAGAGTTTAATGACAGTGCACTAACGGTGTAAAGCAATCGTACATTGTCACTACATCATAATTATTTAATCTTTCATATTATATTGGGAAAGTTTTTAAATCAAAGATAATTATTTAATTAATAGTTGTCGTGACAAATTGTAATTAACTATCGGTATAAAATAATTTTACTCTGTAAAATAATTTTACACTAAGAGTCCGTTTCCTTTATTCTCATGATTAAAATATCTTAAATTTTTGTCAAAAAAAGAAAAGGTTTAAACATGTCTTTGGTCTTTGTAATTATAACATTTTTTGATTTTGGTCCTCGTAAGTTTTTTTGTTCGGTTTACATCCCTACAAATCTAGTTTCATTTTAAAATAGTCATTCTATTATATTTGTGTTACAAAAACACTAACACCGTTAACATGTTTTTGGTCCCACCAAGTGTTTGTGAGAATGTGTAACAGAAGTCTTTCTCATCATTCAACACAACAACAACAATTTGTTAGTGGATCTCTTTAGTTTTGTCGCTCCTTTTCTGTAAGCTTTAGATTTGCCACAAAACCGAGACAACATTCTTTTTTCATATGCAATGCTTCATGGCAAGAGGTCCATACATACATACTATTATTCCGTTTCGTGGTTTCTTCTTTATAATTATAATAATAAATAATGTTGATTCAATCAAATCAATGTTCCCTCCCGATTGAATTTGAAGCTTGCGGGAGTTTTACTATTCTCAGCGATTTCTTTCACTGCCGTCAAAACTATAGCTAATAGTCCGCTAGGGGAGTCACTTCAGAGAAAAATGGAGGAACAAAAGATATTTGGTGTACAAAAGTCATCCAAATTGTTATTGTTGTGTTGAATGAGGAGGAGGACTTCTGTTACACATTCTCACAAACACTTGGTGGAACCAAAAATATATTAACGTGTTAGTGTTTTTGTAACAGAAATTTGCCGGAAGGACTATTTTAAAATGAAACTATATTTGCAGAGATGTAAACCAAACAAAAAAACTTACGATGACCAAAATCAAAAAATGTTATAATTGCAAGGACCGAAGATATATTTAAACCAAAAAAAATATTCTTAGTTAAACATAAAGAAAACACCTAACTTAAAAAACACATATAAATTTTGTTCAAAAATTAAATGAATAATTATTATTTTATGCACATGTGTGACCAATAATTAGTAGTTATAATATCAACTATTGAGTAATTCACTTCATCTATTTCTCACTTTAGATAGTCAAATTTATGAAAATAATTTGACTCCTCTAAAGTAAACAATTCAAATAATAAAATAAATATTATCAACTATCAATTATAAGTGAATAATTGATATTATATATAGATAATGTAGTTATAATATTAATTATTAATTTTCTTATTTTATAACTTCTATATAAACAAAATCCATACGGAAAATAGTTAGAACCAAGAACCATACACATGTCGCGCTATGATGGAATCTCAAAATGAAAATGTGACTTATTAATTATCATCTTTATTCCTTTGTCTTTTCTCTCTTTGAAATAACTTCCCCCCAACCTCTACTCTTCCACTTCTTCCTCCGCCGCAATGTCACTAGCCGCCGCCGATTCCGGTGACATCCATCGCTACACTCCGGAGGAGGTCAACAATTTTCACAATGACAACGTCGAATCATCAGAACCTCAACTTCCTTCTATTACACCGTCGATCCCTCGTTCCTTCCGCGGCACGTTCGTGATGGTTCCGCCGGAAAAGCTTCAGAGAGCCCTCGTTGCTTCGGCTAAGGGTTTCTCCATCGGAGCTGGTATTAAAGGCGGTCTCGCTCTCTTCGCGATCTTGGCACGATTCGCGCGAAAAAGACCGCCAAGGTGAGAAAAAAAAAGGACGAAACTCGAAGAAGTGTGTACTGATTCGCGGTTGCGAAGATTGATTTCGTTTTTGCTCGTTTTGTTCAGGAAGGAGATTGTGTTGACGAACGGTGAAGTGATTGTTTCGGCTTTGAAGGAAACTTTGAGATATGGTTTGTTTCTTGGAACCTTCGCCGGAACGTTTGTTTCAATGGATGAGCTTATAGGTGCTCTTGGAGGTCACCGTAGGCATGTTCTTTTTCTCTTAATTAATTGCTTCTGATAATTGATTTATTATTAATGTTATTGTTATAGTTAAGCTCTGTAACTGTAGGTTAGTTTTAGAAGTGATTCGAAGTTCAATCCATTGAATCCTTGAACTATATTGCAAAAGATGTAATAATTAAGTGTAAGTAAAGCAATTTGCATGTTCTGTCTGGTAATTAGTTATAGAGATGTGGTGCGAGCTGCATGATTTTCTGTAATTGAATGAGTGTCATGGTGCTTTAATGAGGTTGACATAATGGAAATATGCTAGGTCTGCATGGAGGAAAATGTATATAGAGAGAGCTATGAAGCACTGGCGCTTCATTCATATTGAAGGCATATCTTAATGTCTGATATATGTTGGTGTCACCGACCTCAACACAGACTTGTGATTACAAACAACCACTTCTGTTTTCTCAAACAGGATTATCTCAAGTACTAAGATTAACATACATGTAGATTTTATCCCCCAAAAAATGTTAATTATGTGTTATGCTAATATTTAAAACTAAGAAACAACATTTGTTTTAATAAAATAAATAATAAGTATATGAAAATGGAAAGTAGAGGCACAGCACACAAGTTTGGCCATGGGTTTGTGGGTTTGTGGAGTGGGTGTGATTGTGATTGGTTTTGTGATGTGTTTGTAGTTCAGGACAGCGAGGTGGAGGGCTCTGTTGGCAGGGGCAGTTGCTGGGCAGTCGATGCTTCTGACAGGGTTAGAGGCTCAGCACACAAGTTTGGCCATTTACATTCTCATGCGTGCTTCTGTTTTGGCATCTCGTTGTGGGATTAAGAGCAAAAGGTTCGGGAGAATTTGTAAGCCTCTCACATGGAATCATGGAGACATTTTCCTCATGTGTCTATCCTCTTCCCAAATATTGTATGTAACTACGCTTATCTTTTTTATTATTTTCATTTATTTATGCTTTTTTAGCTCAGTCTCTCGTCTTTTGAATATCATGGCAGTACCCTGGGATCTCTTTAGATGCTAGTCTGTGTTTCACTTGATGGCTTCACAGTTTAAGGTTGTTGCATGATGTGATTCCTGTTTCTATGTTTAGTTCACCGATAACTATGCATGTACTAAAAATACATAGACACACAGATAAAATTTGATTCCGGCTATGCTAATTCAGTATAGCCCTGGCTATCCCAGATATATTCTTGCCTTTGTTATTCTAGATTAGTGGTGAAGTTGTTATGATTCATACCAACCTCCCGTTGTGAATTTTACCTAATGTGATTTCTCCTGTCTCACTAAGGAGTCATGCCATTATGAATTATTCTTGGTTGTGATGTGCTCCATCCTCAGTTTTAGTTTTTATTTCTATTTATTTGGTTTCCTAAATTTTCTTGTTCTTTAAGAATTCCACATATTGTTCTTCGTGGATTTGGAAAAATTTTAGTTCTTGTTGTGTACGATTGCCTGCCAGGAAATTTCAGCTTATGATCATTCTATTGAATCTCTTCTTACTTGGCCATCCAACTTTGAGATTAATGATCATTCCAACCATTTGTCTTTCCACCAATGCTCTTCCCTGCGATGTTTGCAACATCCTCAAGTTGTTTTGTGAGCCCATATTTTTGTCTTTTAAATGGTTTATTGGTAACAATCTTAAAGCTTATTATTAAGCTATAGCTTGAGGAGAAGTGTCAAAATATATGAAAAATATCATAATATTTTTTTGTATCTTAGAGCAGTTTAATAACTTAGTTAGAAAGATATCGATGCCACCTAGACTTATATTGAAAAAATCAAGCTTATGAGAAGTTGAATATATAACTGAAAGTGAAAGAAAATAGCGGGAAACTATGAGATATTTTCTGTGAAATGTATTTTGAATTCTCTGATGATATGTTAGAATGTAAAGTGGTTCTATTTATAAGCCAAACTAAAGCTAAGTCAGTTTACTGATTCTTACTAATTATAACAGAATAAGACATACTATTGACAACACGAGTAGAAGCAGTTGCCAGTTAGACTGCTGTACCAGCAGAATGCTCAACTGAAGTTCAATATATCATGCATAAGCGTAGTACAATGCTAACACATTCGTGTAAATAAAATTATGACTCCTATTTTACAACCATGACTGTGCACATGCAGCTGCACCCTTGATAGTTCATGTTGGGGCCATGCTTCCAATACAGTCACACTTTATGTCCCTCTCGTTTCTCTTCCCCCTCTTTTCTCCCTTTTAATAATTATTGAAGGAATTTTTACAAAGAAAGATTAATGATAATAGTGAATCTTTCGATTTCAGGTCTGCTTATATATTAAAGCAAGAGAGTTTGCCTGCTTCATATAAATCCTTTCTCAATAAACATGGTGGAAAGGATGCAGTTATCTTACAAGGTGTAAAAGATATAGCCAGTGGCATGCCTTTTTCTAATTTGGATGCAATAAGGAAATACTACAAGACCATGGGTGTCGACGTGAAATTAGATCCAAATATGAAAGTCCCCTGCTCGGTATGAAATACCGATTTTTTATTCTTGTCCTTTTATCTCAACCTCAGGCTAATTAAAAAATAACCGATAGAAAATAAGTAAAGTAAAAGAAAACATAATTGTTAAACAGTGTTCAATATCAAATTTGGAAGCTGAATTTGATCCCACCATTTTTTTTATTCTGATTGAATCATGAAAAATGTGTTTCTTTAGATGAATATTGAATTTCTCTTTTTTTTCTTTTTTTCTTTTTTGGATTGTGTTCAACTATGCCATTCTGGCCTGATGATTCTTGATTGAACTGTTTAACACTGCAATTTCTGTTTGAAACGTTGCATATCTCTGTTCAATATTTAATTTGTAGCCCATGATAGAAAACTTGAGATCTGTGTAGCTTTTTACAGTGTTTAAAATCACTGATGTTTTGCAGATTGTACATGGGAATCAATCATGTGGTGGCCACATAATTTCTTTTCTCATTCAAGCCTACAAAAGAGCGTTACCTGTTTATCTTCCAGTTTATCTGATACCTGCCCTAATAGTTCACAGAAAAGGACTTTTAATAAGGTGATCTGATTGGAATACGTAGCAACCAATCTACTATTTGCACGATTGAAGTGTTATTATTAATGATGGTTCGAATTGAATACATTAGCATTTAGCAGTGGCACATATGCTGATTTTGTTATGAAATTGAAAGGGGTTTTCTGGACAACAAATTGTTCCATCTAATATTTCTCGGACTCAAATCAAGGATGGAATGAATATCATGCTTTGTGCTATGTAGTTATGAGATTACATTAACTTGCACTTTCTCATTACCCGTAGTCAAAATGCTTAACTGCAGGCCTATTACAATATTGAGAAAGAGTCTTATTGGCACTGCAAGATCAAGCTTGTTTCTGTCTGTGTATTGTGCATCTGCCTGGTTAGCATCTTGTTCCGTGCACTATTATTTTGTTGTTGGTTGTCTTGTTGCTAAATTAGTTTTGTTTTGAAACAATTTTTTATGATTGCTTTACCCAAGCTTAAAGTTAACTAATGATTTTCCATAAAAAAAAAGGTTAGCTATAATGGTTATTTTGAATACTTGCTTCAATTTTCTTGCGTTCAAAAAGAAAATACTTTCTTTCGTTACGCTCAGTTCCTTTTTTTTTTATGCAACTGGTATCCCGTTCATTTCTCATTCTTCTTTGATTCACTTATTGTTATTTTGACTGCTCCAATTTTGTTGAAACTTTAAAGTGACATGTATTATATGGATACCTCTATTCTTAATCAGGATGTGGACGTGTTTTCTCTTTAGGATCTTCAAACGATGTAATGTTCCAATGGTGGCCATGGGAACGGTATGTTGCTTTCTGCATCCAAATATTTATATCTGTTTGATTAGGGGTAATTCAATTTGTATTTGACACACCAGTTTTCTAGAATCACATTCATGGAAAGAATAATTATTTCAATTACGATAATTGTTTTGTTATGAAGTTAAACCTTGCATTTGTGTAGTTCCCAACTGGCCTAGCATTGGCGATTGAGAAGAAAAGCAGGCGAATAGAGATATCGTTATACTGCCTTGCCCGGGCTATTGAGAGTTTCTTCACATGCATAGCTGATGCTGGGTATCTGCCGCAGTCTAGAACCATCAAGAGAGCCGATGTCGTAGTTTTCAGCTTGTCAACAGCCATCATAATGCACTGCTATGCACAAGAGAGGGAAGTGTTCAGATCCAAATATTTGAATGTTCTCGATTGGGTGTTTGGTGTACCACCTCCTCCATGTGAAACCCCGCGATGCAAAGATAGCTAGGCAAAAGTGTTAAGCCCATTAGGGTATTTTGGCCGAAACATTTGACTCGGTGGTACATATTTGGTGTTGCCTTCTCCAAGTGAATGTTGGCCTGGGAACCTTAATTTTGTGTTGAGCAAGGAACTAGAATGGTCATTACTTGAACAAATGATAATAGTACTCCCAGATGCATTCTGTAAACTCGCGAAGGATGAAGGTGTTTCGGCTGATCATTACTTCATGATATACTTTTCAAGCAAGATACACAAATATATTCATTGGAACTCTGATATAATTCATTGGAGTTAAACAGGGTTGATCATTATTAAAACCTCCAACGATCAATTCTTCGCGGTTCGGATCCCCATCGTGCATACTTCATCACACCCTTTGTCTTTGAAATTTGGCACTTTTATCCGTGTAATTCAATATTTTATCAATATTTCAAAATAATTCTTTATTTTACAAAACATTAATCAGTCCGGTCTCTTAGTCCGACTCTATGACTTAACAGAAACGACAACACTAACAAAATGTTAAATGTCTAAGTAGCATCTATGTAAGCATATTCGTGTGTCTTGCACACTAGAGGGACCTACTCTGAAGCTAAGAGTTGAAGCTATCTCCTCTTTTCTCTCCCCTTTTTCACAGGGAAATTCTAGTAGGAGGGAGATTCTGAGCCTCTCTTATTTGAATCTTCCGGTCACAGGAGAGGATTCTGACTCCTTTTCCAACATCTTCCTCTGTCACCTCCTTTTTCCAAACACAAGTCATAGTCATAGCCCCACTACTATCTTTTACTCTATTCAGTATCTCTTTTTGCTCAACTTATAATCCCATCCATACCATTTATTTGGATGACTGATGTGTTCTATTGAGTTTTTTTATTTTAATTGTGGAAAAAAGTATTGTACAGAAAAGTTGGAAGACATGAATTGTCAAAGTTGATAGGTTGATGGATAGGCATTAATTGAGAATGTTGTAAAGGTGACAGATTGGTTACAAATGTGCAATAGTTATGAGATGGGTTTTGAGAAATATGGTTGTAAGTTGTAACAGTAGAGTTAAATGTGTGGAGGACAGGGGGTTTTAAAGCTGTTAACATCATGTTGATTATGAAACGGGTGAAGCTTCCCTACTCATAAAAGGCAAGTTCTAAGGAGGTACGCTGTGGACCTGTTTCTAAAAATTACTTTGACGATGACAATTTTAATCGAAAATATAATTTAATAGCTCACTATATCTTTATGTTTTGGACGGCGATCTGATTGATGTTGGATCGACGAGTTAAACTTTCAGGGACATATTTATTTTTTCTTATTTTTATCGAGTTGACTTCGATCGACTTGATGTCTGAACCACTAACACTAA
Organism: Cicer yamashitae; assembly: GCA_037974755.1. NCBI lineage: Eukaryota > Viridiplantae > Streptophyta > Magnoliopsida > Fabales > Fabaceae > Cicer > Cicer yamashitae. The sequence continues at coordinate 17,662,885 of JBBPBQ010000003.1, forward strand.
GAGAGTTGTTCCAAGAAGCGTTGAGATGGCAGTAAATAGATTTGTGTATTGGTTTTTAGTTGATTATAAATAGAGAAGTTTTTTTTTATTAAAAAAAGATATTCATTTATTTAAATTAAGAGGATATATCGATCAAGAACTATATAAATATAAATTCTCTAGAAACAAAAATAATGAATATGCAAACATGCTCACAACATTCATGTCAATAGCATAAAATGGTAAATGCTTACAAATTTGATAAAATTAAATTGACTGAAATATTTATTTGTATTTGCTACGTAACTACGTTGATGACACTAAAGTCATTGGTTGAATCTATCAACGTTGATGACACTAAAGTCATTGGTTGAATCTATCAACACTGAATCAAAGTTATATGTCAATCTGAATGAAATAAATACGGTAATAAGATAGGAAAACCAAAAATACCGAACCAAGATGGCGAACAAAATGTCCCACTAATGCGACGAAATAACATTAAAACAAAAAAAAAATGTACGAAAATCACTTATTTAGATAGAAGAATAGAGGAAAATAAATTACATACAAATTTAATTTATGAGCCATGCCATAGAACATTTAGATAGAGTAACTAAGCAGACATTTGGAAAAGAAATCCATGTCAAAACACACTTTAAAAACATTTCATGTATTAATTTTTATTCTCTTTCCGGTTACAACTTGATTGTAAAAAGAGAATTCTTGTTTTTATTTTCTTTTTGAGGGAAGATACTCTTAAAATAAATAATTGTTTATATTTCTTTAAAAAGTGAAAATGTCAAAAAATCAATTTTCATTATTTTCAAAAATACATTTTTATTCACTAACATTTTATCTTCTTTCCATGATAATAGTTTACTTAAAGAGTCTCTCATCAAAACAAAATTAACACACATTTTAAACAATGAAAACATCACAAAGTAAATGACAACTGAAAATTTTTATCACTTCAAAAATATACCAACCCTTTCAAAATTTTATCATTCCAAAAACAATAGAAAAAATACTACAACCAAGGGAATAGTAAAGGACAAGTGATTACATGATCACTGGACGCTAGGACTCCCCGCAACTAAAAAAAATTTCCAATAAAAACTTTAAAACCTGGAACTGAAACAAAATTTAATCCTTCAACTCATTTTCCAAACTTTAAATTTATCAGATAAGATGACAATTTAATCATGATATCTATCAGCTGAAAAAAAGATATCAAAAGTCCAAGGATCAAAGCAGTCCAACTGATAAACTAAAATGGACAGTATAGTTCTAGTATTCTTTTGAAAACAAAAACAAAACAAAAAAAATTCTCATTCTTCATCAGAGCCTGAACTTTCAGCAGCTTGACTGTTTTTATTCCCGGTTCCATTAGCAGCTTGATGCTTGTTTTTTGAATTTTGATCATCTTCTTCATCTTCACTATACTCACTCTCATAGTCATCATCGTACTCTTCTTCCTCATTGTCCTCATCCTCCTCAACTCCATCCTCCATGATAGGTCCCTCATCAGCTAAAGCAGCAGCCCTAGTGCCAGCCCGAGTCCGTTTCAAAACTTTGAGCTTTAAATTTGTCTTCCTGTCACAGCCCAACCAAGAGTCACACAAACAATAGCAAGTCAAATTATAGTTACCCTCTGATGGTGCCTGGAACTTGCCCATTACCAATCTAGATCCCCCCTTCACCTTCTCCACTGCTTCTGCAACTGCCTTACTGGTCTCCTTTGCGGTTGCCCCAGACCCCTCCTTAGATTCCGCAATTGTCTTAGAGGCAGCGGTTACAGCAGCAGCTTCATCCATGAAACTAACCTTCTGAAAAAACCATACATTGTTCGAAACAGAATCCGCAAGCAAAAACCAGAAATTTTCTTCCTTGTGAAATGGATAGTGAGGGGCATGCGGAAGGGCACCAATCAGGCCATTACCCCTTTTATTATTAATCCAAGCATGGATGGTAACAATGTCACCTTCTTGTATACCCTCTTCGCCTTCAGTCTCACAAGTTACCTCAAGCGTCAAGGAAGGCATCATACCCAGAACGATCTCAACGTCTTGAACTTCATCAGAAGATAACCCTGCTGTTTGAGTAAGCAGCTCAGCTCGCTCCTGTGAGTCCATGTCATAGAGTTCCTGAAATGTTCTTACCTTCTGCATATGAAGAAGGAAAATACTTAGTTCCAACTTCCAACACTCATGTAGCATGGGATCAAATTGGAAACTCAATATGACAGAAACAAAATGGAAATCTATCATTTATATTTCAAACAGCCATCATAGTCATAATACAGTATGTAACCGTTGTCTAATGGTGCAGAACAGAGATAACTGTTGTCTAATACAGTTTTTTAGAATAAAACAAGTTTGATAGCAGTTTCACAGAACTAGCAATTCAGCCACTAGATCCTATCCAAAATTAACAAGAACCAATATGAATAATATCCTTTAATCAGTATCAATGCTAGAGATCACTTGGCAGAAATCAAACTTATACTGAACTGGATCCAACGAGTAGCTAACTAGGTTTCCCTAGAACAAAGTGCATATATGTTTTGCAAGTGTGTTAACCTCTATCTTTTGACAATGTAACTACACAAGAATTAACAGACATGAGCATTTAGAGCAGGGATATTTAACCATATATAGTGTTTTGACCACACCTTACGGGCCACCTTCTTAACAACAGTCTCACTAATGTGTGGCAGCTGCAGAAATGGTGCAATGCCTTCAGGTGATCCACTGGTAGTCTTTCTAGAACTGAGAGGAACAGCCTGCATAGGAGATCATAAATTATTAAAATAAACTTTAATATTTAAAATACTGAGAGCAAAAGTATTAGTGGATGAAATATTAAGAGAGAAAAAGGGGGCATCCTCCAAAAAAATCCACAAAGCTGATGAGAAACAAGACAAAAAATCCACTAGGAGACAAAAAATAAAATTTCAACAGACTTAAGCAGGTTATTAGCATGCACATATGAACAAGGGATACATATTAACAATTACAACATACAAATAAATGACAATTAGGAATAAAATAAAATAATGTCCCACATATTTCGGTAGAGAGACTGATCTGTACGTATGTAAAGATGACTGAATATTGAACATATTGAATATGTAAAGCTTCACGATCACTTATTCTATTTCAAATAACAGAGTACTAGGTGCAATTGGAGGAAATAAAAATGACTGAATTGTAATACTTTGATTAACTTAGATTCATTACCTGGATGATACATTGGGAAAGCTCAACAACACCAATTGCAGGTCTCAGCCATCCGTGCCCCTGAGCATTGCGTGGAATGACTGCCATCTTTTACAGAGACTAGAGCATTAAAGAATGTACAAAATGCAAATATAACAGTTTCAAAACTACAAATATAGAAACATAAATATTATATCCATCATTGTATAAGAGAAAGATGGCAAGCAAAACTTGGTGACCTTAGGGTGCAAACATGCTTCATTTTAAATGTAGTTATGATCTTAGTTTTGATACAGTTAATCTCCGCAGTTCTGTCATCCTACTTATGTCTGTCTTTTTTGTATTTGATTAAGGAAAATACTAACAACTAGGGGTGGACAAAAACCCGTGACCCACCCAAAACCGTGCAAACCGAGATTAGTTTTTGCCAAACGGTCTGGTTTAGATGGGTAGTCGGGTGACCAAAGAAAAAATTGAGTACAAAGGGATGCACTCAGTGGTTCGGTCTGCAAATTGCAATCCAGTAGTACCTTACACCGACTGAGAATGAACTAAAGAAACAACTTTTCTACTTTGATTTTTGGGACTCTTTCTTATTATTAATAATATTAAATCTATAATTCCTTTTACTATAGTCATTTAGTCTGTCTCTAAAAAAAACCTGTTTAAGTAATTTTTTCCCAACAAAACAATACTCACTATATTGCAGATTTGAATCTCAAAATCCCACATTCGGTCCTTTTCATCTCTCTCAATGTAGAGTTTTCTACCACCAGTTCACCTCATATTTGCATGCAAGGTCCAAAAATGTTTTCATTGTTATGATGCAACAAAGATAGTTTCTCTGTGAGAGATTTTTCTCTATGAATTCAAAGCAAGATGTTACCCACACAGAAACTAGACAGTCAGAACCCATGTTCAGGGCGGCGATCATCAAAGCGGTGGCCAGAATGCACTTCCTTTCTGTCATTCGTCAGGTTCTCTATTTCTTCTTCCCATCTTTAACATTCTAAAATCTGGACGAATTTCTATGCTTTGAAACCTCATACCCGTAACAACCCATCCGACGCACCTGACATCCGACGAACCAGACACCGAACAAACCCACTGACAAAAAAGGTCGGAGATGGTTCTTACACTATAGCATTCGCTTAGCGGTGGATTGGCAATTTTCACCCGTATCCGACCAGAACCGACCGGTTGTCCACCCCTACTAACAACTATTAAAACATTTCATGAAAACCCACAGGAATAGCTTAGCACAAGTTCCGTTTGGTCTGTTTCTTTTAGTTTATTTAGTTTTTAAAACATTTCCCGGAGAAACTGCAGATTGAATAAAATCCACTTCAGTAATTAACTGCCTTTTATCACTCTGACTAATCTCTCTTCAAGCAACACACAGAGAAGTTTACTAGCAGTTCATTCATATTTTTGTCAGAAACTCTATGATGCATGGATACTCCACTTTCCATGCCGTATCCGTGTCGGATACTTCCCGATACACCAAAAATACATACCTAAAAGGTATCCGGGAAGAACATTTCAAAAAAAAAATGTCAGACACATCAAATTCGCTCACAAGCCTCTTCAACCGCTTGCATATTGAAACACTAACTTGATATTAGCATACTTATCCCACTCATTTGTCTTTATTTTCCATTGACATAATGTCAATAGTCTAAAGAGGGTCCAATCTCAATGTAAAGAGTGTAAACAGTCCATTCAATAGTCCTATTTTTCTTAAGTTTTATCTTTTTTATTTTATTTTAAATTATTTCTATATTATATTTACTAATATTGTGAAAATTTTATTTTTATATGTATACTAAATGGATGGTATCCTATATTTTATATGAAATAGCGTATTGTCGTATTCTGTGCAACATAGCTAAGATTTCTATTAGCTGTGCATTTAAATTGTTGACTGTTGGCAGGGTCTATAATATTTTGCATCTTAAACAAAAAATTCAACCTTTTTTTTTTTGACAAGTGACGTAAACTCAGCAAAAGTAACCCTTTAAGTTGGACCCCAGGCCTGAGCACCTGCCGTGGATGATTTAGTTTATATTGGGCGATGTTTAAGAATTCAGTGTTTTAAGGATTACAATTTGCAAAATAAAGGGCAGAGTAAAGGGAACAGCATGATAAATAACACATGAGCACTGAGCCTAGTCTACTAAGAATCAGAAGACCAATAGTCAGTCAGTTACCTTCATTAATTCTTCAAGCAGGCGAGGTGCTGTTTCCAAAATCCGTCTGAAATCACTTTGTAAAGATGGAGACAAGGCTGAAAATTCACGTGTCAACTGAGCTTGAACTAACAGTTCCGTCTAAAAGAAAATAGCATTGGTGTGAGCACACAAAGGACTATTTGAAATCAGAATAGAACACTTAGGTAACCAGTAAGAAAAGAATACTCAATTTGGCATAGCCAGCCATACAATAAGATACCTTAACTAATGCGGGATGCTGCTTCCAAAATTTGGCCTGCTCCTGCTTAATGTTCTTGAGGTCAAGATTCAACTCACTCCTTACCAACATAAAAAGCTTCTGAAGAGGTTCATCATCTGTTCTTCGAACTGGAATTTCCATGTATTCAGCAGCCTTTGTGAAGACATCCATGACTTTGCTGAACATAGTATTCACATTAAAAAAACAAGAAAGATAGATGGTGTGGGTTCTCAAACATGCCAAAAAGGTTTACAAAAGGAAGTCTTGGACAAAAGAATGTGTGTGTATCCAATTAACAGCATAACTGAATCAATTTTTTATGACATTTACATGTGACAGTAACTTATATAGAAGAGAACTGTGCATACAGTACAGTTGTTAACAGAAAACTGAACTACTACTATCACACTAAAATTCTACAGCAAAGATACTATCAAGAATTGTACAACAAAGATATACAATGAATATACCTGGGGGCCAAAGAAGGCTTCATGAAGTAATAGTAAGTGGAAAGTGTTTGATGCATCACATAGTTGCCGGTATACTTTGATGACCTCGAGAGATAGACAACAGCCACGACCAATGGCAAGAGAATGCACACACCAACAATCCAAAGCAAAAGTATCCCACCAGATGCCCCATCAATATTCAGCAGGAATTGAGGGAGAGCTATACCCATTTGAAATCCCTGAAATAAAATATCACACATATCTCACCAGCATGTAAACTATTAGACAGTGAGAGGCATACAAAGTAAGGGAAATTGAAGGAAAGAGAGGGAATTCTAGAGAATCAGTTTTGAGATAATCTTGTATATTCCATTCTGATTAGCATAGTACAATGGTGTATTGTATTTAGAGTACAGCTAGATGTTGATAAAAAAAATAGTACAGCTAGATGTAACTAACTTCTAACTGAATCCCTAACTGTAACCAACTGAATTAGCTGTAACTAACAGAATTCCCAACTGTAACTAACTGAGTTCCTAATGTGACTAACAGAATTCTTACTTAGGGAAAGGATGAGATTGGGCCAAAGTCCAACTCTGAATACAAGGCAGTAGCCCACTATATACTCCTAATATTAACAAAAAAACGCCACAAGCCACAGATCACTTTTATGACATTTCAGTTTTATTACCTGTCTGCCATCAGGATGGCCATATTTTTCGTAATTTTCCCGAGCTATTGGATCAGTCAGAGCTTGATAAGCCTTAGCAATGTGCTCAACAAAGTACTTGTGTGCCTCTGAAACAAAAAGAATAAAATAAAAAACATCAGTTACATGGGTAATTGCAGAAAGCCCAATTTGTTACAAACATCAAAGTTTGCAACAATGAGAAATATTTATTAAACAACAGAAACACATTCAACCTGGATCTGGATTTTTATCAGGATGGTACTGAATAGAAAGTCTCCTATACTTTTTCTTTATTTCAGAATCTGGTGCTCCGGGCTCTAATCCAAGAATACTAAATGGATCAAAAACTTCAATCTGCATAAATTTACAGGAGAAATCTCAGAACATGCCCCATTTGAAAACTCAATGAATAAGTGAAATGTTATACAACATATACAACACCAATCAATACCAAATTAAAATTTCATGCAGTAAAAGCACCAAATTAATTTTAACTTGTGATTGTTTACCTCAGTACTTCTAGTCTTGATGTAATAAACCAGAATAATCATAATCACCCAAAGCAGTAACAATGTCAAGTTACTATATGTTGAGACATTAGAAATCTGCAAAATCAAAGGAAAAGCAAACACAAATCAGCAGGAGAAATGAGGGCAGTATCAGAATTAGATTAAGTCTCACAATTGAAAGTAAATAATATGCAAAAAAATTGAATCCATAAAAATGCAGATAGGGGAAATTGATCTCACCCTCTTGAATATGGATTTGCGGTACTTCCCTGATCGTGAGCATTCATTGCACTGACAGTGAATGCTCTTTGATTTCTTAGAGGCCGCACGACATAACTTTGTTATTGTATAAGGAACTATAGGGATAGCCATTATTGTCAATATGAAAATTGGGAACAATGCACTATTCTCCTCCGAAGCAGCCATCGTTAACCTTCAGTACCAACAACCCCGTACAAAGTTGATAAACCTACAAAGGAAACACTTGTCAGTTGTTAATTGTTACTCCTTCTAATTCAATCTATGAACAAACATAAACATTAATCAGAAATCCAGAAATTAAGAAATAACCAACAGAAACACCACAATCAGAACACAATTAAGAAAAATTCCATGCATCACTCGCAATGTGAAGGTAGCAAAGAGATATATAAAATTGAAAAATATGTGATTTTTTTTTTCAAGTTTAAATCCGTGGCCCTGGTGAAAAACTCAATCTGAAAATAATTTAAAAACCGCTTAAAATAAAAAGCAGTTTTTAGTAGCTTCTCAAAAAAATCATTTTTTATAAATGATTTTTGTAGAAAAAAGTGATTTTCAATGGGAAAGACATACACAAAACAGCTTCTGCTTTTCTTAAAAATCTCTAAATGATTGAATAACAAACAACCCAAAAAACTTGAGAAATACATGAAAAACCCAATCATCAAATTAGAATGAGAAACACCAACACAGACGCATTCTGACACAGAAAGCAGCATAAATACATCTATATAATATCACATAATATTAACATAATAAATAGAGTATTAGAAATTCAATTCATAGATTCAGAATCACAAAGAAAAACAGGTGCAGAGAATTGAGAAAACCCAGACAAAATTAAAGGGTTAATAATCCAATTGAAACCAAAGTTAACAATGAAATCGAAAGACTAAAATCAAAGAGATCCAGATGATAGAAACTCAAGAAACATGCAAGAACAGTGAGATTGAAACAGTGGAAATAGAACCTAGGGATTTCAAAAATTGGAATGAAAGGTCAACTTTGAAATCGAAGGAGATTGATATGAATTTGAGAAGTGAAAGAGTGATAATATATTTGAGATCGCAGCACAGAAAGAAAGAAATTTTCAGTTTCAATTAAAATTAAAATTAAAATTAAAAGAGTGAAAATGAAAATATATTTGTTTTGTTATTATTTTATTATTATTATTATTCACCTCAACCTTTCGTTGTTGCTTTACTATTCTTTCTTTTGTGTTTACGTTTTGGGTGTATTTCGACCCTTTAAACCTTTTTCTCAACTTGAACCGATTATTCCATAAGCCCAACACGTCAACCCATATTATTTATTCTTTACGGAAAATATTTTATTTATGGATACTAACTTTTTGTCCTTTTGAAAATAATTTAAGTAAGTTTATTTAAACAATCTTTTCTTCTTCTGTCATGTTTTTTAGAATTTTTTTTTGTTTGCTTTTTTTATATTTCTTTTAGGATAGCCAATGTTAATGCTGGTACAGTTAGAAAATTATTAATAATACGTCGATGGTGAGAATCAAACTCTTAATTTTTATTATCATTTTATTCTTTTATTTCAATTATTAAATTAACTTTATTTTTTTTATTTTTATATTAATTTTGAGGATTAAGTAAAAAATATTGAATCATATTAATATATATTTTTGACGTAATTTTTATATATATATTCAATCATATTTTATCACATAAATAAGTGTGGTAATATTATAAAAACTAATATAATATAACAAAGGGGCTTAATTTGTGATATGTTTATTTAACTTTTTTTTTATAAAGCATTAGTAGAACTTTGTTTTTTTGACAAAATTAGTAAAACTTTTTTAAACATTAGTCAACAAATATCTCTGTGATATGAATGGATGTATATGTAAAAACTTATACACGCGGAGGAGGTATATATTTTAAACTATTTATATTTTTTTTATTGGCTCATTTATATAATTTATATAATAGTTGGTGTAGTAAATTGTTTTATATGTCAAAATAAATATTATTAAAATTAATTATCTAATGAAGTAATTAAAAATACTCATATTAAAA
>JBBPBQ010000003.1:17672833-17694770 GCA_037974755.1 Cicer yamashitae
TATTAAATTAATTGCACTCAAATGATCTCATTATTTTATTCTAATTTTTTAAAATAAAATCATTAAAACTGTTATAATAATAAAATCATTAAAACAAATATGGACTTCATGGTTGGTTATAATAATAAAATTAAGAATTAGTAAAGAATTTAACTTACATTATTTAGTCAAAAAAAACTTATAACATGGTCAATATAAAGAGTTTTTATATTATTAATGAATCATAACTGTTATATCATTAGAAATATTTGATTTTTATCATAATTACTTTCAAAATCTTGTAAAATTAATTGTGATTTATTTATAGTGTAAAACATTTTATACTAATAATATATGAAAATTAAACTCATAAAGTTAATCTTTAAAATATGTATTTTGTCAACAAAAAAAATGTTTTAAATATGTATTTATTTAATTTGTTAGTACAGACTAATTAGTTAGTGTGCATTGGTTTAGAATTTCTAAATATTTTAAAAGACTTTTTGTTGATAATAAATTGTGTAGCATTCAATCAAGATTTTTAAAAAGAATAACCAATTCTTGTTGTATTCAATTAAGATTATTAAGATTGATTCAATGGTGTAACAAATTTGATATCATTCAATTAAGATTTCTCATACTTTATAAAATGTCTCTTGGTATTAAAAAATATATAGATTTTAAAGGATTCTTTTGTAGAGTGATTTTGTAATACTTTTTAGTTAAAAATAACTCATTCAACGATCTCACTCAAATCTTTGAGACTTCTCGAGACATCTACTATTTTTGTGTCTTTGTTTTTTTAAGTGGAATTCACATGTGTAGTATAATACTTGAAATGACAATGTTGATCACAAGAAATGGGGGTTTGAATTGTGATTCCCTTTTTAAAATTAATTTATGTATTAATTTGTTAACTCAAGATTGATCTTGGTTTTAATAAAGACAGAATGTTCTTTGTTAGAATATAACAATAAGAACTTCACAAAGTGATTAGTGTTGTGCAGGTGAAAAATAAAAGGAGATAAGGGAAAGAGAATTCACATAAGAATATATCTTGATTCACGCAAAGTGGGTTACGTCCAGTTCTCACAGTTTGTGAGATTTTTCACTAAAGTGTTCAAACAAGAATGTTCTTGTTTTTCCCACCAATGTTCGAGATCAACCTTGACCAGTTACAATAGTTCACCTTTCAACCTTGAAAGGACTTTCAAAGATTACCCTTCAATTCAGAAGAGTGTTTACACGTCACCTTTTAAATACAAAAAGGTTTCTCAAAAATACTCAACACTATTTCTAATTCTATAGTGTTTGAGCTTTCAATAAAAGAATGCTTTGAAGAGGATTGATGGATCAACCTTTACTCAACACTTGTTTGAGTTATGTTTTAAGCAATCAGACTTAAAGAGTAGATCCTTAAATCCAATAAAGAAGAGTTGGAGCCTTTGCTTGATTCTAAAGCTTATATTGCTTAAGAATGATGATTTGAGTGAATGATCATTTGCACTTTTAACTGATGATCTTTCCTTTTCCTTGAGGTTCCTTTTATAGACATCTTGAAAGGTAGGTGTCATCTCATATAGTCGTTGGAAGACAAGTTGTTTGGTCTATGAATTAATAGGCATGTGTTGCAGATAAACGAAGACTGTTCCTGTTTGATCATCATAACATTCTTCGTTTCTGGTTTGGGCAACTGTTTGTATTTGTCTCACTTATGACAGCTGTTTGTAATTCATGCAATTTAGTACTTGTGTCAGTGATGTAATGTCTCATTTGTCCAAGTTGTACTTACTTTACCTAAGCCATCAATTTGGAAGATTAATCTTGCAATTTACATTTTATGCATTGCTTTGATTTTGTGAATTCTATTGACGAATCTGTCCCGAATATCTTTGAATATTCAATTATGTTCCTTAATAATTACTGGTGATTTCTCATGCATCTTGATGTACCTTTGTAGACTAGAATGATCTTGTTCTCAACAAGGCTTTGTTCTTTAGTGATCAAGAACGTTCCTGTGTGAAAGTCAGATCGATCTTTGTTATTTTGTTTTATTAATCAGAGCAGCTATGTTTCTTCTGTTTTGATCTTTGTTATGTTTGATGCATATCTTTGTTTAAATCACTCAAGAACACATGTTAAATAACAACACATTTTTTAGAATCATAATTAGAAGATTAATTAACTTTGTTTGATTATCATAAAAACATTAAATTGGGATTTTGCCTCAACATAATACTCCCCCTCAAGTGGGAAGGTATATTTCTAACATTTCCAATAGGGATGGCAACATAACCCGCACCCGCCGGTACCCACCCAAATCCTTCTTGATTTGTGCGGGGAAATCCCGCTTTGATTGGGTGCGGGTGTGTGCGGATTTTTTTCGAAATTAAAATTAGGGGGCGGGGACGGGTTTGGGGTGGTGATATCCACCCCGCACCCGAAGTCGCCCCTCAAGTAATATTATTTGTAATTTTTAAATTTATATACATATATATATATATATATATATATATATATATTGAATATACTTTTTATTTTTTTAAATATTAACATGCTTTGAACACTCGTGACTAAGAGGATTAGAGGCCAATTGGATGGTTGATTGACTGTCACATAAGACCATCACTAAGGGAAGAGATACTTCAAATATTCTAAAAAGTTGTTTGATCCACATTAAGTGAGGGAGGCCAATGCCTGGTACTCGGCCTCAACCAAAGATCTAGCTACAGTGGATTGCTTCTTTGATCTCTGTGATATCAACATATCACCTAAAAACACACAGAAACTAGTAATGGATTTATGGGTAACCTTACAACTACCCCAATCAACATCATCAAAGGCAGTAACCTGAAGAGAGGAAATGGCCGAAAAAATAGGTTGTTACCAAGAGACTCATTGAAATACTACAACATATAATGAACAACATGAAGATGACGAGTTTTGGGTTGCTGCATAAATTGGCTCAATCTATTGAATGCATATGTAAGTTAGGAAGAGATATAATTAATATGCCAATTAACCTTCGATAACCTGAAACATCAGTGAGTGATTCAACATCAGTGTTATTAAGTGAAATTCCAAGATACATTGGCACGGGTGCAGGTTTGGCTAAAATAAAACCAGTGTCTTGAAGCAATTGCAATGTGTATATTATTTGGCATAGGTGAATACCCTTGGTGGACTTTGCAATTTCCATCTGCGACACCCTAAACTCCAAAATAATATATAATGATTCATACAATAATTCTTTTGAGCAAAATTTTAATTCGCAGCGGATAAAGAAAATCTGTTTTCAAGAAAATAAAACTTTTATAACTATTTTAGAATATCACATTTCTCAAAATTCAAAAGGGACACCTTAAACTTTTTCCTCTTATAAAACAATGCAATCTCCATAAATTTGATTTAACTATAATTTCTTAATTCCAAAAGTTTACTTGTACTTATAAGATTTTCATCCAAAAAGTTGTTTCTAATTAAATAAATAAAAATACAACTTATGACTCTCATTCCCGGTATCACCTATCAGAGCAGGGCTTCTCCAAAACCTGAACTTCAAGACTCATTAACACAAACAACGAAGGAGGTGAGTTTTGAAATCATGTTAATAGTATAACATAAGTAAGGAGAACACACAATTAATCATACATAATCATGGTCATCATATATAAACTTATCACAAATTCATAACGTCACTATCATCAATCAAACATCATCATTATCATCACATAAACTTATCACAAATTTATATCATAAATCACACATCATCATCAAATAAACTTACATCATACACTGCATTCTGCATTCATATTTTATTATCACTTCACATAAACTCATCTAATCAAACATATGCACCAAATTCATTTGAAATCAAATATCACACATTTAACGAAATTAAATCAATCAAAACCTTATAAATATTTCTATTTTACATTTTAATCTCACAATTTCTATATTTACACATTAATTGATTTATCATTCAAAAGGCTACTGCCGTACGTAGCGAGCCCGGATGAATTGTTGGAAAATACCGTTTTCTCGTTCATCTCACAATATATTATACTCATGAATTCAAACGCTCTCTCACCCCTTATCTTATTTCGAGCTTTCACACACGAATATGATTCCACGAGCAAACAAACTTTATTCTTTGACTCTTTGTCTTTCAATCGATCTAACTCGACAGTTTATGGGTAAACGTCAAAAATAAATTATGAGAAGACACTCTGGGAAAGTGTGTTTAATTGACTAACTAAATGTATAAAACAACATGCTGAAATTTGGACGGAAACGGAGAAAATTTTCTGCGACAGTTATCAATTTTCTTCTATTTACCGCATACCTTTCTCTTCCTCTATTTTTTTTTTATTCTTTAATTAGGTTTTACTTGGGCTTGACCATGAAACACATTTTACTCTTTTTTTTTTTTTAATAAAACCAACAATTATCAAAGTTATTTTTTTTTAACACAATTTAATTACTAATACTTCCAAACTAATACTTTATAAAATAAAGTAATTAATCTTTTAAAATATATTAATAACCAAAACTCTTATATCTAAAATTATCACTATAATAATACTTATTTTTTAAAATATTCAATTTAAAATATTACCATCATCATATAATAGTCGAAACTATAAAATAAACTACACTATATATTAGTTATTATATCATAATAAATATATATAAAATCACAATGGCATAACATGTATATAAAAATAAGGAAATCAATCACAAAAGTTATTATATCATAATAAATATATATAAAATCACAATGTCATAACATGTATATAAAAATAAGGAAATCAATCACAAAAGAAAAGTAGTCACCTGTAATATTCTTTTGCACTATCACTTCTTACACCCTTAATAGTTTTTGAAAACTGAGTTTTAATAAATGTAAAGAATAGTTTAACCAGTGTTGGAGCTTCATACTTGTGTTTCAGAAGGTGAATCCAAGTATATCTTGTACTATCATCCATAATATTCAAGAAATCTTTATCAGTGAATGAAATGGAGTAATTGGAATTATGTAGTATGGAGCCAATAAACAAAAGATTGATTCTAAACTCCAGGAAGTATAGTACATTTGACAAAACCAATTTATACAATACCTATGGCAGAAACTAGGACTTTAATATTGTTAGGAAGAATAACAAATTTGTTTGAAAGAAATTGGTAAGAGCTAAATAAATCAAAAGAATGTACTATATGTGATGTAGCTCCAGAATCAATTATCCAAGTGGAAGATAAAGGAAATTCATTGTGATGTGAGGAAGAGTAATTCATACCAACAATGTCCTCAACTGAGGAAGATTAACGAGCCAATTATATGATTTAGTTTGTTAATATAATTGAATCGTACTTCATTCAATTCATATAATTGAATAAGTTGTCAATAAGTTTGATAATATTTCAAATTTAATATCATTAAATATTTAAGTTTTATTTTTTGATTTTATTTTAAAATAAAATTTTTTGTCATAATTTTAATTAAAATTAAAAATTAAATTTTAATTATGAAAAAAATTATTTAATTATCAAGGTCAAAACTGAATAGATAAATTTATCAAAACTATTAATTTAGAAAATTTAATAGATACTATAATTAAAAAAAATAATTGATCAAAATATTCATAATACTGATTATACCGTGAAACTTGTCTTACTTTTTTATTTTGTTTAAAAAACAATTTTACTTATTTAAATAAAAATAAAAACATAAAAATCGGTTCATTTACCTGCGGAATTTGCTAAGGATTTGACAAAAGTAAACTTTGCTGCGGACGTTTCCTACGGAAACATAAGCATGTGAATCCTTGGGAAAAGTGACATTTTCTGCATATCTAAAATCGCATGTAAATCCGCAGCAAAAGAAAAATTTACCTATGAAATTTGACACCGCAGATACATTCTTAAAATAAATATGAGCCGCAGCAAAATCCTCATGTATTACCTGCGGAACTATTTTCTCAGGAAAAACGCTAATTTCTAGAGTGTAATAAAAATGATTAATTTGAAGATAAATGATGTTGCACAAAATAACGAAGATTGAGACATAATAATTAGCAATATTTATTACATTGAAAAATAAGACTTCTTCTTGTGAAATAACATACAAGCAAAAACGAAAAGATGCTAATTCATAACAGAAAGGAGAGACACGAGTATTTTATTACTAGTTCACAATAAATTATTGTTACATCTAGTCCTTCCCTTAAAGAGAGATTGTGCCTCAGTACAGTTGAGAACTTAATCCACTTTAATCTCATAGCAAACAAGTATTCTTTATTCTAACTTTTCAGGCTTTGAGTGTTCTTATTCTGCCGCTATGGCTATATCACTAGAAACCTTTCTAGTCTTCTCAACTTTCTGGTAAACGGTCGTTGATGATTACAAGTATTCTTACATCTATTCAAGTACATCTTATGAGTTAAAGAATTATTGTCACTGTCAGGTTGATTAACATCAATTTCAGTTTGTGTCTGAATTGACACAAAGTTTGTCTTAAGGATTCTAACTCTCATTGAGAGAATATTATAATTCAATTTTATATTAATTCAAGTGTATAAAATAGCTTGATTGATTTATATCAGTATCTCATAACTGTTATCAGAAATGATTTTTCATTCAATCTTTCCTTTGATGTGCTTATGCTTTTACATAACCATTTTTAATTGAACATTGCCTTTTTTTTCTTCTTTGAATCTTTTTGAATGATCAAGTATCATATGATTAACATTGGGTTCTTGTCAAATAGCTACAAACCTATCTTTGGATAATGCTTTGATCGTGAATGATGCAGATCATCATCGTGATCATTCTCTTCTCTTTTGATTTGGATCACCAACTTGGTGATCATCAACATCTTCAATTCAAATTATTTTCTGAAGAATATGTCTATTGGGAATAGAGTCGTTGAGTACTTTATCGTCTTGCAATAGTACATTGAGCCATTGAGAGATATGTACTATTCATAGTACTATTTCATGTTGTTTTGTACTTTTTAGAGGAATAACATCATTCTTATCTTAATGTTTTAATCTAGAAGAATGTTGATTTTTTGGTGCCACATATCTTGTACAATCATGCAAATGATCAAAATTCTTTTTCTAAAAAATTTTGTATCCAGATAAATAATATTTCATAGTTGGCCGATTGATCCAGAGACATTGACTTATTCTAACGATTACTTCACTAGATGACCTTTGCTTTAATAGACATTGTTCTTTTTGCATCTTTGATTAGAGGATCATTGCAACAAGTGAACATTGACTTTTCCGGATGCTTCTTTTTAAAAACTTCTTACTTAGCACTCGTTTGTATTCGTCTTGCTAATCTATTTTGTGCATCCAGAGTGTAACCCATTAGAGAAACATTGCCAAGCTTCTTATTTTTGGTCCCTCTTTCTAATTTTTTAACTAAAAAATTGAAATATGACATGTTTTAAATGATGTACCATACGATACGATAATGTGAAATGACTAACACCTATGAAATTGTAGTAAAACCTTTTAAAACTTTAGTTTCGACTTGTGAAATTATTCATTTTTATAATTTAATTAATGACACATGAATAACTAATGCATCAATATGACTCTACATCATGAGATCATATGTCATCCCGTTTAAAATATGTCACATTATAATTTTTTTGTTCAATAATTTGATAGAACCACCAAATCTGTCGGATTTAAAAATAGAAGGACTAATTTCGTGAATTAGTGAAAATGAAGGGACTAACACTGTAATTAAGTCTTAAAATAAATAGTCATTAACATATATTTTATCTTCTAACTAAATCTACACACTCAACAAACACAATTAAGGAATAATTATTCTATTATTTTTGCTATCATCAAAACATCAATCAAGATACATTAATTAAACCTATCCGATTCTTACGCTTACATATATTTGGGAGGATATGAAGCTAAAATCACTTTGTTATAAAAAGATACATTTAAAAAAAATGTATTGTTATTATTTTTCTTTATCCAAAACATGAAATTTATCTATTATCTTTTTTGTTTCCTTCTAGTAACTTGGAATCACTACTCCAAAAATGACATTTTATAGCACGTCTTTTGCAGCGCTTATTAAACACAAGCGCTGTTGTATAATTTTTTTAAAAATTACGGAGGATACAACAGCGTTTTTTTGACAAGCGTTGTGGAAAAAACGCTGTTGTAGGGTCATATAGGGTCACATACGCTTGCACATAATGTTTACAACTCTTTTACATCGCTTTTCTAAAAAGCGCTGCAAATTGAAGCGCTCCCACATAGCCTTTTACAGCGCTTTTTGAGTGCTTTAAACACAAGCGCTGTAAAATGTAGTGCTCCCACCTTATGTTACATAGCTTTTAAAGCGCTTCTTGTTAAAGCGCTGTAAAAGCCTTGCACTTTCACATAATAAAATGACCTATCACATAATATTAAAGGACCTATTAGAGCATTTTGTGTACAAGCGCTATAAAATCATTAATTTTAAATAAAAATCATTCACCTTAAATAAATAAAAACAAATTTAAAACAAATTTAATACGTTGTCCTAACCCTACGAACTCTCATCTTCTCTACTTTGCGAACCCTCATCTCCTCTACTGTGCGCCCATCTACAAATTGATCTATGTTGCTCCTCCTTTAAAACAAATTGATCAACGTTGTCTCAAGTACTGTATTTATTTATTTGTTGTTGTCAATAATTAAAACTGATAAATTGTTACATATTAGATATGTTATATTTTGAAATTGTTACATGATATTAGATATGTTATCATGATATATATGTTCTGTTTTGAAATCAATCTTGGACCAATATTAGATATGTGTACTATATATAGGTCATATATATCAAACTTGAAATCATGCTTATTATTTGTGTAACTGCATTTATATATATATAGGTCATATAAAATGGATCGGAAATGGATGTCTGCCAATCGATTGACAAAAGAGTATGAAAATGGAGTGAAGGAGTTTGTTGAGTTTGCAGTGATGAATGCAAAAGATCCAAATAGAGTCGTTTGTCCTTGTTTAAAATGTTGTTTTGGAAAACGCATTAGAGCAGATGAATTGGAAGGACATTTAGTATGGTATGGAATTGATCAAAGCTATACATGTTAGATAAGACATGGTGAGAAAATAAATGGAAACACCCGCATAGATACATATGCTTCAACTGATTTCAACACAGATACATATGAGCCGTACCGAGTTGAGGAGATTGCAAAAGCAGTTGAAGAAGATCTTCGTGATTGTCCTAAAATGTTTGATACATGTTGAGTGATGCAGAGAAACCATTATATAATGGTTTTACTAAATTCACAAGAATGTCGGCGATATTAAAGTTGTACAACTTAAAAGCGAGTAATGGATGGTCTGATAAAAGCTTCACAGAATTACTAACACTCTTAAAAGATATGTTGCCAGATGATAATGAACTTCCCAGTCGAACCTACGAGGCTAAACGAATTTTGTGCTCTATTGGTATGAGTTACGAAAGGATTCATGCGTGTCCTAACGATTGCATTTTATTTCGAAATGAATATGAATTACAAAAGGCGTGTCCGAAATGCAATGTCTCTCGATATAAGAAGAAAGAATCTACTCCAGCAAAAGTCGTGTGGTATTTTCCTATAATACCAAGATTTAGGCGCATGTATCGCAGTGAAGAAGATTCAAAACACTTGACATGGCATGCAGATGAAAGAATTAGAGATGGAAAGTTTTGACACCCTGCAGATTCTCCACAATGGGCAAGAATTGATCACGAGTATCCTGAATTCGGGATAGAGTCAAGAAATCTACGACTTGCACTTTCTACTGATGGAATGAATCCACATGGTCTTCAAAGCATCTCACACAGCACGTGGCCTGTGATTTTGTTGATTTATAACCTACCTCCATGGTTATGTATGAAGCGTAAGTTAATGATGTTGTCTCTATTAATTTCTGGACCCAAACAACCGAGGAATGATATCGACGTATACTTGGCTCCTTTAATTGAAGATTTAAAAATTATGTGGGAGACAGGTGTGGAAGTTTATGACGGGTATAAGAAAGAATGTTTCAATTTGAGGGCTATGTTGTTCGGCACAATTAATGATTTTCCTGCATATCGTAATTTATCATGATATAGCATTAAAGGTCAGTGTGCATGTCCTATATGTGAAGAGAGTACTAATTGGATGCGGTTGAAGCATTGTAAGAAGAATATATTTCTTGGACATCGTAGATTTTTACCTTATAGTCATCAGTATCGTGGGTGGAGAAATGCATTCAATGGAAAATTAGATGAAGACAGAGCTCCTGTAGCACCGACTGGATATCAAATACTTGAAAAAGTACAAGGTTTGACCAATAAATTTGGCAAACCTTTTGCGGGAGAGCTGGTCAAAACTGGGTGGAAGAAAAAGTCAATTTTCTTTGAATTGCCATATTGGAAGTCCTTGTATGTAATACATTTTCTCGATGTGATGCATATTGAGAAAAATGTATTTGACAGTGTTATTGGTACGTTACTCAATGTACCAGGAAAGTCTAAGAATGACATCAATGCACCGGTTATGTAATTAACGGTTACACATTTTATACCAAAGAACAAGATGATCAAACCACTATGCAAAATAGCGGAGTCACTCTCGTAGCTGAAGCGATGCATATCTCAAGTGCAAAAGACAAGAACCCAATATATGCAAATCTATCATATTTTGGGGTTATCGAGCGCATATGGGAGCTAGACTACACAATGTTTCGTGTTCCCATATTTGGTTGCAAGTGGGTCGATAATAATAATGGCGTTCGGATTGATGAGTTAGGGTTCTTGCTTGTTGATTTTAATAGGATGGGATACAAAGATGAGCCTTTTATTTTAGCGTCGCAAGCTTAACAAGTGTTTTATGTCACTGATCCTGCTGATGATAAATGGTCCGTTGTCCTATCGACCAATAAAATAAGTGATGATAACAATAATGATGAAGATGTTGGTAATGATCTTTTCTTTGCAACATCACAACCACATGAAATTGATTCAACTGATGATGGTTTATATCTTTGAGATGATCATGATGAGGGAATTTGGATTAATCCATCGTTTCGTATCATTAGTGGACAAATAAATGTGAATCCCACCAAGAAAAGAAGAAGAGCATCTTAATGTGTTTAATTGTTTTTAAGTCATGTAATCTGGACTGAGTTCATGTAATTTAATTGTTTGATCTGCCAGAATTGAGCATTTTGGTATTTAGCTTGAACTGTATGTAATTTTCTGCTTATACTGTATGTAATTGTATACTGATTTTCTGCTTATACTGAGAATTTTTCTTGAACTTGAACTGATCATTCCAATATGAGTTGATCATGTAATTTAGCATTGATATATATATAGGTATTATTTGGAAGAAAAAAATTATTATTTGGAAGAAAAAATAATTTAACTATTTGGAAGAAAACAAAATTATTTGGAATTTTTCTTGAACTTAACTGATCATCCCAAAATAATGAAGTCACACAACCCTTGGACATAATAAAACAAAGATGCATTTTATATATAAAACCCTATTACAATGCTCTTTTGAAAAAGCGCTGTAATAGGATTTTAAAAAAATAAAATAAGGAGGTCTTTTAAAGCGCTTTCTTCAAAAGCGCTGTAAAAGGGTCACATAGCGTTTGCATATAATAAAACATAGAAGCCTTTTATATATAAAACCCTATTACAACGCTCTTTTGCAAAAGCGCTGTAAAAGGGTCACATATCGTTTGCATATAATAAAACAAAGAAGCCTTTTATATATAAAACCCTATTACAGTGCTCTTTTGCAAAAGCGCTGTAAAAGACTTTTTAAAAAATAAAATAAGGAGGTCTTTTAAAGCGCTTTCTGCATAAGCGTTGTAAAAGGGTCACACAGCGTTTGCATATAATAAAACAAAGAAGCCTTTTAAAGCGCTTTGTATAAAAGCGCTGTAAAAGGCTTTTAAAAAAATAAAAATAAGGAGGTCTTTTACAGCGCTTTTTCACAAGCGCTTTAAAAGGCTTCTAAAAAAGCGTTGTAGTAGGCTTTTAAAATATAAAATAATGAGACCTATTACAGCACTTTTTCAAAAAAGCGCTGTAATAGAGTTTTATATATAACAGTAAACCTCTTCAGTTTCATCTTCATTACGTAAACTTCATACGAGTGTTTCAGTTTCCTCTTTATTCTCCTTCTCATTGCAAACCCTACGAACCCTACCCTTGTTTCCTCCTCATTACTAACCCTCATTACGTAAACTTCATACACTTGTTTCCTCCTCATCTTCATCCTCCTTCTCATTACGTAACCATATATTTTTAGTAACCCTTATTACGTATTTCTGCGAACCTCGTAACCCTACGATCGTTTCGTCTTCGTTCGTCTTCTGCGCTGTTCTTGTTCTTCTTTGTTACTAACCGAACCCTAAGAACCCGTAACCCTAAGTATTTCTTCGCATTTTTCAGGTATTGTATTTATTAGTTTTTTTTTCACTAAAATGCATGTTGAACTTATACTGCTACGTACTTAGGCTACTGCATGTTGAACTTGTTGTAGATAAATGGATACCAACAAAGATTTAGAATGTCAAAATGAAGAAGTTGGCAACACCAAGACTTACCAAAATGAAGTCAAACGTGGTGCAACCATAATGCAAAATGTTATAAAAGCAAGAAGTACTGGGCAAAAGTTTGAGGTATACTTTGTTTGCTGTTTTCTTTGTTTGCTGTTTATAATTTGAGGTACTTACTATATGAGTTTATTAGGTGGGATGGAATTAGAGTGGTCAGCCAATTGACCCCAACAGTTCAATGTTTGTAAGTTATATTGGGGCTGTTGTTCGTCAGAATATCCCCATCACAATAGATGATTGGAGAGATAAAGCATTGAAGGATGCAAAAGATGTATTGTGGGCTGATATACAAGTAATTTTTTACTCCACTTTTTTACTTATAATATTTTACAAACTGCTTTGATGTACTTTACTCAAACTATATCTTTATTTGGTTTGGAGACAGCTTTTGATGTTGACGAGGTGGGAAAGAGTTACGTGCTGAGAGTTGCCAGGAAAATACACTGGGGTTTTAGATCTCACCTCTCAAATTGCTATCTAAGAGACCGAGATGGAAATATGAATGCGAAAGCTCTAAAAATATATAAACATTATATATCAAATAAGGAATGGAGCGCATTCGTAGCAAAACGTTTGGACCCCGCGTTTGTTGTAAGTGATTAATTTATTAGCATTTGTGTTTTATTATTCATATTCATAGCGTATTTTAAATTTTTACAAGATTGTTATTTTTTATATATAGAATATTAGTAAGGCAAATCGCGAGAGGGCAAAAATTATTCCCCACCCATATAAGAAATCTCATATGGGATATGCACGTCTAGAGCAAAAACTTGTAAGTAATTAAATATAATGTGGTACATTATAAACTATACTTTCTAACTAATATTTTGTTTATGATCCTAACGAGAATAGCTACAAGACGCCCAATCCGATTAACCGTTGGATCGTCATATATTGTGGAAGGAAGCTCGCGTAAATAAAGACGGAGTGGTTGATAACGAAAATGTTCAAAAAGTAATAGAACTTTGTGTAAGTATATTTATCACTTTAATATTTTTTAATATTGTATTTTAAAAATGATATTTAGGGTGTCACTCCATGCGTGCTGCACTTATCCTCCTCTACTCATCGCAAGGTCGGAAAAGGAACATTGTGCAATACTCTGGGCGAAGTATTGCACAACACACCGATCCCTGCGGGCCATGTCAAAGTATCACCAGTTATTGCTTTGGAACCAAATGCACCGTTGCCTATACCGGACAACGCTGCAGATCTGAAGTATTTAGGCGCAACAAATTGGCAGTTACGTGGCATGGCCCAAACATCTTGTTGCCCTTGATAAAGTATGTTTAATTAATTGAAATGTATGTTTAATTGATTATATTTAATTGCTGAATTGATTATGTACTACCTAGATCCCTTGCACGACCATTACAACAATCACCCCGAGATAAAGACTATGTTTGACACGTAAGTAATATTCATTTATTTTTTACATATATATATATATATATATATATATATAGTGTTTGTTAATGCTATAATAATCACATTTATTTATTCGATAGTGCTTTACAAGTTTTCGAGCTCAAAGAGGTGCTAAAGTGTCGAAGAAAAAGTCAAATAACATCACATTGATTCCAATAAAGGTTTGAAATATATGATTTTGAAATTTCATTTACAATCAATGCACAAATAATTATTGACTTATATGTTTTATTTTATAGTGCCCTCGTCAAACTAACAACATCGACTGTGGGTACTATGTATTGCGATTCATGAAGGAGATTGTTGATAAGAATCAGATTATAATCCCAGAAACGGTACGATATTTTCATTATTTGATTTTCATATATAAGCTATGTATATATATATATATATATATATATATATATATATATATTTGATTCTAACTTATTTATGTTCAATTTTTATATCGCACAGTACTTTGACAATTCCAGTCCAACATACTCTGAAAGAGATCTAATTGAAATAAAGGAAGACTGATGTCAGTATGTGATTGAAATGAAGATTATTTGATTTGCTGGGAAATGACATGCTGCAAGGGATAGTTATATGCTGCAAGGGGTAGTTTTGTTCTGAAATGTACTTCTCTAATAGTTATATGTATATGAATATGTAGTTATATGAATAGGGCACATTTGAATAGCTGTGAATATGTAGTATATATGTGAATATGTATATGAATCTGTAATTTGTTCTGATATGAATATGTAGTATATATGTGAAAAGTTGTGAATATGTATTCTGATATGTTGTAATTTGTTCTGTGCTGTTATGTAATTTGTTGTGAATTGGTTGTGTAAATATGTATAGTTATAAAGTTAATTTGATTGTGAAATGATTGTGTGAACTAATTGTGAACTGATTCTGGATGAAAATGATTTTGGAATAAAAATTAAAAGACAGCCCTTTCTAAAAAAATGCCATAAAAAACCAAAAAGTGCTTTTTAAAATTTACAGCATTTTTAATAAAACTAAAATAAGAAAAAAAAAAAACACCTTTTACAGCGCTTTATCAAAAAAAACGCTGAAAAAGTGCCTTAGAATGCACCTACTACAACGTTTTTTTGAAAAAGCGCTGTAAAAGGTGCATAATAATGCATCTATTGAATGCACCTACTACAGCGCTTTTTCACATAAGCGTTGTAATAGGTGTATGCATATGAAGCGCTATTGCAGGGATTTAAAAAGTGCTGTTACAGGGATTTACAACGCTTTTTCAAAAAAGCGCTGTAAAACGAGTATAACAAGCGCGCAATATATTCACCTATTTTACAGCGCTTTTTTATTTTAAAAAGCGTTGTTGTATCTTTTTACAGCGCTAGATACTACAACGCTTATTTTTTTGAAAAAACGCTGTAAATGGCTTAAAAAAAGCGCTGTAAAATGCGTTTTTTTGCGTAGTGAATTATAGCTAAGAAAATATAGGATCTTTTCAAATCATATAAATCTATTAAGTATTTTGAAAACTTAAAGATCTATGTTACAAATTCATTAACACTCAAAGAATAAAATCCTAATTGTAAAAATCCTTTTAGAAATATTTTAAAAGTTAAGTTGGTACATAGTTTTTAAAACCTGAAGAAAAAAATATGGAGTAAAAATAATCTCTTAAGATCCGAATCATTACACCCCTATACATAAATTGGGGTGAAAATGAAGGGTTAGTTAAATAAGAAATCACAAAATATAAGAATGAGCATTATTTTTACTAAAATAGAATGAGTTTTAATTTGAACTACATTTGAAAAAAAAAATACAATAACATTATGTAATGTTAGACTTACTACTCAAAATATTCTAAAAACTGAATTGAAACAGAAGAAAACATAATATTAATCTAAATAATATAATTTGGATCAACAAATATTCTATCTATCTATCTATATTTATTTATTCACTATGTATTCTATGTTTGGGTAAATCTTATGCAAGCATTGTGTCTATGTGGCACCTATAAAATGCTAATCATTCCCTCTAATTTAATTTATTATTAATAATAATTATACGAGAGAAATTGCATTTATCTCCCCTTAGATTATCTTAAATGATACCAACACCTCATCTAGTTTTGAAAAAACACACACCTCCTTTATATTCACTAAAAAACTGCATCAAACATTTTTTTTGCCACACTTACATATATTCATGTCATTTGGTATATGACACAATTAAAGTTTTCGCTTTAATTTGTAAAAGTACGACTATACATATGATATTTACAATTTTGAATGTTATGGCTATGTTCTTAGTAACAGAA
The DNA here is from genome assembly GCA_037974755.1 of Cicer yamashitae. Taxonomy (NCBI): domain Eukaryota; kingdom Viridiplantae; phylum Streptophyta; class Magnoliopsida; order Fabales; family Fabaceae; genus Cicer; species Cicer yamashitae. The sequence continues at coordinate 17,689,193 of JBBPBQ010000003.1, forward strand.
CCGAAGTGTATATTCTAGTGTATTTTTTTGTAAATGACAAATAAAGTTAAAAGAACAATGAAAAACAAATATGCACAATTTTTTTAGTGAGTATAGAAGAGATGAATGTTTTTTTAAAACTAAAAGGAGTATTAATGTCATTTAAATTGACCTTAAGAGAGGTAAATGCAATTTTCTGTAATTATATTAATGTAGTTAAGTTTAACTTACAAAAACCCCTCACCTTTTCTTATTTTTCTTAATTATCTTTGTGCATATAATTGAATGAACGTAAAATTAATATAATAATCATTTATCTCATACTTATTATCTGATAAAATTATTTAATCATCACAATGTAAGTTTTGAATATTTCACAATTTATAAAATATCTATAATATATTAAAAAATTCAAAACAAAACAAAATTATGATATATCGTAAGAAAAGTTGGTGTTTATATTTTGATTTTATTTTAAATTAACAATATTTGTGTCTATTACATTTTTTATAAAAAAATATAGACTTCACCTCTTATATTATCACATAGTTTAATTTTAATTATTATTTATAATCATATTTTGTTCACTTATTTCCATCCACTCTATTCTCAACCTATTGCATCTATTCACTTTTGTATCTACCCAAAATTGAAAGCACTAAATAATACCTCTTGATTTATTTTTGAAATTATTTGTTACAATTTCAATTAATTACTATTGTTCTATAATTTTTTAGAAAAGAACTTTTATACATGAACCTTTGAACTACTATTTCTTTCTTATTCCTTAACTATGGTCATTCATTCACTCATTGTATTATTGAAAAATTTATTTAACAAATTGGTTAGTTACAAATTTAATTAATTGATAATGTCATATTATATTTAATAATTAACTTTATCACACCAACCTTTGAACTACTACTATCTCTCAAATTCCCTAACTATAGAGTATCTGTCACATACATTGTATTAATTAAAAAATATTAAATTAATAATTGGTTGGTTACAATTTTTATTAAATGTTACCTATTCATGATCATTGTGTTTATAAGGTGATTTTGGGCACCCATGCTAAATGTTTCCGTATAAATTTTGATTTGGGGTTAGCATCACTTTCTCCAAGCAAATCATGGGTGCGTGGTTCTCTTCGATTTTGAATTGTAGTTTTTGTTTATCTTTCTTACTTTTTCCATATATCACAAGTCACAACTATTCATTGTTTTCTCTAGTAGAATATAGAGATTCAAGTTACTAGCACAAGAAAAACTGTCTCTGCGGATTTTATCTTTACCCACGAAAAGTCCGTAGGTAACGTGAAGTTACTCACGACTTACCCACGGACACGAGTTCGTAGCTATTTCGCTCGTAGTAAGATATTTACCCACGGAAAAGCAGTGGGATATACTTACTTAAGGAATGTCCGTAGGTAGCATGACTTACCGATTCTCCGTGGGTAACGTACTTACAGACTATCCGTGGGTAAAAACCAGATACTTATCGACGAATAACTAAAATTTTATCATGATATGTCCGTGGGTAAAAAAATATACTAATTTCAATTTTGAAAAGCTTGCCACTTACATAACATGCAACTTTTTTAGAGTAAAAACCAAACTCTAACTTAATAAAAAAGAAAAACTAAACTAGAGCAGTTTTTAATAATTATACACTGACTAGAGGTGTTACACAAACGAGATTTAAAGAATCAGATATTTCAAGAAAAACACCAATTTAAGAGCTTCACCTAGGCTGGTAAGAGGAGTGGGCTAGGGGACTTCAGTTGGTTATCAAGAAAAGGCATAATGAGTGTGGATCCAGAGCCCTAAGAGCTATATCCCACCCTCTCATAGGAACCAACAACATCATATGTAACTAAGAATATTGAGTTTAGTTTCTTACAAGAATATCTGAAAGCCAAATCAAAGGAACATTTATTTTAACCCTGGATGAGTACTCTAAATTTATTCTTTTGTATTATGTCACAAATAGAGAGAGATAAAAAAGAATTATGAACTGCGCAAAGTTCTCGTCCAAACTTCTAAATTTAATAAGAAAAGATTTCCAAGAAGTAATCAACATAGTTAAGCCTACATATCAAACAGAACAAGAACACAATCAAACAAAGAACAAAGTTTCTCACATGCTAAGTCATCATGAAAATGTTTACAATCTAAATAGTACTATTAATTTTTCTGTTACAAGGATTGAGACTCTTAAGACTCACCAAATGCCTAGCAGACAAAACCTTCTGCAAAGCCTTCACATCAGCTTGAAAACCAGAAGAAGCCATCACACATTTCTCAGCTCTATCACCAAACAAAACACAAACCCCAAAAAGCCTAGTTTATTTACACTTAACATCCTTCAACAACAACATAAACACTAATAAAAAAGAGTGTCCTTCATACCTGCTTTTTTTAGTTTATTTACACTTAACATCTATAGATCGTTATATATATTGGCCAAATATTTTAGCCCTGCTTTTTTTTATTGATATAACATTTGTTAGTCTACTTTTTTTCTTATTTTCTTTTATTTCTTAATGTGTATATCACTATTTTACATGTGAATGAAGACAAGAGGATAAAAAAGCTTCTATTTTTCGTTGATGTTGTTGATATATTTGGTGCTCAAAAAGTCTAATAAAATTGGTAGCTCATCTAAGTATATATTTTTAACTCTAATATTTGCATCAACTAAATTAAATTTATGAAATAACTTGTCCTTTCTTATTTTTGTTAATAATTATTGTATCTATAATTGAGTGAAATAACATTAATGAATTTATATAAAAATGAGATAGTGTAACATGCAAAACTTGAAGAATAAAATTGATCAATAGTTTTCTTTATATAGAAATAATATAGAAAAGTAAAAAAGTAAACCTAAAGCTATACTAAGCTAAAATAGATACAATTTAATATAATTTAAATATTGAACCCCGTAAAATATGTTAACTCTAAAATATAATGATGATGGGATTGCCTATATAATATTATATATTAATTTCTGGAAGTATAACATCATTTGAAACAAAAAATTATACCAAAATACACTATATTATCTCACGAAAAAAGATAGTGAAAGAGAATATTTATATATATATATATATATATATATATACGAGATTATTACCTTAAAAAAAAGTCAAAATCAATTTATCTCTCAAGTGTTTTGCTTTACATATAATTAATAAGAGAAATCACAATCAATTTTCTTTGTTTGCTTGTATATGGAGAAAACATTTTTTCATGAGTCGCCCCAAGTTCTTCTCCTCCTAAGATAGATAATATTCCTTTAATAAATCAATACAAATATTTTGGGGATGGCTCTTGCTCTCCACCCGAATAAAAATAAGTCGATGCAAATGACGCATTTAATTTTATCTCTCAAGCTTAGGAGTCAATAAATGCAAATGACTCTCAAGCTTAGAAGTCAATAGATGCAAATGACACATTTAATCTTATCTCTCAAGCTTAAGAGTCAATAAATGCAAATGACTCTCAAGCTTAGAAGTCAATAAATGCCCCTTTGTCATTACAAATATTTTGGACGGTCTACACTTCCTACATGACATAGTTTGAGTACACTTTGAGTACTTTGCCATGGACAGGAACTGCAATCTCGCCTGCGCCTGCACCAAAAAGAGATTTAAAATGTGATGTGTCATTTGGATATATGTTATATGATAAATTTATGGTTTATTTTTTAATTTAGGGATTTTGATTTTCAGATATTTGTTTTCTAGGATGAAGATTACAGCAAAATGGTTGAGTTTCTAAATATTTAATAAATAAAATTAAAATTAAATAAAATTATTAATCCTATCTGATTTGCCACATCAACATTTTTCTAATAAAAAAATAAAAGAATTATCTTATTTACATTTTAAAAGATATAAGTAGATGGTGATACAGGTGGGATCTCTATATTCATAGAAATTTTTTTTTATGTATTAATTAAACAAAAAATAATTTAATAAATTGAGTTCAAAATTTACACAATAAAATAAAAATATATGTATCAAGTAAAGTAACTTCTAAAACATTACCTGTCAGTCGCTAAATCATATCATCAAGATGAACCTATAAATATAAATAAAAAATACATAGTACTTATTAAAATAAAAGCAATTAATTAAAACTCAAATATAACAATATTAAGTAGGAAGGGGATTATATATATATATATAAAGCCCACTCTGAAATAACACTATAATAACCCTAATCTTAACATTTCTTTTGTGAGTGTACTATTACTTTGACTATTCTATAGTAAGAATCAGCGGCGTTTCTCCCAAAATTCAATGGTGTCTCTAGAATTATGTGACTACATTTCTTGCATTTACTGAGAAGTGTAATAGCGGTAATTCATTATCTATCTAATATTCAAGTATTTATAATATATCTTCAACCTATATTCTTCTATTATTGAAATTAATTATGATGATAGATTAGGGACACTAATATCAGCCTCATTCAACTCAAACCAACACTAAATATATGACTAGTCATCGGTTATTCATCTTATTCTGCCACAATAATATCTACTTTTTTATCACTTTTTTTTTATTCTAGGCTTAATTGCAGTTTTGGTCCCCCTATTTTAGCTGAATCACAAAAATAGTCCCCCATTTTATTTCTCCCCAGTTTTGGTTCCTCAAACAGAATTTTGGTCCAAAACTTGATGAAGTGCCATTTTTTTAAGCCACACCACACCATTTATGTTCATAGATTTCGGGTACAATTGTTGCATCACGAGATCTTAAGGCATGGTGTGGCTTAAATAAGCGCAAAAAAAATGACATTTTATCAAGTTTTGAACCAAAATTCTGTTTGGGAGACCAAAACCGGAGAGAAATAAAATGGAGGGACTATTTTCGTGATTAAGCTAAAATAGGGGGACCAAAACTGCAATTAAGTCTTTATTCTATTTAATATTATATTGTTTTGTTCCAACTAGATCCGTGAGAGAGACAATAAAATTTCATTCCCGAACTACCATCAACAACCTGATCAAATGAAAATCATCGATATAGTCTTATATTTCTAAGATGTCTTTGTTATTTTCTGCTCTATTATTCATCTGTGTGATGTCCAACATAATCTCCGACGACTGTGATTTCTATAATTAATTAAATATGAACCACATGTAAAATGGATAACAAGATTTTATCGTATTTAAAGATAAGGTAATAATATATATATATATATTAGCGACAGACCTTTTTTTTTCCTTTCATAATTTTACTTTTTAAAAAGCCCATTATGTTTTCAACATTTACTAATATAAAGTAATACATATGTAACTACATCTTTTGTTCCCTAACTTTTTTTTGGACATAACTAAAGTGCATATAATATTACCATCAATGCCGGATTTGTTTCTATTATACTAATAATTTGAGTTAATATTTTTATAATATAAAAAAGTTTATTAAAATATGTTTATAATATTTATTTAACACATGTACTAAAAGTTAAATTTAGTGAATTGTTTCATTTATTTTGTTTATAAAAGAATTATTTCTATTTTGAACTCTTCATATTATTACTAATATACTCTTGATTTATATTAAATTTTTCTAATGTTACTT
>JBBPBQ010000003.1:17695159-17707702 GCA_037974755.1 Cicer yamashitae
TCACATAAATTTATTCATTATAACCATGCAGTATAAATTTTTAAGAAATAATTAAAGAAATATATTAAATGTTTTTACCATTTTTTAGTAAATATTCTATTAGTAATATTTTTCATTTTTTATAGTGAATATTTATAAAAAAGGATAAGTTCAATAGATAAATGAAAAATGGTAATCGATCAATTTAAAATGAATTTTATATTAAAAGGAATCATAATCATTAAAATATAAAATTGTGTTATTGTAATTTATATATACAAAAAAAAAAACTTCAATAATAATAATGATAAAATTAAAACTACATATTCGTTTATGTTTTCCCAAATCTTTTTATTATGTTGAACCCATATACTCCACCCATTCATATATATATATATAAAATTATAAATTTAAAAATCATATCTATTATAATTAATATAATAAAATAATTGTTATTAGCCAATTATAAAATAAAAAAATATTTTCTATAAAGATAAGATTACAATTTTTAATATTTTAAAAAATATTAAAGTATATTCAATATATATATGTGTATAAAATTTAAAAATTACATTAATATTATTTGCGGGGCGGATTCGGGTGCGGGTGCAGGGTGGATATTACCACCTCCAATCTCACTTTTTGTAAATGATTTTTGTAGAAAAAGTGATTTTCAATGGGAAAGACATACACAAAACAACCTCTGCTTTTCTTAAAAATCTCTAAATGATTGAATAACAAACAACCCAAAAAACTTGAGAAATACATGAAAAACCCAATCATCAAATTAGAATGAGAAACACCAACACAGACGCATTCTGACACAGAAAGCAACATAAATACATCTTTATAATATCACATATAATTAACATAATAAATAGAGTATTAGAAATTCAATTCATAGATTCAGAATCACAAAGAAATACAGGTGCTGAGAATTGAGAAAACCAAGACAAAATTAAAGGGTTAATAATCCAATTGAAACCAAAGTTAACAATGAAATCGAAAGAAGACTAAAATCATAGAGATCGAGATGATAGAAACGCAAGAAACATGTAAGAACAGTGAGATTGAAACAGTAGAAATAGAACTTAGGGATTTCAAAAATTGGAATGAATGGTCAACTTTGAAATCAAAGGAGATTGATATGAATTTGAGAAGTGAAAGAGTGATAATATATTTGAGATCGCAGCACAGAAAGAAAGAAGTTTTCAATTTCAATTAAAATTAAAATTAAAAGATTGAAAATGAAAATATATTTGTTTTGTTATTGTTTTATTATTATTATTATTATTATTATTATTATTATTATTATTATTATTATTATTCACTTCAACCTTTCACGTTGCGTTACTATTATTATTATTATTATTATTATTATTATTATTATTATTATTATTACATAAACACTTCTGTGTTTATGTTTTCGGTGTGTTTCGACCCTTTAAACCTTTTTCTCAACTTGAACTGATTATTCCATAAGCCCAACACGTCAAACCATATTATTTATTCTTTACGGAAAATATTTTATTTATGGATACTAACTTTTTTTCCTTCTAAAAATAATTTAACTAAAGTTATTTAAATAATCTTTTCTTCTTCTGTCATGTTTTTTTAGAATTTTTTTTTTAATTTTTTTATATTTCTGTTAGGATAGCCAATGTTAATGCTGATACAGTTAGAAAATTATTAATAATATGTGGATGGTGAGAATCAAACTCTTAATTTTTATTATCATTTTATTTTTTTACTTCAATTATTAAATCAACTTTATCTTTTTTTTATTTTTTATATTACTTTTGAGGATTAAGTAAAAAATATTGAATCATATTAATATATATTTTTGACGTAATATATATATATATATATATATATATATATATATATATATATATATATTCAATCATATTTATCACATAAATAAGTGTGACGGCTCATATAGTCGTTGGAAGACTGGCTGTTTGGTCTATGAATTAATAGGCATGTGTTGCAGATAAACAAAGACTGTTCCTGTTTGATCATCATAACATTCTTCCTTTCTGGTTTGGGCAATTGTTTGTATTTGTCTCACTTATGACAGCTGTTTGTAATTCATGCTATTTAGCACTTGTGTCAGTGATGTAATGCCTCATTTTTTCAAAGTTGTACTTACTTTATCTAAGCCATCAATTTTGAAGATTAATCTTGCAATTTACATTTTAGGCATTGCTTTGATTTTGTGAATTCTATTGACGAATCTGTCCAGAATATCTTTGAATATTCAGTTCTGTTCCTTAATAATTACCGGTGATTTTTCATGCATCTTGATGTACCTTTGCAGCCTAGAATGATCTTGTTCTCAATAAGACTTTGTTCTTTAGTGATCAAGAACGTTCTTGTGTGAAAGTCAGATCGATCTTTGTTATTTTGTTTTATTAATCAGAGCAGCTCTGTTGCTTCTGTTTTGATCTTTGTTATGTTTGATGCATATCTTTGTTTAAATCACTCAAGAACACATGTTAAATAACAACACATTTTTTAGAATCATAATTAGAAGATTAATTAACTTTGTTTGATTATCATCAAAACATTAATTTGGGATTTTGCCTCAATATAATACTCCCCTTCAAGAGGGAAGGTATATTTCTAACATTTTCAATAGGGATGGCAACATAACCGGCACCCGCCAGTACCCACCCAAATCCTTATTGATTTGGGTGGGAAAATCCGCTTTGATTGGGTGCGGGTGTGTGTGCGGATTTTTTCCGAAATTAAAATTAGGGGGCGGGGACGGGTTTGGGGTGGTGATATCCACCCCGCACCTGCACCCGAAGTCGTCCCGCAAGTAATATTATTTGTAATTTTTAAATTTATATACATATACATATGTATTGAATATACTTTATATTTTGTTTAAATATTAACATGCTTCGAACACTCGTGACTAAGAGGATTAGAGGCCAATTGGATGGTTGATTGACTGTCACATAAGACCATCACTAAGGGCAGAGATACTTCAAATGTTCTAAATAGTTGTTTGATCCACATTAAGTGAGGGAGGCCAATGCCTGGTACTCGGCCTCAACCAAAGATCTAGCTACAGTGGATTGCTTCTTTGATCTATGTGATATCAACATATCACCTAAAAACACACAGAAACCAGTAATGGATTTATGGGTAACCTTACAACTACCCCAATCAACATCATCAAAGGTAGTAACCCGAAGAGAGGAAATGGCCGAAAAAATAGGTTGTTACCAAGAGACTCCTTGAAATACTACAACATATAATGAACAACATGAAGATGACGAGTTTTGGGTTGTTGCATAAATTGGCTCAATCTATTGACTGCATATGTAAGTTAGGACGAGATATGATCAAGTACATTAATATGCCAATTAACCTTCGATAACCTGAAACATCAGTGTTATTAAGTGAAATTCCAAGATCCATTGGCACGGGTGCAAGTTTGGCTAAAATAAAACCAGTGTCTTGAAGCAACTGCAATGTGTATATTATTTGGCATAGGTGAATACCCTTGGTGGACTTCGCAAATGCATGGCCAGGCCAGTCAAACACAAACAACGAAGGAGGTGATGTTTGAAATCATGTTAATAGTATAATATAAGTAAGGAGAACACGCAATTAATCATACATAATCATGGTCATCATATAAACTCAACACAAATTTATAACATCACCATCATCAATCAAACATCATCATTATCATCACATAAACTTATCACAAATTTATATCATAAATCACACATCATCATCAAATAAACTTACATCATACACTGCATTCTGCATTAATATTTTATTATCACTTCACATAAACTCATCTAATCAAACATATGCACCAAATTCATTTGAAATCAAATATCACAATAATATCAAATACCACACATTTAACGAAATTAAATCAATCAACACCTTATAAATATTTCTATTCCACATTTTAATCTCACAATTTCCATATTTACACATTAATTAATTTATCATTCAAAAGGCTACTATCGTACGTAGCGAGCCCGGATGAATCGTTGAGAAATACGGTTTTCCCATTCATCTCACAATATATTATACTCCTGAATTCAAACGCTCTCTCACCCCTTACCTTATTTCGAGCTTTCACACACGAATATGATTCCACGAGCAAACAAACTTTATTCTTTGACTCTTTGTCCTTCAATCGATTTAACTCGACAGTTTATGGGTAAACGTCAAAAACAAATTATGAGAAGACACTTTAAAAACTAATTTTGAAATTCGGTCAAGGAAACTTACCATAAATCAGAAAACCAATCAATGGATAATATAGCCACTTTTAACATGATCGTTTTGGCATTGGTTTCACTCAAATCGGACTTATGGTGAAGAAGAACGGTGCAAAATAACGAATTCTACAAACGGAGAAGTCGAATATCTTAGAGAGAAATTGGGATGGTTAAAAATCTGGGAAAGTGTGTTTAATTGACTAACTAAATGTATAAAACAACATACTGAAATTTGGCCGGAAACGGAGAAAATTTTCTGCGATAGTTATCGTTCGCGGTATCAATTTTCTTCTATTTTTCCTCCAATTCTTCTTGGGTGCCGCTGCCGCAGACCTTTCTCTGCCGGAAACACATTTTACTTTTTTTTTTTTTTTTAATAAAACCAACAATTACCAAAGTTATTTTTTTTAACACTCTTTTTTTTAACACAATTTAATTATTAATATTTGAAAACTAATATTTTATAAAATAAAGTAATTAATCTTTTAAAATACATTAATAACCAAAACTCTTATATTCAAAATTATCACTATAATAATACTTATTTTCAAAATACTCAAATTAAAACATTACCATCACCAAAGAATAGTCGAAACTATAAAATAAAGGCTTAATTGCATTTTTAGTCCCCTATTTATACTGATTCACGAAATTGGTCCCCCTATTTTAAAAGTCAACGATTTTGGTCCCTCCCTATGATTTTTTAGGTAAAAAATGGTGACGTGAGATGTTTTGAATAACATGACATATGATACGATGATGTAGAGTGATTAACACCAATGAAGTTGGAATAAAACGTCGTAAAAACTAAACTTTCAACTTTGAAATTTTTTCGTTTTTTTAATTTAATTAATGACATATGGATAATTAATGGATCTAGATGGTTTTATATCATAGAATTGTATGTCACGTCATTTAAAATATATCAAATCGTCATTTGTTAGTTTAAAAATCTGAGGGAAGGACCAAAACTGTCGACTTTTAAAATAGGGGAACCAATTTCGTGAATAAGTATAAATTGGGGTACTAAAACTACAATTAAGCCTAAAATAAACTACACTTTATATTAGTTATTATATCATAATAAATATATATAAAATCACAATGCCATAACATGTATATAAAAATAAGGAAATCAAACACAATATTACTAACATCCTACGATAATTATTTATAAAATAAATACTTAAAATAAAATATATTTGAAATTAATTAAAATATAAATATGTGCACACTTAACATTAGTCAAACATACCAGAAAATATGACATTAATTACCAATTCACATATACACATATAATAACATAAAATCTTATTCTTTAAAAAAACTATTATTTTTTGAAAAATATATAAAATAATAAAATATAATATTTATTATTTATATCACTCATTTAGTCAAATATGTACATATTAACACATCATAGAAAATACAAATATAAAGAAAATTAATCATAAAAATAATGAACATATATTCTAAAATAATTTTAACACCAAATTAATTATTTAAAATCCTATTTAATTAATAAAATAGTTTATTATAAAATTTGGGGTGTTATACTATCCCTATGAAATAGTGTAGGCCTCATAAGACTTTAACTTGAAGTGTTGTTCGATCAAAATCTGAACATGTTGCAAACGAACAGGATTAGCGTCAACCAATATTATGTCATCTACATAGACAAGTAGAACTACCAAAGATGATCCTGTGCCACTCGAGAATAGTAAATGGTCTGCTGAGGATTGTGTGAAACCAATGGTGGCAATAGTTGAGCTGAATTTTTGGTACCATTGTCTTGATGCTTGTCTCAACCCATGCAGGGATTTATTCATCTTACACACTAAGTTCTCCCCCTGTTTAGGATAACCCTTAGGAAGTTTCGTGTAAACCTCTTACACACATGTGCAGGTTTGGGATTAATATGAGGATTGTCAGGGATATGCACTAGCATTGTAGGATCAAGTAAAAGTGGCTCAAATAATGAAATTGGTAAAACAGTGTTAGGGAAAATATATGGTGTAAAGTCAGATGGTGTAAGTGAATGAAAAGGAAATATTGTTTCTTGAAAGACTACATCCCTAGATATCACAATTTTTTTTTGTCTCAAGAACTAATAGTTTGTAACCTTTAGTACCAAATGGATATCCTAGCATTACACAAGGGAGTTCTCTAGGGGAAAATATATCTTTATGATCAAGTATGGTTAACACAAACAGCCAAATACTCTAAACGAGGCAAAGTCAAGTGGTTTACCATGAAGAAGCTCACAAGAAAAGGAGCTATCCAAGCCAATATAAGGTGTTATATTGATGACGTAGGCAGATGTGATCACACAATCACCCCAATAATGTAGTGGTACCTTGGGAGTGAAAAAGAGAGCTCTTGCTACAGTTAACTAACAAATGTCTTGAACAGCCACTGTCCAAGAACCATGGCTTTTTCTTGACACCTTGAGAACCAACCTGCAGTTTTGGTTTCATTAACTTTTGGTACCCATTCCGTCTTGGGTCCTTGTGGATTAGTTCTAAAATTTGATTTTCTGTTAATATGACATGTAGATTCAGAGTGTCCAATCTTAGAACATGAAGAACATTTGGTCATTTGTTTTTGAAAAGACTTTTTAACTGGTTTTGACAGATTTACAGAACTTTCTCCGTTTTCTATTTTACCTAGAGAACGTTCTTGTTTTTTCTGAGAAAAACCTGTTTTTGTTCCAGATTGTTCTTTTCACTGTTTGTTCTTGATTTTCTCATCTCTTTTCTTAAAATAACATGCAAATTCAAGATGTCCAATTTTGCTGCAATATGAACATTTGATCTTGCATTTATTCTCTTTTCTTTCTAGAATAAAAAAGTTTTCATACATTTTGGTTTTCTGAGTTTGATTAAAACCAAGACCAGCTTTATAAAATATTCCAACTTGAGATCCCATGATATTTTGAAAGGTTCCAGTAGCTTTAATAAAGTTTAACAGATCATTTTTAAAAAGTTGAACTTCAGCTTTAAGGAGAACGTTCTCCTTTTGAAGTGCAGAGTGTTCTTGACTTTCTTGATTTTTAGTGTGAAAGTTTTTGGTCTGAGATTCTTTCAGATTTTGAATGATTTCCTTTAGCTTATTATTCAGAACCTGAGTTTTTTCTTTCTCTTCCTTTTCTTTATAAAATTTATCTTTTAAAGAACTACACTTTTGAATGAGTAAGTTTGAATCATTTAATAAGTTGTCAAATTCTTTTTCCATTTGTTCACATAAAATGCAGGATTCATAATTTGTTACCTCATTTTCTTCAGTGTTTGCCATTAAGCATATGTTAGCTTCTTCATCTTCTTCTTCGTCAGATTCATCTGAGTTATCCACTGTGGCCATCATTGATTTCTTTTTGAAAGAAAATCTGTTTGGTGTTCTTTTGTTCAGAGGACACTCAGATTTGTAATGTCCCAGCTTATTACATCCAAAACATGTAATTTGGCTTTTGTCTAGTTCTGTTTTAGGATTTTCTTTTCTGTTTGGGAATCCCTTCTTGATTTGGTTTCTCCTTCTCATCATTCTTTGAATTCTTCTAGTGAGAAGAGCAATTTCTTCATCAGCATCTTCTTAATCTTTTTCTTCTGGTTCTTCCTCTGTTTGGTCAGGCATGCTTTCTTGAGATCCTTTTAAGGCTATTGCTTTTCCTTTCTTGACAGGTTTATCTTCTTGCAATAATACCTCATGTGCTTTTAAGGTTCCAATTAGCTCTTCTAGTGCCAGTACTTCAAGATTCTTGGCTTCACCTAACTAATCTGCTAGGATTTTACAGTTAACTCTTTTAATCAACCTCAAACTATAAACAATCCTTATAGTTATGAGTTTACAAAAATGATTTAAAGAATTGGTTGAAACTGATTATGCTCAACTCTTGTTTGAGAATAAAATCAGAATTAAGAACTCAGTAATATGATCTATAAGTATGAAACAATTTCAGCCTGATTTCTTTTGTGAATGAGATAGCTTCAAGAATGCAAGTGGATGTGATTTAATGAGAATACTTTGCACTTGAAGTTCTGAATAATGCTTGCGAATTTGCCTTCCTTTTATAGATGATTTGAGCAATTAATTCTGGACTGAAAGAGCTGTTGGTAGTGCTTTGTTTTTCTTCTGACAGAAGCAACGAATCTGTTGACAAAATGCATCATTCATGTGACAGTTTTGGGCTTTGCTGTTTGGGCCGTTTTGCTTAATTTCGCACAAGCTTCCTGTGCGCTTAATACCCATTAAGCTTTGATAATACTTTATGATAATTGGGCTTTGGTCTGGACATTTGATTTGATCCAAAACTGATTGGAAAGGAGTGAATTATTTTCTGCAGAACTGAGAAGTCTTCTTCTGCAGAAACAGAGATTGTTCTTCTAAAAAACGGAGAACGTTGATTATAGGTGGAGAAAGATGGTCAATCTGGTATGATAGTCTTCTGGATAATCTGAGGACTTATAATCAATCTTGAAGTTCAGTTTTGTTCAACTTTCTTGATAATTCTAGACTGGAGAAAGTTGTAGTCCGTTTTTGACATGCTTAGATTCATGATGATTTATCTTAGTGATTCGAGAACCGTTTTGATTAAAAATGATTCCTATCTGCTCCTTGCCATGTACTGATGAAATTGGTATAAAGGATTAAGACAGAATCAATGTAAAAGTGTTGGAGAAAGATTGGTGAAGTGGCTGTGACAATCATTCTTCATTTTGCTGATCTTTCTCTATTTTGTACATTTTATGATCATGACTGTTTTATTTGTTTTTGTTCTGATTTCTTTGCTTTGCTTGGTTCCTATCTTTAATAAAAACACTCAAGAGCACATATTAAATTAACATAACATTTAGAATCATAATTAATATTCTTAATTCATCTTTGTTTATTTTCATCAAAACTTAATTTGAGAGTTTGTCTTAGCAATCTCCCCCTTTTTGATGATGATAAACATGTTAATTTAGATTTTAATTCTGATTCTAATTTTAATTTTGAAGAGGGTAAAAGCTCCCCCTCAATTGATGCAATAGATGTTTTTAGTAATATAACTAATGCAATCAGTTTATTTTAGCAAAAAGAATATTTCATTAATAATGCAATTGCTGAATTACAAAAAGTAAGATCCTGAATTACAACAGGTCACAAACAAAATAAAAACTAAACTTAATTCTCCCCCTTTGTCATACAAAAAGGAAGGAGAAAAAGATCCCTATTTTGCTAAAGAAGGAGAAGATCCTTCTGACGATTAAGACTTGTGAAGTAGCAATGTCAAGTTACAAGGAAGGGGGTTTGAATTGTAATCTTGCCTATTTTAAATTTCCTGTTAAAAAATTAAGAAAAACAACTCAAGAATGATCTTGGTTATGAAAACAGAAACGCAGAACGTTCTTGGTTTTGAAACAGAAAACGCAGAACGTTCTTGATTAGTAAAAATCACAGTTTTTTAGTTTCTCTATTTAATTTTGACAATAATAATAACTGAATGTAAATAGAGATAAGAAAGAGATACCACACAAAGATATATCCTGGTTCACCCAAAGTGGGCTACGTCCAGTTCTCACGACTGTGAGATTTTCACTAAGTGTTCAAAGAACGAAGAACAATCTTTTGGTAACACAGTTAAAGATCAACTTTGATCTGTAACTACACTTCCTTTCCACCCAGAAAGGATTCAATCAAGTCACCTAACTAATCTGCTAGGATTTCACAATTAACTCTTTTAATCAACCTCAAACTATAAACAATCCTTATAGTTATGAGTTTACAATAATGATTTAACGAATTGATTGAAACTGATTATGCTCAACTCTTGTTTGAGAATAAAATCAGAATTAAGAACTCAGTAAAATGATCAATAAGAATAAAACGATTTCAGCCTGATTTCTTTTGTGGATGAGATGGTTTCAAGAATGCAAGTGAAGGTGATTTTATGAGAATTCTTGGCACTTGAAGTTTTTGATGATGCTTGCGAATTTGCCTTGCTTTTATAGACGATTTGGGCAATTAATTCTGGTCAGAAAGAGCTGTTGGTAGTGCTCTGTTTTCCTTCTGACAGAAGCAACGAATCTGTTGACAAAATGCACCATTCATGTGACAGTTTTGGGCTTTGCTGTTTGGGCCGTTTTGCTTAATTTTGCACAAGCTTCCTGCGCGCTTAATTGACCCATTAAGCTTTGATAATACTTGATGACAATTGGGCTTTGGTCTGGACACTTGATTTGATCCAAAACTGATTGGAAAGGAGTAAATAATTTTCTGCAAAACTGAGAAGTCTTTCTTCTGCAGAAACAGAGATTGTTCTTCTCGAAAACGGAGAACGTTGATTATAGGTGGAGAAAGATGATCAATCTGGTCTGATAGTCTTCTGGACAATCTGAGGACTTATAATCAATCTTGAAGTTCAGTTTTGTTCAACTTTCTTGACAGTTCCAGACTGGAGAAAGTTGCAGTCCGTTTTTGATATGCTTAGATTCATGATGATTTATCTTAGTGATTCGAGAACCGTTTTGAGTAAAAATGATTCCTATCTGTTCCTTGCCATGTACTGATGAAATTGGTAATAAGGTTTAAGGCAGAATTAATGTAAAAGTGTTGGAGAAAGATTGGTGAAGTGGCTGTGACAATCATTCTTGATTCTGCTGATCTTTCTCTGTTTTGTACAGTTTATGATCATGATTGTTTTATTTGTTTTTGATCTGATTTCTTTGCTTTGCTTGGTTCCTATCTTTAATAAAAACACTCAAGAGCACAGATTAAATTAACTTAACATTTAGAATCATAATTAATATTCTTAATTAATCTTTGTTTATTTTCTTCAAAACTTAATTTGAGAGTTTGTCTTAACAATCTCCCTCTTTTTGATGATGACTAACATGTTAATTTAGATTTTAATTCTAATTCTAATTTTAATTTTGAAGAGGGTAAAAGCTCCCCCTCAATTGATGCAATAGATGTTTTAAGTAATATAACTAATGCAATCAGTTTATTTAACAAAAAAAGGATATTTCATTAATAATGCAATTCTTGAATTACAAAAGGTAAGATCCTGAATTGCAACAGGTCATAAACAGAATAAAAACTAAACTTAATTCTCCCCCTTTGTCATACAAAAAGGAAGGAGAAAAAGATCCCTATTTTGTTAAAGAAGGAGAAGATCCTTCTGACGATTGAGATTTGGACGGTACAGGCACAGGCTCAAGAGCATGAGCAGCCTGAAAAGGAGGAAGAGGCACACCGAGCTTGGGTGCAAGTGTATCTGTTGAGCCAAGAGAAGTTGCAGAGTTGCCATTATTTCGAAGTTGGTGGGTTCCTTTGGAGGATTCATGATTGGTGGAGGAATGGGAGCAGTGCTGCTTGATGGAGCAGAGACAGCTGGGAGAGAGGCAGGTAGTGGCTGAGGATTCGATTGATTGGATGAAGTAGCTTTGTTGGAAGGTTCGGAAGAAGCCAAAAATTGACTAATTCCAAAAATAGATGAAGTGGTGGTTTGTGGAGAGATGTACGCAGGTGACATGGCGGAGACATTTTGGTGAGGAAGCAGTGTTGTCATGGGGTCAAGGGGAGAACGAAGAAGTTGGGAGACAGAGATGAAGTCTGTGGAGGAAATGGTGGATTGTTGGGGAAAAACAGAGAAAGTAGGATTAATAGGAGGAGGGCTGAGAGAACGTTCTCTGTTTGGAGGGGAACGTTCTTGAGCACGTTCAGGAGAACGTTCTGGTTTTTCTGGTGAACGTTCTAGGTTCTGAGGAGAACGTTCTGGGCTTGGAGGAGAACGTTCTGGGTTTGGAGGAGAACGTTCTGGAGCATTATCAGGAGCTCGATTTGGTGAAAGAGAAGGTGATGTGGGGGCTGTAACAGGAGCTTCCCGTCTGGTAGAACGTTTTCTTTTTAGTGTGGATGGAAATGAATGAATGAGTGGGGCAGACTGTCTGGTTCTGGGTCGATTATTTGGTGGATATCGTGGCTGTGTTTCAGGTGTTGGAGAAGGTTGTTTGGTGACTGTGATTTTCATATGGGCCATGTTTTTGGTGGAAAATTTTGAGATTTTGATAAGGGATTTTTCATTGGACAGAGGGATATGAAAATGATTAAAGACTTTGGTAAGAATCATACCATAAGGAATAGTATTCTTCTTGTAGTCTTTATTGGCAGCAGCGATCATGTGATGAAGTATTAGATGAGGGAGGTTGAGACGCTTGCAGTTGAGCAGATGATAGATGATGAGTGCGTCGTTTTCAGAGACATACTCATGGCTTCCACAGTGAGGAAGAAGAGTATGCTGACTCATGTTGTTGAAAATTTTAGGGAGAGG
>JBBPBQ010000003.1:17707712-17723375 GCA_037974755.1 Cicer yamashitae
AAAAGTTGAACTTCAGCTTTAAGGAGAACGTTCTCCTTTTGAAGTGCAGAGTGTTCTTGACTTTCTTGATTTTTAGTGTGAAAGTTTTTGGTCTGAGATTCTTTCAGATTTTGAATGATTTCCTTTAGCTTATTATTCAGAACCTGAGTTTTTTCTTTCTCTTCCTTTTCTTTATAAAATTTATCTTTTAAAGAACTACACTTTTGAATGAGTAAGTTTGAATCATTTAATAAGTTGTCAAATTCTTTTTCCATTTGTTCACATAAAATGCAGGATTCAGAATTTGTTACCTCATTTTCTTCAGTGTTTGCCATTAAGCATATGTTAGCTTCTTCATCTTCTTCTTCATCAGATTCATCTGAGTTATCCCATGTGGCCATCATTGATTTCTTTTTGAAAGGAAATTTATTTGGTGTTCTTTTGTTCAGAGGACATTCAGATTTGTAATGTCCCAGCTTATTACATCCAAAACATGTAATTTGGCTTTTGTCTAGTTCTGTTTTAGGATTTTCTTTTCTGTTTGGGAATCCCTTTTTGATTTGGTCTCTCCTTCTCATCATTCTTTGAATTCTTCTAGTGAGAAGAGCAATTTCTTCATCAGCATCTTCTTGACCTTTTTCTTCTGGTTCTTCCTCTGTTTGTTCAGGCATGCTTTCTTGAGATGCTTTTAAGGCTATAGCTTTTCCTTTCTTGACAGGTTTATCTTCTTGCAGTAATACCTCATGTGCTTTTAAGGTTCCAATTAGCTCTTCTAGTGCTAGTACTTCAAGATTCTTGGCTTGGCTTATAGCTGTTACCATTGGTCTCCATATGACTGGAAGACATCTCATGATCTTTCTTACTCTCTCTTGTACTGAGTAAGCTTTTCCCAAGGATCGCATTTCATTTACTATAGTTGTGAACCTTGAATACATTTCATCAATGGTTTCTCCTCCATTCATTTCAAACAGCTCAAATTTTCTTATGCCGATGTCTATTCTTGTTTCTTTGACATTGTTTGTTCCTTCATGATGAATTTGCAATGTATCCCAGATTTCTTTAGCCGTTGTGCATTCATCGACTCTTTCACTTTCTTCCCTGCTCAAAGCACACGATAAGAATAATTGAGCTTTAGAGTTTAAGAGTACCTTAGTTTTGTCTTCAGATGTCCAGTCGATTTCTTCCTTTTTGGCAGAGTTTGAATCATTTTGATCACCTTTTGGAATGAAATCTCCATCTGTAATGATACGCCACATTCCTGTGTCTTGAGACTTTAGAAACAGCTGCATCTTATTTTTCCAAAAGTAGTAATCAGTTCCATCAAAATATGGTGACCTGTTTGAGGATCCTCCTTCAACAATGTATTTTGCTTTTGACATTTTTTCTTCTAGATCTTTTACTCAAGCACTTGGTTAAAGTGTTCTTTTTAGAGACTTTGCTCTGATGCCAATTGAAGTAGCAATGTCAAGTTACAAGGAAGGGGGTTTGAATTGTAATCTTGTCTATTTAAAATTCCTTGTTAAAAAACTTAAGAAAAACAACTCAAGAATGATCTTGGTTATGAAAACAAAAACGGAGAATGTTCTTGGTTTTAAAACAGAAAACGCAGAACGTTCTTGATTAGTAAAAATCACAGTTTTTAGTTTCTCTATTTGATTTAGACAATAATAATAACTGAATGTAAATAGAGATAAGAAGAGATACCACACAAAGATATATCCTGGTTCACCCAATCGTGGGCTACGTCCAGTCCTCACAACTGTGAGATTTTCACTAAGTGTTCAAGGATCGGAGAACAATCTTCTGGTAACACAGTTAAAGATCAACCTTGATTTGTAACTACACTTCCTTTCCACCCAGAGAGGATTCAATCAAGTCACCTAACTAATCTGCTAGGATTTTACAATTAACTCTTTTAATTAACCTCAAACTATAAACAATCCTTATAGTTATGAGTTTACAATAATGATTTAAAGAATTGGTTGAAACTGATTATCCTCAACTCTTGTTTGAGAATAAAATCAGAATTAAGAACTCAGTAAAAATGATCTATAAGTATGAAACGATTTCAGCCTGATTTCTTTTGTGAATGAGATAGCTTCAAGAATGCAAGTGAATGTGATTTAATGAGAATACTTGGCACTTGAAGTTCTGAATGATGCTTGCGAATTTGCCTTCCTTTTATAGACGTTTTGAGCAATTAATTCTGGTCAGAAAGAGCTGTTGGTAGTGCTCTGTTTTCCTTCTGACAGAAGCAAGGAATCTGTTGACAAAGTGCACCATTCATGTGACAGTTTTGGGCTTTCTGTTTTGGGCTGTTTTGCTTAATTTCAAACATACTTCCTGCGCGCTATAATGACCCATTAAGCTTTGATAATACTTGATGATAATTGGGCTTCGATCTGGATACTTAATTCGATCCAAAACTGTTTGGAAAGGAGTGAATATTTTTCTGCAGAAATGAGAAGTCTTCTTCTGCAGAAACAGAGATTGTTCTTCTAGAAAACGGAGAACGTTGATTATAGGTGGAGAAAGATGATCAATCTGGTCTGATAGTCTTCTGGACAATCTGAGGACTTATAATCAATCTTGAAGTTCAGTTTTGTTCAACTTTCTTGACAGTTCCAGACTGGAGAAAGTTGCAGTCCGTTTTTGATATGCTTAGATTCATGATGATTTATCTTAGTGATTCGAGAACCGTTTTGAGTAAAAATGATTCCTATCTGTTCCTTGCCATGTACTGATGAAATTGGTAATAAGGTTTAAGGCAGAATTAATGTAAAAGTGTTGGAGAAAGATTGGTGAAGTGGCTGTGACAATCATTCTTGATTCTGCTGATCTTTCTCTGTTTTGTACAGTTTATGATCATGATTGTTTTATTTGTTTTTGATCTGATTTCTTTGCTTTGCTTGGTTCCTATCTTTAATAAAAACACTCAAGAGCACAGATTAAATTAACTTAACATTTAGAATCATAATTAATATTCTTAATTAATCTTTGTTTATTTTCTTCAAAACTTAATTTGAGAGTTTGTCTTAACAATCTCCCTCTTTTTGATGATGACTAACATGTTAATTTAGATTTTAATTCTAATTCTAATTTTAATTTTGAAGAGGGTAAAAGCTCCCCCTCAATTGATGCAATAGATGTTTTAAGTAATATAACTAATGCAATCAGTTTATTTAACAAAAAAAGGATATTTCATTAATAATGCAATTCTTGAATTACAAAAGGTAAGATCCTGAATTGCAACAGGTCATAAACAGAATAAAAACTAAACTTAATTCTCCCCCTTTGTCATACAAAAAGGAAGGAGAAAAAGATCCCTATTTTGTTAAAGAAGGAGAAGATCCTTCTGACGATTGAGATTTGGACGGTACAGGCACAGGCTCAAGAGCATGAGCAGCCTGAAAAGGAGGAAGAGGCACACCGAGCTTGGGTGCAAGTGTATCTGTTGAGCCAAGAGAAGTTGCAGAGTTGCCATTATTTCGAAGTTGGTGGGTTCCTTTGGAGGATTCATGATTGGTGGAGGAATGGGAGCAGTGCTGCTTGATGGAGCAGAGACAGCTGGGAGAGAGGCAGGTAGTGGCTGAGGATTCGATTGATTGGATGAAGTAGCTTTGTTGGAAGGTTCGGAAGAAGCCAAAAATTGACTAATTCCAAAAATAGATGAAGTGGTGGTTTGTGGAGAGATGTACGCAGGTGACATGGCGGAGACATTTTGGTGAGGAAGCAGTGTTGTCATGGGGTCAAGGGGAGAACGAAGAAGTTGGGAGACAGAGATGAAGTCTGTGGAGGAAATGGTGGATTGTTGGGGAAAAACAGAGAAAGTAGGATTAATAGGAGGAGGGCTGAGAGAACGTTCTCTGTTTGGAGGGGAACGTTCTTGAGCACGTTCAGGAGAACGTTCTGGTTTTTCTGGTGAACGTTCTAGGTTCTGAGGAGAACGTTCTGGGCTTGGAGGAGAACGTTCTGGGTTTGGAGGAGAACGTTCTGGAGCATTATCAGGAGCTCGATTTGGTGAAAGAGAAGGTGATGTGGGGGCTGTAACAGGAGCTTCCCGTCTGGTAGAACGTTTTCTTTTTAGTGTGGATGGAAATGAATGAATGAGTGGGGCAGACTGTCTGGTTCTGGGTCGATTATTTGGTGGATATCGTGGCTGTGTTTCAGGTGTTGGAGAAGGTTGTTTGGTGACTGTGATTTTCATATGGGCCATGTTTTTGGTGGAAAATTTTGAGATTTTGATAAGGGATTTTTCATTGGACAGAGGGATATGAAAATGATTAAAGACTTTGGTAAGAATCATACCATAAGGAATAGTATTCTTCTTGTAGTCTTTATTGGCAGCAGCGATCATGTGATGAAGTATTAGATGAGGGAGGTTGAGACGCTTGCAGTTGAGCAGATGATAGATGATGAGTGCGTCGTTTTCAGAGACATACTCATGGCTTCCACAGTGAGGAAGAAGAGTATGCTGACTCATGTTGTTGAAAATTTTAGGGAGAGGTCGAAGGAATGTTGACAGGTACCTAGTAGAATTCTCTTGAAATAGTTAAGAGAGAACTGCAGTCTCTTTAAGACTGAGAGCTGCATACCAGGATTTTCCAAAAACAGCAGGACCTTCAATGGGAAGATCCAAGATGGAGGTCAGAATATCAGGAGTCAATCTGATCTCAATTCCCTTGATAGTGGAGATAAACAGAGATTTTTCAGGGAATGTTTTGGCCTGACAATAGAAAGCTCGAACAACATCTGGATAATGGGGTTCAGAGATTTGCAAAAAGGCAGTCCAGCCTAGGGCATCAGTAAAATGTTGGACAGCGTTGCCATCGACTATGAGTTTGTCGAAGATAAAAACTCTGCCAATACCAATGGGCCTTTGAGCCCATTTGTCCTTAAATAGTTTGGTGGCAGTGGGAGGAATCAAAGAAGTGGTATTAGGTTTGGCCTTTTTGGAAGGTGGAGATGGTGGCAGAGGAGAGTCAGAGTCAGAGGAAGGTTCAGAGGTAGGAGAGGAAGGAGATTGAGGTGAAAGAGGTCTTTTGGTGGTTTGTGAAGGAGAGGGAACATAAGACGGAGAACGTTCTTCAGGAGGTGAACGTTCTTGACTTGGAGAGGGATATTTTTGGTGAGCAGGAGAACATTCTTGAATCGGAGAATGTGCTTGAGTAGGGGAGGATGTGTTTTGAGTATGGGAAGGAAAAGTGGCGGGAGAACGTTCTGGGATAGGAGAACGTTCTTGAGTGGGAGAAGGAGAATGGGGAGGGATAGGAGAACGTTCTTGAATTGGAGAACGTTCTGGAGTAGGTATAAGGCTTTTTGGAGTAGTTGGAGTGGAAGGGATGGGAGAACGTTCTGGAATTTGGGTGGGAGAAAGTGTTGGGGTTGGGGAACGTTCTGAAGACGAGGAAGGAGAAATACGGAACTTGTGCTTAGGTACAGTTGTTTTGAATCTCTGGTGAATGGGTAAGTTTGTTCTTGCCAGAAATTTGGAGGCTGGCATGGTGGTTTTTGTTTTTAGGGCACGAGTTTTAGGTTGAGTGGGTGTGGTAGAGGAGAAAAAATCAGTCATTAGTCTCCGTTTTTGGTTTGGAGGAGTGGATTGAGAGGCTTCAGCTGAAAAAGATGATTTTGATGGGGTTGGTTTTGAGGTTTTGGATTGAGGAGTGTGAGACGATAAATTGGATTTTGGTGAGGTGACTGGTTTTGTTGAAGGAGGAGGAATATCAGATGATTCATCCGACTCAGTGTTTGAGATGATGAGATAGGCAGGTTTAGTGATTGGGGTCCTTGAAGTCCCAATTCCTGCCAAGATTCTCATTGAGCGTCTTTTAGGTGCTGGAGGATTGACAAATTTTTGTGGTGGTGGTGCGGGTTTAGAGAAGGATGTTCGCAAGTGAGGAGGGACTTGAGCAACATTTGGAGATGGACAGGAATAAAAAGGAGGAAGAACAGAAGATACAGGTTTAGGAATGGAGGTATTAGGGTTGGACTCAGGGGACGAAGAAAGATAGTCAGAAAAAGAAGAGTCTGATGAGTGTTTTGGAGGGGTTGGCCTGGGTGGAGGTGAAGGTGAACGATTTGAGACTGGTGAGAAGGATGATGATGGTGATGAAGTATCAGTGCTTGCATTTTTGCGAGCCGATTGCTTTGTTCGAGCCATTGTTGTCAGTTAAGAGCAATGGAAGATGAATTTGGAGGAAGACAATGGTTTTGAGAAAATGAAAACTGTTTCAGAAGAATGAGCAGTTGTGATAACTGCAACATGCTTTTGCAGTTTTTCAAGAGAGAGAATAATGATGATTAAACCTAGGGAAGTGAAAAGTGTTGGGGAAAGGAACAAATTTGACGGCTTGGCAGTGACCTTTGAAGGCCTTGATCCACGCGCAATTAATGCTAGGACATGCCTTGCCTGCGCATGAGGAAGATGACGGCTGGGAAGAAGATTTGAAAAACGGAGAAAGATGTCTGAAAAACGGAGATTGATAAACGTTCTCCGTTTTCTGCAGAAGCAGTTTTAGCTTGAAATTTCAGGATTTTTCATAATTTTCAATTTTTCTTTAATTAAATTAAAACTTTCTTCAACCAAGGGCTTTGTAAAAATATCAGCAAGCTGATTTTGAGTATCAACAAAAATTAATTCAATATCCTTTTTATTAACATGATCGCGAATAAAATGATGTTTTATTTCAATATGTTTTGAACGAGAATGCTGAATTGGATTTTTTGATAAATTGATTGCACTAGTATTATCATAGTAAATTGGAATACTTGAGTAACTTGATTTTTTATCCAAAGAACTTGTGAGCAACAATTTGCGGCTGATACGTATTCAGCTTCGGTGGTTGATAAGGCTATAGTATTTTGTTTCCTGCAAGACCAGCTTATCAAAGCATCACCCAGAAATTGACATGCTCCACTGGTGCTTTTTCTTTCAGTTTTATCTCCAGCATAATCAGCGTCACAATATGCTACAAGATCAAAATGAGAACCTTTTCTATACCAAAGGCCAAGATCAGTAGTTCCAACAAGATATCTAAAGATTCGTTTTACAGCAGTTAAATGAGATTCTTTTGGCGCAGATTGAAATCTAGCACATAGTCCTACTACAAATACAATATTTGGCCTGCTAGCAGTTAGATATAACAAGGAACCCATCATTCCTCTATATTCTTTTTCAGAAACAGATTTTCCATGTTCATCTTTGTCTAATGAAGAGGATGGATGCATAGGAGTAGACATGATTTTAGCTTCATTCATTTTGTACTTGGTTAACAAATCTTTAATGTATTTTTCTTGACAAATAAAAATACCATTTTCATGTTGTTTAATTTGTAAGCCAAGAAAATATCTTAATTCTCCCATCATGCTCATTTCAAATTCACTTTGCATGAGTTTTGAGAAGCCATCGCACATTTTTTCATTAGTTGATCCAAAGATAATATCGTCAACATACACTTGTACAATGAGTAAATCATTTTTATCAATTTTTTTAAAAAGTGTAGTGTCGATTTTTCATCTGGAAAATCCATTATTGATTAAGAAGGAACTTTACCTATCATACCAAGCTCTTGGTGCTTGTTTTAAGCCATACAGAGCTTTTGTAAGTTTGAAAACATACACCTGTCATATGTCTTGAATAGCCACTGTCCAAGAACCATGACTTTTTCTTGACACCTTGAGAACCAACCTGCAGTTTTGGTTTCATTAACTTTTGGTACCCATTCCGTCTTGGGTCCTTGTGGATTAGTTCTAAAATTTGATTTTCTGTTAATATGACATGTAGATTCAGAGTGTCCAATCTTAGAACATGAAGAACATTTGGTCATTTGTTTTTGAAAAGACTTTTTAACTGGTTTTGACAGATTTACATAACTTTCCCCGTTTTCTGTTTTAGCTGGAGAACGTTCTTGTTTTTTCTGAGAAAAACCTGTTTTTGTTCCAGATTATTCTTTTCTCTGTTTGTTCTTGATTTTCTCATCACTTTTCTTAAAATAACATGCAAATTCAAGATGTCCAATTTTGCTGCCATATGAACATTTGATCTTGCATTTATTCTCTTTTCTTTCTGGAATAAAAAAGTTTTCATACATTTTGGTTTTCTGAGTTTGATTAAAACCAAGACCAGCTTTATAAAATATTCCAACTTGAGATCCCATGATATTTTGAAAGGTTCCAGTAGCTTTAATAAAGTTTAACAGATCATTTTTTAAAAGTTGAACTTCAGCTTTAAGGAGAACGTTCTCCTTTTGAAGTGCAGAGTGTTCTTGACTTTCTTGATTTTTAGTGTGAAAGTTTTTGGTCTGAGATTCTTTCAGATTTTGAATGATTTCCTTTAGCTTATTATTCAGAACCTGAGTTTTTTCTTTCTCTTCCTTTTCTTTATAAAATTTATCTTTTAAAGAACTACACTTTTGAATGAGTAAGTTTGAATCATTTAATAAGTTGTCAAATTCTTTTTCCATTTGTTCACATAAAATGCAGGATTCAGAATTTGTTACCTCATTTTCTTCAGTGTTTGCCATTAAGCATATGTTAGCTTTTTCATCTTCTTCTTCGTCAGATTCATCTGAGTTATCCCATGTGGCCATCATTGATTTCTTTTTGAAAGAAAATCTGTTTGGTGTTCTTTTGTTCAGAGGACACTCAGATTTGTAATGTCCCAGCTTATTACATCCATAACATGTAATTTGGCTTTTTTCTAGTTCTGTTTTAGGATTTACTTTTCTGTTTGGGAATCCCTTCTTGATTTGGTTTCTCCTTCTCATCATTCTTTGAATTCTTCTAGTGAGAAGAGCAATTTCTTCATCAGCATCTTCTTGATCTTTTTCTTCTGGTTCTTCCTCTGTTTGGTCAGGCATGCTTTCTTGAGATGCTTTTAAGGCTATTGCTTTTCCTTTCTTGACAGGTTTATCTTCTTGCAATAATACCTCATGTGCTTTTAAGGTTCCATTTAGCTCTTCTAGTGCCAATACTTCAAGATTCTTGGCTTGGCTTATAGCTGTTACCATTGGTCTCCATATGACTGGAAGATATCTCATGATCTTTCTTACTCTATCTTGTACCGAGTAAGCCTTTCCCAAGGATCGCATTTCATTCACTATAGTTGTGAACCTTGAATACATTTCATCAATGGTTTCTCCTTCATTCATTTCGAACAGCTCAAATTTTGTTATGCCGATGTCTATTCTTGTTTCTTTGACATGGTTTGTTCGTTCATGATGAATTTGCAATGTGTCCCAGATTTCTTTAGCAGTTGTACATTCATCGACTCTTTCACTTTCTTCCCTGCTCAAAGCACACGATAAGAATAATTGAGCTTTAGAGTTTAAGAGTACCTTAGTTTTGTCTTCAGATGTCCAGTCGATTTCTTCCTTTTTGGCAGAGTTTGAATCATTTTGATCAGCTCTTGGAATGAAATCTCCATCTGTAATGATGCGCCACATTCCTGTGTCTTGAGACTTTAGAAACAGCTGCATCTTGTTTTTCCAAAAGTAGTAATCAGTTCCATCAAAATATGGTGGCCTGTTTGAGGATCCTCCTTCAACAATGTATTTTGCTTTTGACATTTTTTCTTCTAGATCTTTTTCTCTAGCACTTGGTTAAAGTGTTCTTTTTAGAGACCTTGCTCTGATGCCAATTGAAGTAGCAATGTCAAGTTACAAGGAAAGGGGTTTGAATTGTAATATTGCCTATTTAAAATTTCCTGTTAAAAACTTTAGAAAAACAACTCTAGAATGATCTTGGTTATGAAAACAGAAACGGAGAACATTCTTAGTTTTGAAACAGAAAACGCAGAACGTTCTTGATTAGTTAAAATCACAGTTTTTAGTTTCTCTATTTAATTTTGACAATAATAATATCTGAATGTAAATAGAGATAAGGAAGAGATACCACACAAAGATATATCCTGGATCACCCAACGTGGGCTACGTCCAGTCCTCACAACTGTGAGATTTTCACTAAGTGTTCAAAGAACGAAGAACAATCTTCTAGTAACACAGTTAAAGATCAACCTTGATCTGTAACTACACTTCCTTTCCACCCAGAAAGGATTCAATCAATTCACCTAACTAATCTGCTAGGATTTTATAGTTAACTATTTTAATCAACCTCAAACTATAAACAATCCTTATAGTTATGAGTTTACAATAATGATTTAAAGAATTGGTTGAAACTGATTATGCTCAACTCTTGTTTGAGAATAAAATCAGAATTAAGAACTCAGTAATATGATCTATAAGTATGAAACGATTTCAGCCTGATTTCTTTTGTGAATGAGATAGCTTCAAGAATGCAAGTGGATGTGATTTAATGAGAATACTTGGCACTTGAACTTCTGAATAATGCTTGCAAATTTGCCTTCCTTTTATAGATGATTTGAGCAATTAATTCTGGTCAGAAAGAGCTGTTGGTAGTGCTCTGTTTTCCTTCTGACAGAAGCAACGAATCTGTTGACAAAATGCACCATTCATGTGACAGTTTTGGGCTTTGCTGTTTGGGCCGTTTTGCTTAATTTCGCACAAGCTTCCTGTGCGCTTAATGACCCATTAAGCTTTGATAATACTTGATGATAATTGGGCTTTGGTCTGGACATTTGATTTGATCCAAAACTGATTGGAAAGGAGTGAATAATTTTCTGCAGAACTGAGAAGTCTTCTTCTGCAGAACTAAGAAGTCTTCTTCTGCAGAAACAGAGATTGTTCTTCTCAAAAACGGAGAATGTTGATTATAGGTGGAGAAAGATGATCAATCTGGTCTGATAGTCTTTTGGACAATCTGAGGACTTATAATCAATCTTGAAGTTCAGTTTTGTTCAACTTTCTTGACAGTTCTAGACTGGAGAAAGTTGCAGTCCGTTTTTGACATGCTTAGATTCATGATGATTTATCTTAGTGATTCGAGAACCGTTTTGATTAAAAATGATTCCTATATGTTCCTTGCCATGTACTGATGAAATTGGTATAAAGGATTAAGACAGAATCAATGTAAAAGTGTTGGAGAAAGATTAGTGAAGTGGTTGTGGCAATCATAATTAAATTAACATAACATTTAGAATCATAATTAATATTCTTAATTAATCTTTGTTTATTTTCATCAAAACTTAATTTGAGAGTTTGTCTTAACAATATTGAGAGTGGCTTTAACCGCCATATTGAGGGTGTAATTCTAGAACGGTTTTCTACGGTGCAGTGGAACTCCGATACAGTGAATCTGGGTTGTTTTATCCTGGGGACTTCATGGTTGATAGTCTGTCTTGCACAATTTGGGCAGTGCCGCGAAACGTCTTAAAGAGAGCGACCTAGTCTGCGACTCAACCCAGTAATATCTTCGGTGGCATAAATTGTGTTTTTAAACAGTTTTCTGAAACTCAAAAACAACAATTTTAAGACGTTTCTTTCTATCATGTCAACCGAAGAGATTATTGGCTTTGGTTTTGTTGCCTCTGATTTCAATAAACTGTTTCAGTTTGAAGCAAACAGAAAATGATAAGAAAGCTAGAGAATTAACCCATGGGAGAATAATGATAAGAATTATATTCTTAATGGACTTGCTGATGATCTGTATAACTACTACAGTTCCAACAATACTATTATAGATGTTTGATATGCTCTGAATAAGTATGTTGTGAGCTGCTACTCAGAGTATCATATGACCGATGACATATCCGTGGAGGCTGAAGATAACTCATGAGATCATCTATTAAGATATGTCACTCGTGACATTTAAATTAAATGTTGAAATTTAATATGTCTCATTCTATTTGAATGTTGAAATCAATAAAATGTCTCCTACTTACATGTTGTATGATTTTAATTTTTGACATGCTAGACTATGTGATGTGAACACATTTGATTTCAAACTTAAGTAACTTATGTTTAATTCCAAAGTTATCTATGAATGATTTTGAAAAATGTGATTTTTGTAGTTAAGCTAAAATAAAAAAAGAGTTCACATAAATTTGTAGTTAGAGAATATGAGTCTTTAGATTTATTACACTTTGATATATGTGAACTTGATGGGACGCTAACAAGAAATGAAAAACGTTATTTCATTACTTTTATTGATGATTGCTCTGACTATACTTTTGTATATCAAATAAAAAATAAAAGTGAAACGTGACATGTTAAGGATCTTTGTAACTAAAATTGAAAATCAATTTAGTAGAAAGATTAAGAGGTTCTAAGTATGATTCTAGTTTGTTTAATGAATTTTATAAATTGTCTGGAATTAAACTTGGAACAATTGCCCCATAATTGCTTGAAGTGAATGGTAATGTTGTAAGAAAGAATAGAACTCTTATTGAACTAGTTGTTGCAAGTATGCTTAACTCTAGTGCTGCATTACATTGGTGTGAGAAATATATATTGCTTATTTGCTATGTTTTGAATAGAGTTCCTAAATCTAAAAACAAAACATCTCCTTATGAGATAGTGAAGAAAATACAACTGAACTTGTCTTATTTTCAAACTTGGGGCTGTCTGGCTTATGTTAGAAATCCCGATCGCAAACGAATTAAACTCGCCAGTAGAGCCTATGAATGTGTATTCATTGGGTATGCAGTAAAGAACAAAGCGTATAGGTTTTATGACCTAAATGCGAAAGTGATCATAGAGTCAAATGATGTTGACTTTTATGAAAATAAATTCCCTTTCAAATCGAGAAATAGTGGGGGCAGCGAACCTAGTCAAGTTCTTGTGACAAGAAGCACTGAAAGCAACAAATAAGGCGAAACGTCTTTAAGAGAGCGACCTAATCCGCGAATCAACCCAGTAATATCTTCGATGGCATAAATTGTGATTTTTAAACAGTTTTCCGAAACTCGAAAACAACAACATGTGATATTTACAATTTTGAATGTTATGATTATGTTCTTAGTAGCAGAACCGAAATGTATATTCTAATGTATTTTTTGTAAATGACAAATAAAGTTAAAAGAGCGATGAAAAACAAATATCCACAATTTTTTTAGTGAGTATAGGGGAGGTGAATGTTTTTTTAAAACTAGAAGAAGTAGTAGTGTCATTTAAATTGACCTCAGGGGAGGTAAATGCAATTTTTCATAATTATATTAATATAGTTAAGTTTACTTACAAAAACCTCTCACCTTTTCTTAATTTTGTTAATTATCTTTGTGGATATAACTGAATGAACGTAAAATTAATATAATAATCATTTATCTCATACTTATTATTTGATAAAATGATTTAATCATCACAATGTAAATTAAAATTTATGAAATAACTTGTCCTTTCTATAATTGAGTGAAATAACATTAATGAATTTATATAAAAATGAGATAGTTTAACATGCAAAACTTGAAGAATAAAATTGATCAATAGTTTTCTTTGTATAGAAATAATATAGAAAAGTAAACAAGAAAGAAAAAAGTAAACCTAAAGCTATACTAAGCTAAAATAGATACAATTTAATATAATTTAAATATTGAAACCCGTAAAATATGTTAACTCTAAAATATAATGATGATGATGTCCTTTATTGGGATTACCTATATAATATTATATATTAATTTCTGCCCTTTTCTATGATGAAAATTGTCTAACCAAGTTGTAACTACTAAATATGCATGCAACCAAAGTTGTCCGCAACATATGAAATTGAATATAAAAATAAGAAATATAACATCATTTGAAACAAAAAATTATAGCAAAGTACACTGTATTATCTCAGGAAAAAAGACAGTGAAAGAGAATATATATATATATATATATATATATATATATATATATATATATATATGGTATTATTACCTTAAAAAAAGTTAAAATCAATTTATCTCTCAAGTGTTTTGCTTTACATATAATTAATAAGAGAAATTACAATCAATTTTCTTTGTTTGCTTGTATATGGAAAAAAACATTTTTTCATGAGTCACCCCAACTTCTTCTCCTCCTAAAATAGATAATATTCCTTTAATAAATCAATACAAACATTTTGGGGATGGTTCTTGCTCTCCACTCGGATAAAAATAAGTCGATGCAAATGATGCATTTAATTTTATCTCTCAGGTTTAAGAGTCAATAAATGCGAATGACTCTCAGGCTTAGAAGTCAATAGATCCAAATGATGCATTTAATCTTATCTCTCAAGCTTAGGAGTCAATAGATGCTCCTTTGTCATTACAAATATTTTGGACCGTCTACACTTCCTACATGACACAGTTTGAGTACCTTGCCATGTACAGGAACTGCAATATTGCCTGCACCAAAAAGAGATTTAAAATGTGACGTGTCATTTGGATATATGTTATATGATAAATTTATGATTTATTTTTTAATTTAGGAATTTTGATTTTCAAATATTTGTTCTCTAGGTTTTTAGAATGAAGATTATAGAAAAAACGGTTGAGTTTCTGAATATTTAATAAATAAAATTAAAATTAAATAAAATTATTAATCCTATATGATTTGCCACCTCATCATTTTTCTAATAAAAAAATAAAAGAATTATCTTATTTACATTTTAAAAGATATATCTAGATGGTGATACAGGTGGGATCTCTATATTCATAGCAATCTTTTGTTTATGTAATAATAAAACAAAAAATAATTTAATAAATTGAGTTCAAAATTTACACGATAAAAAAAAAAACATGTATCGAGTAAAGTAACTTCTAAAACATTACCTGTAAGTCGCTAAACCATATCATCAGGATGAACCTATAAACATAAATAAAAAATAATAATACTTATTAAAATAAAAGCAATTAATTAAAACTCAAATATAACAATATGAAGTACGAAGGGGGATTATATATATATATATATATATATATATATATATATATATATATATTATTACCTTATCTTTAAATACGATAATATCTTGTCATCCATTCTACATGTGGTTCATATTTAATTAATCATAGAAATCACAGTCGTCGGAGATTATGTTGGACATCACACGGAGGAATAATAGAGCAGAAAATAACAAAGACATCTTAAAAATATAAGACTATATCGATGATTTCCATTTGATCAGGTCGTTGACGGTAGTTCGGGAATGAAATTTTGTTGTCTCTCTCACGGATCTAGTTGGAACAATACAATATAATATTAAATAGGATAAAAAAAGTGATTAAAAAAAAAGATATTATCATGGCAGAACAAGATGAATAACCTATGACTAGTCATATATTTAGTGTTGGTTTGAGTTGAATGAGGTTGATATTAGTGTCCCTAATCTATCATCATAATTAATTCAATAATAGAAGAATATAGGTTGAACATATATTATAAATACTTGATTATTAGATAGATAATGAATTACCGCTGTTACAATTCTCAGTAAATGGAAGAACTGTAGTCACATAGATCTAGAGACACCATTGAATTTTGGGAGAACAACAATTCTCAGTAAATGCAAGAACTGTAGTCACATAGATCTAGAGACACCATTGAATTTTGAGAGAAACGCCGCTGGTGTCCTTACTATAGAATTGTCAAAGTAATGAGTGCAATCACACATTTATAATAGAATAAACAAAGGAAATGTTAAGATTAGGGTTATTATAGTGTTATTTCAGAGTGGACTTTTAGACTGAAACAAGCCCAATATCACACATATATATATATATATATATATATATATATTAGCAATATGCTTTTTTTTTTTCTTTCATAATTTTACTTTTTTAAAAGCACATTATGTTTTCAACATAAA
>JBBPBQ010000003.1:17723689-17748363 GCA_037974755.1 Cicer yamashitae
AATGATTAAAATAGTCATATCTTGTACATGTACATATTTCTTTTGATTATATATTTCATGAAAAACTAATCTATTATGTTTTAGATATAAAATGACTAATTAATGTATTGTTTTTTAAGGAAGACTAATGTATTCTTCATTAAATAAATTACGTTTATTTTCATGTAAGAACAAATGGCATATATATATCGCATAAATTTATTCATTATAACCATGTTTATTTTCATGTAAGAACAAATGGCATATATAACATAAATTTATTCATTATAACCATGTACTATAAATTTTTAAGAAATAATTAAAGAAATATATTAAATGTTTTTACCATTTTTGAGTAAATATTATCTTAGTAATATTTTTCATTTTTTTTATAACAATATGCATATACTTTTTTATAGCAGATATATATTTATAAAAAAGGATAAATTCAATAGATAAATGAAAAATTGTAATCGATCAATTTAAAATGAATTTTAAATTAAAAAGAATCATAAGCATTAAAATATAAAATTGTGTTAATGTAATTTATATACAAACAAAAAAAATTAAAACTTCAATAATAATAAAAAAAATTAAAACTACATATTCGTTTATATTTTCCCAAATCTTTTTACTATGTTGAACCCATATACTCCACATGAGGGACATTGCTGTTGCTGCTTGTGTTGAATTTGCTTCCTGCATAGTTGAGAACACAGTTGCTGTCACGAATTTATTCTCTTCCACACTCTATCTTTGATAAAGAAAAAGGTAGCCTTCTTGCTTCTTCCAATCATTGATGGCAGATCCAAATATTTATTTGTACCAAGGATGATCCGCACCCCCAACCTACGCATATGTGAAGACTTAATATTTAATATTTATAACATTTGAGATGTGTCATCAGTCTACTCACTTAATAATCTCGATGTATTATTGTCGTCATTATTAACAATAATACTTTGACTACGAATGCTTTAAGAATAATGTTCTGATATTCAATAGAGTCTCACGAACAAGTCATACTTGAAGTTCTATTAAATGAACTATCTATTTTAGGTGCTTTATTATATTATACAATTAATAACATAATAAATTGTGTCTTATATATATAACTAAAATTAGATATATGATTTAAATCTATGATACAAATAATAATCTTTATAAAATAGATTGGTGCTAGGGCTTACAGTAACACCTCATTCAAAGTGCCTCGTGAAATTCATCAATGGAGAATGGGGTAAGCAACATGTGATTATCCTCAACCGAAACAAAGTGGGGAATGAAAGTAACCACTGGATCCCGCACGCTGTGATTATGTTGAAATAAATCATGAAAATAATCAATAGTTACTTGACATTGAAAGGAAGAAATTTAAGATACCTTGTCGAAGAGGAAAACCAGCAAGACGGTGTCAACGAAGGTCGTCACAAGGAGACATCACAAAGGTGCAAATGAACACAGCGGCAAAGAAGAATGTTCGACGTTCTTAACGAATGTCGTCAATGGGAGACACCACAACAATGAAGATGGGGTTTATTGAGCAATATCACCACCTTGACAGAGAAGAACATGTGATGGGAGACTCAACGGCGAAGCCACCACACAACGAAGTAAACGGGGTTTATTGAGCAACCGATGACATGCACCTTCAAAAAGCTGTAATTCTGCAACTATGAGTGGTATTGAGCAAGAAATTTAACATGATTGAACAAGTGACTATTAACGCGAAGAGATAAAGAGCAGAAAACAAGGGTTTTTGGTTGTGAGAGAAAACAAGGGTTGAACACAATGGAACATGCGTTTGGATATTTTTTTTTAGAAAAAAATGGAGTATTAGTGCAAAGATAGAAAGAGCAACTAGCGACCGTGAATTTTTATTGCATTTTATAGCGTATAATCAAAAAGTGCTATGAAAGAAGATTAATTTATAGTGTTTACATTAAAAAAAAACACTATGAAAGATGAAAACATTACAATGTTTATTATAATATAACTTTTAATAACACTTATAATATTATATGCGATTTAAAAAGTTAATTTTTGTGTAGTATTATCTTTCTTTCTTTCTTATACTTTTTTATTTCTTAATGTGTATATGGCTATTTTTCATGTGAATGGACAAGAGGATAAAGAAGGCTTCTATTTCTCGCTTTCGTTGCATCCTTGCTGCTCAGAACACCTACCAAAAGTGACAGTTAATGTAACTATATCTTTAATGCTAATATTTTAACAATTAAATTGAAATTTATGGAATTTGTATTGCAACTTTTTTATACAGTAGATGATATATAAATAAAATTTAATAAGTTTTTTAAAGATAAAACTTAAATTACTTATTTTAAAATGTGCATTTAGTTTTTTTAGAGTGCATATTTAGTTTACATTAACTTAGTGCTAATTGATATCATTTGTAATATATTTATTTTTGCCCTTCTATTTTCAATTTCTTTTCTTTATTTATTTATGCAGTTTATATTTTTATGATAAATTAAAAATTTATTTATATATGTGTGCGCGTGTGTAATTTAAATTTTACTTATTCAATTATTTGTCTTATTGATTTATAATTACATGTTTATACTTTGAAGTTTCATTATTAATTAAGAGGAAATTGATGTTGGAGGCATTCAATCAAATGAGTACAATCCAATGAATTAGGAATATAACTACATGTGTCTCATTTTTAAAAGAACTATTTGAAAGATTTTGAATTTGGATGTCTAGAGAATGATAAAAGAAGTGGGAAATGAAAGATTTTGTCGCTCATATGATGTGGTTGTTGTAATTGTAAGATATTAAGGATATTATGTAATTTAAATTAAAAGTTGTAGCTGTCCAAATAGATTATCTTCCTACATTTATATCGTATAGCTTGTGCCAAACATGAGTTGGTTGAGTAAAACTTATTTATGAATTTTAATTGATTGAAGAACTATTTGTTCTTTGGAAGTCTAGATCAAATATGAATTACTATTTACACGTGACAAAGTTGATTTAAAAGCTCTTTGAATATTTAATTTATATATGTTATTTGGTCTAGATTAAATAAGTTTATTCTTTCATAAGAATTTACGTACCATTTCATTCTTTCAAATAGAGGTGTACATGGACGCGGGTCGACCAGCCAACCTGATCACCCAACCTAATCCAACTCGATTTTTACTCCTATTCGGTTACTTCTGGGTTCCATCAGACCCAACCCAACTCGTTGAAACCCACTTATATTTGGTTCGGGTAATGGGTTCAACAATTTAAACTCGTCGACCCGTAGACCCGATCCGGTAACTAGTTATAATTTTTTTTAAATATTTTGTTTGGCAGTCCAATATGGTTTCACTACTCTTCTACTTCAGATTTTCAGCAGCTTTCATCTACCTTCTTCTTCTGTTCCACCTTCTTCTTTTGTTCCATATATTCGTTCACCTTCTTTTTCTGTCCAGACTTCCTGAAGTCGCGCCGCTGTCCACCTTCTTCTTTTGTTCTACCAGTTGCGCTGCCGCCACGTTCTTCTTTTGTTACGCAGGTGCAAATAACTGATATTTATTTAAATGTTATATTTTTTTTATAGGTTTGTATAATGAAGGTATGAACTGAAAGCTTATGCTTATGATGAATTTAGTTTAAATTTTTTACATTTGTTAAATACAAATTTTTTAAGTTAAATACTATTTATGAGCAAAAATGGTGTTTATGCAAAAACTTATGCTTATGATGAATTTAGTTTAGTTTTTTTACATTTAAATCTATTAAACACTTTTTTTTAGTATTGTATTTGAAAATAGTAAGTACTCTAAAAATAAACAAATGAAGCACTACTATTAAAAAATTATGGTAGCTTAGTAAACTAAAATGGTTGGTGAGTTATGTGTAATGATGAAAATAATGTGGTGGACCAAATAGCAATGCTAGCTGTTTTCTCTTACTTTTCCTTTTACCTTTGAAATTTTTTAACTAAATTATTGCACATATTTGAGACAAATGGAACAAGTACAAGAAGCTTCTAATCAATTTGTTCCACAAGCACAACACACTTCATCACAACAAGCACAAGATTTAGGCCTCCTATCATTGTCGCCAACTCAAGAAAACGAGGTAAACAAAAGAAAACCTAGTAAAGCTTCTTCTGGTGCTTGGTTACATTTTAATAAGAGAAATGATATAGGTACATGTAGAGTATTGTGGAAAAGTGTACGCAGCCTCAATATATTTTCCCGTTAAATAAAAAGCAGTTTATTATTTATGTATAACCCGCCAACCCAACCCAACCCGTTCTTGATCGGATCGGTTCAGTTCGGGTTAAATGAAAAAAATACGGGTTTAGAACTTAACCCAACCCAAATATAATCGATCGGGTCGGGTATCGGGTTTTGTCAAAACCAGCCCAACCCAACTCGCCTACACCACTACTTTCAAATATCCCACTATCACTTTTTAACATTGAGATCAAATATATCACTCGAATGATTGTCTCAATTGCACCACAAACTCTCCAACGGTCGCAATTCCAACTGTAAAATGTTTTCTAAAATCACCAAATTTTTCACCCCTTCAAAAAGACATTAAACTTAAGTACAAGTTTCAACAATCTAATACGATTATCCAACAAAAACTATATTTTCCTACTATAAAAAAGTTATTGAGGTGATTAAACCCACAACTAATTATCAATGTGGCACCTTAAATTTCAAAATAATATATATAATAATTTATACCATATTTTTATAAAAATTTGCAGCAGATAAATAAAAACTCTTTCAAAGGAAAAAGAAACTTTTATGAGTTATTTAGGATATCAAATTTCTCAAAATACAAATGGAACACTTTAAACTTTTTTCTTCCTATAAAACAGTGCAATCTCTATAAATTTGATTTAACTATAATTTCTTAATTTAATTTCAAAAACTTACTAGTATTTATAAGGTTTTTGTACAAACAGTCATTTCTAATTAAATAAGTAAAATACAACTTATAACTCTATTCTTGGTATCTTCTATCAGAGCGGAGCTTCTCTCAAACTTGAACTTTAAGACTCATTAACCTGTAATAACTTCGATTTCGTAAACGCATGGTCAAGTAAGTCAAACACAAACAACAAATGAGATGAGTTTCGAAATCATGTTGTTAGTATAATATAAGTAAGAAGAACACGCAAATAATCATGATAAACTGTATCATAGCACATTATGCTATATCCAAATATTCAAGAAAATAATATCATATTATAACATCAAAGTCACTCAAGTAAAATTATTATCTCATTATAATATGCATCAAATCATCTAAAAGAAACTATTATCACTTTTAAAACACATTAATCACAACAAAACAATCACAAGAAAGTGCAATGTTATGCATGAGCTTAGACCCTACTTTTTCACAATTTGGTACCATTCTAACTCAAAGTATTTGGTTAGGAGGCTTAATACTATGCCACCACGCAAGTGGACATAAAATTCAACTTAGTCATGTCGTCATAGATCCCCTCAACTCAACCCGAGACACAGATACGCGGCAGTTAAGGTAAATATCTCCAGACATTTGAGGGACTACCTGTTAAGACAAACTCTCAAATTAAGTTTTGATGAAAATAAACAAAGGTTAATTAATAATGTTAATTATGATTCTAAATGATATGTTAATTTAATCTGTGCTCTTGAGTGTTTTTATTAAAGATAGGAACCAAGCAAAGCAACGAAATCAGATGAAAAACTAAACAGAACATTCTTGACCATAAGCTATACAAAATAGAGAATGTTCTACAGAATCAAGATTGATTGTCTCAGCCACTTCACCAATCATTCTCCACTATTTTAACAAAGCTTCTGCCTTAATTCTTGATACAAAGTTCATCAGTACATGGCAAGGAACAAGTAGGAATCATTCTTGTTTAAAACGACTTCCGAATCACTGAGATAAAACATCATGAATCAAAGCAAGTCAAAACGGATTGCAACTCTCTCCAGTCTGGAACTGTCAAGAAAGTTGAAACAAAACTGAACTTCAAGATTGATTATCAGTCCTCAGACTGTCCAGAAGACTATCAAACCAGATTGATCATCAATCTCCATTTCTGATCATCATTCTCCGCTGAAAGAACAATCTCCGTTTATGCAGACTTATCAGTTCTGCAGAAGTTGTTTACTCCTTTCCAAACAGTTTTGAATTAAATCAAGTATCCAGATCAAAGCTCAATAATCAACGAATATTTTTGAAGCTTAAGGGATCATAAAACGCGCAGGAAATCTGATCAAATTTGAATAAAACAGTCCAGTTCAGCAAGGCCCAAAACTGTTCACATGAATGGATTATTTTTATTCACTTATATTGTTTTGGTCGAAAGTAACAGAGCACTACCAACAGCTCTTTCTGACCATAATTAAATGCTCAAATCGTCTATAAAAGGAAGGCAAAAACTCAGCAACATTCAGAACTTCAAGGGCCAAGTATTCTCATCAAATCATATTCACTTGCATTCTTGAAGGCATCTCATTCACAAAAAGAATCAGTCTGAAAACTTCTATACACTTCTAGCTTATTTTACTGAGTTCGTTTGATCCTGAATCTATTCTCAAACAAGTGTTGAGCATAATCAGATTCAACCAAATCTTTCAAATCAATTATTGTGTAAACTCATAACTATAAGGATTGTTTATAGTTTGAGTGTGATTAAAAGAGTAAATTGTAAAATCCTATCAGAATTGTTAGGTGACTTGATTGAATCCTTTCTAGGTGGAAAGGAATTGTAGTTACAGATCAAGGTTGATCTTTAACTGTGTAAACAAAAGATCGTTCTCCGGTTTTTAAACACTTAGTGAAAATCTCACAGTTGTGAGGACTGGATGTAGCCCGAGTTGGGTGAACCAGGATATATAATTGTGTGGTATCTCTTCCTTATCTCTATTTACATTCAGTCATTCTTATTATCAAGTTAAATAGAGAAACTAAAAATTGTGATTTTAACTAACCAAGAACGTTCTCCGTTTCTGTTTCCAGAACCAAGAACGTTCTCCGTTTTCTATCTTCTCCGTTTGAGTTGTTTTTCTTAAGTTTTTAACAGGAAATTTTAATTAGGCAAGATTACAATTCAAACCCCCTTCCTTGTAACTTGACATTGCTACTTCACTACCTCGAAGTCACCTAGGAATTCCCCACAAGAATACCCCTAAGGTCTAACACCCTTGCCTTAAGGCTCAATAGTAAACTGCCACAATCAGACTCATTCAGTTGTACTTCCCCAACATCACTAGGTTTGTCAGGCCCTACCTATATGATGACAAAATAATTTCACTTCAAAAATCCTCACCAACATCAAAAATTGCCAACATCTATTTTATCCTCTCGTTGGCTTAGACTACTCCATTAAGAGTACTATCTTTAGCACATGTTGAAATCACCATTATTTCATCAGCTATGTGCTGACATCAACATATTCATCACAAGTTGATAACATCTCAATCGTCAGTCACCATCATCATCATATATTATTATGTCACACCATACATTCTTCAAGGTTTATCATCCAATCACAAATTTATAACATCACTGTCATCAATCATACATCATCATCATCACATAAACTTAAATCAATCAATACCTTATAAATGTTTCTATTCCACATTTTAATCTCACAATTTCCATATTTGCAAATTAATTAATTTATCACTCAAATAGCTATTGTCGTATATAGCGAGCCTCAGATGAATCATTAGAAAATACGATTTTCCCGTTCATCTCACAATATATTATACTCATGAATTCAAACGATTTCTCACCCCTTACCTTATTTTGACGCTTTAACACACAAATACAAATCCACAAGCAAAAAGTCATTGTTCTTTGACTCATTGTCCTTCAATCGATTTAACTTAACAGTTTATGGATAAACGTCAAAAAAATTATGAGAATTTCGAAATTGAGTTAAGTAAACTTACCATAAACCGGAAAATAATCTGTGGATAATATAGATGTTGTTCACATGGTCTTTTTGGCGTTGGTTTCACTCAAATACAACTTACGGTAAAGAAGAACAGTACAAAATAACGAATTTCATAAAACAGAGAAGTTGGGGTTTTAGTAGAGAGATTGGGAGGGGTTAAAAATCTGAAAAAGAGTGTTAAATTAACTGAATCAATGGAGGAAAGAGCATACTGAAATTTGGACAAAAATGAAGAAAGTTTTCTAAAGCAATTTGAAGTAGCAATGTCAAGTTACAAGGAAGGGGGTTTGAATTGTAATCTTACCTATTTAAAATTTCCTGTTAAAAACTTAAGAAAAACAACTCAAGAATGATCTTGGTTATGAAAACAAAAACGGAGAACGTTCTTGGTTTTGAAACAGAAAATCCAAAACGTTCTTGATTAGTTAAAATCCCAGTTTTTTTTAGTTTCTCTATTTAATTTTGACAATAATAATAACTGAATGTAAATAGAGATAAGGAAGACATACCACACAAAGATATATCCTGGTTCACCCAACGTGGGCTACGTCCAGTCCTCACAACTGTGAGATTTTCACTAAGTGTTCAAAGAACGGAGAACAATCTTTTGGTAACACAATTAAAGATCAACCTTGATCTGTAACTACACTTCCTTTCCACCCAGAAAGGATTCAATCAAGTCACCTAACTAATCTGCTAGGATTTTACAGTTAACTCTTTTAATCAACCTCAAACTATAAACAATCCTTATAGTTATGAGTTTACAATAATGATTTAAAGAATTGGTTGAAACTGATTATGCTCAACTCTTGTTTGAGAATAAAATCAGAATTAAGAACTCAGTAATATGATCTATAAGTATGAAATGATTTCAGCCTGATTTCTTTTGTGAATGAGATAGCTTCAAGAATGCAAGTGAATGTGATTTAATGAGAATACTTGGCACTTGAAGTTCTGAATAAAGCTTGCGAATTTGCCTTCCTTTTATAGATGATTTGAGCAATTAATTCTGGTTAGAAAGAGCTGTTGGTAGTGCTCTGCTTTCCTTCTGACAGAAGCAACGAATCTGTTGACAAAATGCACCATTCATGTGATAGTTTTGGACTTTGCTGTTTGGGCCGTTTTGCTTAATTTCGCACAAGCTTCCTGCACGCTTAATGACCCATTAAGCTTTGATAATAATTGATGATAATTGGGCTTTGATCTGGACACTTGATTTGATCCAAAACTGATTGGAAATGAGTGAATAATTTTCTGCAGAACTGAGAAGTCTTCTTCTGCAGAAACAGAGATTGTTCTTCTAAAAAACGGAGAACATTGATTATAGGTGGAGAAAGATGATCAATCTGGTCTGATAGTCTTCTGGATGATCTGAGGACTTATAATCAATCTTGAAGTTCAGTTTTGTTCAACTTTCTTGACAGTTCCAGACTGGAGAAAGTTGTAGTTTGTTTTTTGACATGCTTAGATTCATGATGATTTATCTTAGTGATTCGAGAACCGTTTTGAGTAAAAATGATTCCTATTTGTTCCTTGCCATGTGCTGATGAAATTGGTATAAAGGATTAAGGCAGAATCAATGTAAAAGTATTGGAGAAAGATTGGTGAAGTGGCTGTGACAATCATTCTTGATTCTGCTGATCTTTCTCTGTTTTGTACAGTTTATGATCATGACTGTTTTATTTGTTTTTGATCTGATTTCTTTGCTTTGCTTGGATCCTATCTTTAATAAAAACACTCAAGAGCACAGATTAAATTAACATAACATTTTGAATCATAATTAATATTCTTAATTAATCTTTGTTTATTTTCATCAAAACT
Source organism: Cicer yamashitae (assembly GCA_037974755.1). NCBI lineage: Eukaryota > Viridiplantae > Streptophyta > Magnoliopsida > Fabales > Fabaceae > Cicer > Cicer yamashitae. The sequence continues at coordinate 17,733,429 of JBBPBQ010000003.1, forward strand.
TAATTTGAGAGTTTGTCTTAACAATCTCCCCTTTTTTGATGATGACAAACATGTTAATTTAGATTTTAATTCTGATTCTAATTTTAATTTTGAAGAGGGTAAAAGCTCCCCCTCAATTGATGCAATTGATGTTTTTAGTAATATAACTAATGCAATCAGTTTATTTAGCAAAAAGGATATTTCATTAATAATGCAATTGTTGAATTACAAAAAGTAAGATCCTGAATTACAATAGGTCATATTAAAAACAGAATAAAAGCTAAACTTAATTTTCCCCCTTTGTCATACAAAAAAGTAGGAGAAAAAGATCCCTATTTTGCTAAAGAAGGAGAAGATCCTTCTGACGATTGAGACTTGGACGGTATAGGAGCATGCTCAGGAGTAGGAGCAACCTGAAAAGAAGGAGGAGGAGGCACACCGAGCTTGGGTGCAAGTGTATTCGTGAGCAAAGATTGTAGCTGAGTCTGTTGAGCCAAGAGAAGTTGCAGAGTTTCCATTATTTCGAAGTTGGTGGGTTCCTTTGGAGGATTCATGATTGGTGGAGGAATGGGAGCAGTGCTGCTTGATGGAGCAGAGAAAGCTGGGAGAGAGGCAGGTAGTGGCTGAGGATTCGATTGATTGGATGAAGTAGCGTTGTTGGAAGGTTCGGAAGAAGTCAAAAATTGACTAATTCCAAAAATGGATGAAGTGGTGGTTTGTGGAGAAATGTACGCAGGTGACATGGCTGAGACATTTTGGTGAGGAAGCAGTGTGGTCATGCGATCAAGAGGAGAACGAAGAAGTTGGGAGACAAAGATGAAGTCCGTGGAGGAAATGGTGGATTGTTGGGGAAAAACGGAGAAAGTAGGATTTGTAGGAGGAGGGCTGAGAGAACATTCTCTATTTTGAGGGGAACGTTCTTGAGCATGTTCAGGAGAACGTTCTGGGTTCTGAGGAGAACGTTCTGGGCTTTGAGGAGAACGTTCTGGGTTTGGAGGAGAACGTTCAGGAGCATTATCAGGAGCACGATTTGGTGAAGGAGAAGGTGATGTGGGGACTGTAATAGGAGCTTCCCGTCTGGTAGAGCGTTTTCTTTTTAGTGTGGATGGAAATGAATGAATGAGTGGGGCAGATTGTCTGGTTCTGGGTCGGCTAGTGGGTGGATATCTTGGCTATGTTTCAGGTGTGGGGGAATGGTGTCTGGTGACGGTGATTTTCATATGGGCCATGTTTTTGGTGGAAAATTTTGAGATTTTGATAAAGGATTTTTCATTTGACAGAGGGATATGAAAATTATTAAAGACTTTTGTAAGAATCATACCATAAGGAACAGTATTCTTCTTGTAGTCTTTGTTGGCAGCAGCGATCATGTGGTGAAGTATCAGATGAGGGAGGTTGAGACGCTTGCAATTGAGAAGATGATAGATGATGAGTGCGTCGTTTTCAGAGACATACTCATGGCTTCCACAGTGAGGAAGAAGAGTATGATGACTCATGTTGTTGAAAATTTTAGGGAGAGGGCGAAGAAATGTTGAAACGTACCTAGTAGAATTCTCTTGAAATAGTTCAGAGAGAACTGCAGTCTCTTTAAGATTGAGAGCTGCATACCAGGATTTACCAAAAACAGCAGGACCTTCAGTAGGAAGATCCAATATTGAGGCCAGAATATCAGGAGTTAATCTGATCTCAATTCCCTAGATGGTGGAAATCAGCAGAGATTTTTCAGGGAATGTTTTGGCCTGACAAAAGAAGGCTCGAACAGCATCTGGATAGTGGGGTTCAGAGATTTGCAAAAAGGCAGTCCAGCATAGGGCATCAGTAAAATGTTGCACAGCGTTGCCATCTACGATGAGTTTGTCAAAAATGAAAACTCTACCAACACCAATGGGTCTCTAAGCCCATTGGTCTTTAAATAGTTTGGTGGCAGAGGGAGGAATTAGAGGAACAAGCTGAGTTTTGGCTTTCTTGGAAGGTGGAGATGGTGGTGCAGGGGAATCAGAGTCAGAGGAAGGAGATGAAAGAGGTTGAGGTGAAAGAGGTCTTTTGGTGTTTTGTGAGGGATAGGTAGAATGGAACGGAGAACGTTCTTCTGTAGATGAACGTTCTTGAGTTGGAGAGGGAGATTTTTGGTGAGCATGAGAACGTTCTTGAATGGAAGAACGTGCTAGAGTAGGGGAGGATGTGTTTTGAGTATGGGAAGGAGTAGTTGGAGTGGAAGTGGTGGGAGAACGTTCTGGAATTTGGGTGGGAGAAGGTGTCGGGGTTGGGGAACGTTCTGAAGACGAGGAATGAGAAAGACGGAATTTGTGCTTAGGTACAGTTGTTTTGAATCTCTGGTGAATGGGTAAGTTTGTTCTTGCCAGAAATTTGGAGGCGGGCATGGTGGTTTTTGTTTTTAGGGCACGAGTTTTAGGTTGAGTGGGTGTTGGAGAAGAGAAAAAAATCAGTCATTAGTCTCCGTTTTTGGTTTGGAGGATTGGATTGAGAGGCTTCAGCTGAAAAAGATGATTTTTGATGGGGTTGGTATTGAGGTTTTGGATTGAGGAGTCTGAGACGAAAAATAGGATTTTGGTGAAGTGACAGGTTTTGTTGAAGGAGGAGGAGTATCAGATGATTCATCCAACTCAGTGTCTGAGATGATGAGATAGGAAGGTTTAGTGATTGGGGTCCTTGAAGTCCCAATTCCTGCCAAGATTCTTATTGAACGTCATTTAGGTGCTGGACGATTGACAAATTTTTGTGGTGGTGCGGGTTTAGAGAAGGATATTCGCAAGTGAGGAGGAACTTGAGCAACATTTGGAGATGGACAAGAATAAAAAGGAGGAAGAATAGAAGATACAAGTTCAGGAATGGAGGTATTAGGGTTGGACTCAGGGGACGAAGAGAGGTAGTCAGAGAAAGAGGAGTCTGATGAGTGTTTTGGAGGAGTTGGCCTGGGTGGAGGTGAAGGTGATCGATTGTAGACTGGTGAGAAGGATGATGATGGTGATGGAGTATCAGTGCTTGCATTTTTGCTAGCAGATTGCTTTGTTCGAGCCATTGTTGATAGTTAAGAGTAATGGAAGATGAAGTTGGAGGAAGACAAAGGTTTTGAGAAGATGGAAACTGTTTCAGAAAAATGAACAGTTTGTGATAACTGCAACATGTTTTTGCAGTTTTTCAAGAGAGATTTTAATGATGATCAAACCTAGGGAAGTGACAAGTGTTGGGGAAAGGAACAAATTTGACGGCTTGGCAGTGACCTTTGAAAGCCTTGATGCACGCGCATTTAATGCTAGGATATGCCTTGCCTGCGCATGAGGAAGATGACGGTTGGGAAGAAGTTTTGAAAAACGGAGAAAGATGTCTGAAAAGTGGAGATTGATAAACGTTCTCCGTTTTCTGCAGAAGCAGATTTAACTTGAATTTTCAGGATTTTTCATAATTTTCAGTTTTTCTTTGATTAAATTAAAACTTTCTTCAACCAAGGGCTTTGTAAAAATATCAGCAAGCTGATTTGGAGTATCAACAAAAATTAATTCAATATCCTTTTTATTAACATGATCACGAATAAAATGATGTTTTATTTCAATATGTTTTGAACGAGAATGCTGAATTGGATTTTTTGATAGATTGATTGCACTAGTATTATCACAGTAAATTGGAATACTTGAGTAACTTACAGAGAAGTCTTCAAGTTGATTTTTTATCCAAAGAACTTGTGAGCAGCAATTTGCGGCTGATACGTATTCAGCTTCGGTGGTTGATAAGGCTATAGCATTTTGTTTCCTGCAAGACCAGCTTATCAAAGCATCACCCAGAAATTGACATGCTCTACTGGTGCTTTTTCTTTCAATTTTATCTCCAGCATAATCAGCGTCGCAATATGCTACAAGATCAAAATGAGAACCTTTTCGATACCGAAGGCCAAGATCAGTAGTTCCAACAAGATATCTAAAGATTTGTTTTACAGCAGTTAAATGGGATTCTTTTGGCGCAGATTGAAATCTAGCACATAATCCTACTGCAAATACAATATCTGGCCTGCTAGCAGTTAAATATAGCAAGGAACCAATCATTCCTCTATATTCTTTTTCAGAAACAGATTTTCCATGTTCATCTTTGTCTAATGAAGAGGATGGATGCATAGGAGTAGACATGATTTTTGCTTCATTCATTTTGTACTTGGTTAACAAATCTTTAATGTATTTTTCTTGACAAATAAAAATACTATTTTCATGTTGTTTGATTTGTAAGCCAAGAAAATATCTTAATTCTCCCATCATGCTCATTTCAAATTCACTTTGCATGAGTTTTGAGAAGCCATCGCACATTTTTTCATTAGTTGATCCAAAGATAGTATCGTCAACATACACTTGTACAATGAGTAAATCATTTTTATCAATTTTCTTAAAAAGTGTAGTGTCGATTTTTCCTCTGGAAAATCCATTATTGATTAAGAAGGAACTTAACCTATCATACCAAGCTCTTGGTGCTTGTTTTAAGCCGTACAAAGCTTTTGTAAGTTTGAAAACATGATTTGGTTTTGATTGATCTTCAAAACCGGGAGGTTGTTTCATATAAACTTGTTCATTTAAAAAGCCGTTTAAAAATGCACTTTTAACATCCATTTGAAATAATTTAACAAGTTTGTGAGATGCATATGCAAGAAGTATACGAATAGCTTCTAACCTTGCAACAGGAGCAAAAGTTTCATCGTAGTCTATACCTTCTTATTGGTTGTAACCTTGAGCAACCAATCTTGCTTTGTTTCTTACAACCTTACCTTCTTCATCTAATTTGTTTCTGAAAACTCAGCGTGTACCAATGATTGTTTCATCTTGAGGATTCGGTACCAAGGTCCAGACTTCATTCTTATCGAACTGCTGCAGTTCTTCCTTCATGGCTTCAATCCAAGATTGATCAACTATGGCTTCTTTAATTGATTTTGGTTCAACTTGAGAAATCATTGCCATGTTGTTCTCATCATTCTTGAATGACTTTCTGGTTCGAATTCCATCTGCTGTACCCCCAATGATTTGAGTTTGAGGATGATCTCCTATCATTCTCCAGCTTTTAGGTGGAGAATGATACGGAGATTGTTTATCAATCTCCCTTTCCTACACATCAGTTCTCTGTTGTGTGTCTGGCAATTCTTGATCCTCATTTGTCTTTTCAAGTACTAAGTCATCAAACTCATCAAATAAAATATGCATGCTGATTTCAACAACTTTAGTTCTTAGATTAAAAACTCTATAACCTTTAGAGTCGGTTGAATAACCCAAAAAGATAGCTTTGTCTGATTTTGAATCAAATTTTCCAAGAACATCTTTGTTGTTTAGAATATAACAGTAACACCCAAAGATATGGAAGTATGAAATGTTTGGTTTTCTGTTTTTCCAGATTTCATATGGAGTTTTGTTTATGATTTTTCTAATGGATACACGATTTAAAATATAGCATGATGTATTGACGGCTTCAGCTCAAAAATATTTTTCAACATTAGATTCTTCCAAGATTGTTCTTGCCATTTCTTGTAAGATTCTATTTTTTCTTTCAACAATTCCATTTTGTTGAGGAGTTCTTGCACAAGACAAATTGTGAGAAATGCCAAGTTCTTCAAGAAAGTTTTTGAAAGGGGCATTTATGAATTCTCCTCCATGATCACTTCTTATAGAAATGATGTTGGATTCTTTTTCATTTTGTACCTTAATACAAAAGATTTTAAAAGCTTCAAAAGCATCATCTTTTTGTTTTAAAAATATTACCCAAGTGTATCGAGAGAAATCATCAACAATAACAAAACCATATTTCATTCCTCCTAAACTGGTTGTTTTGACAGGACCAAATAATTCTATGTGAAGTAATTCAAGAATTATGTTTGTGGAAATAAATTATTTTGAGTGAAAGCTGCTTTTAACTTGCTTTCCCTTGACACAAGCTTCACATATTTTGTCTTTTTCAAAATTCAGTTTTGGTAATCCTCTGACAAGTTCTAATTTTGAAATTTTGAAAATGGTTTTCATGCTGACATGCCCTGCCCTTTTATGCCAGATCCATTTATCTTTATCAATAGATATGAAGCAGGATTCATCAGGCAATTCTTAGAGATATAATACATAAAGGTTTTTCTTTCTGGTTCCAGAAAACAGTTTTTCACCAGATTTTGTTTTTATGATTTCACATAGGTTAGGTTTGAAAATAACTTCACAGCCATTGTCACAAAGTTGACTTATGCTTAAGAGATTATGTTTCAGACCTTCAACATATTGAACATCAGTTATTTTAGCAGAGTTTTTCATACCAATTGTCCTTTTACCTTTGATTCGAGCTTGATTGTCATTTCCAAAAGTGACAGACCCTCCATCTTTTTTGACGAAGGACATGAAGCAATTTTTATCACCTGTCATATGTCTTGAACAGCCAATGTCCAAGAACCATGGCTTTTTCTTGACACCTTGAGAACCAACCTGCAGTTTTGGTTTCATTAACTTTTGGTACCCATTCTGTCTTGGGTCCTTATGGATTAGTTCTAAATTTTGATTTTCTGTTAATATGACATGTAGATTCAGAGTGTCCAATCTTAGAACATGAAGAACATTTGATCATTTGTTTTTGAAAAGACTTTTTAACCGGTTTTGACAGATTTTCAGAACTTTCTCCGTTTTCTGTTTTAGCTGGAGAACGTTCTTGTTTTTTCTGAGAAAAACCTGTTTTTGTTCCAGATTGTTCTTTTCTCTGTTTGTTCTTGATTTTCTCATCTCTTTTCTTAAAATAACATGCAAATTCAAGATGTCCAATTTTGCTGCAATATGAACATTTGATCTTGCATTTATTCTCTTTTCTTTTTGGAATAAAAAAGTTTTCATACATTTTGGTTTTCTGAGTTTGATTAAAACCAAGACCAGCTTTATCAAATATTCCAACTTGAGATCCCATGATATTTTGAAAGGTTCCAGTAGCTTTAATAAAGTTTAACAGATCATTTTTAAAAATTTGAACTTCAGCTTTAAGGAGAACGTTCTCCTTTTGAAGTGCAGAGTGTTCTTGACTTTCTTGATTTTCAGTGTGAAAGTTTTTGGTCTGAGATTCTTTCAGATCTTGAATGATTTCCTTTAGCTTATCATTCAGAACCTGAGTTTTTTCTTTCTCTTCCTTTTCTTTATAAAATTTATCTTTTAAAGAACTACACTTTTGAATGAGTAAGTTTGAATCATTTAATAAGTTGTCAAATTCTTTTTCCATTTGTTCACATAAAATGTAGGATTCAGAATTTGTTACGTCATTTTCTTAAGTGTTTGCCATTAAGCATATGTTAGCTTCTTCATTTTCTTCTTCATCAGATTCATCTGAGTTATCCTATGTGGCCATCATTGATTTCTTTTTGAAAGGAAATCTGTTTGGTGTTCTTTTGTTCAGAGGACACTCAGATTTGTAATGTCCCAGCTTATTACATCCAAAACATGTAATTTGGCTTTTGTCTAGTTCTGTTTTAGGATTTTCTTTTCTGTTTGGGAATCCCTTCTTGATTTGGTCTCTCCTTCTCATCATTCTTTGAATTCTTCTAGTGAAAAGAGCAATTTCTTCATCAGCATCTTCTTGACCTTTTTCTTTTGGTTCTTCCTCTAATCGGTCAGGCATGCTTTCTTGAGATGCTTTTAAGGCTATTGCTTTTCCTTTCTTGACATGTTTATCTTCTTGCAGTAATACCTCATGTGCTTTTAAGGTTACAATTAGCTCTTCTAGTGCCAATACTTCAAGATTCTTGGCTTGGCTTATAGCTGTTACCATTGGTCTCCATATGACTGGAAGACATCTCATGATCTTTCTTACTCTATCTTGTACTGAGTAAGCCTTTCCCAAGGATCGCATTTCATTCACTATAGTTGTGAACCTTGAATACATTTCATCAATGGTTTCTCCTTCATTCATTTCGAACAGCTCAAATTTTCTTATGCCGATGTCTATTCTTGTTTCTTTGACATGGTTTGTTCCTTCATGATGAATTTGCAATGTATCCCAGATTTCTTTAGCAGTTGTGCATTCATTGACTCTTTCACTTTCTTCCCTGCTCAAAGCACACGATAAGAATAATTGAGTTTTAGAGTTTAAGAGTACCTTAGTTTTGTCTTCAGATGTCCAGTCGATTTCTTCTTTTTTGGCAGAGTTTGAATCATTTTGAACAGCTCTTGGAATGAAATCTCCATCTGTAATGATGCGCCAGATTCCTGTGTCTTGAGACTTTAGAAACAGCTGCATCTTGTTTTTCCAAAAGTAGTAATCAGTTCCATCAAAATATGGTGGCCTGTTTGAGGATCCTCCTTCAACAATGTATTTTGCTTTTGACATTTTTTCTTCTAGATCTTTTTCTCTAGCACTTGGTTAAAGTGTTCTTTTTAGAGACCTTGCTCTGATACCAATTGAAGTAGCAATGTCAAGTTACAAGGAAGGGGGTTTGAATTGTAATTTTGCCTATTTAAAATTTCCTGTTAAAAACTTAAGAAAAACAACTCAAGAATGATCTTGGTTATGAAAACAAAAACGGATAACGTTCTTAGTTTTGAAACAGAAAACGCAGAACGTTCTTGATTAGTTAAAATCACAGTTTTTTTTAGTTTCTCTATTTAATTTTGACAATAACAATAACTGAATGTAAATAGAGATAAGGAAGAGATACCACACAAAGATATATCCTGGTTCACCCAACGTGGGCTACGTACAGTCCTCACAACTGTGAGATTTTCACTAAGTGTTCAAAGAATGGAGAACAATCTTCTGGTAACACAGTTAAAGATCAACCTTGATCTATAACTACATTTCCTTTCCACCCAGAAAGGATTCAATCAAGTCACTTAACTAATCTGTTAGGATTTTACAGTTAACTCTTTTAATCAACCTCAAACTATAAACAATCATTATAGTTATGAGTTTACAATAATGATTTAAAGAATTGGTTGAAACTGATTATGCTCAACTCTTGTTTGAGAATAAAATCAGAATTAAGAACTCAGTAATATGATCTTTAAGTATGAAACGATTTCAGCCTGATTTCTTTTGTGAATGAGATAGCTTCAAGAATGCAAGTGAATGTGATTTAATGAGAATACTTGGCACTTGAAGTTCTGAATAAAACTTGCGAATTTGCCTTCCTTTTATAGATGATTTGAGCAATTAATTCTGGTCAGAAAGAGCTGTTGGTAGTGCTCTGTTTTCCTTCTGGCAGAAGCAACGAATCTGTTGACAAAATGCACCATTCATGTGACAGTTTTGGGCTTTGTTGTTTGGGCCGTTTTGCTTAATTTCGCACAAGCTTCCTGCGCGCTTAATGACCCATTAAGCTTTGATAATACTTGATGATAATTGGGCTTTGGTCTGGACACTTGATTTGATCCAAAACTGATTGGAAAGGAGTGAATAATTTTCTACAGAACTGAGAAGTCTTCTTCTGCAGAAACAGAGATTGTTCTTCTCAAAAACGGAGAACGTTGATTATAGGTGGAGAAAGATGATCAATCTGGTCTGATAGTCTTCTGGATGATCTGAGGACTTATAATCAATCTTGAAGTTCAGTTTTGTTCAACTTTCTTGACAGTTCCAGACTGGAGAAAGTTGCAGTCCGTTTTTTGACATGCTTAGATTCATGATGATTTATCTTAGTGATTCGAGAACCGTTTTGAGTAAAAATGATTCCTATTTGTTCCTTGTCATGTGCTGATGAAATTGGTATAAAGGATTAAGGCAGAATCAATGTAAAAGTATTGGAGAAAGATTGGTGAAGTGGCTGTGACAATGATTCTTGATTATGCTGATCTTTCTCTGTTTTGTACAGTTTATGATGATGACTGTTTTAATAAAAACACTCAAGAGCATAGATTAAATTAACATAACATTTAAAATCATAATTAATATTCTTAATTAATCTTTGTTTATTTTCATCAAAATTTAATTTGAGAGTTTGTCTTAACACAATTATCGATCACCAGTATCCAATGATAGCTTAGTTGTTGTCTAGCGGCTGCGGTAGTCTTTCTCCCTTTCTTAATTTTTATTTTATTTTACACCCACATGGGCCAATGAAATTGGCCTCTTAATTTATTTTATGTTTTACTATTAGTATTTTTATTTTGCTAAAACAAAATTAATAATATATTTAATCTCATTTTTAATTCTCCTCCAAACACCATTTAATTTTCAAAACATTACTAATATTTCAGAACTAATATATTATAAATTAGAGTAATTAAAATAATTAACTTAAAAAAATACATATTACTAATAACTAATACTCTCATATTCAAAATAATCAATATAATTATACTTATTTTTCGAAATACTCACATTAAAATACTACTATCATTAGAGAATAGTCAAAATCATAATAAATATATATAAAATCATCATGCCATAACAAGTCTATAGTAAAGAAAACCAAACACAATATTACTATTATCTCAAGATAATTGCTTATAAAATAAATAATTAAAATAGGAAATAGTTAGAAATAATTAAAATATAAATATGTGCACACTTAACATTATTTAAACATACAAAAAAATATTACATTAATTAGGAATGCACATATACACATAAAATCGCATAAAATCTTATTCTTCAAGATATTAACACTAAAATATGATTATTTTTAAAAAGATATATAAAATAATAAAATATAATATTTGTTATTTATATTACTCATTTAAACTAGTATGTATAAAATTAGTACATCATAGAAAATACACATATAAAGAAAATTAATCAACATATATTCTAAAATAATTTAAAACTAAATTAATTATTTAAAATATTATTTCATTAATAAAATAGTTTATTATGAAATTTGGGGTATTATAATCAAGCAGTGTCCAATGAGGCAAAGGCTAACCTCCCTTCATGTTTTAGTAACTACTTATTGGTGACCTTTATGAAATTAAGTGTGTGAATACTTGAGTTCACCTTTACTCTCAAAAACTCCTTCAAGGTCCACATAAGGTTCTACCACATTTTTCCACCACCCAATTCTCATCAACCATAATCAACTATCCTTAACTCATCCAGGTGTAGAATTCAACCACTCATTGCAGATACTTCCCCTAATGTACATAGTTAATCTCTCTTAAAGGTTCTCTTTACGACTCTCGACCATCAATCCATGTTCTCTATGTCAACATCTTCGCAAACTCTAGTGATTCATGTCGAAGAAAGTCCACCAATCCTCTAACCTTAATAGATCTTACTTCACTTTCCTATTTCAGCTAGTCTCACCGCTAGTAACAATTTTGTACCACCAGAACCGCCACTTCAACCATAATTCTCGCCCTCAAACAACTATTTGTCTTAGTGGTAGGATCCTCAAGCCCAAAAGGTACCGAGTTCCCCAAAGCTCACATCAGTAAGTACTAATACACAAAACAACCAAAACAACCACACAACTATTTTGCTCTAGCGATAGACAAAACGCTCGGTCCTCAAGACTCCTAATAGATTTAGTACTACTAAACTCCACACCTGATAATCTTAGGACCCCCAAACCAACAGTCTGATCTAAGATCAACCAGACTTTGATACCACAATGTAACATCCCGATTTTTACAATAATTTTTTTTAAAACAAATCATTTCAAAAAAATCCCTTAAACAAATAAATTCAAAAAAAAAGTTTATAAGTTAAACAAAATCTTTTTAGATAAACCATCTTTCCAAACTGAAATACCACTTTTATTTTAATAATTTTATAAGAAGCAGAAACGAATAATATACTCTTTAAAATTATGTCGTTTAATATATTTAACTCAGAAACATATAAACCCACTCCAAAAAAAATCCACAAAATAAGTATGAAGAGCCATATTTAAAGTTTCATCAAAAATAAAATGTCTTAATTTCGATTGTTGAATAAAATTTATCCAATCGCTCGAAACAAAATAAAATTTTGTTAGAAAACTTCGGCAAAAATTTAACCATTACTTTATAAAGCAATTTTAAAAATCAAAACTATTTTCCTTTGAATAGAAATCAAATCCCCAAAACACTTAAACCTATTACATACACATTACACTCCAAATTGAAAAATTAGGTGCTAACAAATCCTTGTACAACAGGGGTATTACACAAACTCACCTTCACATTAGTTTTTTCTTTGTTTACTTTTCTTAGATTTTTGTGGTTTTTTCTCTTTTTAATTGTTTTATTTACAAAAGTATTTTTGACTTTCAAACATTATGCTTTTCTTTTTTCTTTTTGGAAGGAACTAGGGCCTAAGCTTAAAAATTAAAAAGGAAAAATACAACTAAACTATGTGAGGAGTACTGGAGTAGAGACTCCTCTAACACCTGCAACTAACAAATGAGAAAACATCTTGTACAACGATCATAAAAGGTCCATCTATAAATAGACTCACACTCAATATTGACAAGAGCGTCCTCACGAAGTATTCTATGCACAATATAAGTAACAAATCCTCACTTTTCAAGCAATTTCAAAAAGTCTTTGAATACGTTGAAAGATACTTCAACCTATAGCACTCACACTCGCCCTACGTTAGAAAACTCTTGTTCCTTCCCAATTTCAAACCATCCAACATTCCCCATAATTCAGCAATAAAAGCCTTAATTGCCCTCAAACCTTTGGGGAAATCACAATTCAATTACCATGATATAAATAATATTTAAATGAACAAATTACATTGAGATCCCTTGAAGTATTCTTATACATCGCAAATACCCCCCTCTAATTTCTCACTTGACACTAACATCCCTTCACTTTGACACTGTTAATCTCCCGTTAGAAAACATCCCTAAACCCAAAAGTTTTATTATGTTCAGCTTCTACATAAATTAGTTGAATAGTGTCCATGAACCCTTCTTCTTTCTGCCTGTGTTGAAGCTCTAAAATCCTTTAGTTGGAGTCATATGTTAATTATTCTTGTATAAATTGCTTCTTTTAATATATTATTTAAATTGAATGTTGTGTCCAATTTTTCTTTTTTATAATTTTGAAATTGGGGTTGGGGGCTCTTTTTGCTTTCCCTGAGTTTGTAGCTTCCCCGAAGTGGAGTTTGGGAGGTGCGATGCATACATAATTTTTCCTTTGTTGATAATGATTTAGTGTAATGGGCTGAGAATGGTGAGTTGTCTTGCCTTCATCTTCTACGGAAGGTTATTATCAAATCCTGAGTCTTAAACCAAATAAAAGGCAACAAGTTGCAAATAAAAGAGAGTTGAGGCCTTGAGGGTCAGTGAAAGTGAAGAACGTAACTGATAATTAAGGTTGTTAAATGGAAAGGAGGTCTTTATCACTTTCAATAAAAAATAAGAGACGTTAGTATTTAGTTAAAAATTAGAGCATGTTAGTCAGATTTTTATTTATCGTTAAAATAATATATTATTGATATAATGTCATAGACTAAACATACTAATATTTTAATATCGTTAATTTTTGCTTTAAACATACTATCACTACGCGAAAAAACGCATATTACAGCGCTTTTTTTAAGCCATTTACAGCGCTTTTTCAAAAAAAAAAACGCTGTAGTTAGCAGCGCTGTAAAAGGATACAACAGCGCTTTTGTTTAAAAAAAAAAGCGCTGTAAAAGGTAGACAAATAGCGCGCTTGTTATGCACCTTTTACAGCGCTTATTCACAAAAGCGCTGTAAAAGGTGCACTTATATAGTTGAATATTATGCACTATTATGACCCTATTACAGCGCTTCTTCAAGGAAGCGCTGTAATAGGTGCAATAATATAGATGATTTGTTATGCACCTTTTACAGCGCTTTTTCCAAAAGCGCTGTAAAAGGTGTACTTGTATAGGTACATTCAACTGCACCTATTACAGCGCTTTTCCAAAAAGCGCTGTAGTAGGTGCATTCAATAGATGCATTATTATGCACCTATTACAGCGCTTTTTTGAGGAAGCGCTGTAATAGGTTCATTATAGTGCACCTATTACAGCGCTTCCTCAAAAAAACGCTGTAAAAGGTGTTTTTTTTTTTTTTTTAGTTTTATTAAATAATATGATGTAAATTTTAAAAAGCGCTTTTTTAGAAAGCGCTTTTTTTTAAAGCGCTGTCTTTTAATCCAGAATCAGTTCACAACATGCACAAGTATTCAAACATGCAATCAGTACTAAAACAGCTCAGAACAACACAACAACAGATTCACTATATTTTCAAATGCACAAATATTCACAATATGCAATCAGTTCATAATTACATATTAACAACAACTACATATAACTACATATTCACACAACTACCTATTCATATAACTATCTATTGATTCACTATATTTTCATACAACTACTCATTCACAACCTAGTATATACACAAACAGCACAGAACTACCATGTCCCTTGCAGCATGCCATTTCCCCGCAAATCAAATGATATTCATTTCAAGCACATACTGACACCAGTCTTCCTTTATCTCTGTTAGTTCTTCTTCAGAATACGATGGACTGGAATTGTCAAAGTACTGATATAAAAACTGAACATAAATAAGTTAGAATCAAATATAAACATAGTTTATATATGAAAATCAAATAATTAAAATACCGTACCGTTTCTGGGATTATAATTTGATTCTTATCAACAATCTCCTTCATGAATCGCAATACATAGTACCCACAGTCGATGTTGTTAGTTTGACGAGGGCACTATAAAATAAAACATATAAGTCAATAACTATTTAATTGTGAATTGATTGTAAGTGAAATTTAAAAGCATATATTTTAAACCTTTATTGGAATCCATGTGATGTTATTTGACTTTAGCTTCGACACTGTCGCACCTCTTTGAGCTCGAAAAACTTGTAAAGCACTATCGAATAAATAAATGTGATTATTATAGCATTAACAAACACATTATTTATATATATATAAATGTAAAAAATAAATGAATATTACTTACGTGTCGAACAAAGCCTTTATCTCGGGACGATTGTTGTAATGGCCGTGAATGGGATCTAGGTAGTATATAACTT
>JBBPBQ010000003.1:17748373-17839043 GCA_037974755.1 Cicer yamashitae
TAGTTTACACAAATAATAAATTAAGATCTCATAAAATAAAAAAGATATAAATATAGAATATATAATTACGTACCCTGAATTATATGGTGCAAGGAATAACTTATCCTTCTCTTTATTTCCTAATAGTATATCTAAAACGTATTTATTTACATTCGCTGGATCGTGTTTAAGCATCGATATCTTATGCGGAGACAAGAATGAAAATTTATTTGACAATCTGCGCGCGCACACGAACTTCTCATACAAAAACCTTCAATAAAAATTTCAAATTAGATTAATTACCAATAAATTAAATTAATTACAAATAAATGCGATGAAAAGTAATTTTTACCTCATGTAAATGCTCATAACAGTAGCACTCAGCTCCTTATGGTCGAGAAGTTCGTATATGTGCTCTTTTTCAAAAAATTCTTCATACGCGTCTCCGAATAGATCTTTATCCATGCTTATTATTCGTGAATCGTCGCTGCCCATATTTGTTTTTGCCTGTATGTCAAGACAAAACCCATATGGAGCAAGTCGTGGCTAACTTTTTTTAGCAGCAACAACTTTGGCCGCTTTATTACCCTCCAGCTTTTGCAGTTTGCCAGTTTTATTACCATCCAATTTTTTAGGTTTGCCGGCTTTATTTTTGCCACGAACATCCGGTCGTGGTGCGGCAGCTGGCTTGCTGGCTTGCTGTGCGGGTGGTTTATTAGATTGAATCTGAAAAAATGAGGTTAATCAAATTGTTAGTTTATTGAATCAGAAAAAATGACAAACCTTACAGAATAAATGTTACAAACCTTTTCGGGCGATGTGACTGTTTCATTTCTGGGAATCTTCTTATTATTCCCTTTATTTGAATCTAAATAAATGTGAAATTAAAGTTAACATTGGAAAAAATTCAGCAATTAAATATAATCAATTAAACATACATTTCAATTAATTAAACATACCTTGTCAAGGGCAACAAGATGTTTGGGCCATGCCACGTAGCTGCCAATTGCTTCGCCCAAATAATTCAGATCTGCATCGTTGTCCGGTACAGGCAACGGTGCTGTTGGTTCCAAAGCAATAACTGGCGATACTTTGACATGGCCCGCAGGGATTGGTGTGTTGTGTAATACCTCGCCTGGAGCATTGCACAATGTTCCCTTTCCGACCTTCCGATGAGTGGGGGAGGATAAGTATAGCACGCATGGAGTGACCCCCTAAAATCAATGGTTAATACATAAGTATGTGAAAAAATTAACTTTAATGAATTTCTTATTTTATTAAGTAATTAATTATCTCAAGAAGACTGTTGAGACCAACGTTGCAACTTGCGTTTTCACTCTCAATGTGAATTTCACGTTGGGGCTGGTCCGCAAGCTGGTTGTCTTTATTTGTCTTCACCAAGAGGGCCACTTGCTCGGTTAATACTTTAATCTTCTCTAATACTTCCTCGTTAGATGGATTTTGGCGCTTATCTTGTGAAAAATAACTTCTAGGAGTTACGCCAAATCCTTTCCCCCTCACGCGGCCTGAATATTCAGGAACATTAAACACTTTACCTAATATGTCCCTGCAACTTTCCTTGTTGTCCTCTTGATTTTCCGATTCAAGATTCGCCTAAAATACACATAGGATTAAAAAGATAAGTTAAATAACATTTTTAAAATACGTACAATATTAAAAAATATTAAAGTGATAAATATACTTACACAAAGTTCTATTACTTTTTGTACATTTTCATTATCAACCACTCCGTCTTTATTTACACGAGCTTCCTTCCACAATACATGACGACCCAACGGTTGATCGGATTAGGTGTCTTGTAGCTATTATCGTTAAGATCATAAACAAAATATTAGTTAGATAGTATAGTTTATAATATACCACATTAATTAAATAAAAGTGATGAGGAATAACTTACAAGTTTTTGCTCTAGACGAGCATATCCCATACGAGATTTCTTGTATGGGTGGAGAATAATTTTTGCCCTCTCGCGATTTGCCTTACTAATATTCTAAATAAAAAAAAACAATCTAGTAAAAATTTAAAATACGCTATGAATATGAATAATAAAACAAAAATGCTAATAAATTAATCACTTACAACAAATGCGGGGTCGGAACGTTTTGATACGAATGCGCTCCATTCCTCATTTGATATATAATGTTTATATATTTTTGGAGCTTCCGCATTCGTATTTCCTTCACGGTCTTTTAAATAGAAATTAGAGAGGTGAGATCTAAAGCACCGGTGTATTTTCCCGGCAACTCTGAGCACATAGCTCTTTCTCACCTCATCAAGAACAAAAGCTGACTGCAAACCAAATAAATATATAGTTTGAGTAAAATACTTCAAAGCAGAATGTAAAAATTTATAAGTAATAGGGTGGAGTAAAAATATTACCTGTATATCAGCCCACAATACATCTTTGGCATTCTTCAATGCCTTATCTCTCCAATCATCTATTGTGATTGGTATATTTTGACGAACAACAGCTCCAATATAACTAACAAACATGGAACTGTTGGGGTCAATAGGTTGACCACTCTCATTCCATCCAACCTAATAAACTCATATAGTAAGTACCTCAAATTATAAACAGCAAACAATTTAAACAGCAAACAAAGTATCGTATAAACAGCAGAAACAGAAAACAACAAACAAAGTATACCTCAAATTTTTGCCCAGTACTTCTTGCTTTAATAACATTTTGCATTATTGTTGCACCACGTTTGACTTCATTTTCGTAAGTTTTAGTGTTGCCAACTTCTTCATTTTGACAATCTAACTCCTTGTTAGTATCCATTTATCTACAAAATTCAGTTCAACATCAACATGCAGTTCAGTTCAGTTCAACATCAACATGCAGTTCAGTTCAGTTCAACATCAACATGTAGTTCAGTCTAAGTACGTAGCAAAATAAGTTAACATGCATTTTAGTGAAACAAAAAACTAATAAACACAATACCTGAAATAACTGATCGTAGGGTTCAAAGACGAACGACGCAGGGTTACGGGTTTCGCGAAAACGAGGATGAAAACTGATCGTAGGGTTAAGGGTTTCGCGAAAACGAGGATGAAAACGGTATTTACTTGATGTTTATGATGTTCGCAGACGATCGTATGTGTAGGATGAGAGTAAGCAATGAGGAAGAAACAAGGAAAACTGAAACTGATCGTAGGGTTCGTAGGGTTCGCAATGAGAAGGAGAAGGAGAAGGAAACTGAAAAATTTACGTAATGAACATGAAGCTGATGAGGTTAACTGTTATATATAAAGACCTATTACAGCGCTTTTCCAAAAAGCGCTGTAATAGGTCTCATCATTTTATTTTTTAAAAGCCTATTGCAGCGCTTTTCTATAAGCCTTTTAAAGCGCTTGTGAAAAAGCGTTGTAAATGACCTCCTTAATTTATTTTTTTAAAACCCTATTACAGCGCTTGTTTAGAGAAGCGCTGTAATAGGGTTTATATATGAAAGTCCAAAGGTTGTGTGACCCTTTTACAGCGCTTATGTAGAAAGCGCTGTAAAAGACCTCCTTATATTTATTTTTTTAAAACCCTATTACAGCGCTTGTTTAGATAAACGCTGTAATAGGGTTTTATATATGAAAGTCCAAAGGTTATGTGAACTTTATACAGTGCTTATGTAGAAAGCACTGTAAAAGACCTCCTTATATTTATTTTTTTAAAACCCTATTACAGCGCTTATTTGGAGAAGCGCTGTAATAGGGTTTATATATGAAAGTCCAAAGGTTGTGTGAACCTTTTACAGCGCTTATGTAGAAAGCGCTGTAAAAGACCTCCTTATATTTATTTTTTTAAAACCCTATTACAGCGCTTGTTTAGATAAGCGCTGTAATAGGGTTTTATATATGAAAGTCCAAAGGTTGTGTGAACTTTTTACAGCGCTTATGTAGAAAGCGCTGTAAAAGACCTCCTTATATTTATTTTTTTAAAACCCTATTGCAGCGCTTGTAATAATTTACATAAGCCCTATTTGAACATAAGCCCTATTTCTTCCAAATTAGTTAAATCATTTCTTCCAAATTAGTTAAATCATAAGCCCTGATGAGGTCAAGTTCAGTATACAATTACATACAGTATAAGCAGAAAATTACAAATTAACAGTTCAAGCTAAATACCAAAATGCTCAATTAATTATGGCAGATCAAATACATGGATTACATGAACTCAGTTCAAATTACATGGATTAAAAAATTAAACACATTAAGATGCCCTTCTTCTTTTCTTGGTGGGATTCACATTTGTTTGTCCATTAATGATACGAAACGATGGATTAATCCAAATTCCCTCATCATGATCATCTCTAAGATATAAACCATCATCAGTTGAACCAATTTCATGTGGTTGTGATGTTGCAAAGAAAAGATCATTACCAACATCTTCATCATTATTGTTATCATCACTTATTTTGTTGGTCGATAGGACAACGGACCATTTATCATCAACAGGATCAGTGACATAAAACACTTGTTGAGCTTGCGACGCTAAAATAAAAGGCTCATCTTTGTATCCCACCCTATTAAAATCGACAAGCAAGAACCCTGACTCATCAATCCGAACGCCATTATTATTATCGACCCACTTGCAACCAAATATGGGAACACGAAACATTGTGTAGTCTAGCTCCCATATGCGCTCGATAACCCCAAAATATGATAGATTTGCATATATTGGGTTCTTGTCTTTTGCACTTGAGATATGCATCGCTTCAGCTACGAGAGTGACTCCGCTATTTTGCATAGTTGTTTGATCATCTTGTTCTTTGGTATAAAATGTGTAGCCGTTAATTACATAACCTGTGTAGGAAAATACATGTAAACTCGGACCATTTGCTAGCCACCTCAATCTCTGTGAAATTGATCCGGGGTCTACATCAAACTTTGACTTTATGTGATTTTTTAACCATGTTATGAAACTAGATAATTTTGATTCCTATTCATGTTCAAACTAGATAATTGATCCATGTGTATTGTAACATACGGCTGAACCTCATCATCATTGTGCAGAACATACAATTGTGCCTGCTCCCATTGTGTCCTTGATATAGTCATTAGTCTCTTTCCAATTATCCCTTCTCCTGATAATCTTCCCGAATGACGAGACATGGGAAGCCCTATGGATTCAACATTTGATAGATATTCAGTACAAAATTCAGCAGCTTCTTCAACAATGTACCGTTCAGCAATACAACTTTCTGGTCGACTTCTACTTTTTACGTACCCTTTTAATATTTTCATATATCGTTCTATCGGGTACATCCATCTCATATAAGCTGGCCCACAAAGTTGTGTCTCCTTAACAAGATGAACAGTAAGGTGAACCATTATATCAAAAAACGAGGGCGGGAAGTACATTTCAAGCTCACACAAAGTAACAACAATTTCCCTCTGCAATCTCGATAATTTCTGAGGATCAATCACTTTACTACAAATTTCCCTGAAGAAGAAACATAATTTAGTTATGGCTCAGCGGACTTTTTCAGGTAAAATTGAACGTATACCTATTGGTAGCAAATGCTCCATTAGAATGTGAGCATCATGGGTCTTCAAACCTTTTAACTTGAGGTCTTTCATACAAACTAAAGTTTTAATGCTTGAAGAGTATCCTTCTGGAACTTTAACTTCGTGTAGAAATTTACACAAAACAATTTTTTCCTTTCTAGATAGAGTATGAGCGGCTGGAGGTAGATATGTGCGATTTCCTTTCTTTACGGGACCCAATTCATTTCTTATCCCCATATCGACCAAGTCCAATCTTGCATTGATGCCATCCTTAGACTTTCCTGGTACATTGAGTAACGTACCAATAACACTGTCAAATACATTTTTCTCAATATGCATCACATCGAGAAAATGTCTTACATACAATGACTTCCAATATCGCAATTCAAAGAAAATTGACTTTTTCTTCCACCCAGTTTTGACCAGCTCTCCCGCAAAAGGTTTGCCAAATTTATTGGTCAAACCTTGTACTTTCTCAAGTATTTGATATCCAGTCGATGCAAAAGGAGCTCTATCTTCCTCTGATTTTCCATTGAATGCATTTCTCCACCCACGATACTGATGACTATAAGGTAAAAATCTACGATGTCCAATAAATACATTCTTCTTACAATGTTTCAACCGCATCCAATTTGTACTCTCTTCACATATAGGACATGCACACTGACCTTTAATGCTATATCCTGATAAATTACCATATGCTGGAAAATCATTAATTGTGCCGAACAACATAGCCCTCAAATTGAAACATTCTTTCTTATACCCGTCATAGACTTCTACACCTGTCTCCCACATAATTTTTAAATCTTCAATTAAAGGAGCCAAGTATACGTCGATATCATTCCCCGGTTGTTTGGGTCCAGAAATTAACAGAGACAGCATCATAAACTTACGCTTCATACATAACCATGGAGGTAGATTATAAATCAACAAAATCACAGGCCACGTGCTGTGTGAGATGCTTTGAAGACCATGTGGATTCATTCCATCAGTAGAAAGTGCAAGGCGTAGATTTCTCGACTCTATCCCGAATTCAGGATACTCGTGATCAATTTTTGCCCATTGCGAA
This sequence comes from Cicer yamashitae, assembly GCA_037974755.1. Lineage (NCBI taxonomy): Eukaryota > Viridiplantae > Streptophyta > Magnoliopsida > Fabales > Fabaceae > Cicer > Cicer yamashitae. The sequence goes on from JBBPBQ010000003.1 coordinate 17,754,945, forward strand.
GAATCTGCAGGGTGTCGAAACTTTCCATCTCTAATTCTTTCATCTGCATGCCATGTCAAGTGTTTTGAATCTACTTCACTGCGATACATGCGCCTAAATCTTGGTATTATCGGAAAATACCACACGACTTTTGCTGGAGTAGATTCTTTCTTCTTATATCGAGAGACATTGCATTTCGGACACGCCTTTAGTAATTCATATTCATTTCGAAATAAAATGCAATCATTAGGACACGCATGAATCCTTTCATAACTCATACCAATAGAGCACAAAATTCGTTTAGCCTCGTAGGTTCTACTGGGAAGTTCATTATCATCTGGCAACATATCTTTTAAGAGTGTTAGTAATTCTGTGAAGCTTTTATCAGACCATCCATTACTCGCTTTTAAGTTGTACAACTTTAGTATCGCCGAAAGTCTTGTGAATTTAGTACAACCATTATATAATGGTTTCTCTGCATCACTCAACAAGCTCTCAAACATTTTAGGACAATCACGAAGATCTTCTTCAACTGCTTTTGCAATCTCTTCAACTCGGTCCGGCTCATATGTATCTGTGTCGAAATCAGTTGAAACATATGTATCTGTGCGAGTGTTTCCATTGATTTTCTCACCATGTCTTATCCAACATGTATAGCTTTGATCAATTCCATACCATACTAAATGTCCTTCCAATTCATCTGCTCTAATGCATTTTCCAAAACAACATTTTAAACAAGGACAAACGACTCTATTTGGATCTTTTGCATTCATCACTGCAAACTCAATAAACTCATTCACTCCATTTTCATACTCTTTTGTCAATCGATTGGCAGACATCCATTTCCGGTCCATTTATATGACCTATATATATATATAAATGCAGTTACACAATAAGCATGATTTCAAGTCTGATATATATGACCTATATATTGATAATATTACACATATCTTATAATATTAATGGTCCAAGATTAATTGATTTCAAAACAGAACATATATATCATGTAACAATTTATCAGTTTGAATTAGTGACAACAACAATGAAATAAAATAAAGTACCTGAACGTTGATGTTCAATTTGTTTTAAAGGAGGAAGAGGTAAATCAATTTGTAGATGGGCGCACAGGAGGGTTCGTAGGGGAGGGATGATGAGAGTTCGTAGGGTTTGGACAACATATTAAAGTTGTTTTAAATTTGTTTTTATTTACTTAAAGTGAATGTTTTTTATTTAAAACGAATGATTTTACAGCGCTTGTTAAGAAAGCGCTCTAATAGGTCCTATTATAATGTGAAAGGGCAAGCCTATTACAGCGCTTGTTTAAAAAGCGCTGTAATAGGTCATGTGAGAGCGCTGATTATAAAAAAGCGCAAGGATTTTACAACGCTTTTTTTTACAGCGCTCACAAAGCGCTGTAAAAGGCTATGTGAGAGCGCTTGATTTTACAGCGCTTTCTAAAAAAGCGCTGTAAAAGGCTATGCGCAAGCGTATGTGACCCTATATGACCCTACAACAGCGTTTTTTTTACAGCGCTTGTCAAAAAAGCGCTGTTGTATCCTCCGTTATTTTTAAAAAATTTATACAACAGCGCTTGTATTTAATAAGCGCTGTAAAAGACGCGTTATAAAATGTCATTTTTGGCGTAGTGTATAATATCACTTTTTTATTATTTCACTCTCTAACTTCTTCGTTGCCGACCTTTATATACATGAGATACTAGTGTTATTTAAAAAGTGTTCAGGGAGGTGAGTGTAATTTACTCGGTATACCTATAGCATTTTCATTATTCTAATGAGTTTTTCAACAACTTTTTATCTATAAGAAAGTAAAGAGACACCTATACACCAAAAAAAAGGGAAAAATGAAAAGGACCAAACATATGAAGGAAGCAAATCAACAAAAGAAATTTGATGCATAGGGCACATTTTGGGAAAAAGACAAGGACAGTCCTAAAGAGACAACCTGCTCACAATTACTTGTTCTGTTTATTCAATCCCATATTCCAAAAGAACCACACCAATGCCTTCCACCAACTTTACCATAACAACCAAACCTCAACACCTCCTCTCTCTCTCTCTCTCTCTCTCTCGCTCTCTCTCTAATACACAAACACACACACATTTTACATGCCATCATTATTCCATTCTTTTCTTTTTCACTAGAAAAACAGAATTCAGTGTAACTAACATTAAAATGGCCTCTGCTTCTAATCTTAACTCCGTGGGAATGAGAAACACCAATTCTTCACCAAACCACTCTTCCTCCCACAACGTTCTCATAACCGTAACGGTTTTTGCCGTTACCGTTACTATTTTCCTTGCTCTCTATTTCATCCTCCGTTACCATTGCATTTCCCTCCGCCGCCGTTTCTCTCCGTCATCCTCCACAGCTTCCACCTCCGGTAATAGAATTTCGCCGGAGACAACTTCATCTTCCGTCGTCGATTCACTCCCGATGTTCTCCTTCTCTTCCATTACACGCCGATCTTCCTCCGCTGCCTCCGGTGACTGCGCAGTCTGTCTGTCGAAGTTCGAGCAACACGATCTCCTCCGTCTCCTCCCTCTCTGCCACCACGCCTTTCATGTAGAATGCATCGACACTTGGCTCCGATCGAATCTCACTTGTCCGCTTTGCCGATCAGCCGTCGTTGCTTCCGAATCGGAGCTTATGAAGATTTGCCAGCCGTCGTCCGCTTCTTCCGGAAACAGCTTCCGACTCGAGATAGGGAATGTAAGCAGCAGCCGCCGTGGAACCGCCGCATCTGACAATGTCACCGGGGAAACTGACCGGAGATCGTACTCTGTTGGCGCGTTCGAGTATTTTGTCGACGAGGAAGCTGAGATTCTGTTCGGTCAAACTAATCGTAGAATTGTTTCCGGTGAGAAAGATGATGCACCGGCGATGGCGGTGGCGATGGAGGTTCCGGTGGTTTCTCAGGCGAATTTGATCGGTGAAGGTAGCTGGTTGAAGGATTATGTTGATAGTCTCTCGAGTTTGATGTCGTTTAGAAATTCTGGAAGGTTTTTCGGAGGGAGTTTTAGACGAAACGACGTCGTTGGCGTTGGAGATTTCGAAGTTGAAACTAATGGATTTGGTGAAGAAATTACCGAAATGTTTAGATGGATTTCAGGGGTTTGATTTGTAACACATGTAAATAAAAAAGAAAATAGTTAGTCAAGATAAAAATAGTTAGTGAGACTTTAAAAATTAGAGAAATTTTCTGAAAATATTTTGATTTTGTGTAACATTGTAAGTGACATGTTTGTCCATTAATTAGAAGCTTATCATAGCACATAGACTCAGAGATATGATTGAAAAGTTTCAAAGTCTAGCTCAACATATTTTCAAATATTTAACTTCAGAATGTTTATTTAAATTTTAACAAATTATTTAACTAAATTAATTATTTATTTAACATTATTTTTTGTGACAAAATATATAGTTGAAATGCTCAACTCATTCAAAGCATGTTTAGAAAGCTTTTAAAAAACATGTATTTAGCCTATGATTATGTAAAGAAGAAAAAATTATAATTACGTTAGTTGTATATATCAAGAAGTTTGGTATTTTTTTACAAGGGTTTCTACGAAGAAGTTGTGAACAAATAGTATGTTCGATTGATTTGTTGTGATATTTCTTGAATGTCCTTATCAAAGTAATTAATCTTACGCCCAAAGTTATTTGTGGATGATATTGGTGCTTTTTATGAAGATCTCTGACGATGTGTGATGAAAATAGAATCAATGAATCAAGTGTGTAGCTCATCTTTTCAACAAAAAAAGATAATATGCATGAGTGCATCTCATTTTGTATGATGGAATATATGGATTACCAACCTTACATCAAAGTTAAACCAAAAATACCTTACTTATGCACCAACACGTAAAGTCCTTCCATTATTAGTCCGTTTATTAAAGTTGGTAAATGACAGCCAAACAGAAATTTATTTAAGTACCCCTCCTATTGAATAGACCAAGAACATAAATTTCTGAACTACGGCGTCGCTTTGTGTACCAAAAAATAAAATGTGAGTCGCTTTCTATAGGGTTATTTTTATAGGAATAATTTTAAAGAATATCTAACATATTGTTAGATTCCTCGAGAAAAAAAAATATTGTTAGAGAAGAGTTGGATAGTTATAAATTAGTTAATATTGATTATATGTTAGGTAAGATTTATTAGTTTGATTATGATCACCTTTAAAAAATAATGTTTGTGAATGGATCCTTTATTTTTCTTATGACACTTGATTACGTGCACATAGGATCAATTTAGGGAATTTTGGTCTTGCAAAATTATTGGTGGATTCTTTTCAAATGTTTACGATATCAAATTTTTATTGGAATTTCTTATGCACCATAAAATTTAGTTGTTACATTGTTTAACTACTATTGGCTTTGTTATGTGTTTTTATTATAAGGCAGTCAAATATTTATTATTTTCTATATATTTTATCTTATGTTAGTTAAGTTTTTTTAATTTTATTTATGCTTTATATATTTTATGATAGTTAAATGTTTTTCATTCTATATATGATTTTACTTTGGGATGATTAAGTTTTGTTTGTCAAATTTGACATTTGATAGTCTCCAAGATTAAAGTTCTTGATTTGATTTGACTAAGGGTTCTACAGACATGACAAGATTTTTAAAGGAACCTAACAATAGATCGAAGACTTCGATGAATTCTGATTTTCAACCACCACCACCTTCTTCATCAGTTTTTCTCTTGTTTAGCCAATGCAATTATAACTTAAAATTTTCTTACAATTTTCTTTCATTAGTTACAATATTTTTTTTTGTGTGTGTGATTGTATTATTCATCCCAAATTGGAAATGTTAATTCACACTTTCAACATGGTATTGACATTGTGTTAAGGCTCCTAACCAAAACAATATGGTTGTTAGGTAAGACAATCTCTACCAAAGTGTTGAAAACATGAACGAGAATTATATGATAGCGAACGAAACAAAAGATGTCATCCTAAATTCAAGGGCTCTCATCTCTTCACCTGACATTGTTGGCCTTCTTCCATCCAAAAAAGTCAACTTTTTCTTAATTTTTGATTCAAAATTATAATTGTAATAAATAAATAATAATTTCAAATTAAAGTAATATCCTGCATAGCACTGGGTAGTAAAAAATATTAGTTCGCGTCAGCTTAAATTTGATCAAAATCAAAGGGTCCACCAATTTGCAAATGTGGCTAAAATTAAGGGGTCAAAAGTGCTATTTTGAAAATATGAGGGCAAAAGCTGTCAGATTTTAAAAACTGGGGCTAAAAGTGAATTTAAGCCTTTATTTTAAAGATTAAGAAATTTGCTCTATTTATTAAATAGCATAGTAATGTTTTAACAAATATTTTTAGTTAATATCAAAGTGATAACATAAAACAATGACTGACTAACATGATTAATATTGGTTTCTTTTAGTGTTGAGAGCTATGTAAGTTGCTCATGTGCACAAGAAAGCAGAATCAGACGAACCATGACATTGTTCGTTAGAGGCAACAATGTAATTTATGAACAAATAGATCTGACACGTTTATCGTATGAGTTTTTGAAAAATCATTTGATAGCCAATTTTAAGAAAATAAATTTTACATATATGAGTTGGTATTCAATATACAAATATAGATCATTGAAGCAAAACTTTCTTTTAGCTACATTATTATCAATATCATTGTTGGAACCAGGTTGGTTCTAGGAACAATTCCTTCATTATATTTTGATGATAACAAAGGTACTTTGTGAGAATAATTTATTGCACTAATGATTTAATTAAGTGTGCAATAAATAGAACCAAAAAATGGAGGAAATGATATAAGAGGAAATGAAGATGTCAGAGAAAACAAAGACATAAAAGGAAACAAAGATGTCAGAGGAAACAAAGACATCAGAGTCAAGTGAAATCAAAGGAAGTCAATGCTACATTCAAACTCTAGTTAATACATGCGCTGTTGTGTGCGTGCATCTGCCTCTAAAGCTTCTGTGCGACTGCTTCTGAAGACTAAAGCACGCCTCTGTTTAGCATGTCTATGAAGTTTGAAGCATGCCTATGAAGCGTCTACTACAGTAACGCTAAAGTTTCTATTCGAGTTGCCTCTGAAGCTCAAGTTCTGCTTGCTCTGAAGACTACAATTTTCTCCAAGATGCTGCCTCTAATATTCAATATGCTCTGACCATAAGACGACAAGCATGTAGTTCTACCTCTATCTCTAACTACCTGAACCAAGCAACACAACATCTAACTCTGATGATCAAGTTATGTTCTGATGAAGAAAGTCAACAACTCTGATGGAAAGTCAACGCTCTATGAAGATTGAGTTGTTTCATAATTTTGATGGTCCAAGAACATATTTTGATCTATTCCCACTACTCTTAAACAAACGTATGAAAGAAGATTCAAGGTGAATTATTTTCAAGCGCTATCTGGACATTCTTGCACAAAATCTCTAGAAGATTTGGTTGAAGATTCGTTTTGGAATTAATCAAGCTTCAACAGTCATATTCCCAAATATATCTATCAAGGTTTATTTTTTGTGAAGATCTCTGTTGACCTCGTACAAGAAAGATATGCTAAGAAGATTCAAGGTGAATTATTTTCAAGCGTTATTTGGACATTCTCGCACATAATCATTTTAGAAGATTTGGTTAAAGATTCGTTTTGGAATTAATCAAGCTTCAACAGTCATATTCCTAAACCATATCTATCAAGGTTTATTTTTTGTGAAGATCTTTGTTAACCTCGCACAAGGAAGATATGTTCAGAAGATTCAAGGAGAATTATTTTCAAGCGCTATTTGGACATTCTCGCACATAATCATTCTAGAAGATTTGGTTGAAGATTCGTTTTGGAATTAATCAAGCTTCAACGGTCATATTCCCTAACCATAACTATCAAGATTTATTTTTTGTGAAAATCTCTGTTGACCTCGCGCAAGTAAGATACACTCAGTATTTGTTTGGGACATTATTGCAACCCTAATTCATGCTATATAAAAGGGTTAATTTTGAAGAAGAAGATACAACACAACAACTCAGAAAACCTTACGAACGCAAAATTCTCTACGCTTTCAGTTTCAAGGTTTTAGTTAAGCAAAGGCACTCATTCATATTTTGTATTATGTAGTGCTTAGTGCTCTGTTTTAGTGTAAAGTTGATTGTAATCAATCCTCTTATAAGTAGCAAAACAGAACTCAATTTCACCCATTTGTAACTCAGCCCAGTAGTGGCTATTCTGCCTCAACAACTTGTAGGTTTTCAAGTTGGAAGTTGAGAAGACTTGACTTGTAGGGTCAAGGTGTTGTAGTGTCTAAATAGTCTGTAGGTTTCAGGCTGGAAGTTGAGAATACTAACTTGTAAGGTCAGGTGTTGTAATTCAGGTTTGAATTAATGGATAAACCCTCAGTGTGAGTGGTCTGGACGTAGCTGCCACGTTGGTAGTGAACAAGTATAAATCCTGATATTTTTTCCTCTACACTGATACTTTGTTTTATGTTCCCTCTAATATGGTATATCAATTATAGTATCCGAATCATATTTTTGAAAAGAAGTTTTTAATAAGACAAAACACAATTCAACCCCCTTCTCGTGTTTTTGCACCTTCAAACATCACATGTTAAAATACTCCCTCAAATTATATGAGCTTGTATTCAATATACAAATATAGATAATTGAAGCACAACTTGCTTTTAGCTACATTATTATCAATATCACATGTCAAAATACTCTCTCAAACTATATAAGTTTGTATCCAATATACAAATACAGTTTAGAAATTACATTATCTTAGAATGTGATTCAATTTTGAGTGTCTTAACTTCTGAGGAGAAATAAGTTAATTCAATACTCAAAATATCATTGAAGATGTGATAAAACACACACAAAAAAGACAAGAAAAACAAATCAATGTTTTGAAAACAAAACGATCGCTACGAAATTAAATTGACATTATCAAACCAAAATTTGCCCAATCATTTATTCTTTTGAATAATTTCAATTTAATTTCTTAACAAAGTGTTTTTTTTATCATTCCTTGATTTCTTACAAAAAAACTTTTTTTAACAAAACAAGTCAAACATACTAACAAGGTTTTCTAGTGGCATGAGACTTTTACTCTCACATGGTAAAGTTCTCAATTGAGGTACCGAGCTCTAATGCTAGTTAAAGGTACTAGAAACATAAGAAATGAGAATTTGAATTGTGTAGCCCATTTTAAACTTTTTAACATATTAATTCTTTATCAAAACTTTATATCTTCATTTTAATAAATACTTTTTAAGGCGAAAGTTGATGATAAGACATAAAGAACTTACATCTAGTCCTCCCCTATTTCAAAGAAAGTTTGTCTTAGTAGAGTCAATGACTTAATTCACTATAACCAACTAGTTAAATAGCTACAAGTATTCTATACCCCTTTTCAGGCTCCATGTATTATTTCTTCAAATCTCACTGGACTCTACGATGTAAATTATTTTTTCATACCTCACCAATTTCTACAACGTGTATTCTTTCTTTAAGCCTCGTCAGGTTCTACAACATGTATTCTTTCTTCAAGCCTCACCAGGTTCTATTAGGTGTATTTTTTCTAAAGCCTCACCAAACTCTACAACAAGTATTCTCTTAGCCTTTCCATACATGTATCTCATTCTCTTAAAAGCGACTTGGTGAGATCTGAAGTTTCAATAACACAAGAAATAAGGGGGTTTGAATTGTGTTCTAATTTGTTAAAACATATTTTAAATTTTAATCGTAACTTGGTGATTAAGGAAATTTGGAAAATAAAAGCAAAGAGAAAAGAAGAACACACAAGAAACTTTATACTGGTTCACCACCATCCTGGCTGGCTACATCCAATACCTTCACCTGAAATATTTCTTCCAGTAATTCAACTCGAGTTACAAAAACCACTAAACCTCACCCAATTAAGTCTACTCAACTTTCTAGTTGCAACTGCAACAAATTGAGGCAAATACAATAACCACTAATGAGCCAATTTACAAGTGTTTGTTTGGTTTGTGTGTGATTCTCAATGAGATGATATGTATGTGTCTAACACTATCTATCACTTAGATAAATATGTATTTGTGCAAGTGCTTAATAATCAAATACAATATTTTTCAAAGTTCACAATTCAAAATTTCTTCAAAGTATTTGATGTTGATTTCTACTCTGTCCAAATTTAGTTGTTTCAGATTTTCTCAATTTTTGCAAAGTAGTTTCATGAGAAGTGTAGGATTTTTTTCAATTGCAATTTTGTTGTTGTTTTATATTGTCATGTTGTTGTGTTGTTGAACCAAAGTAGAATCCTTTTTATACTTAATTATGGAACATATGTCTTTCTTTGGTATGAATTGAAACATTGTCTTGTTTAAATTTTGTTTAGTTCTCAATTGATGTGTTTGAACCTGTGTGATGCTTGTTGTTTCACTTTTGACCGTTACTACTGACTTCAAATTTGTTAATGTTGTTGTCAATGATGATTCCTTTGCAAACTGTTAATGCCAATTAAAAAATACTTAGCCAATATTTCCATTCGTTGTAATTTGGTAGATAACCGACTGGAACATTCTTTGTAATTTTGCAAGACTTTTTCTGAGTTTTCACATCTTCCATGATCTGTATCAAAGGCAAATTTGCAGATATCAGGATCAGGGACAAATTTTTCCTATTTTAGAATCTGATCTGGAATCTTCTAGATTTTATCAAAATCACATCTTCTAAGTCATACACAATTTTCCAGAATCGTTAACCTTCATATGAGGCATTGACTATTTGTTAGAGGCATTGCCTTTTTGTATATTAAATATGTTGTGTTGACTTTTATCATAGTCATTGACTTTTGTTAGAGTCATAAGTATGAAAGTCAGAGTCATTGTGTAAATACCAGAAGTAGAGTCAGATGTTAATGTGTGAATATCAAAGGTAGAGTCAATAATTTGCTTGTGTAGAAAAGTCATAACATGTTGTATATCAGAGTCAGAGCGAGTTTATCAAACTGAGCGCTTCATAGCCAACAAAGGGTGCGCTTCCTCTGACCATGTTATTTTCTATATTCATTGTGTTTCCTTTGATCTATGTGTTTCTTTTGATCATTGCATTTCCTTTTATCTGTACATTTCCTCTGATCATTGTGTTTTCTCTTATCATTGCATATCCTTTTATTTGTGTGTTTCTTCTAATTAGTGTGTTTCCTCTTATCATTGTGTATCCTCTGTTGTTTCATTTGGTTCTGCTCCGTTCCCTATGGTTATGTTGTTTTCCTCTGATTTTACCATTTCCAGTGATTTGTTCCTTGGTCTGGAATGCACCTGGTTGTTCTATTTTTCTGCACATTTAATTTAGAACATTCGTACATTAAATTGTTCTCACAAACTTGCTTTTGTTATCAACAAAAATAGAAATGAATTGTTATTCAAAATCATCTTAGTTCTAACAATCTCCCCATTTTTGTGGATGACAAAACCTCATTTTTGTGAACAATTTAACGATAAAACATAAAAAAAAATAAAAAAATAAAGCATAGATTAATCATATGCTCCCCCTAACTTAGAGCGTAACTGATTTGTTTCAAAAGATTTCCCTCCCTTATGTAAAATTGCTAATTAGAGCAAATGAGAAAAAATTGTTCTACAAAACATTTTCTTTTCACCGTTTTTATCATAAAACAAAAAGGAGTAAAAATGTATTAGAGGCATATATGAAATGGAACAAGATATGAAATATTTAAAGAACATGTAAAAGAAATGCAAAATTATGAAATATCGAAGGCACGTCATATATTGATCAGAACATCATTTAGAAATGTAAATAAGGTTTAGATTTTCTTTAATAAAAAAGAATTTGTCTTCAACAAAGGATTTTGTGAAGATATCTGCCCATCGATGATCAGTGTCGATAAATTTGATGTCTAGAATTCCCTTCTAAACAAAATCTCTTATGAAGTGATGTTTGATTTCAAAGTGTTTGGCTCTAGAGTGCAGAATTGGATTTTTGGTCAAGCAAATGACATAAGTGTTGTCACTTAATATAAGAATTTGACTTTCATAGATTTAACAATCTTCTAATTGATGTTTCATCCACAAAAGTTAAGTACTACAACTAGTAGCTGATATATATTCTACCTCTGCTATGGACAAAGCAATCGTCCCTTGCCTATTGTTAGACCATGATATCAGATTATTGCCATGAAAAGTACAGTTTCCACTAGTGTTTTTCCATTCAAGTTTGTCACCTGCATATTCAGCATCACAAAATCCAACCAACTTGTAATATGATGATATCTTATAAAATAGCCCTAAGTTGGTAGTGCCTTTTAAGTAACTAAGTATTCGATTGACTGCTGTTAGGTGAGATTCTCTTGGGTCTGACTGAAATTTGGCACAAAGGCAGACACTAAAAATAATGTTTGGTCTTGAAACAATTAAGTATAAGAGTGATCCTATCATTCCTCTGAAGATTTTCTGATCAACTCGTGTTCCTAAGTCATCTTTATCAAGTGAGCAGTTTGGGTGCATTGGAGTGCTCATGGGTTTGCACCCATCCATTTTGAACTTTTTGAGAAGTTCTTTATTGTATTTGGTCTGATGGATCAGTGCACCATCTTGAGTTTGTTGGATCTGAAATCTATTTATCTATCTATCTATCTGTCTGTCTGTATGTCTGTCTGTCTATCATCTATTATGTATGTGGTACTTGTTGTGTCAATTATGGAAACCACAACAATAATGTGCGTCTAATTTTTAAATATAATAAAAAATGTATAAGTGAAGTTGAATATAAATGACAACAACTTATTATATTTAAAGGATATAGTCTAAACAACTCAATTGAAATAACATAACAAACAAAATATAAAGTACCACAACATATTAATAGGTATACAACCTCAAAAAGAAGAATCAAAATAGATATTGAAATTAGACTACATGATTAACGACTAAAATGATATAGATGGAATAGGAACCAGACACAATATAAAAATGATATCAAAGGTTTTCTTCAATTGTTGTCATTGTAACATGATGCTTTGATGACCAATCAATTTATAAACTATATGATTCCATTCCAACCATGAGTCAAAAGTTGTTGGTTCATTGGGTGGTTAAAATGCAATCAGACACCTAAGTTTACCACATAAGTATAACGCTTAGTTGGTCCCTCAGTGAGGTATCAAAGAACAATTAAAGATTGACTTTTTCACCTTTGAGCCAACAACTCAACCTCTTGCTTTTTCTTCTTGTAGAATATCAAAAAAGCTTTATTCTCCACACAAACATATCAAAATAATCAGGTAGTAATAAAACAGAATAACAAACATGCATATACACAAGGCATTATCTCTGACCAAGAAGGTCGATAATCGTCACTTGATTCTTACACTTCATCATAAGTTTAATGTCTTAGAACCGCAAATTCTATTTTGGCTCATTGCCCTCAATGAGAATGAGCTTTGTCTCAAAAGACTTAAACATTCTGACTCATGTGACCGATGTCGTACCTCTCAACCTCAGTGAGCTCATCAACCCTAAAATTCACCTCATTGTAGGGTCCAAGGCTGGTCCACAAATAATTTGTCTTTAAAACCTTTACGTGAGTATGTGAAGAGCTCAAAAACTCAATGGGGCTGTTTGAAAGAAATTAGTCCTTGTCAATCTTGAGAAATCCTGAATTTCACAACAAGGTAATGACGAAGGCACCACGTCAAGATGATCAAATACGACCATCTTGACGTTTGTATATTGAAATGATCTTGTACATAAGGATCACACAAGATCCATGAGGATTGCACATCCTCTTATCTTCATCATGTGGGCATGCATGCCATTATTTGGATAGTCACACAATCCTATGGCCCCTTTGAACATCGCTGCTTCCTTTGGGCCGAAATAGACATATTTTATCCCAAGAGCTCCCTTGAAGATCCTAGGTTAATCTTTGGCGTTTAGGGAATCTTCTGATTCTGATGAAAAAACTTCACCATCCCGTCGTCCCTATACACATCAGAAAAAGAATAGTGAGTTCAACATCTATCAACCTCGACGATCCCCCATTTCACCTTTTTACGGGTGAAAAGGTAGCAAAAGTGCCCCTCTAACGCAACTCTAAAACACCTTAAATGCATTTCATCAATAGGTCAAATTACAACTTTCTAATAATTACTTATCTTGGTAGAAGCCTAATATTGAGGAAAATAAATGACTTTCACCAACACAAACATAAGAAAGAGGCCACCAAAGGTGGCACCACCAACCAACCCACCAAAAAATGACTGGACAAGAGCCCTTGTGCGCGAGAAACCATCGCAGGTTTAAGAGGTTCCATTGTAGTTATTATGCAAAAAATTGAGTAAAACAACTTGAGTAATTACTTGGATGCAGTTCTTGATCACAAAGAAAGATATGAGTGAATGTTGTGAAAATAAACCACCACCAAAAGTACGCATAAATGCAACTGGTCGAAAGGTGTTCTCAAGGAAAATCTAAAAACCTCCAATGTGCAAGAAATGAGAAACTACCAAAAGTGTAAAAGACTCATATAAAATGACTGAGACAAAGTATTTATAGGCTTTTTTTTAACTCAAGTGTGATGAAGGATCGAGATTGAATGTGTTGATCCAACGACTCTGAGATAACCTCGAAAGAAACCATTTAAAACACTCAAATGTCATAGGGTACTTAAAGGCCTAATGTTAGTAGGTCCCATGTGGTAGAAGAATGGAAAAATTCGTTATTTCAATTCTCGTCACTAAGGACAATAACAATTGCTCCATCCAATTTTGACAAAATACACGCCTATCGCTCAACTTCGAAAGACAAAGAAATTCAATAATTTCACAAATCCTCGCCCAAACGAGTTCAAGACTTGGAGGTGAAATTGTTCCAAACTAAACTCTGGCCCAAAACTAATTGAACTTTGGCGCGAAATGGGCCCTAGATGCATCATAAATCCATTTGACTACGATACATAACATCATTGTGTGTTCGCATCATGGCTGAACACGTTTTCGTGATCAAATCTTCACCCAACGATCAACATCACACGATCACCCAAAAATCTCACCGATGATATCACAACGATCTAATGAACTCCAAGTACACCTTATCAAGAATCTCCACCATAAAAGCTCACCAACTTCAGGTGCAAGGTACATAAGGCATTATTTCCTAAAATACCTCTCAATCCCTCAACTCCTATTGACTTATGGACATCAAAGTGTTTGCAAGTACACTCCACCGAGAATTGTGCTGCCTTACTATGTCATCTCTAAATGACCTTGAACATCACCCATGTTCTACTTTAGTTCAAGGACTATTACAAATTTTGACTTTTTTTTAAAAGACTAGTACTCTCAATCCTACAATAAACGACTCATTTGAAAAAAAAAATTAAAATGAAAGACCTTTTTTAGTTAAAATGTAACGTTAATTAATTTTTTTTCCAATTACATCCTCTAATTAATACTACCTTCAATAGTCTCAATTCATTATTTTTCACTTTGCATTAATGTTAACTAGTTGATAAAATAATTTAGTAAAAATATGATTCATTCTTTCAATTAAATATTTTCTTTGGTGTGAAATGTTGGAATAACCTACTCAATTTTATTTTTGATTAGAAAAATAAATAAGAAATTGACCCCTGGTGGTCGATCATACATTTTCCGATTTCCAAATAAAAGAGAAAGATGAATATTTAAAAATGTCATTATCATGGGACTCGAGTACTGACACCATACGCTAATACCCAACCCAACATAGTTCAACCAACCATTTAACTGCAAAAATGGTTCAACCATTTTTATTAATACTATCTCTTTCTCTCTTAAATCAATCCGACCAAATCACCTTCCCTTTTGTCCTATCTGATTCTTACACTACCCACCCAACCCAACACTGCAACAAAAACAACCAATATCAAGCTCAGAACCTACCTACTATTTACAATAGAAGAATGAAAGGAATGAAGACACTGATAAAAAAAATATAGATAGATTCATTCATTATATAGAAACAACAACAACAAAGGGTAAAGTAAAAACACAGTTATATAATTGTTCTTGTATTGGGTTTTGGGTTTTAATAATAATTATAACTATAATATAATGTTGTGGCTATCATCATCTCAATCCTTTGTTTTCAAAAGTTATTATCGAATCATGTGTGAAACTAATTTCCTATTCCTTTTATTTTTTAATTATAATAACAATAACAAACTTTATCATATTCTATTTTCCTTTCTGGTTTACTGTTTGTTTTGTCAAAAAGGTTAATCAAATCAGGATCGTACATACGCGAGTGTTTTTAATGTTTGTATTTTTATTTTAATTCTAACAACATTTTTTTTGCGTATGTGTTGTTTTGTTCAGTTATTGGTTTATATACTTTGACTCACCCAATTGAATTTTGTTTGGGACTGTGCCAAAAGGACTCTTCGTGATTTTTTAATTTTTTTTCGGGTTTAATTTAATAAGTTTGTTATTGAATTCAGATATTATTTTATTTTTCAAATTATAAATGGGTTTTTTTTCGTTTGGTTTGAATCGTAGAAGCGATTTCGTATCTTAGGGTTCCTCATTATACTTTCTCTTTCTAACCACTGCTTCGATTTTGTGGCTTTGATTTTCCTTCTGATTTCTTTGCCAAGCTTTTGTTTTTAACTCGTTTTACCAATTGGGCCGCTGATTCTCGCTTCAATTTAATCTGGGTCGTTGCTTTTTCTTCAATCTCAGAGTTTCTGTTGTTATCCCCAAATTCTTGGGCTAAAACTTTGATTATTGGTTTCTTTGTGGGTGGATTTGTAATATTGGAGAGTTGTTTTGGTGTTCTCTGTGTTTTGATTTTGGCATTGGAGAGTTGTTTCAGTTGTGAGAAGTTTGGTGTTACTGTTTTTTTTTATGATATAAATTTTTTTGGAGAAGTTTGGCTCTGTCATGCATACATGATGTTACATTTTCAGGGTGTATCAAGACATTGTAGTCTCCTTGCTGTTTTGAGTGGTAAATCACATGATATTAAACAAAAGCAGAAGCAGAATGATGCTTCTGAGGATCAATTTTCTTCGTACCGCTTTCCAGAGCTTTCTTCGTCCGGGCGTCTCGAGGTGACTACTGAGTTTCTATTTGTATACATTTTTGGTTTTGTTAATGTTGGATTTAGGAGAAATTTCATCTGAACTAGTAAAGTTTTAAACTTTGATGTGAATTCAGGTTAAAGTATTGACTAAACCTAGTGCCGATGAACTCGGTCGAGTTTTAGAACAACTGCAGCCGGATTTTGTTTACTTGCAAGGTCAGCAGCTAGATGATGGGGGAGAAATTGGGTCTCTTGTGTGGGAGGATTTTGACCTGTCTACCCCAGAAGCCTTGTGTGAATTATTTTCTTCCAAATTACCTAATACTGTGAGTGTTTTGTTGATAATTTTCTTTTGTGATTGTTTGTCGTGGATAATATAATGTTTGGTGTCCAACCCTACTTCATGATATTTTTGTAGGTTTACTTGGAAACTTCCAAGGGTGAAAAATTGGCAGAGGCACTCCATTCTAAGGTTATATTTTGACTAATTAATGGGATGATGGTTTAGACCAGTGTTTTCAAGTAGCAGCTATAGCACTACAACATAGCAGAATTTGAACAAATCGTTGTTGTTCTACAATACACAATTTAGTACAAATAGAGGCTATAGCGGTGCTATAACAATGTAACCTAACGAAATTTGGACAAACCGCTATTTTCTACGATCTGTGATTAACAATACTGTTTTGATTAGAAATGCAAACCAAGATGTGCTAGTTAGTTTAGACTAATTAGTGAGATGATGGTTAAACTAGAGTTTTAATGAGGTCTTAAAAGATGTGGCATTGCATGATATGGATTTTTAGGTTCCTTAACTAATGACAAGTAATTACTAAACATAGATGCTTTGCTTTAGCAGGGAGTTCCTTACACTATATACTGGAAAAATGATTTTTCAAAGTACGCGGCATCGCATTTTCATCAAGCTTTCTTCTCAGTGGCACAGAGGTATAGTAATTGGTTGCATTACTGTCACCACACTTCCCACTTAGGACCTATTTGGATTGACTTATTTGAATTTATCTATTGAAATTAGTACTCGTGAAACTATTTGAGGGAGCTCTCTAAAATAGCTTATGGAAATAACCTATAGCTTATATGAAAATAGTTTATTCGATCTTTTGTTACTGAAATAACTTATACATACATACTTATATGAGGAGCGCTTATAGCATCAAAACTTAATTATGTTGTTTATCCAGATAGGACCTTATTACTTCCACATCCATCAATGAATCCATGGCATGAGAAGCGTAGTGACAAGAAAATGTTTAATCACAATCACGTGCCTGTTTCTCGATTAGTGTTTTTCTTATTATGATAATTGGTATTATGTTTGTAGTACATCCAGCCATACATGGGATGCTTTCCAACTTGCTCAAGCATCTTTTAGACTATACTGCGTGCAAAACAATGTTGTACCTCACAACAGTCGGAAGGGTGGTGGTAAGCTCGGGCCACAAATTCTGGGGGAACCCCCTAACATTGAAGTTAGTCCATGTGAAGAAGACATGAAGGAAGAAGACGAAGATGATGAAAGTTCACCTGGGACTAGTTCTTCTATAAAGATATATGATGATGACGTGAATACGAGATTTCTTGTTTGTGGAGTTCCATGCACATTGGTAGGTTTGGATATGGATACCTGAGTTAATTAGTTTTCAAGAAGTTTGTTATTGCTAATAGTTCTTAAAATGTGACCTACAAGTTATAAACTGATTTCATTCTGTCTCTCTTTCTTCTTAAAAGGATGCGTGTTTATTGGGGTCGTTAGAGGATGGACTCAATGCTCTCCTATGTACAGAAGTAATTTTGTTCACATTTCCTGGTTTCTTCCCTCATAATTTAGTGATTGTATTTAAGTCTTGCATTTGATATTGTTTAAATTACTCATGTATATTTTTCTGTTTTCACTCTGGCTTTCTGCAGATACGTGGATGTAAACTTCAAAATCGGACAAGGTATTGGTTTGTTTAGAGAGTTGATACGTTTGTTTTCCCACCGCATTGTAGTACTCAATCGATTGTGGATGATTCCAATTTCGATTGACCGGGGTTTTATTTTGATTATGGAACAACTCGACACATAAACTTATTGTTAGGAGTTTTATTTTATCTGTTGTGATATGGGGTTTTTCTTTGGGTCTTTTGCATACAATCTTATTCTGTTTGTTGATTTCTGTTACTTTTGGAAATTTTTTAGTGCTCCACCACCACCTCTCCAGGCAGGAACATTCTCGCGTGGCGTGGTGACTATGCGCTGTGATATATCCACATCTAGTTCCGCTCATATATCACTTTTGGTTTCCGGTAGTGCAGACGCTTGTTTTAATGATCAGGCACGGTTGAATTGTCTTATCGGTGTTCGACTTTTCACATGCTTGCTCTTTTAACTCTTTACTGAGTACTTTTTCTTCTCTTTTTTGTTTATCCTCAGCTTTTGGAGAATCATATTAAGAAAGAGCTCACTGAGAATAGTCAACTTGTTCAGGCAATTCCTAGTCATGAACAAAACAAATTACCTTCCTACGAGCCTCGAAGATCAGCCTCAGTAGCCTGTGGATCTAGTGTGTTTGAAGTTTGTATGCGAGTTCCTTCATGGGCTTCACAGGTTAAATGCTTTTTCTTTTCTCATGGTTTTTGGTGATCCTTCATTTCCAACATAAACACATGATTTTTTTTCTTAAACTTGATATTTGAATCATACCTCATGGACCTTTTTATCTTTATTAATGGCTTTTTGGTATTTGTTCACAGGTTCTAAGACAACTTGCACCGAATATGTCATACCGCAGCCTAGTTATGTTGGGAGTAGCTAGTATTCAAGGATTGCCAGTT
This sequence comes from Cicer yamashitae, assembly GCA_037974755.1. Classification (NCBI taxonomy): domain Eukaryota; kingdom Viridiplantae; phylum Streptophyta; class Magnoliopsida; order Fabales; family Fabaceae; genus Cicer; species Cicer yamashitae. The sequence goes on from JBBPBQ010000003.1 coordinate 17,773,836, forward strand.
TCATCTTTTACTAAAGATGACGCTGAACGTCTCCTTTTCTTTTGCACTAGGCAGGAAAATAATAACTGCTCCAAAGATATTGTTTTCTCGAGTCACCCGGGTTGGTTGATGCCTCCCGCACCTAGTCGAAAACGATCTGAACCATGCTCTAGAATAAAACCTATTAATGCTAGTGGAGTGGAAGTTGAAGATAATGGCAGTGATAGACAGAAATTAAATTTCACTGCAATGAGGCCGATCCCTCAGTCTCATCGTCAAAAGTTTCTCCCTTTTTCTGGATTTTCTGAGGGAGAAAGAGACGGAGACCATGGAAAATCAAATCAGCTAATTGTTCCAATTAAGCATAATGGTTTAGGCCCTCATTCAGTTACAAACAGGAAATCTGTGTCGAACTTGTTTCAAGCTCACCAGATAATATCATTGAATCCGCTACCTATGAAAAAGCATGGTTGTGACAGAGCTCCAATACGAGTTTGCTCAGAGGTGATTTTTGCATATGCTTTTATTGACCTTCGCTACCTTCACCTCTATTTATTATAATATAGATGCATTTTACGTCCGAACTAAACCTATTTTTTTTTTTTTGTGTTCTGATAGGAGGAGTTCCTGAAGGATGTAATGCAATTTTTGGTCCTTCGAGGGCATACTCGCCTCATTCCACAAGGCGGCCTTGCTGAGTTCCCTGATGCCGTTCTGAATGCTAAACGTCTTGACCTTTTCAACTTGTATAGAGAGGTAAGACGTTTTGAACGCGTGATGCTAACAGCATACTGCATATTATTGCAGAAATTGTATCTGAGAAACTTGAGTATTTTAGGTGGTTTCGAGAGGAGGATTTCACGTTGGGAATGGTATCAATTGGAAAGGACAAGTTTTCTCAAAGATGAGCAACCATACTCTAACACATAGAATGACAGTATGTATTAAGATATTTCTTTTTCCTTTCTGTTCGTTAACAAACATTTTTTTCTTTATTACTGCTATAATCACCTAAAATGTAAGTTGCTCGATCCATTATTGTCATTGCAGTGCCTTGTGATTATATTAGGGCTTTATTTTGACTAACATAACATGTTATACAAAGTTGAAAATAAAATAAAAATTTACTTTGTTGACAATTTTATGTTTAGTTTTTCAAGCTTTATGAATAAAATGAGGGAAACAACAATTCTCTTTTAGTTGCATTTTGAAAATGATAATTTTGCCTTATATTACTTTCTCATATTTAGACATTGTGTATTCAATATTGCGAAAATTAATAATTTCTTTTTGCTGTAGGGTGTTGGCAATACACTCAAAAGGCATTACGAAACTTACCTTTTAGAATATGAATTATCTCACGACGATGTAGATGGAGAGTGCTGCTTATTGTGTCACAGGTCTCTCTCTCAATCTCTCTTAGTATGCGTGTGGGCTTACATGTGTATCTTTCAAAGGTTGCAAAATTCTGTCTTATTGACTATAACTTACCTTTGATGTTGTGGCAACAGTAGTGCAGCAGGTGATTGGGTGAACTGTGGTATATGTGGTGAGTGGGCTCATTTTGGCTGTGATAGGCGGCAGGGACTTGGAGCATTTAAGGTATTAATCGACAATATCAGGCTAAATTGTAACAAATCTTTGCAGTTTGGATCTTGCTGCTGACTTTATGTATGATGCAATATGATTAATATCAGCAATGGCTTCTCTTTCTTTTTTATATAAAATGAAACTGATAAAAACAGAATAATCGCATGACTAATGGAAACAAGTAAAGAACATATCAAAATCCATTTCCCATATTGGTATGCGTACTGCCTTTAATTTCCTAATGATATTTTTGACATAGCTACATATTGTGACTAAATCAGTCTATAAGAGAATGAGATGGAAATTATGGACCTGTTGGTGATTGATTATAAAACAAATGAATTCAATAACTATTAAAAAGGTGATTTTTTAAGAAATTAAGAAGTTATTTTGTGTTTGTTTATCATGATCAAAATCATTTTTTATAAAAAAGATCGTCTTTTGAAAATGATTTTCAAGAGAATAGACTCAAAACAGCTTCTTAATTAAATTTTTTTTCTTTTCAAGATTTCATTTTTTGTGAAAGCTGAAATAAACGAATGAAAAACGGTTGAAAGTGATTATTTTATCTGTTGTTAACTCTCTATGATGAATGGCAGGACTACGCTAAAACTGACGGGCTGGAGTACGTTTGTCCGCATTGCAGCATATCAAATTTCAGTAAAAAATCTCAGAAAACTGCAAATGGTTATTAACAGGTTAATCAATGCTGGCGTTAACAAATTTACTTCTCTTTTTGTGCTTGATCCCTAGGTTTGTAGGAGTTCAATGCAATTGTTTGAGTTATGTTAAATGATTTGGAATTTTGACACACTATGGTCACAAAAAAGGGCCATCAAAATTTTCTATGTATATCCTCTAGAGAAAGAAATACAGGAAAAGGTTTGTATATTGAATGATTAACTCAATTTTCCATATTGATGCTGATAAAGTAATTCAGTAGTTTTCAGCATTTATGTTTCTAAAACTATGTCTATATACTTTTGATTGAATATTTTATGTGTTGTGTTTAGTGGTGGATCTGTGTACATTTTGAGGGTGTGCTAATGCACCCTTGCAAGTAAATAGTGGGTGTGTATTTTGCACCACTAAATTATATAATGATATTGTTTGTGTTGCAGACAAGTTATTATGGGTAAAAAGTGGACAAAGGCAAAGGTTTATATATGAAATCTCATATGTTAGTTTGTAGCTATTTTCACTCGTTTATAAAAAAATTAAAATGAATGGTTGCACAAAAGGCTTATCACATTTTTTTCAGACTGTTTTGAGTTTAAAACGCATTATTTTCTCTCTTTACATTGCCTTCCATTAAATGAAGTTTAAATAATTTTTATAATATTCTAAATATGTTGATTGTAAAAAATCATTCATAAATATAAAAGTTAAAGGATAATTAAATGTTTGTTTTAGTAGAATTTAGAACTATTTGTATAATAATTTTGAAAAGACTACCAAATGTAACTTTTTTATTGAGACTAAATGAAATTTTAAAAATTTTCAGAGATTAAAATTTCTTTAACTTTTTTTATATTTTTTTCCGGGTCATTTGTTGATTTTGTCAATTATTTTAAGTTCAATTAATGTCATCAATTACGATTTTTAAGCTATCAATTAGCTACTTCACTTTTTGCTACTTTTTGGCAAGAATTATTCTTGATTTAGGTATTAAAATTTTGGCGAATGTTGGTTTTAGTCATTTGAAAAAAAAACAATACATTCCACTCCACAATTATAAAGTTGAATTTTGTACCCCTCAGTTAGACCTATACTCCAAAGTGTTAAAAATCTAAGTTTTATTAATTTGTGCCTTGAAATTTTAAGGAAATTATTGTTTTTTAGATTTTTTTTTTTACTTTTGTTTTTGAAGTAGAGATGGAAAAAACACGATTATATATAGATTTGACTGAAACATTCACAACTGATCAAATTTTTGAGTTACGAGAATCTGTCATATCATGGACAAAAGAGGTTGATCGACAAAATCGAGTAGCTGTTAACATTACTCGCTCTGACATAGAGACCGAAAAGAGAGGAAGTCAAAATTAAGTCTTGGTTGCGATAGTGGTGGAAAATATAAGTCAAATAAAAGTAACTCAAGTACTTCAATTAAAAGACGTGGTTGTCCGTTTAAACTTAGATCGACGACAACTCCCCTATTAGATTGTGTAGGAGGTCGAACTCGAGAATGTTCAACGATGTTTTTCGCTCCTCTGGTCCTCATTGAAAATAAATTGAATATGAAATAAATGTAAAAAAAATTTAAAAAGAAACAAAAAAACAAAAACGGTATCGGACATTTTATTTTTGAAATTTCTAGGAGTTTCAATACTAGAAATTTGAAATTTCATTCATTCATGAAATTTTCGATACAGTTTTTTTTTTTTTTTTTACATTTATTTCATATTCAATTTATTTTCATTGAGGACCATAGGAGCGAAAAATATCGTTGAATATTCTCGAGTTCGACCTCCTATACAATCTAATAGGAGAGTTGTCATTGATCTAAGTTTAAACGGACAACCACACCTCTTAGTTGAAGTCCCTGAGTTACTTTTATTTGACTTATATTTTCTACCTCTATCACAATCAAAAATTAATTTTGACTTCATTTCTCTCTTTCTGGTCTCTATGTCAGAGCGAGTAATGTTAATAGCTACTCAATTTTGTCGGCCAACCTCTCTTGCCCATGATATGACAGATTTTTGTGACTCAAAAATTTGATTAGTTGTGAATGCTTCAGTCAAATATATACATAATGGTATTTTTTTCATCCCTACTTAAAAAAAAAAGTTAAAAAAAAATTCAAATTTTTAAAAAAATAAAAGTTAAAAAAATCCAAATAATAATAATAATAATAATAATAATAATAATGATAATAATAATAATAATAATAATAATAATAATAATAATAATAATAATAATAATAATACTTCCCGTAGAGTAAAATTAACTATCGAAAATTTCAAGGCACAAATTTTCGATAGAGTAAAATTAATTACTGGAAATCTCAGGGCATAGAATTTTCGGTAGTATAAATAATGTACTGGAAACGGTAAATAATTTCTACTACCGGAAATTTTGTGCCTTGAAATTTCCGGTAGTTATAAAGTCTGTACTGGATATTTGGGAGAAAAATATTACTTACCGGAAATTTTGGTGAGGGTGAGACTTTGGAGTATTTCTTTTACCATTAATTTAATAAAAATTAAAAGGACAAATTTGGATTTTTAACATTTTGGGAAGGTATAAGTCCAATGAGGGATACAAAATCTAACTTTCCACAATTAAGTACGAATAAAATTTGACCCATTCATTAATTTGTTTCAGTCCGTAAGGTTTGGGTTGGATTGAAGTAAGATCCGAGTTGATCTTCGCCGTTTCATTTCAAAAAATTTAGGAGACACAATATATTATTTTTTATTAATTAATTTAATATTTTTATTCACAAATTTATACTTGTTATCTTTAAAAATTAACAAATTTTTTTGAGAGGGCAAAAATAACAAATTTACTTTGATTTTCTCATCAACTCACTTATAATTTTATACATAAAATATCTATTTTCTACCATCTAATTTATGCATTTCAAGAAATTGTGTAATCGATTAACAAGAGTTGTATGTTTCCCTTATCTATTTTCAAGAAATTGTGTTGTGTTCAAGATGAATTGAAACTAATTATACTCAAACTTTATTAAATGTCATGACTTTATTACTCAATTAAATTAATTTTTTCCACAACAAAATGTTTATGTATTACTATTTGATGATTAACTTATTAATCGTATTGCTCAACTAAATTAATTTTGTAATCGATTAACACTTATTGATTTAATATTTTTCCAAAAAATCTTTATGTATTATTATTTGGTGACTCGTCTTGGGACCAATCCGATCTTGTCTTTATATCGTCTCGTTCTTATTGAACTCGTACCTCATCAGGTTAAGGGTCGGGTTCAGGTCAAAACATTGGTCTAGTCTAATGCTAGGGATAGATAAGAGAAACACACAACTCAACCTAACCCGTCATTTGTACACCTCTACCCACAATATTTGATTTCATTAGTTTTGGTCCCTCATTTTTCCACTTAAGTTGTGTTGATGTGGATATAATATAATGAAATGGCATACTAATATGACATGTCACACGAGAATTTGGTGCCATGTGTCATTCAGTTGTTGTGTCAATAATGTCAAATCAACATTCAATGCATGGGTGGCTACCACTTATCAAAGACAAAAATCAAAACAAAACATAATTACATAAATCAAAAACGAAAAACTATAAATTATAGGGACGAAAACAAAAACAAAAAAAACTTTAATTTTAGTTTCCATCCTGAACTAGTGTGTATGCAAGTGTTCCATCACCGTAAAATAATAGATTTTTTTTTTTTGTCTATTTTATCTATTTTTCTCATTTTCTATAATAAAAATTTTCTAAGTTATTTTCTTTATCTTTTCTATCGATATAGTCCACAAAACATTATCTCATATCAAAACTCATTGATACATAATTTATCACTATTAAAATTCCTACAATACATATTAAAAAACTCATACTAAAGATTTTTGGTGGGATAAGAATGATTTATTTACTCATAGTCATACATTTTTGCGACATAAAGTGAAAAACAAATATTGCGAGAAATGAGATTTTGGCACAATATATTTTGAAGAATTTATTTATTTTACTGATATATATGAAGTGATAATTGATGTCTATTGTGAGAAACAAGAACTCTCAATATATTGTGATAAAATACTTGCATATATAGTAGTTGAAATTGAAAACTTAAATTAAAGTTTTTTTTTTTTGCTTTTCAATTTTCATCCATGTAATTTATAGTTTTTTTTTGTTTATGATAAATATAATTATGTTTGTTTTGATTTTTGGCCCAGCCATGTAACAAGCACCCATTGAATACTAATATGACATTTTTGACATAAGAATTTGACATTACATGGAGCCAAAATCCTACATGACATGTCATGTCAACATGTTACGTCATCAGATTTTGTTCATACGAGCACAATGAAAGTCACATGAGAAAATGAGAAACCAAAACCTATAAAATTTAATATTGTGAGCGTGAAATCTAAACAATAATTCAAATGACTAAAACCAAAACTCACACCAAATGTGAGAGATAAAAAACACAAATTACCCTTGCAAAATAACTATCAAATTTTGATTCAAGTGATAAAGATCCCTTCTAACATTCGACGGCAGACCTTTCCACAATAACAGCTTGATCCTTTCTAGGCATTTCCATCACCAAATCAGATAAAAAATAGCATCACACATACTATGGTTAGCTCTTTTGACTATATGGTGCAACAAATGATGTTGATACACAAGCATAATGTAGCATCCTTATTAGTTATTGGTGGGACCTTGTTTATAAGGATATCAGTCTTGGAATGACATGATTTACTTCATATTTGCATCCAAAGATACACAAGGAATTATGCACTCATAACTCTTACTGATAAAGATGGAAACATTGTTTTAATATTTACAAACAGGTTTAAACAGTTGTAACCTTTATAATGCATAAAATAAAAGAGTTACTACCCACGATAAGAATTAGATCATAGGTTTAATTTATAAAACATAATAACATAGTCAAGTGTCGTTATCGGTTACAATTGTTGCAATAATGGTTGTTATTTGTCGAACGAACTCCACAATTGTAACAGAAGGCAACTCCACACCTGCAGCCCAAAATAGAAGAAATATCAAACATCAATTTACAAATTTCCTGTTTCTTTTATAGAAACAAGATAAATAGACTTGAATCACATGCATGGATTCCATGCTTAAGAGAACTTTGTAGTATGTGGGATGGTGATTATGAACCCTTTAAATATAATGCTGTGTAATGATAACAAGCCCAAAGACATCAAATAAAAGTAGTGAAAAAGCCAGATCACAGATATACATGACCATGAACCAACTGAAAACAATAATAATCCAGTTTAGACAGAATTTCTGAGTAATGAAATATACATGAAGGTTGTCATGACTCATGACATATGGAGGAAATAAATGGTAAAAATAAGAATAAAGTGAAACAAAATAACTCTTATATGAGTATTTTTCCCACATATTTATATATATGAGTATTGTCTCCACAACATCAAAAATTTTAATCTGTCACTCACGACAAGCCAACATGTTAGTGTCGAAGCTTTAATATCTTTAATTCTTATGTTGACTATCAATCAGATCGTCGCATAAGCAGTTAATCAAGGTTTTATAAAAAGGTACGCAACCAAGAATTTGACCGAAACATTGAGGTTTATGATGTCTCTGTAATTGCAATGCAATGGCGATTTATGTTCCATTTGATCACAATTCTCCTTAATAACAAAGACCGCGATGCCACAACAATTTAAAACCTGGCTGCCTTCCACAAAGCTAAAAGTGTCACATCAAATCAATTACTTGGACAAATTTGACAAACCCAAAACAGGGGAAACACAAGGAGTTACCTCAGCACTTGGATATTTTGAGGTTCCTTCATGCTAAACTTAGTGTTGTCTATTAATTATTATCCAATACAACAAACCTCCAATTAAGATGTATACATGATTCTACATTTCACGGATAAAGTTTAAGATGACCCTTAGCGTAATAGTTTCATTTTAATCATTGAATGCTGCAAACAATAATAATTGAATGATGCAAACAAAACCCATGAAGCATTGTCACGTACACAAATATTGTGTACAACCTCGACACACGTAGACACCCGTAAGAATTTAAAAATTAAAGAAACTCATGGTAATCACATTCACATATATTGGTGTCAATGTCTGCAGTGTTAATTCCATTGTGCTATAAGTGCCACCATAGCCACAATTTGTACTAAATAATATGTAGCATAACAATAGTAATTAGTTTAAATACACTATGTATAGTGTCACTATATTGGCTATTTGACAACCATGGTGGTGTCGGACATACATCAACACGTGTCACGTAAAAAACATACCTTTAGATTGAAGTGTCAACTCGTGTTAGTGTCACGTAAAAAACATACCTTCAGATTGAAGGGTCGGTGCTATACATAAAGAATGGTATGACTAGTAATCAAAGAGAAGAACCTGCATTTCATGTACAAGCAACCCTCCGATTTGGCAACATAAAACCTACAATTGGGACATCTTCTCCATTTCATATCCTTCGCAAGACGCATCAACATAACATCTTCTTTCTCCCTCTCATCCGAATTCAGCTTCTCAAATTCGCTACATTCGATTCCTTCATGCCATGCAACTTTACATTTTGCACAAAACACTCTCCTACAATTCGGACACTCCGATTGCTCCACCGTCTCCGTCCCATCATTAATCAAAAGCGCAGAACAATCTGCAAAAGGACAGTAGAATTTCTCCGAAACATCAAACAACGCCTCGCACGACGCCTTCCCCCACCGATCAAAAACCTCCGCCGGGAGAATCGAACGGCAATCCTCAGCTTCCAATAAACCACGGCAACCGGAAACAGGACACCGAACGTTGATCACGTTTTCTTCGAGCTTGGAAGCAACGTACATAACAACACAATCAGAGCAATAAGCATGGGAACAACCACCGATGAAGAAAGCGTCGTGAGTGGTTTTAGTTTCCGTGCATATTTCGCAAATGAATGGTACGGAATTTGAATTTGAAGACTCTCCTTTTTCAATTCTTTTTCGTTTTTTGAAAGGGGTATTTTTGGGAATGAAATTGAGGATTCTAACGTCATCGTCGTCTTCTGTGTCAGAAAGAACGATGGCGGCGGAGATGGAGGTGTTGTTTTTTCTGCGATGAGAGAAGTGAAATGATTCGACGTCGATAATCTCCGCTGTTGACGGAGGAGCGCCGCCTCTAGTTGTTGTCGTCGTTGTCTTGACACTCATTGGAATTCAATTTCAATTCAATTGAATTAAGATTTCAGGTGTTTTCAGAAAAAGTAGGTATTGATGGTTTGTTAGTGAATTGTGACTGAGTGGTCATACACTGCCACTTTTCTTACGATCAAAGATTCCTCACTCACTCCCGTGTACTACTGGATGATTTAAAAACTAATCATAACAATTCAAAAACGCAAATTTAATATTTTTAAAAGTTATATACATTTTTTAAATTTCTATATTTAGATTTTTATAAGTGTTTTTAAAATTTTTTTAAAAAATTTATGAGTGGTTTATGCAAATACCATTTTTTTTAAAGTCTTTGAAAGTTTCTTTTTGTTTAATTTTTGTTATTTGAAATATTTTTATCTTGTTTTTGGTTCTTCTACTTTTATTTTAGCCCTTACAAAAATGGTTTATACTGAGATTGGTCATTGAAGTTCTTTATATTGCTACTAGTTGAAGAAGTAAAATCAAGTATTTTATATATTGCATAGATTCGTTCCAATAAAAATCAATTTTATAGGGACTAAAACAAAATATTTAAGCAAGATAAAAACAAATAAAAAAACAATCATATAAAAAAGACTTAAAACAATCATATATTTAAGCAGTTTTTTAGGAAAATGTTATGCATTTGTATTTTCAACTCTTTAAAAGTTCAAACATTATTTTTATCGATAAAAAATTTCTACTTTTGGTATCCTAAATTACTTTGTATGACCCTTTTTTATATTAAAAATTTTAGACGAGTCAGTATACTTCAAAGGCCAGAGAAGTAGTTGATCAAGTTTAGTCCGAACTTATTTTGACAATAAAATTAAAATTGTTTCGTAGTTATTCTTATTAGCGGACAAACAGACTTCGACACACTTATTTATATGGTAATTAATTTTTGACTTAAATATATGTTCGTCCTTGTAAATCTTTTTGTTTCAAATTCAATCATGTTAGTTCAAATTTGTTTTAAAATCGTCCCTGCTATTAGTGACTGTTAAAAAACGGAGTAAATGTCATTAAGCCCTAGCTCAACTGGTAAATACCGATATTGCAAGGTTAGACGTCTTGTCCTGAGTTGGTTCGATCCGAGACCTTGCAATTGTGTGAGTTAATTATGATGAAATTTACCATCTTTTCTAAGACAAAAAAAAAACGAGTAAATACCCAAGATGGTCCCTCACTTTAATCACTTATTTCAACCAAGTCCCTGACTTTATCAAAATTCCAAAATAATCCTTGGCTTTTTAAATCGTTAATCAAGTTAGTCCTCCGTTAGTGTCAATCACTTGACAAAGTTAACTTTGTTGATGTGTCACATTAACAACTTTGTGGAAAAATGTTAAGGACCAAATTGATACTTTTTGAAAAAAGCTTGCATGATATGAATGGCCACGTATACTAGTGATCAAATTGATACATTTTTAAATTGTTAGTGGTAAACATCGAGGACTATTTTAACACACGTTAGAGTTTAATCAAATGCTTGTATTCTCTCTTTTTTATAATTTTTTGTTTCTCCTCCATCTCCATTTCTCCTCCAATTTCCACCTGTTTCGACAATGAATACGAAGAGGATCAATGGTGACTCCCAATTTGTAAAGTTGAAAGACATTTCGTAGTTGGTCTACAAGTTAAAATTCCCCCTCACAAATATTAAGATATTAAATATACGAATTTCGTAGGTAACATTTAAATGAAAAGATTATTTTTTTTTTTAGGGTTTTATTGTATTTTTTCTTTGAGTTTTACTTAAATTTCCTCAGGTTCAATTTAATTTGGCTATTTAATTTTGTAGAATGATGTTAGATGTGATTTTTTTCTATTGTATGATAAAGCTCCTAGTATATTTGTTTCTTATAATCTTGTTGGGGTCGATGCCATATATATTAATGGCATATAAACAACATGGAGGTCTCCCTTACAATAAAACTTATGGACAAATTTAAAGGCATTTTGATTGGACAAAATCATTTTGGAGAATTTATTGTAAATCTTATGGGCAAAGCTGATATATGCATCAATGGTTCAACATAAACATCACAAATAGAGTCTTGTTATCATGTTTTTTTTTTATGTTTTTGTTGATTATATTATAGATTGGTAGAATTTGTGATTAGATGCTCTTTTGTTTTTAATTTGTTTCGTGGAGTATAAGGGAATGTAATGTAGTTGTTTAGATTGTAATGTCTTCTTGATATATTGATTTTAAAAATTAATGAAATATTAACTGTTTTGGTATCTCTAGTTTGACACTATTAATTAAGGTACACATGACGTGCTTTCAAATAAATTAATAAATACACAATTAATTCATTAAGGTACACGCAAAATGTATTTAAACAAGCTTCCCCAAAATAGCTAGTGTATTATACAATTATATCAACAAAAAAAGTTTTAACATGTGTCAAAAAATATATTATGCAATTAATGAAATGATAACTATTTTGGTATCTCTAATTTGTGTTACACTATTAATTAAGGTACACATAAAATGTATCTAAACAAACTTTCACAAAATAGCTAGTGTATTATACAATTATATCAACAACAAAAAAGTTTTAACGTGTGGCAAAATAGTCCCCAACATGTACCACCAAAAATATGAAAAAAATATCAATTTGTTCCCTAATATTTGTGCACATGGCAAGTTCATGTCAAACAAGATTTTTTAAAAAGTATCAATTTGATCCCTAATAATTGCCCACGAGACAATTAACATGACACTTTAGTAAAGTTAACTATGTCAAGTGATTGTCATTGACTGAGGGACTAACTTGATTAACTTTTTAAAAAGCCAAGGATCATTTTGGAATTTTGATAAAGTCAAAGACTTGGTTGAAACAAGTGATAAAAGTGATCGACTCTCTTGGGTATTTACTCCAATGATTTTTAGAGCAATGAAGGAGGCTAGAGAGATAGTGGAGGGTATTGAAATAGAGCACTACCGTAGAATGCGTGATTATACATTTGAGTTGTTGAGAAGTAATTCAGGGTCATGCATTAAGCTTAGTACACTACCACAACTATAATCTGGACCACAATTTCATAGGTTTTTTGCAGGGCCGACCCAACCCATTATGAGGCCTAAAGCGAAATTATCAAACGGGACCTTTTCAATGTTAATAAATAAATTATTAATATTTTTATTTAAAATTGATCTTTCGTACTTTTTTTGATGCAAAATCATTTATCAAATTATTATAATCGATTCCGTTTAACAATTCTTTTTCAATCGATAATAAAACTAATCCATTTAATTTTTTTTCTTCTAATTTCTGCTCCAGCCAAATATATAGAAAAGGTTGATCTCTGCTACAATTGAAAAAAAGACTAATAATTTAGAATATAAATATTTACTTAATACTTAACATATTACATATGAAAAAGAGACAAATAAATAAAAAACAGAAACCTTAATATATTTTGGCCACTGACAAGAGCTACTCACACAATGAAAATTCAAAACCAAAAATAAAATCAAAGCAAAGAATAAGGAAGTAGGGTCAAGGGTGAAAAAACTTTTTGTCGTGTTGACAGAAAAGTTTCAGACGAAAGATTCTAAGAGACATTTTTAGTAAAAAACAATGCTTTTAATATAAGATGGTTTTTAGTGAAAAGGAATGCATTTAATATTAAAAGATTCTTCCAACGGTATAGTATCTCGTCCTCATAAATAGTTGCATCGATTTTAATTGGCTAATTAAAAACTTTTTGGATGTCTTTTTTGTTTCTATATATAGTTAAAAAGTTTTGATAATATATCATTGGACCTCTATACCGTATAAAAATTAAAGTAAAAAAAGTTATTTTTTGGTGAGGCCTAAAGCAAGGGCTTTAGGCGCCTCCCCCTTGGGCCGACCCTGGTTTTTTGTTTGTTGAGATGCTTGTAAGAAGAGATTTAAGGCTGATTGTAGACCTTTCGTAAGGTTGGATGGTTTTTTTTTTAAAGGGCTACTATGGGGTAATTATTGTCAACTGTGGAAACAAATGCAAACAATGAAATTTTTGTATTAGCTTATGCAATTGTAGATGTTGCAAACAAGGCCAATTGGAAGTGGTTTTTGACACTGTTGCATGAAGAAATTGGTGACTATGTGCAACATGGTTGGAACTTAATGTCAGATATGCAAAAGGTAATGTTTAAGTGAATCAATTTGATGTTTGTTTAAGTTATTCTATATTAAAAGTTAGGGACTAATTTGAGAATTAGTTAATAATATTAGGGAGTAAAACACAGATTTGTGTCATGTATTTGTGGAGAAATTTTACAAACAATGGAAGGCCAAAGAATTAAGGTAAGTAGTTTGGGAATGTTTCAAATCAACAACAATAACATAAATAGAACCCTTTATAAGTAAGTGATGAGACTGGTAATAAGTGAGGTTTAGAATCTTCCTCATAGAGTATCTTTTAATAAAAAAATATGAATATTTTCGTTATATATATATATATATATATATTGTTTTAATATAGTGGTAGTATTAAACTATTAGTACTAAACTTTTACATTGTGAACCAATTACAAATCACTTTTTATATAACATATATATTTTAAGGTATATATTATTAAAGTTAAATATATTTTATGATCAGATGAATGTGATTGATCGGCATTGTAAAAAATAATTACACTATCAATGCATATGAATTAAATATAATATAAAATATATATATATTTGATGTCGCTAAAAATTTGGAGTCTAGTTGTTGCAAGTTTCGAACACTCTTCCTAATTCCGCCCCTTGCGGAACCAAATGTCACATAAAATGAGTAATTTATAAATCTTGAATTCAAAGACATAGACATCCAAACGATAATAAAAGAAAAAACATTGTGTAAATAAAAAAAGAAGCAGGGAAATGAAATGAACATACCAGCATTGAACATGTTCGCAACCATGAGTCTTTTCAATAATCCGGCCACAATTTGGACACTTTCTCCAGTTCCTTTTCTTAGCAAGATCCAACATCAAATCATCATGATTACTATCTTTCATTTTCTGAAACTTAGCACAAGTCATATCAAAATGCCAAGGACTTTTACAATCAACACAAACTTTTCTCTTGCAACGAGGACACACACATTGTACATTTTTAACTATCCCCACCCCTGCTTCTTGGTGATTATTATTATTATCATTAGCCTCACTCAATAATAAAAGTGTAGAACAATCATAAAATGGACAATAAAATTTGTTCTTTTCAGGTATCATTGATTCAATCAAAACTTTTTCCCACCAATCCAACAAATTGTTTGGTAGAATTGGTTTGCAATTATGAGGATTCAATACTGCAGAACATCCTGGTTCAGGACAAAAAATGTTGATTTGGTTGTCTTCAAGTTTTGACACTATGTATTGAATAGTGCATTGTGTGCAATAAAAATGAGTGCAACCCTCTATGCTGAAAATGAAATTGGGAGGCTTTGATTCATAACAAATTTGACAATTATAAAATGGGGTTTCTTGTAGGGGAAGAGGGGTGGCAATAGTAGTTTCATTGGCTTCAATAAAATTGTCTAGACTTAAATTAGAGAGGGAATATAATGTAGGAATTGTGAGGATTTGTACTTTTGTTTTTCTTTTTGTTTTTATAGGGACACAATGAAGCATGCTACCCTTGTTTCCCATGATCTTCTTTTACTATCACAAGAGTGAGTGTGCATGAAAATTGTGCTAAAAAAATATTCACTTAGTTGTTATTACTTTGCACTGTGGATGGTACTAATACAAGTAAGTAATGTCAAAAGTTGGCATATTTTATGGGAGAAGAGAGAGTAATCAGGTTGAAAGGTTCATATGAGTGAATACTGATTAGTTATAACTAATCGACATCTACCTAATAAACAAATCTAACATTCTCTGTCCAAAAGTACACGTGGCATTCTTCATCGATTATTATTATGAATTGCATTTAGCAATTAATATACTCCATTTTTATTAATTGAATTATTAATTATTATCACAAAAGGGTCCAAACATATTCCTTAAAAAATATTCATTAATTATTCGTCCAAAAATCAAATTCAAATCCCTTAAAAAGCAGCCCTTACCCTTACTTCTCTCGCGCGCACATCGAAGGTCGCATCTCACAATGAGAACAACCAGGTATTCACCTATCAAATATTTCATATCTATTTGAAACTGATCAAAATTATTAAAATCATTTTGTGGAGACTTGTCTACTCAATTGTAATTTGCATCAAAATAGGTTTATGATGGAAGAAAGTATAAGTTATTGATAAATAGTTGTCACACTCACACAACTGGTTGCCTAGAAGAAAGTATAAGCTATGTTTTAAACCCTGGGATCTAGCCAAGTGGTTGGCAATGTTGTCAATTGCGGAAAACTGCGATTTCTTTAAATTCCGCTATGCAACAATGCTATAGCACTTCTATAGTCATTATTTGACTACATTTTGTATTAAATAGCGTATTGCGGAACCATAGCAATTTGCTCAAATTCTGTTATGCTAAAGTGCTATAGCAACTACTTAACAACACTGGTGGTTGCTGCCTTGTGGGTATGAGAATTGTAAACTCCAAGGTATCGTGTACGTGTTCGGTTCCTATTTATAAAAAAAAGGAAAGTATAAGTTATGTGTTTTATGGCTAGTACATTTTGTAGCATGCTTGATGACCATGTTTATGGCTCTGCAATGACCATGTTTATGGCTCTGCAATGACCATGTTTATGCCTCACAAGTTATGTAGTTATGAGTTTTATGTTTATTTTCTTTTTTGATATATTATCAAGGTTTTAAAGAGTAGTCGCGGTAAATGTTGGGGTCGCATCACAATCCTTGATATTACGAGAATCGTGGTCAAATATGACCTCGACTGCAGTTGCGTTGCGATTCTGGAAACATCAAAAACCATTATGATGCAGTTCAGATCGTGGTCAAGGACCTGTATTTTAAATCCCCTATATTGTATTCAAAAATAAAAAATATTATTTAATTATTGCTAGTTCAACCATTTTTTAACTAAATACTTACACCGTCCATATCCATCACTTTAGTTTGGCATCAATGCAGTGTAGTGTGCAGCAATGAGAAAGAAAAACACTAAGCAACAAAAGTGAAACATAACACTAGCAGAACGTTTTCACCGTATATTCTGATAAATGGGTTCAAGATCTGTGGAAGGAGAACAAGCATCGCTCACTGATGATTATGATGCCTTGATTTCAACCACTGATGTTGAGCTTCTCAAGCGAGCTTGGCGTAATGAGAAGGCAGCCCCTGAGATTCTTCATTTTGAATCTGATTTGATCACCCGCGTTAGAGAACAGATTGAATTGATGGTAAAGTTTCAAAAAATCAACCCCTATTCCCTTTTACTTTTTGTGAAAATTAGAAATTGCTCTTTGATTGCTGTTGTAAGTGTATTAAGTAATGATTGTATCTTCCTTCCACAGATGATTATAACCTTGTTAGTTCTGTCTGCTTGTCAAGGACACCTTTTTCCCTGTAACTATGATGTTTTTTTCTCCTTTTACAGGAAGAAACTGTTGAGGAGAAATTGACAGTTGGTACCGACGCTCTTTCAGTATCTCTGTATCAGATGGACTTAGATAGAACCCTGTTTCTATTAAGGTCGTATCTTCGCATCCGCATCCAGAAGGTAACCAGCCATACGCTTTTAGTTTTTACACTCAAAGCAATAGGATTGTTATGGTTATTAACTGTTAAGTATAAATTAGTTCATTTGATAGGAATTGAGAAAGAAAAATGAACCAACAAAGTATATTGTTTCCTTTCCCTCGAGCATTAGCAGTGGCCATATTAATCTTTAACTAGATTAAAATTCGATTTTCTGTATAGCCTCTATTTTGCAAGATAATTTTGTTTACAGCCTTGGCTTCTACCTATATCATAGGTTTTAATTAAATACGGTAGCATTAATTGTTGAAATATTTGAATACTGATCAAGATGTGTATAGCATGACCTATTGTTGTATTCACTAGATTGCATTTTTTTTAATTTTATAACCACATTTATATTGCAGATCGAAAAGTACATGTTCCACATCCGAAAAACTGAAGAACTTTGGAACAGGCTTTCTAAGGATGAGAAACTTTTCACTGAAAGGAAAGGCTATCCTTGACTTTTTTTTTTCTGACTACCAATGTATTTTAAAAGATAGCTTAAAAGTTGGCTCTTGTGGTGTTTGAATCTAGTTTTCTGATTGCAGGTGCACAGATGACTTAAAGAAACATCTGGAGGAGAGTGTTCTATCAAAACTGCCTGAAAATTATCAATCTTATGAGAGGCAATCTGTAATTAGTGAAGAGGATGATATGGGTAAGTTACCATTCTTAGTTGTCAATTTTTGTTGGATTATGTTCCTATAAAGTAAGCAACTTGCTTTAGAGAGTAAAGGGAATAATATCAACTGTTGATAAACAAATCAATGGTTGATATTATATGCACATGCATGATAAAAAATCATTGGTGGTTACAATATCGATCATTGATTTACTCACTTTAGTAAGCACTTAGTCAAATGCATGTTTGTTTATGTTATTTTGTTATTTCTTATGTACTATTTTGTGTCTGTCTAGGACTCTAGGTAATATTTGCCTGAAATCAGTCTGTTATGAGACAAAATTTCTTGTTAGCATTTTGGCAAGTAATATGAAAGATTTTGCAATGATTGGATTGAATGAATTAAACTCCAAGTCTGAGGATCATTTCTGTAGTTCTGTTTTTCAACATTTTATGAAATTTATGCTTGGAGCTGTTTTTCTGATCTGTAGCTTCCTTTGCATATTTGACTTGAAGTTGTTTTGAAATGCATGAATCCCATAGAAAGTTCATCCTTCCATTATCAAATTTAATGATGCTCAATGATTGTGTTTGTTGAAAGAAACTTGATTCTTGAAGATGAAATTATGATTTACTAAAAATGAAAGAAAACTGAACAGAGAATAATTATGAACTTTCACAACCTTCTGACATCAAATCTGCATCTCCACTGTGATTTCCTTTTTCCCCAAACTTCTTTTTCTTGAATTCAGGACAATCCTTTTTCAAGTGATCTTCACTTTGACAGATGAAACACCTCTTCTTCTTTCCCTCCTTTGACTTAGATCTTGAACCCTTTTTACCTTTTGATTCCCTCGTCTCTGTCCTTCCTCGAATGTCCAATACTTCTTCAGCATTTTCCTCCTTTATTTCAGATTTTCTTGATAGCTCCAATGCACATATAGCATTTTGCACCGCCTCCAATGTTACTGACTCTCTTCCATAAATGAGTGTGTCAGTAAGATTATCATACTCACTTGGCAAGGATTTGAGTAATAATAGGGCCTGATCTTCATCATCAATCTTGATTTCAATGTTTTCAAGATCAAGAATGACTTTGTTGAAATCATCAAGGTGATCTTCCAATGGTTTCCCTTGTTGCATCTTCATCTTGAATAACTTCTGCTTCAAATATAACCTATTGGCCAATGATTTGGTCATGTATAGGTTCTCCAATTTGAGCCATATTGCTGCCGCAGACTTCTCCTTTGACACCTTCCTGAGTACCTTGTCTCCAAGAGAAAGAATCAGTGTGCTGTGAACTTTGTTCAGCATCGCCTTCTTTTCCATCGCCGACATTGTATCGGGTAGCTTCGATTCACCAGCTAAAGCATCCTCAACCCCTTGTTGAACCAAGAAAGCTCTCATCTTCAACCTCCAAAGACTGAAATCATTTTTTCCAGTAAATTTTTCAACTTCAAACTTTGTAGATCCCATTCTTTCTTTTGATCTAGTCTCCCCGGACTACCGAACCTTGCTACTAATACCACTTGTTAAAGAAACTTGATTCTTGAAGATGAAATTATGATTTATTAAAAATGAAAGAAAACTGAACAGAGAATATCAAGCTTTTGGGAATGAATCTGTGTTATTTATCTGAGTTGAATGTACAATGTGAATTGACTTATATGCAAGCATTTACATCCAACTAACTAACAACTAATTCTGTTATTAGTCATAACAGAATTTAACTACCTTTATTAACTCCTAAACTAAAAACAGAAAGGCATAAGCTAACAATAGCTAACCCCTAGTTAACTATTTTGTATATACTTCATGCCGATGGGTGGCTATAATGATATTTTGCATAGGCTTGTGAGTATTTAATGACCATGTTGCTGCTCTTAGTTTCAAATATTTTGATAGCTAAGGACTATAGCCACTTTAACCTTTACAAATATTGTTTTTCATCAACCATGCAAACCTACAAAATTAAAAAGAGAAAGGGGCGGCAGTGGCTTTTTTCCTTTTCTTCCATCATTTTTTGCATTTCTCAGGTTGTTATTCATCTAGTTATACTCTGATTACTGCTTCGGACAGAAATCATGGCAGTTTTTTTTATTCCTTGGGTGCATCTCAGTTATTGTAGATTATTTTGCAAGGGAAATCATATTAGTGCGTGTTTGTATTGGTGGTGAGATTGACAGAATCATGGTGAACCACTGTGATTTTGACAAAAGCAACACTTTTGAGCTTCAACAAAATAACGAGGTCACGGTGATTTTACTAAACTTATTGTCCATCTACCAATTATTTTGTTTTGCGTGTTTCAGTTCCAGAACCACGACTAGACACATTTGTTTTGTGTAGAAGTAAAGAATATCTCACAGGCATTCAACTTGAAGATGGACCTGTTGATGACAGGTAAATCATCTTTTTCTTGCATGAATTTATTTTGCTGTTTTAAAAAATAAAAATTAGAAAGCAGTTTAATTTAATTATTTTGGCAGGTCGAAGCTGTTTGAGATGGAGCCTGATGTCCTTTACTTCATATGTTACAAATCAATAAAGCCACTTGTAGAGAGTGGCAAAATTGATCTACTATGACAAGTAAAACAATTTTGATATTGGTGCTCATGAGACTACTGTTGTGAAATTGTAACTTACTAAGACTAAAATTGACATTGCTATCTTTCTTAATTCTAGTTTATGGAGCTGATCCTAAAAGGGTCGAGGTGGAAGCACGATGATTTATTTTGTAGATGTTTTCTTGGTTCAAGGATTTGTCCTCAATGTTTGTCACTGTGTTTATGTTATACTCCCTAATGTCCTAATTATAAGATAACTTTTTGAGATTTTTCATCTCATTATAAGAAATAGTTATGACATAGCTCGTTGATTTGAAACATGACATTGTTGAACCAGTTTTTGATATGTTGAAATGGGTTCGAGGTTAGGTTTTATTACTGTTATTATAAAGTCAGGTCATGAGTCAAATAAAAAAAAATTCCTATATTGGGATAGAAAACGGGTAGTGTGTAAAGAAGTAATTAAAATGTTAAGACATGAGATCTATAAAATGTGAGAGTTCATTCAAATTGTGGGGTTATCTTTTTTGTTTTGGTGTATGGAAAGTTATTTTAGTTGTAGAAAACACAATCATGAGTTAGATAGAAAATTTAAACGGTCATTCTTGTGCAAATCGTTTAAATGTGGGAAAAAAAATGGAACTTATTGATTAGATGACAAGTAACATCGTTGTATTTAAAAATATTCTTATGACTTTGAAAAAGTAAGACCTAACAATGTGACTATCAAACATATTTATAATACATGTAATTGGTACAAGTCTATAAGGGGTCCAGAATTATAAATACAACATGTGATAAAATATATTTATGTAATGATAAATATGTCTACAAATATATAATGGTTGGTGATTCTAAAACAGTCTAACATATTTAATGGGCTCATTTGAATTCCATGAAGTTGTTTAGTACTTTTTCTTTTGTGTTGCTGATGAACTCAACATATTAAACCAATAGATACTGTTTATCATTGTTTGAGTTTTTTGGTGTCACTTTTATTGAGCTTACATATTAAGTTGCAGTTATTTATACGGTGTTTGAAAAGAAAGATAATGTCAATTGGACTATAGAGATGTGTTGTGATTTGTTGAAATCTTCTAATAATTTCCCAAGGTAATTGTGATTGTTCAAGACAACGCGTTGATGAATGTTGTTGCTAGAGTTTTCTCAAACACTACTCATCTATTGTGCCAGTATCACATTTCAAAAATGTGAGCTTGAAGTAAGTTGGATGTCAAAGTGAAAGTTGTTAAACCTAAGGATGCGAACGCAAAAATAGTTCAAACCAAAATAAGTATGTGAAACCGTCATGAGTGCATGAGATGTAGTAAAGTCTAATTCAAATGAAGCATATATCGATTCCATTCTAATGCTAAAAAATATGTGTGCAAATTTTCCAAAGTTCATCAAATATGTAATCAATACTATATCAAATTTGGTGAAGGATAAAATAGTAAGGAAATGGATTGATCGTGTGATGCACATTGAAAATACGACTACATACATAGTTGAATCTGCTCATGGCAGGTTGAAGAGGTTGTTGTCGGATAGTATGGGTGATTTTTGTAAAAGTTGAGTGTCAATTACTAACATGACATCGCAGCATACTAAGATCCAAGCCTCGTTTCAGAAGAGTTTGAATGTGTTCAAACAACTTCATCAGGGTCAAATGCAATGTAGTCTACCAACATCTCAAGAGCCTGAGGTCTGGTCAACTAAGTATGTATCAATATACAAACAATGATGGGCAAATGCAGAAGACACGAGACATCATCTAGAGTCACGATCATCTCACCGATCAAAAGATGGAAATTGTTGGTCTCCATCTGCCACATCTCTGCAAATGTCGACATAGTACCTGGATCAATATTGTCATAGCTCGTGTGAGCGACGTCTAACAAACCAATATCACGAAACATGTTATGAAACCAATCTTCATTTTTAGATAATCTAATATATTCTTATAAATTAATATTGACAAATTATAAATGAACATTTACCTCTCCAACCCATGTTACGTGATTGTTGAACGATGCCAACAACAATATATCCTCTAGGGCCTCAGAAATAATAATAACTAACTAATGTTGATGTACTCAACACATAACCAGGAAAACAAAACAAAAAACCAACATAGTGTTTGGGTTAGCTGATCCAGACACTACTAGTTGGAAGAAATAAAACGCAAACAAAAAAATGAGAAATGGGAACTTACCTTTTGATTATGACTTCAAAACTTGTAAAATGTGATATTTTGGAGGCAATTTTGATAGAAAACCAAAAAATTGAAAAAGAATTTGTGGTTTTGAGAGTTTTTCTTTTTGAGAAAAGAATAAATGAGGAATAAGAAAATGTCTTAAATCCTTTATATTTGTCTGTATTGGCTAATCTCTGGAGGGGTAAATTCGAAAAATAAAATTAGGGGATTTAGAGGACATAGGAGAAGATAAGAATTCCCAATCATAGGCAACTTTCTTCAATAGGAGTCCCTTGTATTTTTCATACAACCACGTCCCATCAACTTGTATAATTGGTTTGCAGTATTTGAACGCATATGCATGGATCAAAAGTCCAAAATAGTCGATGAAAAATCCTTGACCCAGCTATCAAACTATTCTCATAATATGCTGAAATTGTTTCCATTTCTATGTTGGTTCATGGAGCAAATGTTCGCAAAACCAACAACCACTATAGGAGTTCATTGTAAGACTCCTCCCAATAGCCATAAATTTTTTCGATAGCCTTATTTTTTACTATCCATGCCTTACTAGAAGTGGCTATGTAGTTGTAAAAAGCCTAAATTTGGACAATACAACCTTTAATCATAACTGACTGTGTAGTTGTCCCATGGTGACAAGTTTGAACTTTTAATCAAATTCATTCTGCTTTTCCTGATTTTTTATTTTATGACTTGCGGCACAACGTGAAGAGGACTGGAACGATGAAGAAGAAGACACGATTTAGGTTTTATTAGGGAAGAAGATTGAAACAATTGAGATTAATTTTAGGTTAAAAAATGTTATACTTTAATTATATTTGAGTTTTTTTTGTTAAAAAATGGTTGTTTTAACGGTGTTACAATTTTATAACAAAAATTGGATGAAATGACTATTTTAAAATGAAACTATATTTGCAGGGATGTTAACCAAACAAAAAAACTTACGAGGACCAAAATCAAAAAAGATTATAATTGCAAGAACCAAAGACATATTTAAACTGTAAAACTAACTACTTAATATATCACTAATATTTTTTATTTTTTCGACAGATTTAACTCTGGTGATCAAAACTTTAGTAAAGATTCTTATAACGATGTAGAAAGATACCAAAAAACAATTAACCTCATGATGGTTGAGGAAGTAATATATTCATTCACACTTATTTACATTCTTTAATTATATTTTTTGTATACTTCTTATATATGCATTAGCATATTTTTGGGACTGGTAAAACCCTATTGCTTGAGGAAATAAAAAAATTACTGAAAAAAATTACCAATATGTGGTTTTGTCAAACAAAAAGATCCAATTTGTTTGGACTCGTTAGGTTTGGCCCATTACCTTGAGTGAGGTCAAACGTGTACACCTTTTGTTATGAAGATGTGATCTTATCCACCGATGGGTCTTGTTCTAAGCCCAACCCTCTCGTCTTAGGGTAGGATATCCAGAAACCTTAAATCACGGGAACTTCCCCTTTTTTGTAGACAACCTATGTTGGGCTGACTAAGCCCACTATCCTACCTAATAGGGTCCCATCTTGTGTCGGGTTAAGGGCGCTTAGTGGAACCCAATTTCTTCACTTGTAGTCTAGGGCTTTGCTTGGCATTGGGCTTCGATATAGCTTGCTTTCCTGGTTTTGGATTAAACCTCTGCTCTCCTAATTCAGTCTATAGGCTTTGAATTTTGCCCAGAAAGATACCTTTCTTAGCATCCAATTGCTCGACTCGATGAGTACATATAGGATACACCGGTGCTAAAACCTTTTCTAAAGATATCTTCCAAACTGTTGGGGTCGTTGCTCCGGATTTTGTTCCCCCGGTTTGAAACCAGTTGGTTCCGTAGTTAGCGACCTCGCACTAGGATTTTAATTTTTTTTTTGGTCGTTTTAACCATTAATATATGAATTTAAACATTACAAATAATTAAATTAATAAATGATAATAATAATAATAATAATAATAAATAATACACTAATAAATAATAATAATAATAATAATAAATATATTAATAAATAATAATAATTAATTATTATTATTAATGATTATAATTAAAAATAATTAAAAATAGTAAATTATATTATAAATTTCAAAGAACCAACAACAGTACTAACTAAAGTCCGCCATCACGTCACTCACGTAGTTTGGTGAAGATACGTTCTACATTGTTTCTCTCCAACACGGATTGGAATTAAAAATAATAGTAGTTTTACAATGAATGAAAATATTACCTTTAATAAAAAAATTAATTACTTTTTTTTACGTTAAAAAATATTACCGTTACTCTTCTATAAAAATATCACATATAAATTATGGCCATTATGGTCATTCAGAACTATTTTTACATTAAATTTGTTTGAAATTGTCAAAGTCCCGTGAGATACAATTGTGTAATAAAGATATTGTACAATATATTTAATAGTCTTTTGAATCTCATAATAACGAAATTTAAATTTTATTAATTATATAATTAATTTATATTTCTTTTTTAATGTCATGTATGTAACGTTAATTTTTTATTATTGTTATAAAATTTAAGCTTAATTTTATTTTAAATTTTATTAAAATATTTCATACTAACATTAATTAAAATAATTAAATTGATATCTTAAGTAATAGTAAAATTAAATACAAATAAAATATTAATATATGAGTTAAAGTTATAAAACTCGATACAAATTTTTTAAGAATTTACCATTAAAACAAAAAATAAATAAATTACTTTAAATGGTGTATTGGTGCAATATAGTAGACTCTGCTTAAAAAACTCTAGTTAAATTTACTTTAGATTTTTTTTTAAATACTCAATTATCTTATTACATTGTTTTCGAGTACCATCCTTTCAAGCTAATTTTTTTTTCATAAAAGAGTCACTCTTAACATTTGTCATATTATTTCGCTACTAAGAGTAAGATGTATCGCTCGCATCCATGTTATGCGGGACAACTTTATGGCTTATGCACGTGTAATTAATATGCTTTGCTTTTACCTTGGGAACAAGTGAACTTTCCCTATTTGCATACCGGTCTGGATAATTCATTTTCTTACTATTTTCTCATTGTTAATGTTCTTTTTCACACCATAGGATTTCACGGGTGCAAAAAGTGCACCTTTTAAGAGTTTGTCATTTCAAACAACTACACACCGTGTCACTGTCAGTAAGCAATAAATGAAAATTTTAATTGAACATACGTCACGTCAGTTATATACCATATTCGCTTCATAACGAATATCATATAAAAATTAATAATTAAAACAAATATCATTTTTAATTTTTAATTTAATTTTAATTATTTTTTCTTTATATTATCCTCAAATAATATTATTATTATAGATAATTTTTAAAATATTATTATATTTTATATTGATAGTAGTGAAAAATTCATAAATAGTTAAAATAAGTAATTTGATAAAATAATTTATACATTTCTTTTAATTATTATATTTTTTAATATGTGTACAAATACTTTAAACGATATTTATTGTGAGATGGATGTAGTATTGGTGCTATTAGCGAGTTTTTTACCCTAATATCCCTTTTTTTTTTAAACTTTACCAAATTGCCACCTTTTCAAAAAACTTTACCAAAATGCCCTACTTTTTGGGCCAGGCTGCAGGTCGCTACGGGGGGGTGCGACCTCCTGAAGAGATTTTTTTTCAGGTCTAGTGGGAGGTCGCTGGCTGGGGGTGCGACCTCCTACTGGGATTTTTTTTTTTTTTGTCTTTTTCTGTTTTTTTTAAGTTTTTTAATAATTAATTAATAATAATAATAATAATAATAAAAATAATACATTAATAATAATAATAATAATAATAATAATAATTAATAAATAACAATACATTAATAAATAATAATAATAATACATTAAAAAATAATAATAATAATAATAATTATTATTATTATAATTAATTAATTATAAATAATAATAATAGTTATTTTTATTATAAATAATACATTAATAATAAAAAATAAATAATAACAATAATGGGAAAGTTTCGAAATGGAAAGTTTTAAAAATTTCATTTAATAGAAAGTTTCGAAATAGGAAAGTTTCGAAAATTTCATTTAATGGGAAAGTTTCAGAATTTTCATTTCGAAACTTTCAGATTGAATGAAAGTTTCGAATGTTGCATTTCGAAATTTTGGCCTTAAGGTTCGAAATTTATGCTTCGAAAAATTGGGATTCAATGAAATCTTCAAAGGTTTTCATTTCGAAATTATTATTATTATTATTATTATTATTATTATTATTATTTATTATTATTATTATTAATGTATTATTTATAATAAAAATAACTATAATTATTATTATTTATAATTAACTAATAATATTAATAATAATAATAATAATTTTTTAATGTATTATTATTATTATTATTTATTAACGTATTGTTATTTATTTATTTATTTGTTAATTATTATTATTATTATTATTATTAATTATTAATGTATTATTATTATTACATTAATAATAATAAATAAATAATAATAATAATAATAATAATGGGAAAGTTTCGAAATTGAATGTTTTAAAAATTTTATTTAATGGAACGTTTCGAAATGGGAAAGTTTCGAAATGGAAAGTTTTAAAAATTTAAGTTTCGAAATGGGAAAGTTTCGAAAATTTCATTTAATGGAAAAGTTTCAGAATTTTCATTTCGAAATTTTCAGATTGAATGAAAGTTTCGAATGTTGCATTTCGAAATTTTGGCCTTACTTGGGTTCGAAATTTATACTTCGAAAAATTGGGATTCAATGAAATTATCAAAGGTTTTCATTTCGAAATTATTATTATTATTATTATTATTATTATTATTATTATTATTATTTATTATTATTAATATATTATTTATAATAAAAATAACTATTATTATTATTTATAATTAATTAATAATATTAATAATAATAATTATTATTTTTTAATGTATTATTATTATTATTTATTAATTATTATTATTATTAATGTATTATTTTTATTATTATTATTATTATAATTAATTAATTATTAAAAAACTTAAAAAAAACAGAAAAAGACAAACAAAAAAAAAAACCCCAGTAGGAGGTCGCACCCCCAGCCAGCGACCTCCCACTGGGCCTGAAAAAAAATCTCTTCAGGAGGTCGCACCCCCCCGTAGCGACCTGCAGCCTGGCCCAAAAAGTAGGGCATTTTGGTAAAGCTTTTTGAAAAGGTGGCAATTTGGTAAAGTTTTAAAAAAAAAAGGGATATTAGGGTAAAAAACTCGCTATTAGCGTGTTCCATTCGATGGCATTCATTATTTTGGTCAACTTAATGACACTTGTGTTTTATATATTTTGAGTTAAAAGTGGAATGAGTGAAAGAATAAAATAATCGAGATTTAAATTCTAAATAAATAAGATAAGTTCTAATTTGATTAATATACAAACATTTGTTTATATACGGTGAAACTGCCCAATTTATTGAGATTTTTTTTGTTGTTGAAAAAGCAGGAAATTTAATTCATACTCTACTTCTCTCGTAAAAAATCGACTCTCAATTGCAGTTAAGGATAAATAATCTTTATCATCGTACTTTCACCTCTTCCCACTTACAATTATACAAAGTAATCAGTTTTTCAACGAAATCACATTCATTTCTATAATTGATTTTTAAAAACTAGATATTTAGACAATAACTTTAACCAATCCATATATTTTAAATATGATTATCTATTTTCTTGACCGATAGTTAATTTTGATGTCCATATATATAAAATTATAGTATTATGCCATGCAATTAATACAGTTAAAAATATAAAGTAATTATGAGCAAATCTAACAAAGCAGAAATAACTAAGAGAAAAAATAATGATGTATGGAAAAATTATAGATAATTAATTGCATCTATAAAATAATTAATTGAAATGCAGAGATTTAAGAATGATCGTCTAAATGATACAGACATTAAAATTGAAATAGATATTAAGGATAAAATGTGTAGCATATGCGAACTATGTCAGTTATTCAATCATAATTTTAAATATAGTTTGAATAACACTGACAAATCTACTCAATTTCTATAATTTTTTTAATATTTTTTTACAAATTTAATTAATTATTAATATTTTATTGTTTACTAACATATTTTTTTCATTTTTTATAATTCAATATAAAAAATAAAAAAAATAAAATTGAAGTATAAGGTGGTATCCCTAAAATTCGATCAACTACTAATTGCAAATTATTTTACTTCACATAGTTCCATTGGTCACTATGTGAAGTAATGAGAATTTAAAAATTCACATAGTTGCAAATTCGACTTAAAAAGTAATGGTATTTCGACTTAAAAAGTAATGGTATTTTAATATATTATTTTCAAAAAGATAGTTTTTTAAAAAAATAAAATAAAGGGATATATAGAAGAAAAAAATCCCTCAATTTATAACTATTTCAAAGTGACAAGTTTGGACTAGTGATGTTGTTGCACAATATTGACGGTCTGGAAGCACTAATACTCTATGGAATCTGACTCACCACATGCAATCCATATATGATCGTTGGCTTTCATGTGTGCTTGTTCGACTGGCATTCACCACCTTAGGACCAAAAAAATATAAATTACAGAAATAAACACAGACTAAAGTACAAATACTATTAAAGCAAAATTTTAAAAAATACTAAAAGACAACAACTACATCACATCAGTGGCATTAAGCAAAACACTCTCTCCAAATTACTTTTTCATTTTCAAGCAAAAAATCATTAATTACCATTGAAAAGTGAAATTGCTATTTTTACATATTACTTTTTTCATTACCATCAATGAATAAGAATACATCTTGGAAGCAAAACTTCTAAGTTGTGTGAATTTTTTTATAAAACTATTTACAATCTTTTTTAAAATAAAAAATAATAATGATATTTTATGAATTTTATCTCATATTTAAAATTTGACATTATATATACAATTAGTTGTGTGAATTTTTTATAAAACTATTTACAATCTTTTTTAAAATAAAAAATAATAATGATATTTTATGAATTTCATCTCATATTTAAAATTTGACATTACATATACAATTAGTTTACAATTGATACAAATTAAAATTTATTATCAAAGTTTTTAATCTTAAGCTTTGCGGTTAATTTTTAAAATATGAACCTATAAATCAACTTTTGATTTTATTTTTTGTAGAAAAACTTTTTATAATGTTGTAAATATATATACAAAACAATAGTTCAAAATTACATTATGGTCAAACATACTCTAAAATTATTAATGTATAGACCAAAATATGTGGTTTTTTTACATTAATTAAAGACAATATCTCAAAATTTTATAAGAACGAAAAATTTATTTAACTATATCTTTAATTATGATAAATATTTTTCTACAATATATAATAGATATTACAATAAAAAGCAAAATTAATTCTATTTTTTCAATATTAAACTTATAAAACAATTTAATTATCAATAAATCCACTTTTAAATTCTGGTAAGATGAATGAAGATAAAACTTAATTATATAACTCAACCTCTCTGCGCGAATCTACTGTGCTCTGCTGTGTTATGTTGCTATGCTTCCCTGTCTCTTTCCCAGTTCTTGGATTGGGATATAAACGCCAAAGGATAGAAAAATCGAAGTTATGAACACCACATGCATTTTGTTCCCAGCCCGGAAGCAATGCAAAGAAAACGATAAATTCAAAGTATACCTTTTTAAATATTTCAATTTATTTTCAAACAGCTATAGCTAGTATGGAATTTGGTACCCGATTGATGTTTATGTGATAAGTTTTTTCTGCATTAAAGACAATAAAGTCTATCTGCAATATCTAACGTACCTCTTTTCTTGGTTCTTTTTTCAAATAATATCTAGAGAAGAGTATCAATTGATGTACAACTTCTATCTGGTACCTAAAAGTACCTTTATAAAATAGAAGAGTATTAAAATATTAATTATACAACTGAAAACAAATAAAAGTAAAAATCAAGTTAGAGACCAAACTTACTTACATGTGTTCTACATTTGGCTTATAGTACCGATCTGTTGGGTATTGGGCTCCCTTCCTATGTGGAGAAAGGCCCAAATATTGTAGTCTATGTGTCTCACTTATTTAAGTGGAGAGTGGTCTAATTAGGGTTGTAAGAGAGAGACTATTTTGAGAGAAAAGACAACCACCAAAAGAGAAAAGAGAAGAGTAAACCCTATTCCCGATTTTGTTAAATCAGTCTCAAAAAAACATCGATTGCGCATTCTTTAACCGTTGGATCGGGCTGAAATTTGGACAGTAGGTTCGCAACATTCAGGGCTTCGTTTTCAACGGTCGGATCGACGAAACGACTTCTGGAGTGGGAGGAATCGAGCTCGCACAATAGCAGGTTTTTTGGATGCTTTACTTCTTCTTGCTTTTCACTTGTAAGCTTTAGTGCTTTGTTATTTTGGCTGGTTGTAGGCACACTTTGTGCATCTTTTTGAGACTCTCTTGTACCCTTATTTGATTATAGTGGAGCTATTTCTTTGGTTTGGACGACCCGTGGTTTTTACCTTTGCATTGAGGGTTTTTCCACGTTAAAATACCAGTGTTCTTTACGCTCTTTTATTTTGATTAATTTGTTGCCATATATTTGTTGTTGCTCCTCACGGGTTCTTGCAAGTTGGGGGAATTTTATATCCGCTGCGTATTACTTGTTATTGTGTTTCTGTGTTTATTCCCCATCAGAGTGGCATCAGAGCTCTTGGTTAAAGAGTTATTTGACTTGCTTGAAGGATGGAGGCAAATATGAATATGAAGATGGTATGCTTGAATGGTACTAATTACCATTTGTGGAAGGGCAAGATGAAAGATTTGTTATTTGTGAAGAAAATGCATCTTCCTATTTTTGGTTCTAAAAGGTCGGATAATAAATCTAAGACTGGGAGTTTGAACATCAACAGGTATGTGGTTTTGTTAGGCAATATGTAGAAGATAATGTTTATAATCATATTGCTAATGAGACAAATGCAAAAACTATGTGGGATAAGATACAGACTCTGTTAGCCTCTAAATCAGGGAATAATAAATTATTCTTACTCAATAGTTTCATAAGTTTGAAGTATAAGGAGGGAACGTCTATTTCGGACCACTTGAGTGAATTTCAGGGGCTCCTTGATCAAATGTCTGGAATGGGTATCAAGTTTGATGATGAGCTATTAGGACTATTTCTACTGTTATCTTTACCAGAGTCTTGGGAGACATTTCGGGTTTCTATAACGAGTTCAGCTCCTAATGGTGTTGTTTCTTTGGAAACGGCTAAGGGTGGTGTTTTGAATGAGGAGATGAGAAGGAAGGCACAGGGTTCTTCATCTCAATCTGAAGTTCTTGTCACTGAAAATAGGGGGAGAAGTCAGAAAAAAGAACCAAAGGGTGGTAGAGAAAATAGCAGAAGCAAGTCCAAGTCTAGATACAAAAATGTGGAGTGTCATTATTGTCATAAAACAAGGCACATACAGAAGAATTGTTTTCTGTGGAAAAAGGAGAACAAAGGCAAGAAGGGTAAGCAGAAACAAAGGGGTCGTGATGATGATAGTGATGATGACCGTGTTACTACTGCTACTAGTGATGATCTTGTTATTCTCCGTGACTATGAGTCAATTAATCTTGTATCTGATGAGAGCATGTGGATAATTGATAGTGGTGCTACACTACATGTTACACCGAGGAAGGAGTTCTTCACATCTTATACTTCAGGTGATTTTGGAGTTTTGAAGATGGGTAATGATGGTGTATCTAAGGTAATTGGTGTTGGTGATGTATGATTGCAAACCAACATGGGAATGCAACTGTTGCTTAAAGGAGTCAAACATGCTCCAAATGTTCGCTTCAATTTGATCTCTGTGCATATGCTTGATGAAAGTGGTTTTGATAATCATTTTGCTTCTGGAAAGTGGAAACTCAGTAAAGGTAACTTGGTTGTGGCTAGAGGGGAGAAAATTAGTAAACTGTATTGGACAAAAGCTTTAGTTGCAAAAGACAGAGTGAATGCCGTAGATATGGAATCATCTTTGTGGCACCGAAGGCTTAGCCATATCAGTGAAAAGGGGTTAAATTGCTTAGCTAAAAAGGATGTGCTTCCAGGATTGAAGAATGTAGATTTGGAGAAATGTTCTCACTGCATAATTGGTAAACAAACTAGAGTATCCTTCAAAAGACATCCTCCCTCTAGAAAGTCAGAGTTGCTTCAGTTGGTGCATTCTGACGTCTGTGGCCCTTTAAAGGTAAAATCTTTTAGTGGTGCACTTTATTTTGTTACTTTTATTGATGACTGTTCCAGGAAACTATGGGTTTATGTTCTGAAGACAAAAGACCAAGTGTTGGAGAAATTCAAACAATTTCATGCTTTGGTTGAGAGGCAGACAGGCAAGAAGCTGAAACGTGTTCGTACTGACAACGGTGGTGAGTATTGCGGACCCTTTGATGTCTATTGCAAACAACAGGGTATAGCACATGAAAAGACTCCTCCTAAAACTCCTCAGCTGAATGGTTTAGCAAAGAGGATGAATCGAACACTTGTTGAGAGAGTGAGGTGTATGCTCTCTGAAGCTAAGTTGCCTAAACATTATTGGGGTGAGGCACTGTACACGGCAGTGCATGTTATTAATCTTACTCCTACTGTCGCTTTGAATAGTGAGGTACCAAACAAGGTATGGTTTGGGAAGAATGTCAAGTATGATCACTTGAGAGTCTTTGGTTGCAAGGCTTTTGTGCATGTTCCGAAGGATGAAAGATCCAAGTTGGATGCAAAGTTAAAGCAATGTATCTTCATTGGTTATGGTGAGGATGAATTTGGCTACAAGTTGTACGATCATATAAACAAAAAGATTATCAGAAGTTGTGATGTAGTGTTCATGGAAGACCAAACTATTGAAGACATTGATAAGGTGGAGAAGACTACACTTGAGAGAGATAATGTCTTATCTGATGGTGATCCAGTTCGGTCA
This sequence comes from Cicer yamashitae, assembly GCA_037974755.1. Lineage (NCBI taxonomy): Eukaryota > Viridiplantae > Streptophyta > Magnoliopsida > Fabales > Fabaceae > Cicer > Cicer yamashitae. Next base: position 17,807,305 of record JBBPBQ010000003.1, read on the forward strand.
CCTGTTCCTGATTTGGATACTACTGATGGTAATGTTCAGAATGATGAGCCACATGATTGTTTTGATGATCATCGACTTAGAGATGAGATAAATATTCCAACTAGTGAAGATCATGAGTTGTCACACGATGAAAATCTTAGTGATGCTTCTGAATCATCTTTAACCCAACTCAGGAGGTCTAAGAGGCAGAGACAACCATCTACAAGGTATGTCTCTGATGAGTATGTGAATTTGACTGATGAAGGGGAACCTGAGTGTTTTCAAGAGGCCATGGAGAGTGAAGAAAGTCAAAAGTGGTTGGATGCAATGCATGATGAAATGAAATCCTTGCATGATAATCACACTTATGATTTGGTGAAGTTGCCAAAAGGCAAAAGGGCTTTGGAAAACAGGTGGATCTATAGAGTGAAACTTGAGAGTAACTCAAAGTCTCCAAGGTATAAAGCCAGATTAGTGGTGAAAGGTTTCCGTCAAAGAAAGGGTGTTGATTTTAATGAGATTTTCTCACCTATGGTAAAAATGTCATCAATTAGAACCGTGTTGAGTTTGGCAGTTACTCTTGACTTAGAGGTAGAGCAAATTGTTGTAAAAACAGCTTTCCTTCATGGTGATTTGGAGGAAGAGATTTACATGAAGCAACCTGATGGTTTTCTTGTTGAAGGCAAGGAAGACTATGTGTGTAGACTAAGAAAGAGTCTATACGGTTTGAAGCAAGCTCCAAGGCAGTGGTACAAAAAGTTTGAGTCTGTAATGTGTGACCAAGGATACATGAAGACTACTTCTGACCATTGTGTATTTGTTAGAAAATTTTGTAACGATGATTTCATTATCCTGTTATTATATGTTGATGACATACTTATTGTTGGAAAAACTATTTCCAATATTGGCAGGTTAAAGAAGCAGTTGGGCGAGTCATTTGCCATGAAACACATGGGAGCAGCTAAACAGATTCTTGGCATAAGAATCATGCGTGACAGAAAGGAGAAGAAACTTTGGATGTCATAAGAACACTATATTGAGAGAGTGTTGCAAAGGTTTCAAATGGAAAACTTTAAGGTTGTAAGTACTCCTCTTGCTGCTCATTTTAAGTTGAGTTCTAAACAAAGTCCTTCTAGTGAAGATGAGAAAAGAGACATGGAACGAGTTCCTTATGCTTCTGCTGTGGGTAGTTTGATGTATGCAATGGTGTGTACAAGACCAGATATTGCGCATGCTGTTGGTACAGTCAGTAGATTTTTGTCAAATCCAGGTATAGAGCATTGGAATACTGTAAAATGGATTTTGAGGTATCTTCGTGGTACTACATGTATGAGGCTTTGTTTTGGAGGTGACAAACCTATTTTGGTGGGGTACTCCGACTCAGATATGGCTGGAGATATTGACTCAAGAAAGTCAACTTCAGGCTACATGATTAAATTTGCAGATGGAGCTGTGGCTTGGCAGTCTAGATTACAGAAATGTGTAGCATTGTCTACAACTGAGGCAGAGTTCATTGCCAATACCGAAGCATGCAAAGAGTTGATTTTGTTGAAGAAATTCTTGCATGAGCTTGGGTTTATTCTGGATAAATATGTATTATTTGTCGATAGTCAAAGTGCTATTCATCTTGGTAAGAATTCGACGTTTCATAGCAGGTCCAAACACATTGATGTGAGGTATCATTGGATACGTGATGTTTTGGAAGCTAAGTTGTTGGAGTTGGCTAAAGTTCATACTGACTATAATGGTTCTGATATGATGACTAAAGCATTACCAAGAGGGAAGTTTGAAACTTATTGTGATATCACCGGTTTGGCGATTATCTCCACATAGTTGTGAGGGGGAGATGTGTTGGGTATTGGGCTCCCTTCCTATGTAGAGAAAGGCCCAAATATTGTAGTCCATGTGTCTCACTTATTTAAGTGGAGAGTGGTCTAATTAGGGTTGTAAGAGAGAGACTATTTTGAGAGAAAAAGCAACCACCAAAAGAGAAAAGAGAAGAGTAAACCCTATTCCCGATTTTGTTAAATCAGTCTCAGAAAAACATCGATTGCGCATTCGTTAACCGTTGGATCGGGCTGAAATTTGGACAGTAGGTTCGCAACATTCAGGGCTTCGTTTTCAACGGTCGGATCGACGAAACGACTTTTGGAGTGGGAGGAATCGAGCTCGCACAGTAGCAGGTTTTTTGGATGCTTTACTTCTTCTTGCTTTTCACTTGTAAGCTTTAGTGCTTTGTTATTTTGGCTGGTTGTAGGCACACTTTGTGCATCTTTTTGAGACTCTCTTGTACCCTTATTTGATTATAGTGGAGCTATTTCTTTGGTTTGGACGACCCGTGGTTTTTACCCTTGCATTGAGGGGTTTTCCACGTTAAGATACCGGTGTTCTTTACGCTCTTTTATTTTGATTAATTTGCTGCCATATATTTGTTGTTGCTCCTCACGGGTTCTTGCAAGTTGGGGGAATTTTATATCCGCTGCGTATTACTTGTTATTGTGTTTCTGTGTTTATTCTCCATCACGATCTCCCCACCAAAGACAATTAAAAAGCGTACAAAATATAGTAATAATTATAAATTAGTCAATATTATATAGAGTTTTTCTGTGCAACATTATATATAACTTATATCTTGGTAAATTATCTTTCATAAACATGAATTAATTTTTTCCTTCACTCACAAAAATATATTAATACTTTCAATTTGTATTAACACAAATTGATATTAATTTATTTTAAAAATATTGATAAATAAAAAAATAATTATTTTTTCTTGACACGAGCTCCACGTACTTGTAGGAATAATTTTGAGTTTTGATCATTTCAAACCTCTCAATTTTAATTTTAGTCTTTTTTTTTTCTATTGGATTGATAGATTATATTATTTAGATTGTGTTTTTAAGGCTAAATTGCATCTGTGGTCTCTTAACTTAATTTCCGTTAACGTTTTAGTACTTTATCTTTTTTTTTTCTTTTCGATTTGGTCATTTATTTTAATTTTAAGTGACAATTTGATCTTTTATGTTTTAAAATGTCAACAATGTTATCCTTTTTGTTGCAAAAATTCATCAAAAATTTCAAACAAAACCCATAAAATTAATTATCATCCTCAATATAAGGCAAATTTCATCTAATTCATAACTTAAATATTTAAATAAACTCATATTTTCATCTCTAACAACATCAAATAAAGAATAAAGGACTAAATCGGGAAGAAAAAAAAAAACTAAAATGTTAACTAAAATTAAGTTAAGGGACCATTGATGTAATTTAGTCTGCTTTTAAACATCGAATGTTATCAAATTTAAACAAACAGTTATATTCGTTATTTTCTGCAATAGAAAATTGATAAAAAAATGTACCAGTTGCTTATATTCAGAATTCAATGAATCAAACTCAACGCTCATGTCTTGCACTGTTCTGCATAAAATGATGAAAATTGAAAACGAAACAAAATCTGAAAAAATAAATTAGAAGATGAAAGTGGTTGGAAATTAAGAGGGGATCTATTGGTGCATGTAAAGGACGAAGGCTACAACGTCGTTGATGGTGTGAAAGATTACAGAGGCATCGAAGGTTTCTGATGCGATGTAGATCTCGGCGGAATCTATCTCTAGCACGGAGCTCCCCATCTTGGACGAACACTGCTGATCGGCCGTTGATCAATTTAAATGTCAAATTGGAAGAAAAGACCCGCCAATTACTGGACTTAGCTACTACCTCATACACCCCAACAAATAATATTTTTTTGTATATAAAAGAATAATATTTACTGTTGACTAAAGAAAAATAAAATGTGGGATGACAAGTTTTAGTATACCCATTTTTTCTCTAATTATTTTTCACCCATTAAATAAGAAGACAAAAAGAGTATGTTATCGATTGTTTTTACATTAGTCTAAATATCTTTATTCTATATAAAGGGATATTAAATTTTAGTGCAACATTTTTTTTCCAATTTTATCTTTTGTTGAAACTATTTTGTTTTTAAAAATATTCAAAAAATTATGTTAATAAAGAATGTATTGCTTGGATTTTACAAAGTAACTTTGACATATGTGATGTGTGGAAATGGGTGAATAGAGAACCATTACCCTTTTATTTTTTTACAAAATATGCAAACACCTCTCCTCTTGCAGCTATAAAAATATCCCTTGCAAAGTGCATAGGTAATAGGTTGGAAAGTTAAAGGGGTTGAGCTTATGAATTTTTATATCCTCTTGCAGCAATAAAAATAGAGTTTTTTTTTCAAAATATCCTTTTTTTTTCTTTCAAATATACCCCACTTTCAGATTTGTTTACTAATCTGCACTATTTTTTGGATTCAGTAGGATGTCGTTCTGGGGTCATATACGATTTTTGTTTTTAAATTGAGCTGGGAGTTGTATTAATGTGAATTCCATAATAGGCTGTATTTATTACTTAATTAGATTATATAAGTGTTTAACTTCTATAAAATCTCACTATTTTATTTTTAGTTTTTATAATAAAATTCATCAACTTTTAATTTTTTCAAAAAATTTATTTTTATTTTTAGTCTCTGAAATGAATTACATATAACTATTATCAATCTTTTGAACTTTTTAATAATGTTTTTTTAAAAATGTTTAGAAGATGTGACTAATGTTTAGAAATCTTTTCACTCTTTTCTCCCATCTCCAAGAACCTTTTTACTCTCTCTCATCTCTACTCTCCACTATCTACTACTAGCAAGTAGCTATCCCTATTCCTCCCACTATCCTACTCACCTTCCTTCCATTTCAATTTCAACATCAAAACTAGATCCCATCTTAATCTAACCTATTAATGACTCCCCAACCCTCTTTCTTTCTCTCTTCATCCATCACCATGTCTCCACAACAACCCAAACCCTTAACCATTCCCTTTCTCTCCTTCCTCCTACTCCTTCTCCTCTCTCCCACACCCACACACACATGCTCTCCCAACAACAAAACAAAACACCCTTGCCCTCCCTTCCCCAACTCCACCCCACCATTCCCATTCTCCACTTCACCAGGCTGTGGCCACCCTTCATTCCAACTTAACTGCTCTACTCCTCACTCTCTCATCACAATCAACAACCTCTCTTTCTCCATCCTCACTTTCAAACCAAACTCTTCCTCATTTCTCATCTCCCCTTACACCCCCATTTCTTCACATTCACACCCCCTCAACAACACTCGCCCATATTCAACTTCTTCAATGCCTAGCATACCAATCAACCTCTCAAATTCCCCTTTTACCCTCTCAGATGAATCATGCTCGCGTCTCTCTTTTCTCCAACCTTGTTCCCCTCCAACACTTCCTAATTGCAGTCACTGCCATTATCAATGCAAACTCATCAAAAACCCTTCCGAAATTATAACCGATTGTAGATCTTTTCACCACTCTGTTTCTGAATCTGAACCTAGTTGTCAAAGCGATGTTCTTGGTTACCTCAACGAAATACTCACATTAGGTCTCGAAGTTCAATGGGAACAAGCATTAACACAAGACTCTTATTTTACTAATTGCAGTGATTGTATCAACAACAATGGCTTCTGTGGTTTCAATTCATCAGACCCGAACAAACACTTCATCTGTTACCATGCCAAATCAACTTTTTCGCCACCGTGGATTCGTAAAGTGAAACGTAACAAAGTCGCGGTTTTCGCAATCGTTATCGCAGGTTCGAACCCGAAAGTTATGATAATTATTTATGGACATATTTACCGTATCTTTTAAAATTAAAAAAAATGCATTATAAGAATTTCTTCATATATATGTAAAAGTTAACATTATATATAAAATTGTTTTGCAATTGATACAAATGAAAATCTATTATCAACTTTGTTTTAGTCTAAATCTTTGCGGTTAATTTTTTTACATGGAAGAGTTATTAACTAATTAAATTGAAAATATTTTTTACCAAAAAGAGTGATAGCCAAAGTTAGTCTTCCATCTAAATAAAGAACTCTTACACAGCATACCCCATCCAATCCAAAACTAAAAAGAAAACAAAAAGACCTATTAGTTGTTTTAAATGCTATTAATTGTATTTTACATTTCTCCAAAAAAAAATTGTTTTTTACTTACAGAAGTGACTAGTCTCAATTCTCTCTGGCTACCTAAATTTAATACTAGCATCTAGAGTCAAATTTGTGAAGTATTTTCTTCTCAAAAGAGCAGCAGAGAAACTTTGTCCTATAGCCATTTCAATTGAATTACTCTTCTCTTTATTTAATCTCTTGAGACACCTCATAAAAAAGCAACATCTGAATTTGTTTCTCTTCTTCTCTAGCTACATTATAACCATTGTTGTTATTCTTCATCTTTCTGCTACTTAACACTGAGATAAGAAAAATGGATGTAGGTGGAATAGCCCGCACCGGCGGAGGGAATAAGGAGTACCCAGGAAAGTTCACTCATTTTGTTTTATGATCATGCTTGGCAGCTTCAATGGGTGGTTTAATCTTACGATGTGGGTAAGTAAAATTTTTCCTATTATTCAAATCAAAATAATTTGTTATATAACTTATAGTTGATTTCTTTTTGAAGCTCTAATATGCACTTAATTACGAATAATTCTTTATGATTTCAGCTTTCACAATGTTCATTGCAATTACCTTCCCCTTTGTTGCATCTTGTTTCTTTTGGTCATGACTCGATTTCAAAGTATTGTTGTATCACTTGTGTTTCTATACACATCTGAAAAATATGATTAGCAGGTGCTGTAAATATTTTTCTAAACTCTTCATTTTTTAAACATGTTATATACCATTTCTGGGCTTCACTTCCGTGTGCCACACTATTGAGTTTTATGGTGTGTATTGGTACAATGCATGTTATTCTATTTCTTGGCAACTATAATGATTATTTCTTGGTAAAATTATGTGTTATAAAATACTTATCTCTATTTAAATGCAACATAGATGTCCTTAAGCAGACATAACACTTTGGATGCTCGGGATCCCCTAACCAAAATCCTAAAGTTTTTCATTAGTTTTTGTTCAATCTTTTTTTTTTCATATGAAAGGTGTAGTATGTCTTTATTAAGTAGTGATCGTAAAGTGTTGTGTAACTGAACTTTTATTTTATTTTTCTTTCCTTGCTTTTTGATAATGTGTTCATGATGGGAAGTCCTCACAATATAATGCTTCAAGTATATTTGTGTGTTATTTGTTTATATTTGCATTTTCAATGATATTAATCTTTACCATGTTACTAATACATTTTAGAGGATGTTTCTGTTATTTGTGTTTTGTAATTGCATATAATCCTCCTTACTCTGCCCATTTCTTTTTCGCATTCCAGAATGTTGTTGTCATCCGCAGAATATCCCATGATGTCGGAACCACCTGTGGCAATACTTTCAACCATGGTATTCATGAATCCATGTTGTCGGAACCACCTATGGCAATACTTTCAACCATGGTATTCATGAATCCATGTTGTTGTCATCCGCAGAATATCCCATGATGTCGGAACCACATGTGGCAATACTTCCAACCATGGTATTCATGAATCGTGACTACAGCTACTTCCACCGACCTCTGCTGTGGCTTATTTATATCTTCATTTTCATCGTCGTGGTGGTAGTTGCAGCAGTGTTGCGTTGGGCAACACTTCCGCTATTCTTAGAATGGTGGAATGCACCAGCTGGCGCCCATCGAGATTGAGCTGGAGGAGATAGTGGCAGAGGAGCCCGTGCCAGGAATTTAGTTTAAGATTGAATTCCAATGGTTATTGACTGTAATAATTCTTCAAATTGTATTATTGATAATGTTTTGATGTGCTGAAGTGTACTTAATTTGAATGTTCCATGCTATTCGGAGGTCTTCTTTTCTTTGCCAGTGGCCTCTTTAATTTCATCGCTCAACATGTTTGGATGTTGATAGTTGGTCGGGTCTTGCTCGGATTTGGAGTGGGCTTATCGAATCAGGTAGGTATTGTCTTCCTTTGTGCTTGCAATAGAGAGTACTCTCCTTTATCTGTTTATTGATTATGTTTTTAAATTTTGAAGGCTGTGCCACTCTATCTCTCTGAAATGGCCCCTTCCAAATACAGAGGATGTCTCAACATTGGTTTCCAAGTACTCATTACATTTGGTATACTCTTCGCCAATGTATTGAACTTCTTCTTTGGGAAAATCACAAGTGATTGGGGATGGAGGTCCAGTTTAGGTGGGGCTATGATCCCTGCCATTGTAATAATCATTGGATCACTATGGCTCCCTGACACTGCCCATTCCATGATCGACCGCGGCAACCACCAAGCAGCAAAGGAACAGCTTCAAAAAATTCGTGGCGTTGACAATGTCGATGAAGAGTTCAACGATCTTGTGGCAGCGAATATAGCTTCAATGAGAGTTGAACAGCCTTTGAGAAAATTGCGGGAAAGGAAGTATAGATCACAAGTTTCTTTGGCTTTTTTAATTGCAATGTTCCAACAACTTACCGGCATAAACATGATTATATTATATGCTTCAGTTCTATTTAACTCCATCGGTTTTAAGGATAAGGCTTCTCTTATGTCAACTATCATCACTAGCGGGGTAAATCTTGTGGCTACTTGTGTGTCCATGTATGGTGTTGATACGCGGGGAGGAGAACCCTTTTCCCTGTAGGTGGAGTGCATTAGATAATAAGCCAGGTACCTTCAATTCTTTTAATTTTCAATATCAACTTCATTTTGAAAATTTAAGCTTATTAATTGCTAATGAAATGATATATATTATAAGCTCAAGACATTTCTTTAGTGTAAAATTTATTAATAAGCTCTAATTTTGTTACATTCAATATGATTGAATATTTTGTACAATATTTTATTTGATATGAGCAGGTTACAGTTGCAGCTGCAATTTGGGGGAAATGTGGAACTGATGGAAGTCTTAGTGATTTACCACAGTGGTTTTGTCATTGTGGTTGTGTTCTTTTTATGTATTTATATAGTTGGTTTTGCTTGGTCATGGGGTTCACTTGGATGGTGGTGCCGAGTGAGATTTTCCCATCAGAGATTCGCTCAACTGGTCAAAATGTCATTGTGTCGTACAACTTGTTATTCACGTTCATTGTGACATAGTGTTTCTTGACCATGCTCTGCCATATGAAGTTTGGATTGTTCATATATGAAGTGTGGCTCCGACAATCTTTGTTGCTCTGCTATTGATGAGATGAACAATGTTTGGAGATCTCACTCTTATTGGTGTAGATTTTTAGATAATAATGATGATAATGAGGTTGAGATGGACCAGCAAATACCACCAATTCGTAATGATTAGTCTAGATTTTATTTTATTTTGTTAAGAAATTAGTTTTCTTTTATCTTCTATTGTTGTACAAACATGACAGTATGATTAAGTTGAATATATTTTTGTTTGTCAATTTTATTTTGTATCATTGGCTTATTGAGGAATTAGTTATCATCTTTTTGAAGCAGATTATATATGATTATAAACTATAGAGCTATTAAGTTGTGCAAGATTAGTACATTTATTTTCTACGGTTGGTCCAATTTAATCATTATTCATTATGTGCCAATTTAATCATTATTCATTATGTGCAATGGGTTTGATTCTTTGCTGTAGAGTGTAGACTCCCATAAAACACTCTTTGCAATGGATGCATAACGTACTTGTAGAAAACTAATTGTTGTTAATCCCAAATTTTTCTTTGCAAAATTTAAGACCCAATGAATGACTCATGTAGCAATTGGACCACTGAATTTATATGAAATATAAGCATTAGTTTGTATCATTTTAATTAACAGCTCTATTTTGGTGATGGCCAATATGTACCAGTTTCAAGCATTTGTTTGTAATTAAATAATTTTGTGCACATCTAGTGCTTTATTAATACAACTTCTTAGCTTTTATTTATATAAAAAAAGAAGTTTGAATCATTTTCATTATTTAGTATATGACACTACAACATTTTTGTCTTTTAACATTTGAAAAAACATTGGCAACATTTTTTTCACACTTTAAGACACACTATTTATAAATGTTGCCTAAACTATAAGAATAAGGAACAATTTTTCAACGCACCTAATGCAACATTTTTTAATTGTTGTCATAACCGGCAACAACTGAAAAACGATGTTTTAAAGCAATATAATTAGAACATTGATACAATTTTTCTATAGCTTATAGACAACAATTTTAAGTTGTATTCGTAATATTTTGAATAAATTTTCATTTTATATTATTTTAATTTTAATCATAAACTTGAAAATTTGCTATTATTTTATAATAATAAATTATTTTGTATATAATCAATTTAATTACATCCACAACTAATTCAATTTTAAATCTTCTCTTTTATTTTACTTAAAACAACAATTATAACTCAAATAAGAATTGAACCAAGAAAAACATAATGTAAATTTAACACATGTTGTTAACAAAATTGTATTCAAATACATAGCAGTAAACAAATTATCTAACATGATTTAATAAAGTTTAATACTTATAGCAAAACAACGAAATATACAGTTTGTTGAAGCTTTGATGCTTCAATTAAGTATATGCCAAAGAAAAAAACATCATCCAAAAATTATTCAAAACAAAACCATCATTTGAATAATTCAAGTGTGTCTTCTTCACATTGATTATCTACATTGTCCACCTCAAATTTGTTATCTATGTCGTCCTCTTGAAATTCATTGTCTTCATCGTCATCTTAAAATAATTCATTATCATTTTCATCATTTTCACTAATACCTTGCTGCATAATAAAAAAAATATTTAATTACAGTTTTGGTCTCTCTATTATTATCAATTCACGGAATTGGTCCCCATATTTTAAAAGTCGACAGTTTTGATATCTCTCTCATATTTTTAAACTAAAAAACGACGATTTGATATATTTTTAATGACGTGACATACAATTCTATAATATAGAACCATCTAGATGAATTAGTTATTCATATGTCATTAATTACATTAAAAATATGAAAAATTTCTGAAGTTGAAATTTAAATTTTTACAACGTTTTATTTCAATTTCATAGGTATTAATCATTCTACATCATCCTATCATATGTCATGTTATTTAAAACATCTCACATCATTATTTTTAGTTAAAAAATTAGAGTGAGAGACCAAAACTGTCGACTTTTAAAATAGGGAGACCAATTTTATGAATAGGTAAAAATAAAGGAACTAAAATTGTAATTAAATTTTATTTATTTATTTTGGGTGCAAATATACTTTTGTTCTTTAATCTATTGTAAGCCTATTTTATGATCTATTTTGTTATTTATACGCCACTATATTTGTAGCCTTTTTGAAAAGTTTTCATAGACATACGAGTGTGAATTAAAGTTTTGGTGACAAAGAATTTCTTCAAAGGAGAAGAAAAACACACCATGATATAGGTCACAAGGGACAAGGGTCAATTTTTTGTTTTGGGAACCAACATGGCCACGCACCCCACGCCTATACCTGCCACCCCCTCAATTAACGTCAAAATACAATTTTACCCTTTATAAAATCTTCAACTTTTTTAACTTATCATTTTTTCACCCTCTTTCCAAAATATTCGAAAGTTTCGAAATGACAATTTCCAGAATTTTCGAAACTTTCGAACAATTTGAAACTTCCGAAATAGAAAATTTCAGAAATTTCGTAACTTTCAAACAATTTAAAACTTTCGAAATAGGAAAATTTCAAAACTTTCCATATTTGGAAAATTTCGAAACTTTCCAAATTTTCGAAATGTAATCCTTATTTCGAAACTTTCCAGATTTGGAAACTTTCAAAAATTTCCAAATTTTCGAAATGTAATTCTTATTTCGAAAATTTCCAAATTTGGAAACTTTTGAAATTTTCCAGATTTGGAAATTTTCGAAACTTTCCAAATTTGGAAACTTTCGAAACTTTCTAAATTTTCGAAATGTAATCCTTATTTCGAAAATTTGAAACTTCCGAAAGTTTTGAAAATTTAAAACTTCCCAAACTATCAATTTTGAAATTTATTATAAATTGTTAAAAGGATAAAATTGTATTTTCATGTGTCTTGAGGGGGTGGCAGGTATAGGTGTGGGGGTGCATGATATAATCCTCTTAGTCAAGGTCTTAAAAATCGGCTAAAGAGTGGTCCAATTGAGAATAAGTGATATGATCAAATGTTAAATTGGTTATTGAATTAAATTAGGGTCGGCTAAGAGTATGACTACTAACGCAGTCGTTTATATATAAAAATAAAATAAAACTTTACATAATAAAATACTCATTTACTATTTTCAAAATTAAATTTAAGAAATTTTTATTTAAAATTAATATTATCTCAACGAATATTAAATCAATTAAAAAAACATTATACGTAATAATTTGAAATTTGATTTTATATTTTAAAACGTTTAAAAAGTAAAATTTGATAACAAAAATCATTTTATCAAAAAATTATTCTAAACTTAATAAAATACCATCTTAAATATTGTTGTAAGCCTTGATATGTAGTAGATCAACTCTGCATTGAACTAACACAAACTAGTTTTAACTAGTTGATTTTTTGGTTAAACCAATGAAGCAATAGGTACTTTTAACTTTTGTAAAAGAAAAACTTAGATCAAATAATTTATGGTTCTGCTTGGATGTCATTTTTTATTTGTGGACACTTTAATAGAGAGTTTTTTAGGCAAAAGATTTCTAAATATTTAAAAGATATAAATAATTTACTTTAAATAATAATATAACACTTAAAATAATTTTATTTATTTATTTATATAATATTCATAAGAATTATACATTATTTCTAGTTTTTAAATTACACATATTTTATCTTTAAAAAAATTTATCATTTAAGATAATGTCATCAGAAATAATTATAAGAAATAAATGCAATATCATACATTAAATTCGTTGTAGCTTATTCTATTATTATGTTATAATGTATTGTCTACTTTGCATACAACTTATCTTATGTAATAGTAATTTGTTGCTGGTAGATGTTAGAATCATGTTATGATATTCGTGAGATCGATAACCATGAATACTTTAAAATAATGTTTATTTCATTTCAAAAGCCATGTTTACAACTTAAAATATGATTTAATATTTTCTTTCAAATCAATTTTATTTCATATATAATTAAAATTAATTTAAAAAATTAACTAGTATGAATTTTTATTGAATTTTATTTATATAGAACTTATATCTCATGAAATTTTCAAATTTGTTTTAAGAGAAATCGGACATACAATTCGATATGCAATTGTTTACAATATCAATCTCCTCTTGATAAAAAATTAAGACTTAAATATATTTTTCTTTCTGTAATTTTGATCGATATAAAATATTTTATTTTGATCCATATAAAATTTTTTCAAAATGTTTTTACTCTTGATGGTTTCTTGCAAAATTACAATATGTCTATGTTTCAAGCCTGACCATGATATCACAATGTATTGGGTATAATACAGGTAAAAACAATTTTCTGTACTGTAGTATCACATGTTCGATATAACATTTTCATATCAATACAAAAACATGTGAGTTATTAGAAAATGAACTTTTTCGAAAAATATCGACCTAGACTAGACTAGAGCAGTAGTTCAACTTTCTACATCAATAACAATAACATTTTTTTTTTAATTTTAATTCTCTTAATACTTGAATTTTTAAACAAATTATTTGCAAAATACCATGCTGCCCTCCCACTACAGTCTAAATGAGAATCATTTATAAATTTTAAACTTGTTCTTTTTTCCTTTGATAAGTAGCCTCAATTTGGCTTAAAAAGCACAACAAGAATCAAAAGGAAATGTCTGTCCACACAGAGGCACAGGCTGAGAGGCTATCTACTGATTGAACACCACTCAAACAAGGCATCTGGACCCCACATCAAAAGGGCACCCCACAAATAAAAAATTATTATTATTACTATTCTTTAGTTAACAATTAAACTAATATTTTAGTTCTCAGTGACTTGTCACTTTCGTCTCTATTTTATTTAAAATTTTAATTATTTATCAAAATAGTTTAAAAAATATAAGTTTAATTGTAATTTTATTTTTTTTATTTTTATTGATTTACGAAATTGGTTTCTCTATTTCAAAAGTCAACAGTTTTTTGCCTTTCCTCTAATTTTTAACTAAAAAATGATGACGTGACATGTTTTAAATAACATGACATATAATAAGATGATTTAGAATGATTAGTATCTATGAAATTGGAATAAAACGTCATAAAAACTTAAATTTAAACTTCGATTTTTTTTCTTCATATTTTTAATGTAATTAATGACATATGAATAATTAATTCATCTGAATAGTTCTATATTATAGAATTATATATCACGTCATTAAAAATATATCAAATCGTCGTTTTTTAGTTTAAAATATGATAGAGGGACCAAAATTGTCGACATTTAAAATAGGGGGACCAATTCCGTAAATTGATAATAATAGAGGAACCAAAACTGCAATTAAATCTAAAAAAATAATAAAATAGATTATTGAAACAAAACTTTCAAATAGAAATAGAACCGAAACACATAACACAAGCATAGAAACAGAAAAACGGATGCAAAACATAAGGATATAAAACGCAAACAAAAACAAAAGTGAGCAGGACTGCAAAACAGAACTCGACAGAAACAGAAACACAACCGCAAACAGCAAGCCAAATAGAACTGCACAAAATAGTGAGAAAAACGCACAAACAGAATCGCACACAAAATAAAACAGCAAAGTAAATTGATTCTATACCTTTTAACATATACTTTCTATTGTTTTATTTGTTAATTGGTGCTCTTACGACTGATTAGCAACATAAGAAAAAAAAATGGAATGAAGGAATGAATGAAATAAGGAAAGAAAGGTCCATACCAAGACATATAAAGCAGGCCTAAGCAAGAGATTGATCATATGACACTATTGGGAAAGAGAAAGAAGCCATATGGAATTTATCAAGTGCACATAAGGAAGAGTTTGTCCATAGGTTTTGTACCACTATAATTGTTCGACGCAAGGATTCCAAATACGATAATATTTGGGAATGAAATATGAGACCACAAGGATCACAAATATGGTGGTTAAAAGGTGTGGTGGCACTCGCGGTGGCCGGAAAATACCACGCACAGTGGAGGAAAATGATGTGTCACGACTTCAGTTTCTTTGCGTGGAAATTGAGTAATAGCGATTTGGGCGAAATAGATTGATGAGGGAGGTGATACTTTGAGTTATTCAACCATGGGAGAGGAATGAAATTGTCATGGAAATGATGATAAGAGATCGTTGAAAATGATGATGATTTTAATAAGAGCTAGTTGGTGTGAATTGAAAAACAAAAGGAAGTACCACGAATGACACACTAGTAGTGTTTATAGGGTGGAGGTATGACAATTGAGATGTGCCTCAAACGTGCCTAGAGCGGATTTAGTGGTCGGTAACATTCAGAAACAAAATAATTTAATTTAAATTCGTATAAGTGCAACATATACAAATATTTTATAATTTTATTTTTTTTAATTTAATATAAAAGGAATCCTCAAGATCCTACCAACTACTAGGTTGCAAATTGTTTTATTTCATATAGTCGTATCTCCAAGATGTTGCCTAATGCAAATTTAAAATGTAGGGTATTTTGATTTTTTTTTAAAAGAGGGATAGTTAATTTTTTTTATTAAATAAAAGGATATGCAAGAAGAAAAAAATCCCTCAATTTATAACTATTTTAAAGTGAAGAGTTTGGACTTGGGAATCATATAATTTTTATTCATTATATAAATTAATTTTAAAATATAAAAATATATCAAAATAATTATTATTTATATCAAGTGATTGCATTAAATGGAACTGGTTTAGCACAGTGGTATGTGATTGTGGTTGTGTTCTTTTTATGCATTGATATAACTGGTTTTGTATGGCCATGGGGTCTTCAAAATAGGATCTGATCAGGTTTGTAACCAATTATTAGATTAACTAGCTTAGCATCTACATGTTACAGTTACAGAAGTAAACAAACCACGCAATTTATATGGTGATGTTGGCATATATAGATAGTCATAACAACAAAAATCAAGACATATATGTTGGTTTTAAAACCAATGACTCTAGGTGATCAGTTTATATGACTACGTTGGCAAGAAACTTATTCTATTAATATTTCAAACGACACACCACATTAAAGAATAAACAAATTGCTCTTATTAGGTGGAACCACCAACTGATTATTTGAGTAGATACAAAGAAAAATATTGAATTAAAAACTCAAAAGAGAGAATTATACTAAAATAAAGAGGAGCAAAAGTATCTTGTGGTTGCAATAGTGGTTAATAGCGATTAATATATACGGATATTTTTATCAAAGAACGCTTCAAGAGGTGAGTAATCACACCCTTTAATATTTCACGATACATTTATTTTGAATGGAAGAAAAGTTAGATATTTTGAATGGTATTTTTGTTGAAAACTTAACTATATGAACATTGGGATTTTATGAAATACAATTTTAAAGTATGAATTGATTTATTTACTATTTTGTGTGTTGAAATACCGTTTTTTTTTTTTATTGTTTGAATATGTATTCTTTAAAAGATTGTTTTATTATGTGCTCTTGAATGATTGTTGTTATTATATATTCAAATGAAATTTTATATTTTAAATATGATTTTATGAAGATGATTGTTAAAAAAATGAATTATTCTTATTGCATGTGTTTGAGATGAGCTTATGCTCCATATGGATGTGTCTTGTACCCAAAGTTATTTATCCGGTAAACTATGTGCTCCATATAGTAAGTCTTGTACCCCACATATAGATGAGTTTTAAACTCCACACGAATTTTACATTCCACACATATGGGTCTTGTACCTCACACTAGATGAGTTGGTGCTCCACATGATGAGATAATACTCACTTCGCGTAAGTAGTACATCTCCATATAACAATGAGACATCATTGAATTGATTGATCTATTTTCTGCACAATAAATGTGTGTATTGGATTTATTTGATTATTATATATGTGAATTATTGTTAATTATTAATTATTGGAAGTAATTGGTTATTATAGAAAAACCTTAGTTATATTATGTATATTTCTAAAGAATGTGTTTGGAAGAACACGTGTGTCATGATCGATTTTTCCGGTTACCGCACCAGTTGAGAACAATAATTTTTTAAAATTGTGTAATATTCACTGGATTTAGTATTTCATTAAAATGTTGTTTCCAGAGACTGAGACCGTCATGGACGTCGAGAATTGAGAAGTCATACCTTCTTTGAGAAGAGCAATTTCCTTAGATTAGGTTAGTAGATCAAGAATAAGTAGACATATTGTCTACATCGAATTTTATTTCGGGATTAGTTATTAAATGCTCAGTTTTGAATATTTTGATTATTAAAAAAATTCCAGTTGTAAGGATTTATTTTAAAGATTTCATAACATTATTTCTTTCGAATACTGTTCAAAGTGTCACTGCCATATGATGTTGGGTATGTCGTTGCTGCATAGTCGAATCGTCCTTCGTGAAGTTTCTTAAAAAATACAGCTTTCAACCACTAAAAACTATATGAAACACCTCTATTGACCCTAGTTTCATTCACAAATTCATCCTCATCAACTCCCAATAACTCAACGACAACATCAATGGTCAAATCTTCATTCTCATTAACGGGAGGTGTGAAAAACTTTCCATAACATGGTATGTCCGAAAGACCCCTAACATCGTCAAAAGTAATAGTCATTTAACCAAATGACAGGTGAAATGAGTTAGTCTCTGTGTGCCATCTCTTAGCAAAAGCAGATATGAGATTATTGTCGATCATGTGCAAACTATATCGTTGCAGATGACGTAACCCAGATGTAGTAATCCATTGATCTATCTGAGTAGGTAATATATATCTAATATCAATGAATTTATCTTGTTTTTTTCCATTTGAAACAACTTTCAAGGCACGTATGTCCTGTTTAATTAAAATAACACACAATTCTAGTCTACTATATATATATATATATTAAACAATTCTACATTATGCATGTTATTTTGTTAGTTTACTATATATATACTAAGCAAATTTACTATTGAAATAATTCTTTTAAAACTTTTTTTTTTCTTCAATGTTTCTTCTCTTTCTCAATTAGTACATTTTATCATTTGATCATCTTTTTAGTAAATTAAACTCTAATGAGTTCCAAATACCAGTGAATTAGTAAATCAACTATTTCAAACAAACTGAGTTCCTAAAATCGGTATAAAATAAACTATATTATAAATATTAAACTATGCATACTATGATATACTATACTATGTAATAAAATAAATTTTATTAACCTATCCATTTCACACTCTAACTGCAACGTGGTGCTCATAGTCCTTAAGGACCGAAAGATCGAAAGGACTCCAGGAAATAGAGGTTGGTCAGATGGTTGATGTTGATGCATGTAATCTTGTTGCTGCTCATGCTCTTCCTGATCTTGTTGTGTATGATCCTCAAACGTAGGATCTTGCTGCTCCTCTTGCTGAAACTCGGGCTGAATATAATAATTCTCCTATTGTTGCATTTCTTCGTCCCTCTTTCTCCTTTTTTCAATGACGGCTCTCCTATTAGATTGTGTAGGAGGTCGAACTCGAGAAAATTCCACAGTATTTTTCGCTCATCTAGTCCTCATTGAAAAAAAATTGAATAAAAAAATGTAAACAAAAAAAATTGAAAAAAAAAACATAACCCGGTAGTTTCGTTCCTTAAAAATTGTTCCTTGGGAATGTGGGGTATGACCAAGATATTCGAATTTGTTTTAATTTTTATTATTCACTTAAATGTATTTTAATAAGTTAAGGGATACAAATTATAAATGGAGATATAAGTTAAATTGTGGGGTACAAAATTCAATTTTCTAAAATCAACTACTAATTGCATCCCCTAAAATTACTGAAACTCCTTGAGCCAACTGGGCTTCTTGACATCTCTTTTGGGCTTCTTACAGCCCATAATTGGACAGCTGACATCAACACTTAGAAAGTTGGATTTTGTACCCCTCAATTTAACTTATACCCCCCTAATATGTTAAAAACTCAAATATGCCCCTTTAATTTTCATTAAATTAATGGTAAAAAAAAAATTACTCCAAAATCTCACCCCTCACCAAAATTTCCGGTAAGTAATCTTTATCTTTCAAATATTCGGTACAGACTTTATAACTACTGGAAATTTCAAGGCAGAAAAATTCCGGTAGTAGAAATTATTTACCAGAAATTTCGCCAACAAAATTTTCGGCACATTATTTATACCGCCGGAAATTTTGTGCCTTGAAATTTCCGGTACGTATTATTATTATTATTATTATTATTATTATTATTATTATTATTATTATTTTGGATTTTTTAAACTTTTTTTTTGAAGTAGGGATGAAAAAACACCATTATGTATAGTCAAATTTCCGGTTGAAACTCCCTGAAATTTCAAAAATGAAATTTCCGGTATTGAAAAATAACTATCGGAAATTTCCTTCCTTCCTGGAATTTCCGTTACAGTTTTTATTTTTTAAAATTTTTCTTTTACATTTATTTCATATTCAATTTATTTTCAGTGAGGACCAGATGAGCGAAAAACACTGTTGAACATTCTCGAGTTTCACCTCCTACAAAATCTAATAATAGAGCTGTCGTCGATCTAAGTTTAAACGGACAACCACACATTTTAGTTGAAGTTTGTAAGACCCTTAATTTCAAACTCTAGTTTATGCAATTTTAGTATATTGGGTGTTGAATTGCTGAGACATTTAGCCCAATTTTAATTCATTTTGCGAATTAAATACCAAAGCATATTTTATTAGAGTTTGTCGTATGTTCCTTATATATATATTTTTATATATATATTTTAGATCCGGTAAAAATTATTCGTCGAAGAATAATTTATTTACGTTACGGAGAATTTATTACCAGACTGTTTTGTTAAAAATATCTCTATTTGCTGAAAATTTTACCTGTCAATTAAGTTGCAACGAGAATAGATATTTTTATCAAAATAGTTGAGATGTGTGTGTGAGAGTTTTAGATATTTGTTGGTTTGGTTTATATATATATATATATATATATATATATATATATATCTATGTTAAGTGAAGGAAAGGTTTGGAATTAGAGAAGAAAACGTTTCCCTCCCTGCTCGCGAGTTTCTTCTTTTCTTTTCCTTTCTTTCTCTGTTTTGCGAATATAGTGTGGGTGGTTTTCAAAATCGCCAAACACAAAACCTCACTTCTCACCTAGATCTAAGTTTCCTCTCGCGAAGTGACAGAAGAGAAAGTTGCTAATCTCCACGCTACGGTGCTAGTGAACTAACTTTGGAAGCGACGACGCGAACGAAATTTTTACCAAAATTAATCGTGGTGCCGTAATCGGTTGTTAGAGCTACCGTTAAAGTAAGAGCTCCTTCCAAATTTCTAGTTTGCATATAGGGACTCTATATGTGTGATTGTTGTATGTTTAAATGTGTGAATGCGTGAAAAATCATTTACGACGTAAATATATGTATTTTGAGTGAAAATACCGTTGATTACGTGTTATGAAATTATGATTAAATTTGAAGTGATTTATGTGTGAATTTGTGGAAAATAAATTTGATGTGTTTGAGGTGTAGATTTGTGGAAAATGAATTTAATGTGTTTATGGGTGAAATTGTGGAGGTTGAATTTAATGGGATTTATGTTTGGAAATGTGGAGTTTTGAATTTGGTGATTTATAGTTGAAAATTTTGGAGATTTAATATAGGTGGGTTATGTTTGGAAATGTGGAGTTGTGAATTAATGTGATTTATGTGTAGTTTTGGGAAAATGAATGGGTAAAATTTGGTATTTTTGGTGAATTAAATTTAATGTGAATGGTGGATTAAATTTGATGTGGGTTTGAGGAAAATCTGTTTTGAGTGTACTCTATGAAATGTTTGAAAAACCATTATTGTTAAATAAGTATTAAAAAAGGGGAAACTTTTCATAGCTGCATTTACGTAATTGTTGTGGCGATTCATGTTTGGTGTGATTGATGTGTTCATAATTAATATTATGAATTTTGAGATGTGTTTATGTGTGGATGTTGTGGAAAAATGAATTGATATGATTTGGTGTAAATTGTGGGACTATGAGTTAAATATGTTTTGGTATGATCTGTGTTGAATTTGAAAACAGTGTAGGCCCGTGATAGGCTACACTGGAGTAAATTGTGCGGGCCATGATAGGTGGCACCTTGATAATTAGTACTGGCCCGTGATATGCAGTACAATTACGATTTACGCCCCTTCGAGTAGGGTTTTGGTGTGGAATCCTGGAATCATGCATTTTAGCATATACGCATTGCATTAGGGTGCTTGGCACGCGAGTCATGTTTGATATACTATGATAGTTGTATATACATACTCGGTTGTTGTTTGTATTTGTGCCGTAATTGATGAGTGTGATTGATTGACTTTGTGTGGTAAATGTTGAATGATTGCGAAACGTTTTTGAAACTGAAATATTCAAATTTTAGCAGTTGTATTCGGCTACAAGCAGTATGTAGTCGAATATAGATATTCAATTTAGCTACTGACTTGTGAATTCGCACTTGTATTCGGCTACGGGGATGTTGTATTTGAATACAGATATCAAATTTTTGCCGCTGACTTCGCAAATGTATTTGAATACAAGGAGGTTGTAGTCGAATACAAAATTTGCAGGATAATTGTACAAAATTTGCATTAATCTGACTTCGCAAACTTCATTTTTCAACTTTGATTATGCATGTTTGGCATATGAAAACCCTTTCTAGATGTATGCTAAGTTGAAAGGTTATTTTGTGCATTTAAAATTTAAATGCTATGTGATAATTGTTAATTTCGGTTGGTGACCCTTTACAATTATTGTGGAAATCTGGGCTTTGCCCTCAGATGAGAACCAGGTTCGTCCTAAGGTGTGGCATAGCGATGAGTTTGGATTTGTGATCGAAAGCAATGGGGCTTGATGCCGCTCGTGGATTCTCAGTACCTAGTCACCCTCAGTTAGATTAATGATCAGCTTAGGGTTTTAATTAAGAATTTTATTTATTTTCCCTTTCTTATTTCAAGGTTGTTGTCGCAAAGGGAACTTATGTATTCGAAACAAATTATTTTAGCCGATGTATTTTATATTTGGATACTTTGGATTTTCGTTCCAAAAACTATTTCCGTTGTTTGTAATTATTGTTGACTTTGTCGTTAGGTTACGACTTAAATATTTTATCCAAAAGTATTTCTTCATTTATGGATTCGATTTCATTTATTTTAAAAAAAAATACACTCACGTTTGTTAAAAATCGGGGTGTTACAAAGTTCTTGAGTTACTTTTATTTGACTTATATTTTTCACCTCCATCAAACTAAAAATTAATTTTGACTTCCTTCCTCTCTTTCCGGTCTCTATGTTAGAGCGAGTAATTATAACAGCTACTCGATTTTGTCGGTCAACCTCTCTTGTCCATGATATGACAGTTTCTCGTGACTCAAAAATTTGATCATTATGAATGCTTCAGTCAAATATATACATAAATTTCAAATTTTGAATAAAAAAATAACTACCGGAAATTTTGAATGAAATTTTGAATAAAAAATAAAAAAAATCCGAAAAAAAAAATAATAATACATACCAAAAATTTCAAAATTTGAAATTTACTATAGAGTAAAATTAACTACCAAAAATTTCGCCAACAAAATTTCCGGTAGATTGAAATTTTGTGCCTTCAAATTTTCGGTAATTATAAAGTTTGTACCGAATATTTGGGAGAAAAAAATTACTTACCGGAAATTTTGGTGAGGGTGAGATTTTGGAGTAATTTTTTTTACCATTAATTTAATAAAAATTAAAGGGGCATACTTGGGTTTTTAACATTTTGGGGGTATAAGTTAAATTGAGGAGTATAAAATCCAACTTTCCAACACCTAAGGAATAGGAGCTTACGGCTTCTGTCTTGCGGACATGAAAAAAAAAAGGAGGAGAAAGGCTTCTATTCCTACAAAAAGAAGTCATTTCTTTTACGTAACCGATAAACCGCCCATTTTCACTGATTAATGGTCGGTTCCACAGATTTCCGAGCGGTTCTTTGAATGGTCGGATATTAAACATTTTAGTCACTTAGTTATAGATATTGAATATTTTGATCTTTCTACAAGTGCAGAGTCACCTCAAGAGTAAGATTAAGATTATCAAGACAATCGTTTTTTGTCTTCAACGAAAATTATTTTTTACTTAATAAAAATGTCTTTATTTTTTTTCACTTAATAAAAATATCTTATATTTGAATATTTTCATAATTAAGAATAATAAAATCTTATCTAAAAAAAATATTCTCTCAATAAATATTGAATCATTTGATTATATTAATAATTAACAAAGAAGTATTATATGAAATTGAATATATCACTTTATTAAATGATTTTATATTCTAAAGTATCTAAAAAATAATTTTTGATAATTTGTTTAGTAATTTAATTAAAATATAATTAAAGGCTTTATAAGGCCTCAAAATAAAATTTGTGTTAGATCTCGGTATGCGTTGGGTCCACTTTATATGAGTGTAACATTTTTTGTTTAAGAGACCAATGTGTTTATTATTTATAACTTACATGACCAAAATATTTAATATTTATAAATTTCGAGAAAAAAGTAAAACAAAAAATACGTAAGTGATCACTGTGTAAAATGTACACCTTAATAGATCAATATGAAAAGAAAAAAAATTTAAGGAACTAAAGTGATGATTAAAAAATTTAAGGAACTAAACAAAAAATACTTAAGTGACCAATGTGTTTTTTTTCTAGGAAATACTTATGACTTTAATGTAACTTTTTTTACTATTTGACATGTTCTATGTGTGACAATTCTTCATCATATGCATATCTTTTATTGTATTTTGTCTTATTTATTTTTAATCATTAGTTAATTTAACGACTTATTTGATATATTCTGTATATTTTAATACATGAATTTAATGACATATTGATGTTCTTATTTTCTTGATTTAAGTAGAGTTTTTCGTTCGTTGTTTTAGTACACCGCTGATTTTTGGTGAGAAATCAACATGACTTATATGGAGTATTTCAACCATATATGGAGTTTGATATGCCAAATATCAAAACAAGTATGATATGCCAATGGAAGAGATCATATGAGTCTTAACGCCTTATCTTCATCTTTAATCTTCACTCCAATGACTTCTAATTCAAAGACAATATCATTAAGAGTACTTAGATGATCAAATATTTTCATATTTTCATCCATGCATAAATTATGAAAATGTTCCTCCAACAACAATCGATTTGAGATGCCTTTTCCTTGATATAGCCTTTCAAGTTTCTCGCAAAGCTCTTTGGCTGTTGAATTGTCTTGCAAATTCACAAGAATATGCTTAGCCAAAAAAATAAATTGCACTTAAAACTCTCAAATCTAATTCCTCCCATTTTTTATTGTCCATTTCATAAGGAACACTTAATAATCATGTCTTTCCTTAACCAGAACCTTGCCTAAACAAAACTTCTATAATATGAAAAATATTTTGTGATGTAGAAAATCAAACAATGTTGCAACCACATAGCATTTTAAGAACTTAATACCCTACAAAACCAAAATTATTTTATGATGTGGAAGATCAAACAAATATGCAACCTCAGAATGACCACTTTTCTTTGTCCATTTCGGAATGACCAGTTAATAACCAAGTCTTTCCTTAGCAAGAACTTTGCCTGAACAACACTTCTACAATATCAAAATTCTTTTTTGATGTAGAAGGTCAGATAATGTTTCAAACACAAAGCATACTAAAAACTTAATGAAGTAGCAATGTCAATCACAAGAAAATGGGGGTTTAAATTGTGATCCTTTTAAAATTTTGATTCATTTTCTCTTGATCGCACCTAGATCAATTACAATCTTCACCTTTCAACCTAGAAAAGATTTTTACAATCACCTTTCAACCTTGAAAGGATTTTTACAAACACACTCAATATAACATAAAAGATAGACTTGAGTTACAAATGATGTGTATGATAAATGTGTTTTGATCTTTAAACTTCTTAACACTTGTTTAAGATAAATAAAGACAAACTCAGTAAATGATGATCCAAAGATATAGTGAAGAGAGCTGGAGTTTGCTTGAAGAGTTTTTGACTTGTTCTTACTTGAACTAGTGTTGGTAGATTTGTAAATTGAACTTTTGCTTTCATCTTCCAATTGATCTTCAATTTATAGATGATAAAAGACTTTGAATATTCAGTTTAAAATGAATATAGCGTTGGAAGACAGGCTGTTAGGTCTATAAATTAATAGGCATGTGTTGTAAATAAACGAAGAGTGTTACTGCTTGATCATCATAACATTCTTCGTTTCTATTTTGGACAACTGCTTGTATTTGTCACTTTTGGCAGTTGTTTGTAAATCATGTTATTCTGTACTTGTGTTAGTGATGCAGTGCCTCATTTGTCCAAGTTGTACTTGCTTATCTAAGCCATCAATTTTGAAGATTAATCTTGCAATGTACTTTTTGTGCATTGCTTTGACTTTGTTGATTCTTTTGAAGAATCTGTCCAAAATGATCTTGAGTAGATTATTAAATTCCTCTGTATTGAATACTGATGATTTGTAGTGTAGATAGATGTACTTCCGTAGCCCAGATCGATCTTAAATTACATCATATTTTGTTCTTTTTAAACCAGAACGTTCTTGGATTAAAGTTGTAAAAACTAGAACGATCTTCGTTTCTGTTTTGAGTGATTTGCTGGATTTTGAACTTCTAACAGTTGTTGCGTGTCAAGCTTTTTTGTTTTGTACGTGTGTTAGTGATGCAGTGACTTTATCATTTATATCCAGGTTGCACTTGCTTATCTTAGCCATCAATCTGGAGATTGATCTTGCTATTTGTTCTTGATACTTTGCTTTGCTTTTTGTTGATCGAATATGTCCAAAGCAATCTTGTTGTATAATTTTGTTCTTTTGTTTTGAAGACTAGTTTTTTTGTAATTAAGGTTGATATATTTTCACAGCCTAGAACGATCTTGATTAATGAAATCTTTGTCCAGAATGTTGTAAAAACTAGAATGATCTTCGTTTCTTCTATTTAATAACTAGAACAGTCTTGCTTTCTCAAATTTCTGTTTTTAATAAACCAGAATGATCTTCGTTTTTCAAACTGCTGTTTTTTTATAAACCAAAATGATCTTCGTTTTTCCAATTTAGTTAAGACATGATTTGCTTTGGTTTATAACTTGGTGTGATCATTGATTGTTGTATGAATGTATTTGATCACCTTCTTCATGAAAATGTTATCTTCAAGATGTCATAATCATTCTCTTAAATGATTGATATATGATATATTCTTTTTGAGATTCTTTCATTATTGAGTAGGTACTTATGCACTTTGATGATGTGAATGGCTTCTTGCTTGTTCACTTATGTAATTCATGTTTCATTGTTTGCTAGCTCTGAATTCGATTGCTTCTTATCCAAATAATTCATAAAAACCAACCAGCCGTCATCAAATTATCAAAAAGTTATCAACTTTGTCAAACACAATTCAACCCCCATCTTCTCGTGTTTGTACCTTCACAAGGTTCTTCCTCAATTATGTGTTGTTTATCCTACAAGACTTGTACAAGTTTACACAAGTACTTTTTATCTTTATTATTCACAACTTGTTGTCCATATTGTTTTTTTTTTGGATATTTGAGATACTTGAGCTAAAGGCCGAATCATTGGACATCTGACAAGCAAAAACATGTTTTTTTTTTAATTTTAATATAAATTTTTATTTATTTATTTGAAGAGTGAATGAGGAAACAATTTTTTTTATCCTATGCTATTGATTTTTAACACAATCATCATTTTAAGATATAATTTTAACTAAACTGACGAGATATAATAGATGTTGATTGATTTATCATATTATGATTGTTCGACTAAGAGTAAATTAAAACAAGATAGGATAATTTATCTATCTTATCTCTATTACTAGTATGTTAACCCATGTGGTGCATGGGGATATGCATCAATCATTTTTTTAAAAAATTATTTTGAAAAGTTAAAATCAAATTATGAAATATTTTTAACTATTTTAAAAAAAGATTGCATCAATCATTATTGCTTTTAGTGTTTGGCAACTTCCGGAACATTTTAGTTTTGAACTTTGTTTGGTAAGACAAAAAAACGAACTTATAATTTATAAACTATAAGCTCTATTTGATAACGGTCATTTATAAGCTTATAGTTTATAACATTTTTTAATAAACTAATTCAAGTAGCTATAGTTCATCACTTTTTATTCCCATTTTATTCTTATTATTGGAACTAAAATTCTTTTTTACCCATTATAATTTATTTATTGTGATTTAAAAAAATAATATTACATTTTAAAATAATATAAATAAATAATTTATATAATTTAAAATATAAAAAATAGTTTCAATAATTTATATAATATAAAATATTTTTAATAAAAAATAATTTAAAGTAAATAATTTAAAATAAATTAAAAATATATCAGATCAATAAATAATTTATTTGTTATAATTTAAAATTATGTATAAAGTTTGAAAATAATTAATATTTTAAAGTAAATAATTTATTTGTTTTAATTCAAAATAAATAAAATAATTTATTAATCAATTTAAATGATCATAGTGAGTAAAATTTGTACCTTTAGAGATCAAAATACAATGAAAAAACTTTAAGTAACAAAAATGAAATCTAAAAATAACTAAGAGACAAATAGTGTATTTTAGCATTTTATTTTTAGTTTTAATCTTTATTAGTTTAATGTAATTCTTTTAACTATTTCACATTGCCTACGTGTAATGTTTGAATATAAATATGTAATTTTTCTTTGGTAAAAAAATCAAAGGAGTCAATCTAATCAAGAACCACATACACCTTTTAAAAAGGAGGAGATAACTTAAGAGAAAATGGATCATACACTATCATCCTTACACTGGATAGGAACCATCGTCTTCTTACTAAATAATTATCAATAATTTGATATTGACTGTAAATTTTTTTATACCAACAATGCATGGTCATTAAACCCATAAATTTAAAAAAAAAAAAACCAATAAAATAGAGATAATTGACTATAATCTGTAAGCAGGGAAAATTTTACTAGAATTTATATTACAAAAATGTAGAGAAGGGAGAGGGTGCATTTAGCATGTGCTAATATTAAATTTGTTAGGTCCGACACCAAAAAAAAGAGGTTCTAATGTAGCCCATTTCCTTTAAAACCCAAACCCATCTTGTACCAAAAAAACCCAAACCCAAACCGTATAATATATAAAGATGGATAGCTAGATAGAAAACCCTAATTTCGATTCTGAGAGCTGTAGAGAGTAACCATGGCAGTTCCTTTGCTTTCAAAGAAAATCATCAAGAAACGGGTCAAGAAATTTAAGCGCCCTCAAAGTGATCGCAAGATCTGTGTCAAAGTTAGTGTTTTGAAAATTTTGTTTTGTCTAGGTTTCATACTTTGAATGTTTGTTCTGACCGTTTTTCGTTTAATTTTAAGTATATGATAGATTTACCTTTCTCCCATTAAACTAATGAGAAATTATGATTTTTATCACGATTCTGTATTACAATGATAATTTTTATTTGCATTAATTCTTGTTATTGTTTTTTGTTTAGATTATTATTTTCATTACCATTTAGTTTGAAATGAGGATAGTTATTGTCGCCCCAGTCTTAATTTACACTATAAAAGTGCAAGATGGTGACTGACTTTTAAATCTGATCTTCTAAATTTAAATCTAAAATTTTTAAAGTTATCTTTTTTTGGTATTCCAGTTTGTTCGATTGATTAAAGTTTTTAAAAAATATAATTTTGTGATCGATAAACACAATGAGATGTGATTATGTTTATCCATCAATTCTGTACTTGAATGAAGAATAACAACATGCACTACCATCTGATCTCTTGTCAATTTATCTGTTTTTTTGGTATTGTAATATTATTTGTCCATTAGTTTTTTTTTATTCTTTTTATTTTTATCCTATAATCACTGTTTTGGAAATATAAAGCTTTAGAGTCTAATACTGCTCTGCAGTCTGATGAGTTTTCTGTAATACATATGATTAATCTTTGATTATTATCCATAAATCACCATCTTTCGACTGAGATTGCAGATTGGTATAATTACTTATAAAACTGTATGTTGTAATGGTCTGTACATAATCTACCATAAAATTTCATTTATATTTTTTCATTTGAGCTCATGTTTGAGTCTTTTTCTCTCTTAAATTAAAAGAAATACAGAAAATCAGTGGCATTTTTAAACTTGTTGTGTCACTTTAGTTGTATGTGTGAGTATTGAGTAGTGACTTATTGTTATGATTGGTTGTTTGTCTTAATTGTTTGTATGTCTTAACATAAGTGTTAATAGAATTTAAATTTGTTGCTATTGTTCTAATTTAACCTTGTTATGATTTTTGTATACTTGTTATAGGAAAACTGGCGCAGACCCAAGGGTATTGACTCTCGTGTCAGGAGAAAGTTCAAGGGATGCACTTTGATGCCCAACATTGGTTACGGTTCAGACAAGAAAACACGTCATTATTTGCCTAATGGTTTCAAGAAATTCCTTGTTCACAATGTGAAAGACCTTGAGCTTCTCATGATGCATAACAGGTGAGGATGTTAACTTGTTCATCTTAACAGATGTTGATTTAATTTACTGCTATGCCTATGTCTCATAAGATTGGTTGTATATACTGAATGATTTGTTTGTTGATTTGATTCAGGACTTACTGTGCCGAGATTGCTCACAATATTTCAACATTGAAGAGGAAGGAAATTGTTGAGAGGGCAGCCCAACTTGATGTTGTTGTGACCAACAAAACTGCCAGACTCCGCAGCCAAGAGGATGAATAGATTCCTGGGAAAGTCATTTATGTTTTGTAGTGAGCTTTTATTGACACCTTTGATAGTAGGTTTTGGTCAATTTTGGTTGTTTTTCATTCCAAAACTTTTTGCTTCTAGACATTTAATATGTTTCCTGTTTATTGTCTAACAATATTTTCGGGTGCTATCATGAAATTATCTTGGGTATTAGTTTTGCGGTGTTTTGTTTTTCTCCCTAATCATCATTCTGCCAAATTTTTAATCAACAATAAGTAGATACTTTCAATATAAAATTTTAAGGTTTCAAGAGTTTGGAAACAATAAATTCTTAATGTTTTTATCCCAGTTCAAGTTAAATTCTTTTATCTCCTGAGACTGTTTTGATTGTGTTCCATTCATCTCTTATATTGTGTTTGAAAATCATCTTGCAATTACTTATACAGTTAGTTATTCCTTTCATTTAATTTTAGATCTTTCAGTCTGTTTAACTAAACTACCAACATAAAACCAGTCTTTTCCATATACTTGATCCTGTATAATCTGACTCTTAGCAGTTTGAAATAACTTTCAAATGTTGGTCGTAATCTCATTTATTGGAATTTATTCAGTGGAATGTTTTTCCTGCATAACAAGTGAAATTTAAGTATCAAAAGAAAAACTTTGGTTTAATATTTGATAATTTTCCTAAACTTTGTTTTTCTCATTTGAATCTAAGTTCTAGTGTTTGAATAGGGTATTCTTAGAGTGGGTTATCGAAGATTGACGATGTTATTCATGTTTTTTTGACAAAGATGTGGTTATTAATTGAAAATGTTTGAGGCAGGCATGGAATTGAGTTACTAGCAACAGCATCATTAAACTTACACCTGTAAAAGAATTGAAATATAGAACTCCCCATTTATGAAATATTGATTAGTACCTCGCATTAATCAAGATGTATTGAGATATTAAGATGAAATTAGCATTGACTTGGAATAATCGTGGCTTTGAAATCTTGTATCAAATGTATCACCATAATATACAATACTGAAAACAAGATGAGAAAATCTTGCTTTAAACAACTAGTCTTGTTTTGTAAGCCCTACACCTTCAGCCCAAGGATGGATTCTTGTAGTTGCATTGTTATTTTTCTTTGTTTAATTTTATACATATACATAACCTCTTATTTGAAACAAATTTAAAGAAATGATTAAATTTAATAGAAATTTCATACTAGTATCCCTTAATAGGAGAAAACCAAATCCATGTTTAATATGTAGGTTCTAAATTTTAGAAGCATCAATTAGGTGCAAACTTAATAGGTGTAACAATGCTTTTAATAGAAATATATAAAACCATCTGCACATATGTTTTTTAGTTGCTTTCAAATATTCCATGTATGTGATAATAATTTGCATTTATGCAAATCAGATTGAGTTAAGTTATTTTATAGCAGCAGATTTCCTACATCTATGAAGGTCGGAGCAGCTATATGCATTTTTCTCTCCAATATGCATTTAAGTTTTTTGGATTTAGATCCTTTAAAGTAAGTAAGTATAAAATGAGAAAATCAAGTGTTGCTATTTAAGTTATGCATTTTTCTCTCCAATATGCATTTAAGTTAATGATCAATTAAGATGGATCCAAAATTTTCATTTAAGAAAAACAGACCTCCACATAGCTCTTTCTAAAATGTTGGATTGATCCAAGGGCATACGTACAACAAAAGGCATCATGCCTTTCCCTCATCAACAGCAGAGGAACCGTTCTCATGAAAAACCTATGATTTTAGGGAGGATTGATAAAGCCTCATTTCTTTTTTGTCCAAAAAAAAGAAGTCTTACAGTAACTACACTAAAATAAGTCCAACTAACGAAACATTAACAGAGACATGTTATGTTGATGTGTGAAACAGTGAAAGTGTAAGGAAATCTAATTGTAAGATCAGATATGCACCTAAGAGGGGGGGGGGGGGGG
>JBBPBQ010000003.1:17839183-17878417 GCA_037974755.1 Cicer yamashitae
GGGGGGTGAATTAGGTGTTTGGGTATTTTAGATGTTTTCAGAGTTTAGTGATTGATTTTTTTTCGGTTAATGATGATAGATGAAAGTAAATAGCAGTAAGTAAATGAAACACAGCAGATTTATCCTGGTTCCCCTTATAACCAAGGGTACATCCAGTCCTCTTGCTCACCACAAGAGATTTTCTTCACTATTTGTCAGAATATGTACAAGTCCTCACCCTAGGACCTTTGCTACAACCTTCTAACAAATCTTCTATGATAGAACACTACTATCTTAGATAACACACTTAAAGAAAGTACAACTTTCTTTTACAAACACTTGTGATTTGATAAGTTTATAGGAGTAAGAAAGAGGTAGAATGATAACAATCCAAGATTGATTCAAGTACGTTGAGAACCTTAAGGATATGAAAGTGATATGCAAGTACTTGAATTTAAGAAAATAACTTTGAGAAAAATTCAGAAAAGTTTGTTCAAAGTTTTGAAGTTGTGTAGTAGGATTGATGTCAGTGAATCTGAAGTTGTGAAGTATTTATAGTCCATAAACATCTCTTCAGATTCGTGGCCATTGATCCAAGAGGTTTGAGGAAGAATTGCAATGTTTTAGATTCAATTCAGAACTGAAAAAGTGCATTGCTTCCAGTTGTATTCGAATACAAGCTATGTGTATTCGAATACGCCTCTTTGCAACGTTCAAATTTATTCAAAATTAACACTGTGTATTCGAATACACTTTGTTGTAGTCGAATACAGATTGATTAATTTGGCCACTGACTTGCTGGATGTATTCGAATACAATAGGATGTAGTCGAATACAGATGAAGGGTTTTGGCTACTGACTTAGCATTTCTTCATCTGTATTCGAATACACAGGGATGTAGCCGAATACAGATGAAGGATTTTAGCTACTGACTTAGCAAATCTTCATCTGTATTCGAATACAAGATGTTGTATTCGAATACACTTATGCATATTTCAAACAATATTAAGTGTAATACTTTAAAAACAAAGTTTTTAAGTTTCAAAAATGTTGTTTATGCATATGTAATGATGTAAGGTTCTCTTGTATATGATTTCATGGATTGTATCATTTACCTTTACATAGAACATCTAATTTTAATCCATCGAAGGATGTTTGAAAAACTTTCTTGAAGACTTCTTCTTTTTGAGCTTGGAGCATGATCATCATTTGTATCATCAAAAACATGTATTTTACACTAATCAACTTAAAAGTTAAGAACAATAAGCGCTTTTGTTATGCTTGGCATTCTATTGTATTTATGTGGAGGCAGAACAAATGCTTGAATGTTAATTAGACCAGAAAATTGGTTAAAAGGCTTTTAATAATTTATCAGGAAGTAAATTTTTTGTTAAGGTTATATTATTCATGCAAATCAAATAAAAAAAAAATTGTCGTTAAGTCTTAACTCAAATGAAAAATGTCGATATTGTTTGTTACATTTCATTCTGGGTTCGAACCCAAAACCTCGCAGTTGTGTGTGAGTTTATGGTGATATTTAAAAAAATAACAACTTTTTATGGTAAGTGAGGTAACGAATGTTGGTCTGATTAGTAAGGAGTTGATTCATATTTCCCAAAGGTGAGGGTATTGATAATGTGAAAACTTCTTTAATAAATAATATGTAATTATTTATGTCAGCATTCTTTGAGATCCTAAGATCTGTCTGATTAATTCCAAAAATTAAGTGATCTAAACTTTTCATTATAAAAATAATTATGGTAAGTGAGAAGAGTCCGCAAGAGGCAAAGAATATCACTTGTCTGTGAGAACAAACAACTACACAAATGAATAAGGTATTAATATTATAATATAAAAACCCTAAGAAATGTTCGGCAAGTAAGAATCAGGATCTAGCATATTTCCTCTTGCCTTGTACTTGAAGCATGAAATATCATCTTTTGAACTAGCAGCCTTAGCAAGTAAAGAACTAAACCTTTCTTTCATCCACTTCTCATACATATATATGTATATAAAGCCAGAATAGCCCTCATTTACACCAAACACCTGCATCTTGTTCCTTTGTCTTCACAACTTTTTTGTCCTTCTGAAATTCCCTTCCCTTAGTTCTTTTTTGTTTGTTCCAACAAGCTTTTTATTTGTCCAAATTACACAGCATAGAGATGGCAAATGATCAAATGAAGCCTATTGCTACTCTTCTTTTGGGGCTGAACTTCTGCATGTATGTCATAGTTTTAGGCATTGGTGGATGGGCCATGAATAGAGCAATAGACCATGGTTTTGTTATAGGTGACTATCTCCAATCTTTCCTGCAGTCTCATATTTATCAGTCTTAAATGATTTGTCATTTAATAATAATATCAATTCAAAATTTCTTACTTTTTTCAAATATTACCCTTATTTATTAAATTCGTTGCAAGAATATGGTGGACAAATAATAAATAAAGTACAAGGACATTTTAGTTTTAACATATTATAATATTGCAGAAATTGAACAAATCTTTGTTTTTACAAAATGCTATTTAGTACAAAATATTGTCAAATAGCAACTAAGTTGTGTTGTAACATTGTTGTCGCGTAGTAGAAGTTTAATAAACCATTGTTTTCTGTGATCTACAATTGACAACATTGGTTAATTTTTTTAAATGTGTGAAACAATTGATGCAGGTTCAGGATTCGATCTTCCTGCACATTTTTCGCCTATATACTTTCCTATGGGAAATGCTGCCACTGGATTCTTTGTGACATTTGCTTTGATAGCTGGAGTTGTTGGAGTTGGATCATTGATTTCAGGACTCAATCATATCCGTTCGTGGACTTCAGAAAGCTTGCCATCTGCAGCTTCTGTTGCTTCTATTGCATGGGCTCTTACACTTCTTGCCATGGGGTAATCTCTTCTTTCCTCCCACACCAAAACACAACAAAAGTTGTTTTACATTTATGACATCATCAAGGTTTTAAAGTTGAGGTTGCGGTCACAATTGTGTTGAAATCCTTATATTGCAGAGAATTACAATCAAATGCGGTCACAGTTATGACCGCAAACCTTTCTTTAAAACATCATGTATTGTCATACAACATTTTTTTTTTGGGTACCATTGTTGTAATATTACATCTCTAATAAGTAAACTTGCATATGATTTGTGCAGCTTTGGCTGCAAAGAGATTGAGCTTAATGTCAGAAATGCCCGTTTGGTAAGACATGAAAATTCTATTTTCTGTCATTTTTGTGATGTTTGTAAGAATGTTGTTATTCACTTTACAAATGCTTTGCAGAAAACAATGGAGGCTTTTCTGATTATCCTTTCAGCTACACAGCTTTTTTACATAGCTGCTATTCATGGTGCCGCTGCAATAAGGAGATAAAACTTGAATGTTGATTCAATGTGTTGGTGTGATTTTTTATTCTCTTTTTACCTCTCTTAAATGATTCATTTATTTTTTGTCCAAAAAGTTTTCACATTTGTAGAATTGGCAGATTGTGGTGTGTTTATAATATTACATGATGATTGGATTTGTATTGATTATAAAGAAGAATAAGATGTGTACAAAAATACTAAAGATTATTATCATTTCTGTATTATATTCTATTTTCCACTTGTAACGCTGATCCTTATGTCTGTATTTACTTGTCTTAAAAACATGCAAAAATAATACAAGTTTTCTTTTTCTCACAAGACCATATGGGAAAATTAATTAGATCCTTTTTTAAAGGTGCTGTGACATTTAGTCAGGTAAAAAGCTGTGACATGTTCTCTAGAATGCAGTCCCTGCATCTAATTGATAGCCAAATTTGTATATGCTATTTTTCACCCTGTCTTTGCTACTAAAAAATCTCATATTTTCAAAATTGCACTTCATGGTGCTGTAAGGAACCGTTTATTTTGTGAAAATATTTTATGTTTTCATTTCCTAAAATGTATATTCATTTTACTTTGATAAAAGACTCTTGAAGATAAATGCTAGTTAATGAGGATTCATTTTCGAAAATAATGAAAACAGTTTTTTGATATTTTTATTGTTTTTAGAAATTTAGACAATTGTTTATTTCAAAAAATCTCTTACTTCCTTAATAACGAGTAAAATTAACAAAAATTTTAGAAAATAAAAACGGAATATATTTTTACAAAATAAAGCCCCTAAATTGTCTGAAAGTGTATTTTCAAAGGAGACAAACTAAGTGGTTTTTCTGAAGGTGGAGAGATTTTCCAATTTGAATTCTAGTCCATTACCGACAAAGCACTCACTTTATGCAAAAGAGGACCCTTTGAAAATAAGAGGGGAGTGTTTTTGCATGAACATGTATCTTAAATTTGGACCATAATCATTTAAGCAATTAAAATTATTAATGAGAGCATCAATCAACTGAAGAATCAAAATAAATTCATTGATAAAACTATTTTATCATATTTTCATTGAACAACTATATGTTCAATCATTGTATTATTATCCATAGTAATATTATTTTCTAAAATAATTTCAGATATCTATATGATGAGTTTTGATTAAAACATATGCATAAAAAGAAGTTACACTATGGGTGTATATTAATTAAATTTTATAATCTAACTGAAATCACCTAACAGAGAAAGACTTATGATGGTGGTTGTAGAGTATTAAGGTCATATAATTGGCCCACTACTCTACATTGAAAAAAATGGGGAAAATAAGCAAGACAATAATAACAATTGTAGGTTTAATAAAAGTGTAGTTTGAAAAGTTTTGAAAACAAAGATATTGAGTTGAAACTGTTGCTAACACAATTACTACACCAAACCTCACTGTATATAATAAATCTCATATAGTTGGGCTTATTTCCCATTATTTGTTTGGAAAATTCATAAACAACACATATTCATTAATGTATCACAAAATTTTCTGAACCATGTCCTAAGTCTTCACATGCTTGACACATCAATTGATATCCTCGTGCATGCATTTCTGCAAGAGAAACAAATAACCAAGGTTGTCAACAAAAATAATATATTTTATATACCAAGGTTGTCAAATCGAGATTCAACGAGTGAATCGGAAGATCAACTTTCAAAATTGAAATTGAATCTTATTATGAATCGTAAGATACATCATCAACAAAAATGTGAAATTTTAAGTAAAAACAACGGCCATATCAAAATTATAAGCTAGTATATCATCACCTAATCTCAACAATTCGAGATTCAAATCATAAATCAAATAACAAAAAAAGTGTCTGGCTATATAAAATTGACAAAATAAAAGTGTCTAGCTACACAAAGTTTGGGAAGTGATTCATACGAATAAATCGGGACTCAAGATGAGATTCATGTTCAAAATAGACACACTAAAGATTTGTATCGATTGGATTTAGTTTTGTATGGAATCGAGATACGACTCGCACATATAGTAAGATACTGATAACCATGTATATGCATACAATACAATTCTGCTATGACAAGAAGTTGTCTTCATTCTCAGTTCTCAATTTTACTCTACAAAGATGAACTAGAACTACCAAAAAGATCTAAAAGATCAAATTAGAGAATACACAAAAAATTGAAAATGGTTAAAACAAAACTGTTATATTTGTACCATTAACTGAAACAAATACAAAAATTTAAATATCTGATTATCAAAATTTAAATCAGAAAATCAAGAATCATGGTAGCCATGAGAGAAAATGTAGGGAATACGTCATTTTCGCATATAGACAAAACAAAATATGGACTAATTGAATCTTCTTGAGTCCAACAAATATATTACTCAACTCAATTGAAATCGCGGCCATGATTCTGGCTGAAGAAAAATAAGCACACTTCTTAATAATTCTAGAAGAATCACGCCCTCTCCGACTGTTACATTCTTTTAGTAGGCATCATATCACTGCTTTGTCATTTTCTAACCATCATTACTTTACAGGATACATTATGATCCACTATAATTTTCTAATATTAACTTTTAGTTGACGCAAATATGTTATCACAAATATATCCTCTAATTTTGTTATTAATAGATGAGAGTGAAACACAACCATAAAAACCAAATACTCATCATATATATGAAAACAACATATGAAATGCTACAAAAGAATATCATAATGAACTGAGCAGTAAATTAATGAATGCAACACCATCAACCTTCTTTGAACACTAGGTAGCAAGCAACTATGTAACAGGGCAAGCACCAAAAACAATTACAAACAGGCATAAGGTGCGAGTGTATGTTGTAAAATGGCAAGTTAAATTTGAAGTTGGTGAAAGGAATTCAAATTATAAAAATTACAAATATAGTCAAGTTAAAATAATTCCTAACCTGAATTTATCTGTTAGAGCCTGACAGAACTTCAAACAGACCACAGCAACTCAACCAAGACGTCTTATGCACCACATGTGGAGTCAATACTACCTGAGGCTGCAAGTCAATTCAGAAAAGAAAAGCTTTTAAAATAATTGTAAACATCAAAATTTGCACACACTAGCATGATTTGGGAGTACATTAACAAATTAAGTTGTAACTTACTAATATGCCCCTTTTAAAAAAGAAGAGGATTATTTAATAGTTAGGCAGCTAAAATATTCCATTTGCTTTTTAGAAGTATTGTAGCAAGCTAAACCTTTAAGAGTATATTAACCTATGAATTGTGAAACACTGGCATATATAGTCAAACACAAACACCAGACACATCACCAACATTAACACACAGACACCGATAATAATTTTGGGAAAATAGAAGTGATTGAATGAAACCATATATGTCGGTTTTGTGTTGGTGTCAGACACTGACACATGATGAGCACCGTACACGACTTCAATATGAGGTGTCAGTGCCACATTGTATTATTAACCAATTCAACGTTAGAAATTACTACAGTAGTTATAGAAAACAAGGGAGAGTATGTTAGAAATTCCCACGTAGTGTGTGCACGCGTGCGAGTCAGAGAGAGAGATGCAAAACCTGAATTTCAGAGCATTCAGCAGTGTTGGAATCTTTAACATGTTCTGCACCATTAGTAGATTTTGGGACATGACTCTGAGACACTGATGATGATACTTTACTATCGAGTTCCCTCGTCTCAGGTTCCTCCAAACTCAATGTTCTATCATCCTCATTTATTTTCACAGCGGGAACAGATTCCACTACTCGAGAGTCCATTGATTTGTCTAGTAAAACATTTCCAGTATCTCTGTGTTGCATCTCAGAGACAGAGGTCACAGCATTAACCGAATCAGCAGAAGATTCTACAACTGAATCAACACTCTTCTTTACCGAATTACTCACCTCATTAAATACAGCTATTTCTTCCACAGAATTATTACAGAGCTCATCCTTTGAGTTCTCCGCGGTACCGGTTTTAATTTCATCAATCGAACCGCCAGAACTCTCATTCACATAATTCGATTCCTCGGCAGACTCAATTTGCACAACACTCACATCTTTGTTCTCACAACTCTCATCGGATTTCGAATCCCACTCTATCATGACAACATTTTCCATTCCTCCTTCGACTTCGTCAATCTTTCCATCATTAGGGACTTCTTCCAAGGACTTGGCAACATCAGCTGATGGATCACTCTCCTCCATCTCTTCACTACCTTCATTGAATTGATTTTGATCATCATGGTTATGATACGAAGGAGAACCACCCTCTCCACCATCACTTCCTTTTTCATCTTGAGACTTCAATTCATGCTCTCCTAAACATTTGTTATTAAATCAATAAATTACAATACCATTATCAACCAACCAACTAACCAAATTAAATTAACATAGCCCAACTACCCCAAACACAATCAATTAATCATTCAAATAAATATACATACATAGTAAAAACATGAAAAATTAATTGCCTATTCTCAAAACATCACAATCAAATTAAAGCAAAAAAAAAAACAAAAAAAAGTTTAGCAGCTACCCATCTACCCAAAAAACACTAAAAGAAAATTAAAAACTAGAGCAGCTACCCATCTACCCAATAAGACCAAAAATCACACAAAAATAAAAAAAAAAAATAATAATAATTGAAAAAGAGAAAACTATGCATGTACCTTGAGGGTTGTTGGTGGAAGTAGAAGGGTTGGTGTTGTTTTCTTGTTCCTTCTTTTTCTTGGCGGCTTTTCTCTTTTTTGCACCTTTAGGCATGATTCAATGAATTAATTTGAAGGGACAAACAAATAGAGGCCAC
Organism: Cicer yamashitae; assembly: GCA_037974755.1. NCBI lineage: Eukaryota > Viridiplantae > Streptophyta > Magnoliopsida > Fabales > Fabaceae > Cicer > Cicer yamashitae. The sequence goes on from JBBPBQ010000003.1 coordinate 17,847,322, forward strand.
AAATGGTGGAATCTCTCTCTTACTTTTTAGCGTGAACAAGACAAAGATATAAGCTCTATTTGTACAGCCCCAGTTGCACAAATTGGGAAGAAGAAAAGAAAAAGAAGAGATCTTGGGTTTGAAAATTGAAATTGGGTCACTCACACTTCATTTCTCTATTGTGTGTGTACAAACAAAAACACTGTCTAATCTATCACTCACAAAAGAGCAGATAATTTTATTAATTCTTTTTTGCTACTATATATTTTATTATCATTATTATTTGGTTGAGGGTTGAGAATGGGATTGTGTATTTGTGATTCAAGATTCAAATTTTGGAATAGGAATCTATTGGGGTAGTGAGGTGGAAAAGAGAAATCACATATGGTCAAGACTTTTCTATTAATTTAAGGTGTGAGAGCAATTTTGGTACTTCACTATAATTTGAATATCAGAAAGATCAATTCATTTTAAATCAAGATTCATATTAATTTTATAAAATTTTAAAATTATTTGATATTTTATTAAATAATTTTAAATAAATACATAATAAACTTTTAAAAAATATAAATAAATAACGATGGTTAAATTATAATTTTGAATTTATATAAATTTTATAGGTTTGATCATTAATTATATTAGTTAATAATTAATAACTGAATTAAAAAAATTTATCATTTATATTAAATTATTAAATGAAATAACTCATCACAGAGTTATTTCTTTAATCAAAAAATTATTATCTTTTGAATATATTAAAATAGTAAATACATTTTTAATATATTTTTTTATTAATTTTATAGATTAAATGGATTAAAATGAAAAATATATTGAAATATTTAATAACTATTTTGATGTCACTTCACAGCTATCAAAATAAATAATTTCCCATTTTTAATGAGTTTTTGGTTTTGGAATTTTTTTTCTTGGAAAAAAATTAATATATGTGATTGAGAGAGATCTCGGTGGAGAGAGATTGAGAGGTCTACAATTTGCCAACTAAAGTTTATGGCATGATTCATGAGACTGACTTGTGATGCCCTTTTTGTCTTTATTTTCCACACATGGGGACAGACATATTTTATTATTTTGTTTTCTTTTATTTGTTATAATTAATTTATTGGATTTTTTTTAAGTATTTCTCTTTTTTTTTTAAACTAACTAATGTATTTTATATTAAAATTTATAACGAAATAGTTAAAAAATAAAAAAAAAATTAAAAGTTTATAAAAAGTCGTATTCCAGAGATGCAATTTTCTATTGTAGAAAAAAATGTAGTTGTAGGGCGGAGATCTAAATTTAAAAGTAAAAAAAAAATGCATTTTAGTATATAAATTTTAATGTAAAGTATATTAATTAGTTTTTTTTTTTAAAAAAGGAATATATATATATGAAAAAAAAACTAATTTAATTGTTTTTGTTTCCATTCAATTTTAAGTTTTGTAAATTTGGCAAAGGACTTTGTAATTAACGCAGAACAAATTATTAAGAACAAAATTAATTCAGAAATATTATGTCTAGAGCTATTAGAAGTATAACCAATTTTATTTTGGTTAGTTTAAGTTAAATTAGAAGGAAAATATTCATGTTTGAAACTCATTATAAAATAGTACTTATATTTAAAAACAAATCTTTTGAAAATAAATTATTTACCGAATTGTATTTATTTACTTAGTGTGTCTTATTTTAAAATAAGAAAAGCTATCAAGGATAAAGTCACAATTGAAATAATTAAAATTAAAATAATATTGTATTAATACACCATAATTTTTTTTAGATGGATCACGGGTCCTCTCGCCCTCTTTTCTCTCAAATATAACTGCAACTTCTTTTTTTTCTCGACGTATGTTTGGAATAGTGTTTGTAGTCAATTTTTTTGCTTAGTTTAAAATGTGATTTTGCAACGTGTAATCTTTTTTTCTTTCTTTCTCTATTAAAGATGATGTTTAAGATTGTTTTTTATATGAAATTATTCTCTAATTTGTTTTTTTTTAACTAAAATAAATAGTTTGTACATTTATTTAAATTTTTTTTCTCTTTCTCGTTATGTGTTCCAATATGGAAGCAAACTCAATAATACGTCTTTTAAGCTATCTAAGTCTTACATAACCTCTAGTAAGGCATGTCTCAATCAAACCCTAACGTCCACTTAAAACACATACTAATGTTGAGTGTTAGAATGTGTTTGTAGGTACACCTAACTATCAAGAGTAGTCTCTTACGTCGATTCCGACTACGATCCTAAATTCTTGGAGTATTTCTTTCTTCGTTCCACCATCAATGTAGAAATCATGCGAAAACAACGGTCATAATTTACTGGAAAATCTGCAACAACTTTATTGCAAGAGTACTAAAAATAGTACATTAGTTCATTGCAAATTTAAAGAAGAAATGACAAAATGAATTTGAAAAGCCAATCAACACTTGAATTTCAAATCATTTCTTTTGAAATATTTTTTACTTGTAGTATGTGCTTAAATTTCTTGTCCTATTTGAAAAGGAGTTATAGGTTTGTAATATCACAAAAATCTATCTCACTTTGGCCTTTTAACCTGTAGTTGATTCCTCAAAAGTATGACTACACTAAGTTAGAAATTTGATAAGACTAGAGTATAGTTAGTTAGACAAAAATATACTCTAGAGGAAAAGAAAATATGAGTTTGATTTAGTTGACACATTTAAAACAAGTGCAATTTAAATTTAATTTATGGTATTTGTTTATAAAACTTAATATTTAGATTGGTTCCTAAATTAGGGATTTTTTTAATTTCAATTTGATGAAGATGATCAATAACAACCTAGGAAATATTATTTGGGACTTAAAATGACCAACATGACAAAATAAAACTTAAAAAGGTCTAATATGAGAGTAAAAATACCTAAAAGACCAATCTAGAAAAAAAAAACTTAAAAGATTAATCTAAAAAGAAAAAAATATAAAGGAATTATCTAAAAAGAAAAATATATTATTTGTTGATTAGGAGTTGTCACCACAACAACATTAATGACATGTTAGCATCAAAAAGTCCAGTGTGCAATTTTTTTAACGGAGTTTAACTAAAAAGTTAAATAATAATAATAATCTCACATTTTGAAATTTAAAGAACCTAATTGAAAAAAAAAACTTAAAAAATGTAGGATTTGGGTTTAACTTAAAAGGCCATAAGTGTAATTTTATCTAATTGTAACTAGTGCGTCTATGAATACGTCATAGATGTCCGCAAAGTTGACACAACAAGTTCAGAAGTTTTAAGACAATCTTTAAAAATGAGATTATTTTTAAATGTAAAGCATAATATTTTTGAATCTTACCAAATAAATTAAAAACTTATTGATTACACACACACACATATATATATATATATATATATATATATATATATATATATCAAATAAAATTTAATGTAAACATCATTTATAATTTTTTAAATATACAATAAAATTAATTTTTAATTGTTTATCAAAATTATCCAAATGTATATCATTTAAATTGTAAAAACAATATAAAAATAATAGCATATGATAGATTTAAACTATGAAAGATTTGAAATCTCTCACTTCACATATCTTAGATTAACATCATAGTTTGGGGGCACATGATTTGAATCCACTTTCAAAGATTTGATGCTCAAACTTCTGCCAAACCTAAAAATTTTAAGACTCAAATCTTACATTTTAGAGTATGTGATTTGAATTTGTACATTTATTCAATATAACAATATTATTATTTATCAGTTGAATTAAAATTTAAAAATATTATATTTAATTTTATTAATTAATATTTAATATTATTCATTTTATTTTTTAAAATGAGTTTATACTTAATCCCTAAAATAAATGTTAGAAATAAATCAAAATAAATTTTTCTTTTTTAAGCTCAAAATTTATAAATTTTAACGATAAAAATATAAATTTATTATTTTATCTGAATGAAGAAAATAAATATTATAGAAATCAAAATCAAAATCCATTATAAAATAAATTTAATTTATATATACTACTCCTGTAAATATTTTTTATTTAACATTAATTTTAATTATTAAATAGTTAGAAATATTAAATTTTTATTAAAATTATTTTTAAAATTATTATCATAAATAATTGTATTGTATTGATAATGTTATTTTTTTTAACATGTTAGTTCATGACAATTATACGTTATAAAAAATAAAATCCAAATTCGTAGGGTATTTCCCCACCCAATCATCTCCCAAAGCTTCCTTTATAGAGTATCTGGAATCTCGTTTCTGAGTACAGTGAGCAACGTAAGATGTTGTTTGGTTAGGTTCAAGACATGCTCTACTTTAACATTGTCAAAATCCGAAATATTAAACCTTTCCAAGCAAGGTTGTTCAACACAACCTCTTCTATATTAGATCTCTGCACCAAACCACAATACCTTCAACAAATCCATGCAAGGTTCTTCCTCCATGGCCTCCACCAAAACACTTCTCTTTCCTCCAAACTCATTGATTCTTATTCCATGCTTGGATACCTCAATTCATCTCACAAACTTTTTTACTACACTGAAAACCCTGATTCACTTCTCTACAATGCATTCCTTAGAAACCTTTTTCAGTTTGGTGAATATGAAAAGACCCTTTTTTTGTATAAAGAAATGGTTGAGAAATCATTGTGCCCTGATGAAGATTGTTGTGTTTCTGTTTTGAGATCTTTGTTTTATGTGTATCATGAACAATGGGTGATTATGATGGTTCATGGGATGATTGTGAAATTGGGCATGGATGTATTTGATTTGGTGGGAAATGGCTTGATAGAATTGTATGGTTTTTTTAATGGACGTGAACTGTTTGAAAGAAAGTCTGTGACAGGATTGAGTTTTTGGAATAACTTGATTTTTGAGGCTTTTGAAAGTGGGAAAATTGTGGAAAGTTTTCAATTGTTTTGTAGGATGAGAGAAGAGAATATACAACCCAATTCAGTTACTTTGATTAACTTGTTAAGGGGAACTGTTGAGTTAAACTCATTGAAGATGGGGCAAGCTCTTCATTCTTTGGTTGTTGTGAGTAATTTGTGTGAGGAACTAACTGTGAATACTGCATTGTTGTCGATGTATGTTAAATTGGGCAGTCTAAAAGATGCAAGATCGATGTTTGAGAAAATGCCTGAGAAGGATGTTGTAGTTTGGAACATAATGATTTCAGCATATTCTGGGAAAGGTTTCCCTAAGGAATCCTTAGAGCTTGTTTATTGTATGGTTAGGTTGGGGATTAGACCTGACATGTTCACGGCAATCCCTGCGATTTCTTCAATCACACAGTTGAGATTTAATGAGTGGGGGAAGCAAATGCATGCACAAGTGATAAGAAATGGTTCGGATTATCAGGTTTCCGTTCATAATTCTCTTATTGACATGTACTCCACGTGCGACGACATAAATTCGGCACAGAAGATTTTTGATTTGATAACGGCCAAGACTGTGGTTTCGTGGAGTGCAATGATCAAAGGGTATGCAATGCATGATCGGTGTCTCGAGGCTCTTTCTCTATTTGTAGAAATGAAGTTGAGTGGTACTAAAGTTGACTTTGTAATAGTCATTAACATCTTACCTGCATTTGCAAAGATAGGGGCATTGCATTATGTAAGATACTTACATGGTTACTCATTGAAAACCAACCTTGATTCACTCAAATCGCTTAAGACATCGCTTCTTAGCAGCTACGCAAAATGCGGTTGCATAGAAATGGCTAGAAAGCTTTTTGATGAAGAGAAAAGCAATCATAAAGATATAATTGCATGGAACTCTATGATTACTGCATATTCTAACCATGGAGAGTGGTTTCAATGTTTTCAGTTGTACGAAGAAATGAAACTATCGAATGTTAAACCAGACCAAGTAACTTTTCTTGGACTACTCACAGCTTGTGTTAATTCAGGCCTTGTGGAAAAGGGCAAGGAGATTTTCAAGGAGATGGTGGAAATATATGGTTACCAACCTAGTAAGGAACACAATGCTTGTATGGTTGATCTATTAGGACGCGCTGGCAAAATTGATGAAGCAAGCAAAATAATAGAAACTAATCCATTAAATTCAGATGCCAGGGTTTATGGTCCCTTATTAAGTGCCTGTAAGATGCATTCGGAAACCGATTTCGCGGAACTTGCTGCTCAGAAGCTCATAAATATGGAACCTAAAAATGCTGGAAACTATGTATTGCTGTCCAATATATATGCTGCAGCAGGAAAATGGGACAAAGTTGCTAAAATGAGAGGTTTTCTTAGAGATAAAGGACTAAAGAAAACACCAGGTTGTAGCTGGCTAGAGTTGAATGGACAAGTGCACGAATTTCGTGTTGCAGATCAATCTCATCCAAGATCAGAAGATATATATTTTGTATTGAAAGTTTTGGAGTTGGAAGCAGACATGGAGGATGATGTTGAACTCTTTTTTGAACCTCCTACTCATTTGGCTTTGTGAATTGCATATCAATAATAACTAAAGCACATTTAAGAGCAGATAATAGATAACACACATTCACCAGACACTGTAACGTTTATATTATACCATTTTTTTGAAAATGTAATATTGTTCTTGATTGATAGAATTAAGATGGGTATTGCTTGTAACTAATTGAGTAATTACGACATCATGATGAGTGGAACCAAAAAATGAGGGAATAGATCATTTCCAACTACTGGAGAGGTAGTTAGAGAGAGATGGATACAAATAATCTTAATTTGTCAGATTGGCTTCACAGCCCTTTGTCTCCCCTTCAAAGTATATAGAAATAAGCTGCACGTGAAGACTAGGTCAAATATATATATATATATATATATATATTCTACCAGTCTTTTTAACGACTCATTTTCAAAAAAATTGACTAATAAAAATGAAAAGGAAAACAAGAATGTTAACACGATTCTATTTTGTCTAATTCAATTGTACTACATCATTGTTATTTTATTAATGATCAAGCTACATTATGAAAGATGTAGAGATTCCAATAAAATCCCACAAGTTATAAAACAAGAGGACTAAAAACTCTCTACTAAAAATATGAGAACTAAAAGTTAATTTTGAGTAAAATAAGCGGATTAAAATTGCATTTAAGTCTAATTATAATATACTAATTACAAATACATTATATGAACCATGCACAACAAATGTTTGTCGATAAAGAATTAGTTAAAATTAGTGTTTTTAATATCATCGACATAAAAATAAGAACAATTATAATAAACTAACTATAATTCACGTTGTTTGTTTGGAAATGAATTGCTAAAGAAGTAGGTGGAACATATAATCATATACATGGAATAAATGTTTGTCATTAACCGATTAGTCAAAATTAATGATTTTTTAATATCATCTAAATAAAAATGATTATTATTATAATACACTAATTATAATTTATTATAAAAAACATACACGGGAGTAAAACATATTTTTTATTATGTAGAGATTAAAATCAAATTTATTGCATTTTGCATAGACTAAAACAAAACTTTTTATTTTGTAGAGATTAAAGCCAAATTTTTTAAATTTTGCATGGATTAAGTTTAAAGTCAATAATTATCCAATCGTTAAAAAACTAACGATATTAAGTATTATAGACTAAAACGAAAACGTTTACAGTTTACAAAAATTTAAACTACAAATTTTTTGTGGAGAATACTTTTATAATGTTATAAACATGATTACAAAAATTATTTAAAATTTTTAAAGTTAAAGACAAGTAAAAGCTCAAAATTTTATAAGAACTAAAAACATATTTAACCAATTTTTATAAAATATTTGCCATTATTTGTACTATATTATTTGATGACGATCACAATTTTCAAACAGACTTGTAAATTGTAATCATAACAAATAGACATTGATATTGTCTTTCTATTAGTTAAATATCAAAATATATTATTTTATTTGCAAGAATGTCTAGAAAATACATATTTTTCCTCAACAAATGTCATAACAAGCACAGTTTGTCTTATTTAAAAGAAGTCTTAACCCTATTCAAATGTATGCTATTTTAGTGCATACACACTTTTTTTGTGTGCAAAGGGTATAGCAACAACTATTTCGTTTTGGCATCCAAATTCTCCTCATCCAAATCTATTTGAGGATGGCTCTTTTCTTCATCTATGCAATATGCCCAGCTAATATAAGGATCTTGACATGCTTCTTTTTCCTCAACTCATGAGGAACTGGTCCAAAAACTCGAGTCCCTATAGGCTGCCCTTGCTTGTCAACAAGCACCACGGCATTGTCGTCAAACTTGACCTCACTGCCATCACATCTCCCCTTTTGCATTGCTGCGCGAACAACTACCCCGTATACAACCTTTCCCTTCTTCACTTTTCCATTGGGATGTGCTTCCTTCACTGATGCTACTATCGTATCACCTAATCTTGCTCCTTTCTTCCCTTTCAATGCTTGTATGCACATCACCTTTTTAGCCCCGGAATTGTCCACAACCTTGAGAACAGTCCTCATCTGTATGAAGGTGCGTTGTTGCTGCAAAAAAACATGCAGACTTTTTCTTCAGAAGGAATCATACCAGTGTGTGGAAGAATGGGAAAATTACCCATTTCAATAAAACTTAGTATCTTTGCATTGCAAGGAAAAATACTGTTGTTTTCTATGATCTAGGTTTACCAACACCACATTTTGCAAGCATATAAAATGTACTAAGGAAATTACAATATTCGAAACATGATCGTACAACCAATTAACACACTTACCTGAGAAAAATAATTGTTGCATGTCATTTCATGTGACGTGGTAAATAGACCAGGGGAATTGTTGCTTAATCCACCAAACAGAGAACGGCCAACTAGTTTTGTTTTTCAACACATGAAACAATGAATTCATAAGTTAATAAGAATATCATCTTATTATCAACATAAAAAGTTCTTGAGCTCATCTTTGAATTATAAATCGGGGGAGGGGAGCATCAGTGGCATGAGTGCAGGCTCAATATATACCAGGATAGAATCATGCGGCTTAATATATGAAATTTCAGGGAGATAACAAAAATGTAGTTAAACAAAAATTTATTGCAAAAACAACAGTGTTCCAATGCTCCATCTTTTTAAGGAACAAAACAATCATGTAAAAGTGAAACTAAAACATGGCTGTAGTATACGAACTATTTGTACATCAACACTAAAAGTTATGAAGACAACCTTTGGAAGAGTACTAACACTTACATCCAGGGCTGTGTTTAGAAATTTTGGGACCTAAGGCAACTATGAAAGGCTTAAAAGTCTTAAACGTAAAGTAACTTATCAATCCTCTTGTGTTTTTGTTCTAATATTTTGAGCTGCAAAATAATTTATTGAAGTTATAATTAAATAAATTGGATTAGTAATTAATCAATAAGAATTGTTGAGATTGTAAACTTGACACTTTCAATTTGCCAACGTGAAATCAATGTATGGTAACTAGTACGGATATGGTATTCAAAAGAACTAAATAGTGTGTTTCTTTTAGATCACCAATATAAAACAAGTACAAGCCAGTCAATGCAATGTCCTACCAATATAAAACAATTACTAAATATTTTGCTAATAAAGTAATTTTGCTTTGTTACTAAAAGAAACACACTAGTTAGTTCTTTTGAATGTGAAATACAAAAACCAACATCATAATCTTAAAATTCTGATAGGTTCCAGTAGTATAACAGAATATAGGACTGAATTCAATGGCCTACCATCAGATCATATGCCCTACCCCTCTTATGCCCCCTAGCATCAAATTCACTAATAAAAAATTGCTATACTGGCAGTGGCATCAAGTACAACCATATTAATGGTTGAATCATACTTAACCATACAGAAACCCTAAAATATTTGGAGTTCTATAACATCAAAGAAAATTCTACAATAACTTCCAGGTAACGAGTTACATTTCACAAAACATTAAAAAATCTCACTGATACATTGAAGAGCTTGAGAGAAGTAAAATTACTCAGACTCCTAGAAAAACAACATAGTTGTAACAAAATGGGCTATAAAGTTAAATTGAACTAAAAAATCAATGTAAGATTAGATTTTGTCAAATAGATTTTTCTTCTATAAACAATACCGATTGTGAAAGTGAAACACAGGAAGTGAGCAGAAAAACAGCATACCACGAGAACATCTGGAAGCAAAACTTGCAGCCATCTCTGAAAGTTGCAATCTTCTATATTCCCTACAAAAATAAAGAGTCAAAATACATGAGATTTCAACACAGACAGAAATAAAGAATATCTAAAAAGGGAAAGTGGTTCTTCAACATGCAAATATCAACTTCATCGAAATGAGATTGAGAGACCTACTCAATGCTTCACCACACCATACGAAATTACAAAGACAGTTTTAGGAAGGAGACACATTGGGACACCACATCACATCATGGATATACACATGTTCGTTTGGTTCCTTTATACCAAAAAAGAAACCAAACCAATAAAAAAATCAATTGGTTCAATTTTATTTGATTTTAAAATAAATAAAATCAAAAACAAGTGTTGCCAATCGCAGATTGCAAAAAATAGCAGTTTCTTCAAATTCCGCTATAATGCTACAAAAATATTGTAACAGCTGTTTAACAACACTTTGTACTAAAAAGCATACGGAGAACAATAGCCATGTGTTCAAATTCCAGTATGCTGTAGTGCTGCTATCTGACGACAATGTCACAAACCTGAACCATATCAACCTAATAAAAATGGGATAATTGGGTTTGATTCAGTTAGGTTTGCATATCACACTTTCAAATTTCTAAAGATGTTCCATTTATCCGAATAATTTACAAGGTATCGTAATATAACTGCAAGTAGAAACCAAACCAATAAAATTTAAATCCGAATCTTTCGAGTTTTAACGTACGGCCAACAAAGGCGGAGGCGAGCAGTCGCAGAGGCGAGGCCGAGCCAGAGGTAAGCCGCGAAGGGAAGGAAGAGGCAGAGCGAGACGCGATTGCGTGGAGGCGGAGGCGGGTGAAAACAAGAGGGAGAGAGATGAAGACTAGAAGAGAGAAGAGAGAGGAACAAAGACTTAGGTTTAAGGTATAACTGTAATTTCTTAATTTTAATGAGGACAGTTTGATCATTTTACCTATAAATTTTTTTTTTTTTTTGGGTGGCCGCGGCCCCGTGTCTGCAATGCTCCGCAGTTGGATCAACATAATCTATTAATTCATTTACGATTTATTAAAAATTCTTAATAATCCATCAATTATCACATTTTAATCAATGGATATTCATCTAATTCACTTAATAATTTTGTAATATAATAAATTATATACCTATGATGGTGATGATAATAATAATAATAGTAATATAATGATTTTTATTTATCTTAAAATTAATTAATTAAATTATTTTTTAAATATTTATAAAACAGTATTTATATTATTTTTTAAAATTAAATTATTTTTAAATGTTAAAAACTACTGAAACTGCTTTAGAAAATTTATTTGAAAAACTATTTTAAAATAGTTTTATAATAAAAAAATATTTTTTTGAAATAAATATATAGTATTTTAGTAAAATTATAGTATATTTAAAAAAAAATGTAACTCGTTGGATTATATTAAATAAAATATGGATTAAATCTACCTATATTTTTAAATGGATGGATTTAATCCAATCGATTAAAATTTATATTAGGTAGTGGATGAATTTATAGTTAAATTGATCATGAATAATTGGATCAATTTGTCACCCTTACAAGTAAGTAATGAATAATACTCTTATGTATTTTTTATTCAAGCAATAATAGAAATAAGTACAAGTAATATAGATTCGGTCCATTTGAAGGAATTGTAAATGACTAGTAAAGAAGAATAAAAAAGGAGGAAGAGTACATAATCCTCAATTCATTGCTTGCTCCAATCAATAGCTCAACTTTTCTTAGGTATCTTTACTTAGAAATGTGTTTTCTCTAATTTTCTCTACTGAATTACTAATCATCTAAATCAGTCATCAATAGACATTCTTTGATTGCCAGTTGTTCCTTTTGTTTAACCGAATTAGCTATATCTTTTATTCCTTGATATTGTCAATCATTACCGAACTTCCAAAAAAGGAAGATATGATGTTGCTTTGTTTGAACGTAGAAACAACTCTCTTTTGCATTTGTTGCATTCTCCTCTATAATGTGACAACAACTTTAGAAGTATTCAGACTCAGGAATTGAGAAAGAGCTTATGAATAATACCAAATTAGTGATTGTAGCCTACAACTAACAAATGACAATGAGTTGACCCTACAATATGTCACTGAAAGCTATTAACAAAAGCACTTCCAAAATATATCAAATTAAAAGGTATCACTAGTGGTAATAAAAAAAAATGCATGAACTTTGTTATGAATGATGGAAAGAAGGAGCATTCAAGCCCATTTTTTTTTATAGAGAACAATATGTAGTAGATGATAAGCAAAATTTTAAGGTTTTTTTTTTTCTTTTTCTTTCTCTAACAGAAGTTTCACGATGTTAAAAAATGAGGGGACGTAAGAGATTTGAAGTAATTAGAGGGAATATGAGTGGTATTGTGACATATCTTAAGGGAGGTTAGTGTAATTTATCTTTATTAATATTGTTTTAACAATGTAACGAAATCTCGTAGTATTCAATTAATATTTTTCACAATTTATTTTGGCAAAAAAAAAAAGTCATGAAGATTTTAAAAGACTATGTAAAAATGTACTGAATACTAAAGATTCTTTTAAAAAAAATTTACAATCAAGATTTCATAGTTTGAGTTTTAATGGATTTATAACATCAATATTTTTAAGATTTCGAAATATTTTATAGATTTATAAAATTTGGACTCTATGGAATTTTACAAAAAGTTCAAAGTTAACGAATGAATGAAAAAAGATAATAAATAAGTTCTAAAGTTTGGATAAAGAAAAATTATAATTATAAGTTTTAGGGAATAAGACGAGGAAACATAACCAATTTTACAGTGATAAAAGTAATACTTACACACAAGTTAGCATTTTCAAGTTAAAACAACATGGATAGTTTAATAATAATAATAATAATAATAATAATAATAATAATAATAATAATAATAATAATAATAATAATAATAATAATAATAATAATAATAATAATATTAATATTATTAATATGAGTATTTGTTTGTTTCTTTTTTGCCAATTGCCAATCAAAGACTGATTATGACCATGTGTGTTTTGTGTCTCATCACTTGTACACCCTTATGGCACCAATATGGAAAATACATGACATTTGTGTTATAACAAGCGGTCGACATAACATGAATGAATAAAAAGGTATTCAATAGTTTTGTAAATGACTAAAAGTTAAAATACATCTAGTGAATAACGTGAACACATAAATAATGAAGATGAATAAGTTTTTTGACCAATGAATAAAAATACAATGAATCAATATGAAGTGGATGGACATTTAAAGAATGAATAAGAATACATTCAATGAATAATAGGAAGTGACATGTAAATTGGAGAGTTGGTTTGATTTCCAACTTTTGTTTCAATGGAGTCACCCAATAGTTCATGAGTCAAGTGGTAATTGCCACCAATAATGACCATATTTGGATATTTGTGTAGAACTTTTGCTATTTTATCAAGTTGAGCAGTGGTTCCCTCACAAGAAAGATTAACACACAAATTTAGGGATACTTAGTGTTACATCTTTCAAAGATGTGTATTTTTTTTTCTCTAAAATCCCAAGACAAATTGTAATTTAAATTAGCTATATGAGCTTCAATATCCTTAGTTACTTAATTATCTACAGCAAACTCATACTCATAATTGGTATTTGATGTAAGAAATGCCACTTGGAGAAGATGATTACATGAAGAGAACATCATTCCTAGTTATTTTGAGAAGTACTATCTATTGATGTATCTGGTTCAGAACCCTTCCTTTGTAAACTTAGGATTCGGAAATGAGATTTAGGGGAAATTGCGATAGTCATTGGGGCAAACAACTTTTGTTGAATGGATTTTAAGTTGATTCTTGGGTCATATGGAACAATATGTATGCGTGGTGCATCATCAACAAGGTTGTTGGCATCATTACCAATAAGTAGTGATGGTTGCTTGAGTTTAAGGTTTTTGTCACCATTACAACTCCACCCTTGGAGTAGTGATCATGAACTCTAGTACATGGAAAACATCTTAAAGGAATGATAAAAGGTGATGGTAATGGACTCAAACATTGGTGGTGGAGGAATAGTGGCACCTGAAGATGGTTGTGGTTGCGAGAAACCAGAATATTGGGCAGTCATTATAAGAAACCCCCACATCTCTTTCAGCGATGTGGGATCAAGTGGTTTCGAGACATATGAGTATGGATTCATAGAGGGTGAACTAATTTGTTCTCCAAAAGTCATGTCTGCTATTAATAGCGGCGATTCAACCTTGGCTCCTCATCTAAAAATGGAAATGCTAAAGGTGGTAGACATTTCACAAACTTTTGGTCAACAAATTCACCTCAATTGGAATACATCATTAAACAACCCACATGGACGGGAATCGGGTTTGAAGTTTTGATAAGAGAATTCCACAACTCCTCTTCACCATCCAAGAGTGGAAAGACGTCCATAAAGTTAAACTTAAATTGCCTTAGGAATGCAGTGGTGAACGGTTCCCAACTTGACTCTAGATGGTGTTGAGACCAATATAACTGCCATGTGAGAGAAGAATTTCTCATAGGTTTTGTTGTTTCAATCATCTTCTTTAACTCCGATATTCCCCTAACATTGAAAGATTTTTCGGTATAAAGAATCCACCGGTAAGCATTTTCATTGCCATAAAAAATATAAATCATCATGTCCGCCCTCGTAAAAGCGAGAATGAGATCAAAATGAAAGTACCAAATTGTTAGGCTTTTTTTATGGAGAAACTAACAAAACTAAGGATTCTAACATAAAAAGAGGAAGAACAATAAAGCAATCTAGAAATATAAAATTATTTTGTCTTCAGTAAGTGATTTCTAATAATATAGTCATATAATGCTTATATAGACTAGTGCATACACACAATAAAATAACTATGTCAACCACACAATAGTAGTGCTACTAAACAAACTAATAGAATATGGCTAAAAGATCCCATTTTAGACTAAACTAGAAGAATCATTATATTCTAATAGAGTAGTTATATACATATTGATATATAATTTAGTATATATTATATTTAGAGAAGTTATTGTAATTGTATTCAATTATTTGAGAGAATGTACAATAGCACTTTTTATATAGTAGAGGCTTGGATAGAGAATTCAGATACAAATAGTTACAACCATATATTCAACTAACTAACTAACTCACCCAAATACAATTTGTACTAAACTATATATCAATATGTATATAATTACTATATTAGCATCCCTCAAGCTCAAGGTGGGTGCAAAGAGACAAACGCTTTGAGCTTGTCGAAAAAATATAAGAACCTAGTGTTGGACAAGGGATTTGTAAGAGCATCAACAACTCAAGTGCAGGAACATGTTTCATAATCAAGGACTTGATGGTAACGTTCTGCCTAATGAAATGAATATCCAACTCAAGATGTTTTGTTCTAGCATGTAGAATAGGATTGTGGGAGAGCAAGATAACACTTAAATTGTCACAAAGTAATAGTGGCGTTTGAAATGACACCTTTAATTCTAACAAGAGTGACTATAACTAGAGC
Source organism: Cicer yamashitae (assembly GCA_037974755.1). Taxonomy (NCBI): domain Eukaryota; kingdom Viridiplantae; phylum Streptophyta; class Magnoliopsida; order Fabales; family Fabaceae; genus Cicer; species Cicer yamashitae. The sequence goes on from JBBPBQ010000003.1 coordinate 17,862,935, forward strand.
AGTTCTGATGTAATGTGTGCCATTCCTTTATACTCAACTTCAGTTGTTGATCTGGCCACCAATGGTTGTTTCTTTGAGTTCCAAGAAACCATATTTGGAGCAAGAAAAATGCATGAACCAGAGGTAGAATGAAGATCATTAGGATCACTTGCCTAATCTAAATCACTGTAGGCACGAAGTGATAGCTTACAACTAGGCAAAATAAGCTGCAATAATAGACCAAACTGAGATGTACTTTGGAGATACCTCAAAATACATTTCACTGTTTTCCAATGAGCTTCTAGGGGGAGGCAATAAATTGTCTAATCTTATTAACAGAGAAAGCAATTTCAGCCTTGTAAGGGTGACATTTTGAAAAGCCCCAACAATTGATTTATACAAGGTAGACTCCAACAAAATATCAGAACCATGCTTTTTAAGAGCAGTTGTACCTATAATCGGTGTAAGCATTGTAGAGGAATCATCCATGTTGACCTTGTGAAGTAAATCTCTAGTGTATTTGGACAGTTTGAGGCTATAAAATGCCTTGTGAAAGTTGCAAACACTGATTTTTCAGAGAACTCAAAACCAGGTGGTTGTGACATGTAAACTTTCTCCTGAAGAACCCATTGGGGAATGCATTATTAATATCAATATGATGAATGTCCTACTTGTGAGTGAGTGCCAAGGTTATGATTACTCGGATGGTGGGGTTTGATGGCAGGGGAGAAGGTCTCATTAAAATCCGACTCATACTCTTGAGTGAATCATTTAGCCACAAGTGTGTATTTGTATTTATTGTCAGAACCATCAGGGTTCTCCTTGAATCTAAACACCCATTTGCATCACACTACTCTTTTATGTGGATAGAGTTGGACTAAAGATCAAGTGCCATTAGAAATAAGGGCATTGTAGTCCTCCTTCTTGACCTTAAGCCAAATGAGGGGTGAGAGAGTGATTATTAAATTTGACCGTCACTTCCACAATGGAAGATGAGTTTGTATCTTGTTTTGAGGCTACATCACATGATATTTGGATGAAAGGTTTTATTTTTTGGTTGAAAATCGTGGATTCAATTATTAGACCACTGAAGATGTATTGTGACAATTCAGCTACAATTTTTATGGTTAAGAATAACAAAAGTGATAGTCCAAGTAAACATATTGACATAAAGATCAAACAATTGTTATTGAGCATATTAATGTTGAATTGATGACTGTTGATCCTTTGACTAAATGCATGTCACCATTAAAATTTAAGGATCATTTAGGTATGATAGGACTTGGTTCTTGTATCTAATTTTTGTTGTAAAAACTATTTTAGTTTATGAAACTTTGTGTGATATTTTCTCATATTTAATTTTCTACAATGTACGCATTTGATTATTGGGAAATATCTTTTAAGTGTGGAACCTAAATAAACATAAAGGATATAAGTTTATTCATTAAGTTGTATTTTTGGTTAGAGGCATAATACACTATGACACATAGAAGATGATATTCGATTGTAGGGGACATGTTGCTATGATCCATGTGGTTTTTTTTCTTTCTTACTGTGATGAGTGATAGAATGTATAGAAGTGAAAGAATGTTGGTCACTCATATTATTTTCCTCATTATTTTAGTAATTTATAATTTTCAAATAAAGATAATTTGCACATAGGTTTTGCGATGGACACAATCTATAAATGAGAACAATGTTCATGTTCCCTAAGCCAAACATCTCATTTAGAGAATTTACACTATCATATTAAAATTGTAACGATTTAGAAAAGTATCAACTTCTTCAATTATTAGCAATGGCTGAATGTACACACTTTAATTCTTTTTTGTTTCCATTGTACTAATTAGTTTAGTATATTTTAGATGATTTAGACAAATCTAACAAAATGAACCAATTGGTGAGAGTCCTCCTTGCAATCGCTTCCCAAAAACATTGACACATTACTCAATTAGACACTAACAATACTTTTTTTAGTCGATACTTATTTGTGGAGGTCTATATGGATTGACCTATTGGTTAAGTCAAGCCTCAAGACAATGGTTCCAAAATTCAACTACTGATTATTCCTTGTTAAGAATGTGATCTCAAGATGCCTTGTTCTTTGACTTTTTTATGTGTTGATGGACAAATTTAATTTCTCCGAAGTTAGTAAGTCAAAATACAAATTAAAAGGTTAATGCTTATAGACTTAATGGATTTTTAAGAAATATCATCATTTGATAAGATAAAAAAAAATCAACAATGAAGGGAAATTTTTGCCATATTACATGTTGAAGATAAATGTCTTAGTGTAGACTTAGAAGCTGTCGAATAAGGCGATTTATTAGTTTGGTGATGTGGGTCATGTTAATGTCACTAGTCGTTAGGACAACTTACCTATAAATAGCAGCATAGGGCTCAATGTTCAAGGCTGCTTATTTGTTTTTAGAAATCATATCTAATGAACGATTCCTTATTCTCTATAAAAATTCTTAAGTACGCCTATTACGTCTTGTTGCAATTTTCTTTTCCCTTTTTTACTTTCCTTACAATTTTCTTTTCTTTGTTTACTTTTTTGTTCTTTACTTTGCTTTTCTTTTCGTTTTCTCTTCTCTGTATTCCTGCAAATATATTTACTGCAATTTACTTTGATGTCATTTACGTTCCATGCCTTTTGCAAATTCTGCATTTTGTATTTTATATATATCTCTTTGAGCAATTCCCTACTTTGTCGTTTGGGTTTGTTTCATTTTAAACTTAAAAACCATGCATTGATTTTCTACATTAAAAAATTTTGTTTTTTATTACTCAAATTAGTGGTCTTGGATTTATGTCAAGATTCACACCATCATTCATCCACAAGTCATCACCTTGCATAACATCTAAAAACCTTTTGTTTGCATTTTGTTAGAAAATCAATTTCTTGCATTAAAACATTTTTATTACATTTTACTTTGAAAAATCATTTTTATGCACAAGTTTTCCTGTTTTAAAATCCTTTTTATAAAACCAACATTATCATATTCACTCCACATTTCATTCAAGGAAAATCCCACCATAAATTGTGTATGAGATATAGCCATCAAATCGCTCAACCTGTAATCAATTATAAAAGTAGTGAGTAATAAAACTTGTAAAGACCCCACTATTAAATATTCTATTTGTTGAAGTTTAAGTAGATTCCCTACTAAATTTAAAAATCAATCTTAACACAATGTAGACGACATTGTGATTACAATCAAACCATTGTTGAAATGCAACAACGATTCAAGCTGACGATGCTTGTTGGTTTGAAAAATACTTTATTACACTTGAGATTGCCAAATCCAACAACAGAATTCATCTCAGTCAAAAGAAAAGCACACTAGATTTACTTGAAGACAATGGTTTTTCCACCACAAAACCACTTATGTCCCTAAAAAAACCAACTTGAAATTAGATAATCCTGAAAGATATTGCATATGTATTTAAGAGTATTGTGCATGTATCAAAATACAATAGGAGTATAACAATAATACTTTAATAATTTTATATTATCAAGATTTCATAGCTAATTAAGCTTCAAAAATTATTTATCTTTGCCCTATACTTCACAATTATTTTTTTATGCAATCACGAAAGAAGAAAATAGAGAGGATTGGAAATGGCGTGTTATAACAGTGATGATTGAAAATGGAGAAAAACCAAGTGAAAAGTAGAATGAAGAAGATCCAAATCCAAGAAGAAGATACGAGTAAAGGGAAAGAGATATAATAGAAACAGAGAGAAAGAAATAATATAGAGATGAAGGAAGATATATGATGTAGCCTTTCTATGTTGCAACTATGATTTCCATAGACACTTGTTGCAGGAGGTTAGGACAATAGAAGATAGAAGAAAATGACAACAATACCAACCAAATTCAAATTATTTAGTTTATACTTTGAAGGACAAAATAGGAAAACCAATGAAAAGTCTAATCCATACAACTCATATGAGGAAGTGTGGAAAAGGTTTTTTTTTTAATTTTTTTATTATGCCACTAAATCAAATATTATGTACCATTTTACCATGCTTTTCAAATTAAACACCATTCTATCATCTTTTTTTAAAAAAAAATTGGGAAAGTGAGAAGTTGGGATGGGGGGAACCGACTTCTCATGAAAATATATTTTTTTTTTTAAATTGGTGAAGGGAAATCGGTTTGAGCCACACCGATTTCCCAAGTGGCAAATAATTTTTTTTTGTTTTTTAATTATTAATATATATTTTTAATTTATTAGTAGTGCTATTTACTAGGCACAAATATAGAGAGTTTGATCAATTAACTTACGAAAGAGATAGTTATAATTTGTAATCGTGAGATAATGCCACAAGTTATTTTTTGTTAACATATTTCGTAATAAGAAATATATACATTTTATTTAATCAATAATTATTATTTTAATTAAATAATTAATTTAAATTTCATCAGTTATTAATTTAATTAATTATTATTTTAATTAAATAATTAATTTAAATTTCATTAGTTATTAATTTAATTAATTATTATTTTATTATTAATTGAAGTAATTATTATTTTAATTAGATAAATATATACAATGTTAATTTTTTTTTATAATAATTATCTAATTAAATTTTACTTTTTATAATTATTAAAAAACTTAAATAAAATGGAGTCTATAAAAATAACAAAATTTAATTAAATATTACAATTAGACATACAAATACAAAATGAGTGAAAATAAATAAACACAATTTTTATTACATTAATCTCCTATATGGTGTCCAGTCCCACATCGTGGTGGTCGACGAATACGACGTGGACGACGTGGAGGTGAGTTTTCTTCGTCAACTGGAGCATGTGTCTCCTGTACATTTTCACTTTGTAGGTCGACATGCATCGAAGAAGTAGGATCTACTTGATTGGGGAATGATGGAACACCAAATGAGTACATGTTATTAATATAACGAACAGCCGACTCAGGCGTACCTAGGTCTGCACCAAATAAGTTATTCACAAAATCTTGATCACTTGAATGTAGAGATTGTCGGTGATCATCTTGTTGAGTTAACGTGAATTGAAATGATTGTCTTGGTGGTTCAAATTGTTATTGTGTTGGGGTGAAAGAAAATGAATGGCGATGTGGTTCTGGCGCTTCAATTTCAATAGTAATAGGGGGAGTCGGTAGGCGAGGTCTATTACGCCTTTGTCGGTGTGATGGTTGAGTTGGCTCTCTTGCAACACCACATCGTGGGTCCCGCAGTAGGTGCGGAGCTGATAGATACAGATTGGTGAGAAGTCGGTTCCCCCCATCCCAACTTCTCACTTTCCCAATTTTTTTTGAAAAAAAGATGGTAGAATGGTGTTTAATTTGAAAAGCATGGTAAAATGGTACATAATAATTTGATTTAGTGGCAGAATAAAAAAAAAGCCGTGTGGAAAACTTACCCATCCACGTACCTTTGACCTCAAATATATTTTTGTGTTATACGTAATAGAAGGAAAAAATCGTGATCTCACCGCTTCAAAATGTTTACTTGTGAATTATCACTTTAAAAGAGGATTTTGAATTATATATATATATATATATATATATATATATATTAAAATATTAGTTGCGTCTATAATAAAACATATTACTTCATTTTAAAATAGATTTAAGATGATCAACTCATGAACGAATTTAACTGATATGTAAAAATTTCAAAAATATATTTGTGGATTTATAAAAGTTAAAGTTATTTTTTTGTACATGTACACGAATTCGAGAATTAATTTACTTGTGTACTCTAGGCTTAATGAAAAATCTAGGGCTAACAAAAGTTAGTCGAATTTATAAGGAATGACTCATATCTCACAAATACATGAGTTCAATTTCTGTTATTGATGTAATTATTTCGTTTATATATAATATATATAAGTACCTTTTAGTGGACCTTGAGATATATATGACTCAAATAAATTGGTATAATCTTGACTCAACTTTTATTTATAGAAAATATAATAATTATACATTTACAACAATAAATCGTTTATATATATTCGTTATTTTTGTTGACAAAAGTTTTGAATTCAAATTTTGAATAAAGAATTCAATTATTTTTAAAATTATCACATTTTCTTTTAAAAATAATCACTTTTCATAATTTTCTTCTGTTAATTACAACTTTAAAAATAATTAAAATGTAAAAGTAATTTAAGAATTATTTTAAATGAAAAATTCTATTATGATCAGTTATTCATAAAATTATTTTTTCTAACAACTATTTTAGAAAAGGTAATTTTTATTACGTTGACAAAAACAAAACAACTTTACTATATTTTGAAAAATCTCTAATAAATAATTTTTAAACAAATAAATACAAAAATTATAATTGTAATTGTAATCGGTAACAAGCATGGATAGTTTTGAAACAAAATAGAGAAGAAGAAGAACATCATAGTCCCGGGCGGTTACTAGAGTGAAATCGAGGAGTTAGGAAAAGTGTAGAAATTTAGCATATTTGGAAAAATCGAGCGAAATGAAGTTATCTCCCATTACAGTGTTTATGTTCAGAGACTCTGATGGTTTCGCTTCTATTATCTCACAAGCTCTTCACCCTAACCCTTCTTCCTCTTTCACCCCAATGTAACTTTTCTATTCAATTTTTCTTAACTTTATTTTATTTTCTATATCAATATCAATATTAATTGTTTTTGTTTCAGGGAAGAGTCGTTTGAACTCTCTTTGGAGGATTATGGAATCAAGGACCACAAAGCATCGGGAATCGTTCTTCACTATGTTGATAATCACGGCATTTACAAGGTCCTCCTCATTTTTCTTTTATGTTTTTATGTCATACTTATTATTTCAAAAATTATATCAATTTGGCTTAAATGGAATTTAATTGACCTATACTTATATCATAAGATCTCAGTGAGTGTTGGAAGCTAAAGGAATGTGATAGGAACCAGGAATAAAGTAGAAAGAAACTGGAATTTAATGATGTAACATTGATACTATTAGAGATTGTAATCTTTGGAACTATAGAAGAAAATAAAAATGAAATGGAGCAATGCTATCTACAGAAGTGATGAAATTAAAAGGATACCAGCACTAATTTCCTCAAGTATGGTTTCAAAACTTGATTCATTAGAGCTTGTAGAGTGGAAGGAGCATAGTTAGGCCAAAAGGCATAATTAGGTATTCATAGTGCCCATCATCGTGTAATTTAGAAAAGATTGTTGCAGTTCCCAATTCATCCAATAGCTCATCAATAATACGGATGAGAAATTTGCCAAGAATAGTGAGTTTATTTATTGCCCTATAATCTACCCAGAAACGCCAACCTCCATTCTTCTTTTTTACTAAAATGACTGGGTTGCTATAAGAACTAGTGCTGGGTCGAATAATCCCAGTTTGCAACATCTCTTTAACAAGCCTTTCTAATTCATTTTTTCTATAATGAAGATAATGTAAGTTCTGATATTTGGAACTGTGGCTCCTTCCTTCAAGATAAATGCATGACCGTGCTGCCTAGTTGGTGTTAGACCTTGAGGTTCTTGAAAAACTTCTGGAAATTCAGCAAAGACATCTTTCATGACTTGGACTTCTTCCTCTCCTCCTTCCAGATCTACTTCAATGCATTGATGTGACTAGTAACATGTAATAACTCTCTCCCTCATTTTGTAGGGCCTTCACCATGTTTCTCCCATAAGAACTAGTCTTGCATAAGGAAGAATCTACTTTTAGCATTTTCTTATGTCTTTCAATATCCCACTTCATAGTGAGATTTTTGAAGTTAGCCTCAATATCTCCAAGGCTGGCCTACCAATCCTTTACCTAGCACTACCTCAGTAGCTCATAACTCCAGAATAAATAAATTCTGGTCAATGTCTTTGACCTGCATCTTAAGATGTTTGAGCATCCCTTTGTTCCTCTCCCTAGAGCCGTTTCCCACTTCCACCGTATATTCAGGAGTATCTTCTACCTTCAAGCCAAACTCTGCTACTAATGCTTTGGATATGAGTTTGCTAGTGGCCCCACAATCAACAAGGGTCAACAGTTTTCTTCCTTTCAACTGTCTCCAAATCTTGAAAGAATAATTAGAAGTCAACCTCTCTTTTAATGACGCAGCCTTTGTTGGGTTCCCCTGTCGAGACTACTTTAGTGACAGTAGCCTTTTCCCTTGATAGGTTCCAGACAATCTCACTCACACAATAAGGGAATGAAATGCGATTGTTATGAAAGAACAAGATTCTGCACAGTTATCCAGAACCGATACAACAAGGATTACGAGGTTGAATAAAAAGAGACACAATAGGCAATTCGAGAGTTCCTATACTCTCCCAAGTCTAACTGTTTTCCAGCCACCTTTCTATCCTACTCCCACTCACTCAAATACCTTCCTTTCGTCAAATGTTGGAATCGAGTTTCTCAAATTGCTTCTCAGCTCTTTGGATTTTCTCATCAATCCTTCCAATTTTTTTAGATACTAGATGCTCCTTGGATCAGAGCTTTGATGCCAACTTTATAGGAACCAGAAAATAAAATAGAAAAGAACTGGAATTTAATGATGCAGCATATATACTAACAGAGATTTGATCTCTCTACACTGCATAAATTGGAACTATAGAAGAAAATAAAGATGAAATGGAACAATGCTCCTTACATTAGAAGTGAGATTAAAAAGTTAAACGTAGAAATGAAAAAACTATGAATCCCCTTTCCTGAGGAAGAACAATCAGCTTCTCCACTAAGTCTAACCCTATTCCCTTCAAAATTTTCTTGATACCCATTTGGTTACACACCCCTCTTTTGTTATTCCATACTCTCTGCTCATTACATAATTCCAGAATCTTCTCCCCCTCGCCCTCTTTGCCACCTTGCACTTTCTGTTATTTACCCCTGTCTTTTCTTTTACCCAAATACATGTGTTACCCTTCTCCTTTCCTGCCTCCTCTGACCATACTTATTGGGCCTATCAAGATGCTAGCAATGCACTCATTTTTTACATACTAAAGAAACATATATATTCTTCATTCTTTATGGTTGTTTCATTTCTTAAAAAGTCAATTTAGTTGTCTCGTAGATTGACTGCTTTCAAAATTTTATCTACTTAAAGAGTGTGTTTCTTTCTTTCCTCTTAAAATGATTACTCATCTTCACCTATTATGGCCCTTGTTTAAAACAACAACATTGCTTTTGTTATTGCAAAATTAAAAATTCCAAACGCCAAGATTTATAGACTTATTTTCACATTCTTGTTGCTAGGTTCTATTACTTGTTATAATGTATTTTATTTGTTATTTTATCTATTATCTATTAATCATGGTATCTGTGATTTGCTATTTGCAGTTATTCTTTTTTACTAACATTGTCTTGCTTTAAATCCCTTTGAGCAAGTGAGTATGTTATTGCAAGCATATTAATGGTTAAAACTTACAAATTAAGATTGAAGATACTTTCTTCTCAGTGTGCTTAGTCTTCCTTCTAGATTATATATACATCTGATTCTGTTAAAATCTGGTTCTGTGAGGAGCTAGTATTACATTTTATTTCGAAATTTTGATTATCTAATGTCTGGAGTGATTAATTTCAGAGATCTATAACTGTTTGCTATTATCTGTTAGCATGTATTTATCATTTGCTACTAATAATGAATTTTGGTCTTGCTAAAGTGCCTTAAGGGCATGGTTAAGGAATCAATATATAGAAAGTATTATTGAGAATCTTAGCATTCAATGCATTCCTAATTTTAAAAGCTACAATTTTCTTTAAGAACTTTCTAATTTTGATTCCATAACCAGTGCCCCAGTATCCTTAGAGCACTGGTAACATTTGCACATCAATTTTAATTCCTATGATTTTAAAACAAATTCACGGTTAAACTTACGCATCAAAGGATTTTCCTAGAAAATTTGTTCTCCTTATGTCTTAAATTTTAATTTCCTTCTAGATATACATCTGATTTTGTTTACTCTTCATATACAGGTGTCTATCGTGCTTATGCAGCACTATGAGCCACCGGTACTAGCAAGCGCTCTTAATGAGGTCCTCAATAAAATTGCTGGAGGCGATCCATCCTCGATTCCTACGCTTTTGGTTCCTTTTTTGGTGGAATCATCCAAAGTTAAAGGGTACAGTAAATCTCTAAGATCAGATGAAAGCAGGGCCTTAACTTTTGGCATACAGATTGGTCACACTACAGACATAATGCAGTCCTTACTCAAGAAAACCCAGGAAACGCCATCTTCATTGCAGATTCAGCAAGAAAATTTTGCATGTTTTCTTCACTTTGTTCGTGTAATGAAGTTACCAACCTTTTTTCTAATTGGACAATCAAGTCAATATTTGGACAACAAATCTACCAAACAGCATGAGGTATTCATTTTCCTTACCACTTTTAAAGCACATGAAATAATTGGATTTCTAGAAAAATGCCAAATAGATTTTTGGCCTCCATTTTCTTCTGCAATAAATGGGTGTAAATTCCATAGCAAATTTTTGGTGGTTTCTGCTAGGCAATTTGTGAAATAGGAGACATTTTGGCGAGCAGTACAGGTCTGCAGTTTTCAGAAGAAAAAGTGATTTGGAATCCAAAAAAGACATCAAGGGAGAGCAAGGAGCCATGGCGCGATTTATATGGTTGAGTCACGAGTCCCTTAGATGCAAACATGGAACTAGTTTTTTCACAGGTCTGATTCTGAGAACCATGGTCTTTCCAACTGTTTCCTTTTAACGTGTTTATAAGAATTCTCTTACCTTATTTTCTTTGTACCTCCCTCAAGTATCTTAGTCTCTCTCTTGTATTGTGTGCAGTGAGCTGAATACTGCTGGCATGGCATGTAACTGCAAGTTCTTTTTATTGTATTTACTTTTCTAAAGGTTTGGCTGAATAGGTAAGTTTCGAACCATTAAGACATCCATCACATACTGTACTTCTTTGGTGCATTTACAACTTGTTAAAGGAGATAAAGATCCGAGCCACAAGTTTTTTAAAATTTTGTTTCTGTAATAGTAACACTTCAGTCATGAGAGTTTGAACTTTTAAGGGTCCACAGCTTTGGTAATGTGAAGAAGAGAAATATTCTATTGCAATTATGAATGATTTCTAGGCAACATTTGGTTAGATGGACAAAATGGCATAAATTGTCGATTCTATGTCACAATGAACATTTTATTTTGGTCAACTCTCACAATGAACATTAGTGATCACAAGGATTTGGATTAGATGTAATAAATGTGTCATGCGGTACTGCATTATGAACGATCGATCTAAATAAACGGCCAAAATTGATTAATTGTGTAAAATAGACTTTACAATATGAAACATCTGATTTAAAATAAATAGTCCAGATTGATTTCAACGAGAAAATGTGTTGTAGTAACTTCAGCAGATCTCAATCCGAATACAAGCTGAACCTCATGGGATGATGTTCCAGATAAATAATTCAAGTATGCGCGATTACAATAAATTCTTGTGGATGCAGTTTCCCATTTCTAAGTATTCTATAGATTATATCATCATCAATAATCAGAGACACGATTATTGGTGATAAAACGAGAAAATCTGAGCTACGATTAGAGATGGTATTGATCGTTTTATTATATTGAGTATATCGTATTGCATATCTTATATCAACGTCAGTATCAGAAGCGTAAATCTGAAAATGGATTTGGGAGCTCTACTTTTTCTTTTTGACAAAACAAAGACCCCTATAGTAGTATTTGGTTTGAAAAAGGTATACTATTTAATTTTAATTTTTTTTCTTTTAATTATTGATGATAGTCAAACGCCGAATTGAAAGGTTATCTTTGTTATGCGACAGCTTTCAAGGTAAGACCCTCACGGTTTGTAGCAAGCAGAAACTCAGTCCTGGTTGTGATCTCAAGATTCAAAATATACAATGTGGTGAAGTTAGACCTGCAAATTACTTACAACCTGTGAGGCAAAAGATCATCTGAAATCAAACTGCATTAACAATTGTTGGAGACCAGAAGTTACCCATGAATTCAGCAAGTAAAATAACACAGAAAAAAAAAAATAAAAAAAAAATCCAGTTGTTGTATTGTGTATAACTTATTCAAATTTTAATTCTGATGCATTGAATTGAAACTGCAGAGCCCTCCATTGTCATGTCAAAATGACAAACTACTCAGTAAAATCCAGTCAAAATATATATGAAGTTGGGCGGCTAAGTTCAATTTAAACACTTCAAGTGACAATCAAACATTGCATATAGAACTTTGATCAAGTGGAAATATGAAGAGTCAATACTTGAGAATGAACCTCTTTATCAGTCGTTTGTAGATTTTTGCAATGACCGAAAATGGGGAGAAGACAATAGATGTGTTTAAGCAAACAGGAGTAAAATCCTGCCCCTATTTAAGCTTCACTATGAAGGTTGCCTCAGATATGTTCCCATCTTGAGTGTGTTCTCAAGTACTTATCCTCTTTCCTTGTCCATCACAGCTGAGGGACTGCTAGGCGCAATTGTTATGAGGCGCTTCACATCATAAGCAAGAACAAAACTCAGTTTGCTTGATTTGCAAAGAAAGAATAGTTTGAACCTAAGTAACCTACTATGTAAAGAACTAGCATGGGAAAATCATTCTCATCAGTTCTGCAGTAAACAGACCATCTTAGTCATGAAAGCACGTAGTTACACAAATAAGCTAACATGCTCAAGACTTAATAATTCTTAATAAACATTTCATCTGATCATGGCAGCTGATGAATTCTGCAGGCCTTATCATGGTGATCTCTCTTACCAAACAACAAAAGATTATCAGATGCTGCTGGCTTCAAACTTCAAATACAGTCAGTTCCAGAGTGAGAGAAAAATAATCAATCTCAGTTATTCACAACAACACCATAGAATCTTTGAATAATCTACATGAAGCAAGTACTTCCACTAGTTAACGTGCGACCTCAACATTGCAAAAAGGGAAAACATGTCATAAGCCATAACTTCCAATAATATGCCAATTTCTATCATCACACTGCCTCCCCCATTCTAGAATACTGCTTTTGCAGCTGCATTGTGATGATAGATAACTATTGTAGCCACATTTCTAGCATGCAATTTTAAGAGTCATAATGTAACTGCAACAATGACCTAACAAGAGTCATAATCTAATTGCAACTAACTATGACCACAGTTTAAAACATTGGTCATCAAACAGCCTCCCCCATGCTAGAAACACTATTTTCCTCAAAATCGTTAACATGAGAACCCTTTTGATTTTCACCATCAATCCAGCTCTTACCAGGCAACTTCTTAACCCCTCTATCTTCCATCAACTTTCTGATCTCTATGGCGTCATCCCACCGGCCAACTGCTCTATAAATATTACCAAGCAGAACATAACTCAAATGGAAGTCAGGCTCCAATTCAATCATCTTCTTCGCAATGCGCTCGGCAGTTACATAGTCATTGCATTTAGTACAAGCTCCAAGAAGAGCTGCCCAAAGCGATTTATCGTATCTGCAATCCGCATTCTCCAACAAACTCTCAGCCTCCTCTATAAACTCGGCACGTCCTAAAAGATCAATCATGCAACTATAGTGTTCGACAATGGGCTTAATCCCATATTCCCTCATCAAAGCAAAATACCTTCTACCTTCATCGACCAAACCTGCATGACTACAAGCAAAGAGAACCGCAACCAAAGTGATGCAATCAGGCTTAATCCCTTCCTTAATCATATCCTCAAACAACGCCAACGCCTCAACCCCTCTTCCATTCTGTGCAAACCCACTAATCATTGAGTTCCACGTGATCAAATTCCTGACCTCCATACTCACAAATACCCTATGTGCAAGATCAACGATTCCACATTTAGCATACAAATCAACTAATGCAGACTCAATTATAACATCTTTCCAACCACCTTTCCTCACATACCGACAATGAACCTCCTTCCCTTGATTCACCACAGCCAACCCTGAACACGCACGAAGAACAATCCCAAATGCATAAAAATCCACACCCCCTCTCTCCCTAACAAGATCAAGCACATTCCCATATTCCTTATTTTGACAATACACACCAAGCATTGCAGTCAAAGACACAGAATTGTTCTCACTCAACCTATCAAACACAATCCTAGAATTTCTAACATCACCACATTTTCCATACATATCCAACAAACTACTCTGAACAACAACATTTCCACAAAACCCTAAACCAACAAGCTTACCATGAACCTCCTTACCTTGTCTCAACAACCCTAAATTAGCACAAGCAGACAACAACGACCCAAAAGTGAAACCATCAGGAACCAAACCACAAACCCTATGCATAACGAGAAACGACTCCAAAGCCTCTTTAAACATATCATTTCGCGTAAACGAAGATATAATCGAAGTCCAACACACCAAATCATCTCGTTCAGGCATTTCATCAAACACTTTCCGAGCATCCTCCACCGCACGATTCCAACCATACATATCAATCAGCGAACAAGAAACAACATGATTGGAATCAAACCCACGTGTTATAACAATGGCGTGAAAGGTTTTACCGAGGTTTAAGTCACCGGTTTCGGAACAGGCTTTGATAACGGAAGATAAAGTGAATGCATTAGGCTGAATGGGAAAGGCCAACATTTGATTAAAAAGAGAGAGGGAATGACGTGGCAGGCCGGCGCGGGTGTAACCGGAAATGAGAGAAGTCCATGAGATGACGTCTTTGATTGAAAGTGAGTCGAAGAGTTTACGGGCCTGGGATAAGTGTGGGCCTGGGCCTAATTTGAAGTAAAGAGTGAGGAGACTGTTGCCGACGAAGCGGTCGGAGTGGAGACCGGATTTGATGACGTGGGCGTGGACGGAGGTGCCGTGGAGGAATGAGGAGGTTTTGACGCAGGTTTGGAGGAGGGAAGCGTAGATGACGGGTTTGAGAGAGAGTGGTGGTTGGGAAGTGTTGAGAATGTGGATGGATTCGGAGAGTGCCCCATTTTTTAAGAGTTGTAGTATTTGAGAGGAAACGGATAGAAGATTGTGGTCTGGTTTCAAGTGGAGGGCGTGGAGGTGCTGCACCTTCTTCATCAAACTCTCCACAACACGAACAAATTGCAGAGTAAACAACAAATTTACGCTGTTTTTCGTTTTTTTTTTACTAAAATAATAACAATTAGATTTAAAAAAAAACATTTTTTTTAAATTTCTAAATTATAAAATATCAAATTTTAGAATCTATGACCGACGAACTTTAAAGATTTTTGAATCTTTTTTATTTTTATTTTCTACAATTTTGTTAATTTAAAGTTTATCTAATAAAAAACTTTTGAAATAGATAATTGTCAAAGTTTCTATAAATAACAAAAATATCAAAAAATTGTTTTTATTATTTTTAAAAATTATTTTCACTAACAAAGTTTTTATCTCACTTTCAAACATTAAAATCTAATAAAATTTAGATATAAATAAAACATAATAAAAGATAATATTAAATTAAAAAATGTATAATTCTATCACAATAGTAGTTTCTTCATTTTATATAATAATCTAATAAATGAAAAATTTATTGAAAATTAAGTATTTAAAAAAAAGTTG
>JBBPBQ010000003.1:17878661-17889722 GCA_037974755.1 Cicer yamashitae
TATTCATGATTTTTTTTCTAAAACTGAAATTGTCTATTAAGTATTGTAAATAAATTTTTTTGAAATATAAAATTATTTCATTACTTTTTAAATTATTATTTTTTGTTAATTTATAAAATAAAAAAATATTTTAAATTAATTTAGAAAAAATATATGTAATTGTTTCACAAAACTAATTTTATCATTTAAATATGATATTCATTTTATCATGTCATTATGAAGCATATACAAAAGATAATATAATAAGGGTTATCATGTCCTAATCATGAGTAAATACATAACTTGATCCTTGACTTTTGCCACCAGTTTTAAGTTATTTTATTGTAATTCTAAAATAGTCATTAATATTGTGCAATGTTAATCAAACTAATTTTTTTTTGTCACTTTCAGTTAACTAACAATGTTAAAATTATTGAGTTGACATATTTATTCACACCTCATTGTTGAGGATTATTATGATATATAATTTTAAAAATAAATTTTAACACATGCACAATGAAAAATACAATAATATTGAAAACTACTTTGCAACAAATGAAGCTTTTTCACAATAACATAGATCTACTTCTTCTTTAATTTTCTTTATTTTCTTGATTCCCAAAATAACTTGAATTTGAACAAAATATACTTAATAATCCATTGTATCATAATCTAAAAATAAATTGGAGGCAAACTCCACAGGGCAATTATGATTAAACCTATACCTCGAGTTCACCATGTATTGTTAACATGATTTAATTAATTGGTTTTTGGGTGCTTTTCTGGTAACAATGTAAAACTGGTACATTTTATATTTGCATTTATATAGTAAAAAAAATTGATGTTGGAATTGAAATTTTTTCATCTTTCCTTTTCTCTTCAAATCATATATGGTAAAATCAAAAGATCGAATTTTGATCTGAAGACTTATGTATATAGGAATATGTAGAGATCATTTTCCGTTTTGAGTTTGCCAAACTCATGACAAAGATTTAATTTGTGTAGAAAAAAAATAAGATTTTATGAATAGTATTGGTTGATATTCTATTTAAAAGATTTGTGAAGTGCCATAAATTGAAATTTAAAATCTCCATAGAGTAACTTTTTGAGGCACCTTTTGGAGATATTTTTAGTGATACCAAGGAATAGAGACTTTACAAATAAAGCCCGAGGATTGGCATTCGATTGCCGTTATTTTATATGAATATGGTTACAATTATCTACGTTCCCAATCTGCCTATGCCTTTTAGAATCAAATAGTTGACGAGGAAAATTAGGATTTTAGAAAAAATTAAAAGAAAGGAGAAGAAGAGGAAGGCAACAAAAAGTATAGAGATAGAAATATTTCAATTTAGTCTTTGACATTGTCATGACATAGCAGTTAACGTAACACATTATCATAGTTAACTATGTTAAGAAACAGATAATGACAAAATGATCAAATTGATTAACATTTTGAAAAGTTATGAACTATTTTGAAAATTCAATAAAACTGAGGACTAGATTGATATAAGTGTACAATTTCAAAGACTAAATTAGATATTTACTTTATATCTTTATCTAATTCTATATCTTATTTTATCTATATCATACATTAATCGTAAAACGAGCTTTAAGAGAATAACATGATATAATAGAATAAAACGAGCTCTAAGAGAATAACATGATATAATAGAATAAAGACATGGTAATTTCCTATTCTATTTATTTTTTTTATTAAAGATAACATATATTATTCTGTAATATATTTTAGATAAATTAAATTATTATATGGTAAAAATTTATTATATATGTAAACCAGAACAATACCCTTATGCCATAATTAAATTAATTTAAAAAATAAAAAAATATATTCATATTTTCATCTTCATGTCAAGACATTCCCGTGGGTGTAATTATTCTAATCTCTTTCTTGTTAAATTCTTCTATTGCCATTTTTCTGCATATTGCGTTTCTCGTTATTGTTGCTGCTGCGTTCTGTTTATGTTAATGCATAGTTTTGGCGTCATTCTATGTTTTTATGTTTCTACTTTGTGTGCGGTTCTGGTTATTGTTTTGGACTTGGTCTGCTGCTGTTTTTTTGGTTTCATTTGTGCAGGGGATTATAATTCTTGAAGGCTTTCCTAAATGTGCTTGTAATTCACAAGTATCAAATTACAACAAAATCTTGTATAAGAAAGTTCAGCAAAATTAGTGGGATTTTTTCATCACAAATAACACATTTTCTATTACTTTTATCTTTTTTCCTCTGTATTCAAATATTAATTATTTTATTTTGAGTACATTTTACATGCATTACTTTCACATCCTTAGAAAATTTCAAACCATGATCATGGTTTTTCTAAGCCTAATCTTTGGAGTAATGTGAGTCATTGAAAACCTATGTCAACAATTGCTTCCTGCAGAAATCAAGTGCAATGATCAGTTATCTACATCAAACTAGTAAAGCAAAATAAGCTAAAAAATCGTACAACAAATAGTCAGAAGAGAGATTGTTGCCACCTCTATGTTTTAAGTATACTGGACCAAATTTGTTTCAAAGAGCTAACAAGTTTTGTATGGCCAAAAAAATGTCCCTCCGTGATTCTTTCGGCGGTAGGTCCCATTTCATGAACGAATTTGACAGATTCCGAAAGTCTATTGAGAAGATTCATCAATGCAATTACTTCATTCCTTTGTAGCTGCAGCTGAAAGACCATCAAGTGCAACATTAATTCCTTTAGCGAACAGGAATGAACACACATGCAACGTTTGAATTACTACTATCAAATCATTTTTTTTTTCTGTTACATAAATCTGCATTTGATTTTGTAAGACTATATAAACGACCCTCGACCTGGGGAACTTTGTGATATTGCGATGTTGTCAAACAGGAAAATTTAACTACATACGATGCAGATACTAGCCACAGAAAGTACAGCAAACCTCCCAATTATATAAGCGATAAAAAACAGTTTCAGTGCATCGATAGGTGAACGGAATTAGGAAGAGTTAAAAGGAAATTAGAAGAATACATTTAAAAATGTACTTACTGTTTGAACCAAGTTCTCTTGACCATTGTCAGAGAAGAGAATCTTCAATGCAGTTCCAAGACCAAGAACCTGAAGCTTTCCCCATAGTCGACACTTCTCACATCCTACACAATCCATCAAGGCACTACAGACCACAAAAATTATTCCATTGCCAAATGAGTCAAATGAATATAAGTATGCAAATCGAATCATTAATACAACAAAGCATATACAATGAGTGTTTGTTTATAGTACAAAAATCAGTAGTACCTAATGTTTCTGAATTGATGTTGAATTTTTTGTTTTAGCTCAGGTCCACTTTGGCCTCTCCATAACTTAGCTTCATCAAATGGCACTGGACATGCAGCTTGAAGCTTTGGATTGTAAAGTAACTGTTTGATAAAGGATTGTGTTTTAAGGTCCTCATTATGGTTACCCGTATTGTACTCGGCCTGCTCGAGATAATCTGCAGCCTAAAGTGATATGTAGATTGCATCAAAAATATTTTTAACAGATAGTTCTAAAAGAAGAAGAAAAAATATCAAGATCGATCAATTAAAATCAGGACAATTAATACTCACTTTGGTTACTGCTCGCAGGACAAAGAGAAAAGTGAAATACAAATTTCGGACACGATCGGGGTATTGTAGGACTCGATCATACATCAGAGTAAGATTTTGGCCCCACTAGAATTATAAAAAGGCAGGAAAGAAGTTAGTATCTAATAGATTTTTCTGAAGTTAAAATGCATTGCATTAGAGTAACAATTTATAATGTTGCAAGGTTATTTTAGTGCATTAAAAAACCATTATACCAAAAGAAAACTCAATAACAGAAGGATACCTACATGCTTAAATATGCAATACTGTATTGATTCCACAAAAGCAATGAAATTTTTTTTTACGTAACATAAAGTTAGCTACTTCTGAGAAGAGGAACACAAGATTTACCATATTTGTAGCTTCATCAAGTAAGTAATCAGAAGCTATATGTACTGATATGGAGGAGTGAAGACCTGATATCAATTTATACAATATCTTTTCCTCTTGGCATGATTCTTGCGACAGATCTACAAAAGACAAACCTTTTATGATTACAAAATATGTACACCAAGATAGTTTGAGGGTTTTACATAATGCTCCTGACATCAGTGAGACATACATAGGTATAATAGAGTACATTATCAGTTTCAAGGTAACTTTCATCAAGAAATAAATGATAAGAACAAACTAATATTCACTCCACAAGTGACAAACTAAATATTAGATTGTTGAAAAAATGCAAGATTTACAGGGCTGTCTATGTTTGATAACATGAAATTATAATCAATCTACTTGAAATAAAATCACATTTTTTCATTTAAAAATTATGAAACAATTTTAGTGATTTGCGGCGTCAACACCAACACTTCAGATTGAAGGCGAGTATGGTGTCTAGCATGTGTTAGTGTCAGAACACTGACACAACACAACACATGTAGCGACATTCAATTTCTTCCACTTAACAAATTATTATCGGCGTCAAGGTGTCAGTGTCATGTCATGTCAGGTATTCGTGTTTGTGTCAGTGCATATATGCTCTCCAAAGAAAACTTACATTTGGGGCAGTTCTCAGAGTACACAGCATCCCATATCCTTCTTGCAGATGGACCAGTGTAACCAGTATATCTTTCAGGATTCAGTAGAAGATTAACATATGTCATCTCATCTGCAAATGCAACCATTTCAACAATTATTTTCTTGGAAAGAAGTTTGAAACATTATAAAGTTATTCAATACTGCTACCAGTTTAAAAGTTAAAAGCTTTTACCAAAAGTGCAAAAAAGCTTATTACTACAATGATTAGCCATCCTGCTTTCTAATAACAAAAAAGTTTTCTCAAATGGGATCAAGTTAAAACTCTCTCGTAAAACCAAGACAAACTAATTGGATGTCACCCAAAATATATTTATTTCACAGTTACTACGATAAACTACAGCTATAAACAAAAATATTCACATGTGAGCTAGTATACAAAGTAGCGCACCATTGTCAGTCTCGTCATCATTCGTCCATGGATTGTCTATCTCTGTCCATCCTCTGAAAGCTTTACTATCCAAAGTACGATCAACAGCTGCCTCAGGTTTTCCTTCTTGACAAACAAGATCATTCAATGGAAGGCGATCGGGCTTCTTAAATGATTCCGGGAACTCATTTTCCGAGCATTCACATACACTACAGTCCCGCAACCGGCACATACCATCATCAGGCCAAAAAGGGCAGTCGCACCATAGCTTGACCTACAGCAAATTTCATCTACTAATCTTTAGCACAGAAGAATCACACGAGGGTTGACAAAAGGGGAAAATAAGAAGCAATTCAGTAATTGGTAACATAGAATGCATTGAGAGAATTTTTTATTAATATTATTTTGATATAATATAACAGCTGAACAATATCAAAGGTAAGCACTTGTTGAAGCAAGATATCACAGGTTAAATTCACCCATAAGTTTAAACTTTGTATACCAATTTAATTAATATATTCATCATCTTAATTGCATACCAAACTACCAATAGGGGTGCAACAGAATCTATTCTTGTTAATTCGTATTTACCGAACAAAGTGATTCCGTTAAGAATCTCAGTCTTAGTTTGGTGGCTGACTCAAAACCGGCAACCAACTAAGGACAACCCGATAAAGAGAGGGTCAGCATGTCGACGTCAAATCTTTGTGTGGATGGGTGTGGAGTGAAGTGCTGAAGTGGCTGGGGTTATGGACTGCTTTGGCTGAAGGAGGAGGTGAAGATTTGATTCAATTCGCACGATCGATAGAAGGAGGAAGAGTGGTGAAGAAAAGGTTAGCAGTTGTGTTTTTTTCTAGCATATGGGTAATTTGGAAGACTAGAAATAACATGATATTTTCAGATAAAAGTTTTCAATGGGGAAAAGGTTGCGGACGATGTAAAATCCATCATTGTGGTTAGAGTAGTTTGAGATGAAAACACAATGTTCAGTTGATAACGCAGATGGCAGCACATTGACTTGATTCTAATGCTTTAACGTGTTTTTACAACGTGTGGAATTCTTTCAAATTTCTCACACTGTTGATCAAATCAAAATTTAAATAGTTGAGTGATGAATAAAATCTAAGAAAAAATCAATCAATAAACAAGTTGAAACTTAGAATTCTATTCCAAATTATTTTTCTAGAAAGGCCTCACTTAACTCCAATCCTAAATTGTGATGTTGGTATGAATCGGATGCTAGCAATTGTTACCGGTCAATTAAGGCATAAGAAAAACCAATGCTAGTAAATTTGAGATAGAAGATACAATTGAAAACCTAATGGTTTAGTGCATGTGCGGTTTCACGGTGGAATAGGCAAAATCACAATGAGCCACCATGATTTTCTAAAAGCTACAAAGTGTCGCTTCTGCCAAAATACAGTGGCTCACTGATTTTGTCAATCCCAGGGCAAAACCAAATATACACTTTGTTGGTTCTACATTATACCTAATTGGTTCTCATTGATCGCAAAGTAATTATAAGCATCAATAGCATCACATAGACTAATAGACATAAGAAGTGACAATAAGCAAACCTTAAAATACCGAAAGAACGGGGTTTTCACAAGCTCCTGGAGAGACGGATACAACACTTCCTTGTTAAGATTGTCCACAGTTTCATAATCACAACAACAATCCTCCACCATACCACTATACTTCGGTGTACCCTGCAACAAACATAAAAGAAAGTTTTAACAAAATAAATTTTTAGCCACACAGCACAAAAAACAATGTATGCAAAACACATCATCTCTGGATTTATACTGACGACAAACATATTACTTTCATGTATTCAATGCAGAATTCAAAGCAAGAACTTTACATTACAACAAGACCGTTTCAACATCAAAAACAACAAAAACTAGAGCAAACATATAATAACGGATTTGAAATTGTAACCAAGCATCGCCCATCGGTTCTTAGCACTGACACTTGAAATTGAAGCCATGTTTGGTGTCAGTGTCAAATACCAACACATGTAGTTACTTTTCTGACACTTCTATTTTCTAAATTGCTACCGGTGTCTATGTGTGAGTATTAGTGTCGTGTTGTGGCGGTGCTTCAAAAGACAATAAATCATCAAAGGAAGACATCCTCTCCTTTAAATTATTATAAGCAAGATTAACAATTTACATCAGATTTCAATGTGTTAAAAACAAACAATCATAAACTACACAATGCATTGAGATTCATGATTCAACAATTAAAGTTAAAAGACAAAAACACAAGAACATGGTGTGCACGGATCTGAAGAGTGAAGTGAGATTAAATACCAGTGCACACTGACATGCTTTGTTAATAACTCCAAAGAGAGAAATTTTGGAAGAGGTATTGGAAGACATTGCAATTGCAACAAAAGCAGCAATAAGAGGAACCACCACCCAAACCCATTTGGTTCCAAAACCCCACTTTTTCTTATCACACTCCTTATTCACCATGACCCTTTTGGATAAAAACAAAAACCCACTAACAGAAATGCAAAAAGACAAGATTTTTGGTGTTCTTTGATTGATCTGAGGAGGAAATTGGTGAGGGGATGAAAAAAATGGGGAAAAGAGTTTAGGAAGGTTTTTGCGTCTTTATTTCTTTTCTGACAAGTCAATGTTTTTGGAAATGAATTTGTTTGAAGGAATGAAAAATAAAACTGAGTGAAAATTATGATGGGCGTTGTTGATGGTTTTATTGTTTACTTTTTGTTGGTATGAAAATTCTACAAATCTACTAATAAAAGTCAATTATTATTTTTCTTTATTTTTATTTTGACGCAAATTATTTATGTCTTTGTAAAATTTGTATTTCTTTTTTATTTTATTTTACTTTATTCATTTTCGATTCTCACCGTTTGTAAAATTAATACCTTTGACTTTTTATATGATTAAAACAATAGTTTTATAATTTAATGGAATTGGAACTTAAAAGTACGATTAAAAATAAAATTTGAGTCAATTGCGGTTGGCACGTATTGTTGGACCTTCCATTTAGTATGTTTTGACTTGGGTTTAACTTTAGAATTATGCCATTAATATGGTTATATAAGTAAGTCTATTGTAAATTATGAATGGAGTTGATGGTGTTGAGACAAAATCTCTCTCAAATAGTTTTAATGATAACAAAATTATTTAATGATTATGATTGTGTTTAATGACTAATCTGTGCTCTTGAGTGTATTCAAATTAAGAAACAGGTTACACATCATCTCAATAAAAAGAAGAAGAATTTGATGTAATCCAACATGTTTTCTGAACAAGAGGATGAACTGGAGGACAAACATGCAAGAGGATGAATCATCAATGAGGACGAACCTTGTTAGAAGAAAATATATGGTATCTCAGAATCAATGGATCCAAGTCAAAGTAATAAGAACATAATATTGAGGACAAACAGTTATGAGAGAAACAATTCAAGAAAAGGAGGATACAAGACTAAGGTTAATGATAAGAGGATGATAAGCAGATCAATATTCATCCTCTTACCTTGGGAACAGTAAAAATGAGAAAGCTGACACCTATCTTGAAAAGACTGCACCTAGACAGCGTTGGAAAAGCAAAAGGGATAAAGTAATCTCAAGGGAGGTTAGAACTTCAGTAAGAGGTTGATCCTCAAACTCATCCTCCTAGGCTCATATTAGCAAGGACAGCTGAATGGCATTATTGTAAATCAGACCAAGAACCTTGGACATTTTCTCAAGTCTCCAACGGTCATCAAAATTCTTTTGCTCATGGATAGAGGTTCATAAACTCTATAAATGGAAGTAATCTCTTCAGTTCAAGATACAACATCATTGCATAAAAAGAGCAAGTCTCTTAAAGCTATCAAGAGCAACTTCCATCCTCTCTTTATACTTTCTACAATCATACACTAGATCTTTGAAATATCTTTTTAGAAAGTGTTTAAGTAAAGAGAAAGAAATCATACTCATATCACTCTGTAATTTTCAAGTAAGTTGTACTTGAAAATATTTGAAACTTGATTGTAAGCTTGGTGAAGCTTGAGAATACACAAAGTGTAATCATCCTCGGTGAGAGGTTGATCGGATTGATCTTTAGTGAAATCTCACAAGAGTGTGAGGACTGGACGTAGCCATTTTTGGGTGAACCAGTATAAAAGTTGTGTGTCTATCTCTTTATACTCTTCTTGCATTTATTCTGTTCTTGATTAAAAGTTTGAATTTCCATCCTCCAGTTCGCATCCTCTCAGAGAGGACAGAAATTCAAAAACTCGTTAAAATAGTTTTAAACGCCAAAATCCCTATTCAACTCCCCTTCTAGTGATTTTTAGTTACAACAATTGGCATCAGAGCAAGGTTCTCTTGAAAACTACACCTAACAGTGTAAGAGAAAAAGATCAGGAAAAAGAAAAATGTCAAGAACTAAGTATATACCAGAAGGAGGTTTATCCAGCCGACCTCCTTACTTTGATGGCACAAATTACTACCATTGGAAAGGGAAAATGAGATTGTTTCTCATATCACAAGATAACAACATGTGGTCTGTGGTTGAAAATGGGAATCATGTCATCAGAATCAACAATGCAGATTCAACCTTCGACGAAAAACCTCAAGCACAGTGGACTGTTGATGAAAACGCTAAGGTACTCCTAAACTCTAAAGCTCATTTATTTCTAACGTGTGCCTTGAGCAGGGAAGAATATGACAGAGTTGAAGAATGCAATAGTGCTAAAGAACTTTGGGACACCTTGAAGATCCATCATGAAGGATCAAGTCATGTAAAGGAAGCAAGGATTGATATGGGAGTACGAGAATTTGAATTATTTGAAATGAAGGAGGAAGAAACAATTGACGAGATGTTCTCAAGACTTACCATTATACTAAACAATCTTCGATCCCTTGGAAAAGAATATTCTGTCCAAGAGAGGATAAGAAAAATTCTAAGAAGTCTACCTAAAGAATGGAGGCCAATGGTGACTGCCATCACACAAGCTAAAGACTTGGCCACCATGAAATTAGAAGATCTTGTTGGAACACTTAGAGCACATGAACCACTACTGCTCTCAGACAAACCAAGCAAGAAAGAAAAAATGGTTGCTCTCAAGACAAATCAAATTGAAAGTCCATCCTCCAAGCGAGCTGAAGAGGTTACAAAAGTAGAAAATGATGAGTATCCTCTGTCTGAAGAAGAGGATGAACTCGATCTGATTTCTAAAAGAATTCAGAGGATGATCAATCGAAGAGGACAAGACAAAAAGCCATTTCAAAGGGAAAAATCTGACAGAAACCAAATAACATGCTTTGGATGCAACAAAATAGGACACTACAAAGCTGAATGTCCTCTAAACAAAAATCCAAGAAGATTTCCCTACAAAAACAAATCTATGATGGCTATATGGGATGATAGTGATGATTCATCCTCTGAACATGAAAAGGAAGAAGCAAATATCTGTCTCATGGCAAATTCAGAAACTGAAGAGGTAAGTATCTCAGAACCTTGTCCTACATGTGAAGAACGAGAAATAGAATTTGACAACTTATTGAATGACTCAAACACTCTTACTCATAAATGTGGTTTTCTTAAAAATCAACTTTATGAGATAAAGAAACTTAATAAGGAACTTCAAGCTAAGAATGATAAATATCAAAAAATCATTCTGGACTTGCAGCTATCTCATAAGAAATTGTCTGAGCAACAAAACATTTTGAATAAAAGAAATGTCAATATTCATCCTCTAGAAGAGGATACTGAAACTGAGAATTTAAAATTAGAGGTTGAAGAACTTAAAAATGACATTACCAATTTTGTCAAATCCACTAAGACTTTTGAAAAAATTATGGGATCTCAATCTGGAATTTTTGACAAGGCTGGTATTGGATTCAAAAGCTCTCAAAAGCAAAAATTATACGAAAATTTTTTTCTACCTCAAAAACAGGAGGATAGACCAAAATGTACCTTTTGCAAAAAACTTGGACATACTTTTAAAAGTTGTCACGCTAAGAAAAAAGCTGACAACATAAAGAAGGGATGTTCATTCTGTGGTAAACATGGGCATCATGACTCTATTTGTTATCATA